>OW679197.1:124884184-125060693 GCA_940337035.1 Agriotes lineatus | reverse complement strand
ACTGTGGTAACCAATCCCTTCAGTTTTGTAACGCAAATTTTTCTTCTACTGGAAGCTAATTCATTCCCCTATTTCATATGTAAGTACTTTTTTCCTTTATCGAGATTGCGAATTTTCCCTCTTTTGTAAAATCTTCCTTAAAATGCCTCAAGGTAATTCGGGGGCAACCGCAAAGGAACAATCTCAAATCTCAACAGCCAGACGAGGACACTGCAAATGTTGCAAGAGTGGAATATCACTGCAATAATTGCAATTGTTTGCAACATGTGCAGCCGTGCTGTCAAGACTGCTAGGAGAATATTTTGTGTTTCATTATTTTGTTTTCTTTTTATAATTACCATATGTTTCTAGTTTACAATTATAATTATTAAGTTTGATTTTTTCCATTACTTTTGTAAAAACATAAGTTTACTTAAGTATATATGTAAAATTGTAGGTTTTTTCTTCAATAAATGATACATTCCAAGATTACCATTTTTCTATGACTTTTTTCAGATCGAAATCATTAAAATATAACCACTCGTAGAACGGAGGGTTACATGCTATTCTACTCTCTTTTCCTCTAAGATAGGTCTAGAACCCCTATGAACCTTTCCGGGCACATTCCGGGTAGGTGGTTAGTATAACTCGTTGAATTAGGGCAAGAAACCCTTCGCAGGAGTCACGACCAAAGTACGGTGCAGAAACGCGTACGATAAAACCAACTGTCCCAGCGCGAGGTTCGAACTCACGACCTGGCGAGTGTAAGGTCAGGTGCTTTACATTTCGGCTATTAGGACTCTACATTATTTATTTAATTCAAAATGTTTACTTCGATTACCTACTGTCCATTCTAGTCCACTGCAACATTTATGTTTCAAAAGCAATGGACAATACGGACAGTAAGTCTAATAAAGTTAGTAATGAATGCACGGTTGTTTACTTAATATGGATAAAAAGTAAGTTACACAACACGCACTATAGGAATGCACTCATGTGAAAGCGCAAAATGAGAGCAAAGAAGTTAGCAGTCGGTACAAATAGGCATTTCAGCAGCAGTTTTCGTTTCGTTGCAGCTGGACGTAATGATCCGATCTTCGCAATGTCTTCTACTTTCCTGCAGGCCATTAAAAACTGTTATCAGGTAATCACATTGCTGCGGAGGCAGTCGCGTTTGTAAAAACGCTAATTCCGCAGGTATTTATGCAGTTAGCGAGTTCGCACTCTTTAACGCCAATGCGTGCATTTTTGTGAAAGTCCAATTAAACGCAACGATTACAATAAATACTCGTTCAATAAACATCGTTTTTGATTATTATTGTCTTTAGCCGTACATTCAATTCCGTTTTATTGCGGCGGGGTTATTAGAAAGTATCGCTGATTGAATTGCGGTTTATTTAATGCCCCTACTATACTGCGTACCAGCGTTTTATGGCTTAAGAGAACCAAAAGTGAATCTTTGCATGATAGGTTTTATTCAAATGTCGCGATTATAACGACGAGCTTTATTTTAACTTGTCCGAGCGCGTCTTCCCCCGGCAAGTCGTTTAAAGATTGCAAATAATCTACATGTAGGCAGCGCTCTAATGAAAGAAGATTGTAATCCTTTGAGAACTGCATACTGTAGTGCAATCAATTTAAGTGCATTTTATACATAGTATGCACTACACATTTGAGAGCACTAAAGACGTAACAAACCAGATCGCCGGGTTGCTTCGGGCATTAAATATTTAATTTTAGAACAAATACATTTTGTACCATTTTACTCGTAAACAAAAACCGAATTGCAACAATTTGTCACAGTTATGTACAACATGCAAGTCAAATATGGCAGCAGGAAAACGATTAATGAAAAGGTTAATTTCCTTGCTTGATATATTAAGAAATTTGAGTCCGATTATTTAATCAGAAAATACGTGGTCGCTTTATTTATTGATTCAGTAATTAAACAGGTCTATCAGCCTAATTACGCTGATAATTATGATGAAATCTGCGCAACGAAAACGTGCGCTAGGTGTCCATTTTGGCTGGAATGACTGGTGAATGACTGTTAAATTTGACATTTGTATGGAAATTGTGCAACGCCAATGACTACACGTTTATTGTTTAAACAAAAAGTAAAGTGTGAGCATATGTAAGTACTATTTAAAAGAAAGCTTTTCTATTCACTTTGGTGCTTATCAAAAGAAAACAATGGATTAAACAAGTTGTTAATTATACTAATTTTTGAGATTGTTGTATAGTAAAGTAAATAAGATCGAAATGTATTCTACTAGAGATTTATTACAAATAATATTTACTACTTTGTGTTTTTTACTGCATGAATGACAATTTGCTCGATTTTTCATTCTAATTGCACAATAAACCATTTTGGAACAATTTCAATACTGAAAAGCTGCGGATTTCTAAGAGCGAAAATACTAAAAAACAAACTTATTTGTTCAATAATGCTACAATTTTTTAAATCCGCACAAACATGTTTACAATACTGTACAAATAGTGATCAACATTTTATCTGAAAGAGAAAATATACCCCACTTTCTACATTTTGATGAATACAGAAAAGCCTAAAACGCATCTACCAGCTGCCATTATACAGTTTTAATAAATTGTAAATTAAGTCACGTAACGTGTTCTGCAGCCTTATCAAAAACAGAAATATGAACGTGTCGAGCCGATAATTAGCGGGTAAGATTTATTACAATAATTTTTATGAATATTGTAATTTCAAAATTTACAAATTTGGGTACAGAATATTTTGCAATTAAAGTTCTAATGGACTTAAGTTAGTAAACTGTGGTTTGTTGGAAGCTAAAAAATATTTAAATTATGAAAACTATTGAAAAATATATGAAATTGATGTATTGTTATTTCAATAAATGCGTTTACTTAACATTATGTTATTTGAATATACATATATATTGTATGGTCGTTCGGTGTAGAATTATTTTTGTTTTGACGCATGTCCAGACTGACCTTTTTACCTACTTTAATTTTTACAACAGACTAGTGTAGAGTTTTTGGTCATTAACAGTGTTGTCAGTCTTTTCCAAATATAAAATAACAATAACTATTTTGTGAAGTACACAAAATCTAAGCTAATTCGCAAAATGTAAAATTATAAATTAAAGTTGCTTAGTAACGTCGTGCCATTTTCAACATTTATCATGAATTTAATTCCAAATTTCTTAATAAACATTAGTAAAAAAATCTATTTTGTAGAAAATCGAAAATGTAATTTATATTAAAACTCATTTATAAACTGACCTTTCCTCCCTTATTTTATTTTATCAATAAATATAGTTTTAGAATGTTCTTTTGGTCAATAAAAATGTAATTTGTGACTGGAGAAGGTCCCA
This sequence comes from Agriotes lineatus, assembly GCA_940337035.1. Taxonomy (NCBI): domain Eukaryota; kingdom Metazoa; phylum Arthropoda; class Insecta; order Coleoptera; family Elateridae; genus Agriotes; species Agriotes lineatus. The sequence continues at coordinate 125,057,355 of OW679197.1, read as the reverse complement.
AGAAAATTACAGTTAAAACAAGTTACACGTCTACTGCACTGCAGTCACATCTAACTAACATTAATATTAATTAAATTAATAAAATGTAACAGATACATAGATCCAAGAAAGACCAGAAACGCGAAGAGGAAAGTTTTAGAGGTAATTTCTATGAAGCGTAGAAAAATTTCAACACGACTACGCTGATTAATTTAAAAAGCTTCTTGATTTTTGCGTTCTTTAGATCTGCAAAATAAAATTTGTAAATATTGATTCCGAAAGGCTGTTGGTTATGTTTTTCAGTTTAAACAAACACAATGACTTGCGTATGAACTCCACACGGACGTTTAGTTTCTCCGAAATTGGCAACGCTTACCTAGATTGGAATTTATTATACCACTTGATAAGTAGTAATAAGGGAACTTGCAAGAATGAATTTTCCACAAAATAAAAAAAGGTGATATTTTATATCAAGGGAAAAGAGAAATTAACTAAGAATAACATTTATTTGTTTAGTTTAACGAAATATCGAAAGAAATTGGGTTTATTATAGGTACTGTTTTGGTTCTTTCAACCTCAATAATGATTAGCTATGTCACCGCTTGAAACTAAATATTACTAGAGGAATTAACTTGATTAAAAAATACATTTATAACTCAGCAATAAATATGGTTTTATAATTAAAATTTTGTTTATTTTGGACTGCTCTTACACCCAATACAAATCGAAAACCTAAAGAAAATAACAGTTAAAATAATTTGCACTTGCACTAAATTTATGAGTTTTTGTTACGTCTTCTTTGGACCGAAGCGATTAGCAGAATGTAACGGAAAACGGCAAATATAAGGTAAGTAGGCGGGGGAAATTTGAGAGTAACGCCAACAACTACACGAATGGGATAATAAATTTTACAGTAGGTAAGAAAGGTAAAGTGTACCTATTTACAGTTCTATGTATTAGAATTACATCTAGCATAAATAATAATTAAATTTGTAAATCTAACAAAGTATATGAAATCGAAAGACGCCATAAATGGGAAGTGAAAAGAGTTACAGGTAAATTTATACAAAACGTAAAAGTAGTTCAACATGACTATGTTATTAGTTGGTAATAGAACCAACTTAGATTTGTGCCTTCCAAGATTACACGAGGTTTATAGAATTAAGTGGTAGGTGTTTGTCGAAATGAACTACCAAAATGAATTAAAAATACAACAGAAGTTAGTCTCCATGTTAAAAAACAATTACTTCCTGCGGTATTCCACGTTTTAGCGTTGGCTAAAGAGGAAGTGGGCAAAGAGCAACTACTAAAAACACTGTTACCATACGTAAATTAAAGCCCACTTCTAGCTTGAGCTAAGAAATAAAGCAAATGAGAGGTACAAGTACCTTGGGGGAGTAAAAACAGAAAACACAGATTTAGCTTTCGAGGTCTACATTTAGTCACGAAAATAGTACACCGATCACCACTACATGGAACAATGAAGAAAAAAATCTAATTTTAGTTACTTATTAATAAATATTATAATTAAAAAAATGGCTTTTCAAACTTTTGGTTCTGGAAAAATTATATATTTTTTTAATTCGACTGCGTCTCGGGCAGTTTTTGCTAAATAACAATCAAAAATGAATTCACAGTTTTTGTTCATCTTTAATGCACTTTATATTACTCTAGATAATTGTGAATTGCTAGAAATTATCTCGAGATACCTAACTATGATCTGAACTTTTGGATAACTGGATAACTCCTTTATTTTTATATTTTGCTTGTAGCTTTTGTAGCAGGCACAAGGGCTCGTTTCTCTTCAGGCCACAGAAGGCCCTCAAGCACTCAGTCCCGTAAAAAGGACCAGCAACAATCCTGCAGCAGGGATCAAGGAGGATTGTTCAGTCCGTTTGGCAAATGCCACTCGAAGATTCATTCCGGTGCAGCAAGTCCGAGGAAAGGCCCGGCCGTGATTATTTTCACACCCAATCTAGCAGCCATGTTTGGCCAGGGCCGTAGTGAGTGCGGACATATTTCCGTCTCGCCATTGTCCATTATCCCACCTGTCAGATGCGGGCCCACAAAAGCAACTCATCCGTCATGAGGTGGCCAATGGCGAGCCCGCGAAATGCGCGCCAGCCAATGGCGTGGCTTCCGTCACGGTTACGGTAATGACTTGAAACAATGCCCGCAGGAATGCTTCAATTTGTGTGGGTTCGCGTACGTGCGTACGGACTAAATTTACTCGCAGAGCCGGACTAATTTATGGGCGGCTGCTGAAATTTCCTCTAAGATGTTTTGCTTGCTCCAACTGATACGACGATGAAAACACGCCGAGAAAAATGCGCCCGGAGTGGTTCCGCGATACAAATACACTTTTTGTGTTCTTGCGAGGCTGAAAATGCGATCGATTGTTTGGAGGTTTTTGTGCCAACGCTTTGATATGTTGGTTTAATAACGTGTTGACGACTGACTTAATTTTGTTATTATGAAACTTTGTTTTGTTGAAGTTTAATGTTAGAATTTCTGAATTCTTACTTTTAAAATGAGAATATCCAAGACAGCGGATCGTAGGAGTTATTGGGAGTAATTGTAATTTCACAAATCAAAAATTATTATACTGTAGATAGTATTTATTGCCTCTACTATAATAGCGCTTCTTGATGTAATAAAAATAAACGCAGAATCGTTACTATAGCCAAAGATTTATTTTTTTGCAATTCATGCAATTTTTGGATTGACAATTAATTATGTATTTTTCCTTATCTTTTGTTACTTTATTTTGTACAATTCATAGTTCGAGTTATTTACCTATCTCTTTATGTACTTAGAACTGGACACATCAGAGCCTGCACTTCATGGCAATAAATCGTATCTAATTAAAAAACTGTATTAAATTTAAGCAACTAATTGTAACTTGAAGTAGGTTCAAGTTGTTTAATCGAGAATTTTCGCATTCGTGTAAATATACACATCGAATTAATTCTCTAAAATTTCTTGGTTTTAAGGAACAGCCAGTGACGTCCATAATTATTTTCGTTTGGAGGACTCAGTATAATTAGCAATGATGGTCGACTTTTCTTAAAATGGCACAAGTTAAACAGTAAATATGTACCTACCTTAAAATTAGCAAAACCAATATAGATATAGGCAATATAATAATTTTAAGTTCAAATTGTTGGATTTTATATGTCAGACGTGACGAAAAGAAGTGCTTGGAAAGCTCGCATACATATTCTCTGGTAATTTGCACAGAAGTACTACTTTACTTAGCCAAAGTCGCCATGAACCAACAAAATACTGATAAGGATGTGAAAAAAACCGGAATTAAACCCTCAAATACCATCTAACACACAAGAGATGACTTAAGGATATTTACACAAAATATTTCATAGAAGAAATTTGGCAGACAAAAATTAAATTAATGATTAAGTATGCCTTTCAGAAGAATATAATGGTAGTGTTTTTGGAAAGTGCATATATTAACAACACAATAAATAATTACCTAAAATTTATGAAAAATCCGTTATAATATTTACCTACTGTATACAATTTAGTAGCTTATAGCAAAGTTTGTTCGTACAACATAAAAATAATGTAAGTAAATACAGTAAGCTCGGATAAAGCAACCTCAAAAGGGAACTGAAAAATTTTCGTTATAAACGAGCCTTCGCTATAAAAGTCGAAACTAAAAAACGTTTTTGAATTCAACATTTGTTTACATCTAAATGATAGACATAAAAGAGGTACTAAAAAAGGACATCCCACTTTTGATATTAACTACAGACAATACAGTAATTAAACTGAATAATTTTAAAGAACTGAGTTTACTTAGTATGTACAAGGATACCGAAAATACGTCAATCACAAGCGAACAAGGGTTAAGTAATGAGATCGCTAGTCGATCCTGCATCTTGCGTAAAACAATACCTATAAGTTATAGGAAAACTAAACATAAGTTATCAGTAAAGCTGATATTATATGGCAAATGCATATTTTGTATAATTGATATGCCGGCAAAACTTTTGGTATATGTATACTAATTATGTGAAAACAAATCGTTTAAGCCAAGTTTCATTTTGCATATTTTGCATATTTATACGTTTTTGAGCATATATTATGAATTTTGCATATTTGGATATACAGTAGAACTCGCTTTTAACGATCACGGTTACAGCGAATTCACGTTTATAACAAATAATTTAGAAGGTATATTTGAATTACATTTGATTTAATGCATGTATTTCATGTTTATTACGAATTCGTTTCACGGGCATAACGAACCAAAATTTAAGAATACATTCTCAAAACTGATCCTTTTCATCTCCTAATAAAATGTAACTGAAAGATATTAGGTATTTTGTTGTGGCAACATTATAATAAGGAAGGTTTTCTAGGAAAATAGTGGTCAGTTAAATTTCGTAGTAGGCCACTTTCTCTAGCTCTCTCTAGCACTCTGTACAATAGCGCGAGATAGTGGGCATTGTAAGCAACTCCGTTTTTCTTAGAATCCAGCAGCTACCTGCAGGATCCAGTTCTTCGAAAAGCGATAATGGGTTTCGCCCGATGTTATAGCCACGTCTTAGCTATTGTATTTAACAAAACCGTTTACAGGATTAAAAATACAATAGCTATAAGACCTTGGCCTATAACGCAACAAAAAGAGTTGCAAAAATCTTCAAGTGGATGTATCTTGGTCGTTCCTTTACTGACATTCCGTATGTACCTACGCATTTTCTAGTTGTGGAAAAATGTCGGGAGTCAAATGGAAAATTTTATCGGTTTCCGAAAAAGTAGAAATTATGCGGAAGTTGGAAATTTGCTCAAATTATGACCTTCTTGGGTATAACGAATAACGGTTATTACGAACAAATATAGCGGTCCCGTGGAATTTGTTATAACCGAGTTCTACTGTATTTAGCAATAATTTGTAATGTATGAAGAACTTTTTGATTTTTTTTGTAAAATTTACTATTTTATTAAATTTATTAATAAACTTTTTATGTACAACTAAGATATACAGGGTGATTTTAAAATGGGCGAATAAAGGAAAGTTTTGGTGGAGTTCTGATATTTGGTTCCTATATGTTTTTTGGGTCGCAGTACGCGAGTATCAGGTTTGCCAACATTTCATTTATGAATATTCATTTCATATACCATTGTTGATTTACGAAAAATGGATAGTTTTCGAGTTACTTTGAAATAAACTGGCACAATTACTTTTTTTTGCTTTTAACACCTAACTTCGCGGCACTCTCGCGGCTGAACGATTGAAATTACGAAATTGGATAGTTTTCGAGTAGTTTTAGAAAAACTAAAAAAAATCGGGGTTTTACACCGTTTTTGCTTAAAAAAACGTGTTTCCGGTCAAAATTCTTGTTGGCAAATCTGATATTCGTGTACAGCGACCCAAAAAACATACAGGAACCAAATATCAGAACTCCACCAAAACTTTTCTTTATTCGCCCTTTTTGAGCACCATTTGACTGGACTTATTTCCCAAGTTCAAAAATTGCTCGTAACTCGAAAACGCGCGATTGTCGGACACATGTTTATATGGACTTTTTTACTTGCCTTGGTGTGTAGAACAATACTCCGAAGTTTGGCGAAACGTTTTAAAATCACCCTGTATACCTTACAGAGAAAAGGGGAAGCCCCTGTTAAAATCTTTGACTATATAAACATAGACTGCCAGCAACCCCCATTTTTTCCATAGAAGCAGTGTATAAGGAATCGGCCAACACAAAATCTATTTCAAGAGTGTTGGGTGGATAACAGTCTCGTGGGGTTAGGGAAAATCTCATTTTTATGTTGCTGAAAACGTGAAGTTGGTGTTGGCAGTTGAATGACGTCTTTGAATAAAAATTAGAGAAATAAATATTATTAAATATATTTTTAGATTATTTAGAATACTCCTACTTATTTTCAAAAAATTAGAGCATATAATGTGCATATATTATAACTTTGGGTGCATATACTGAACAAAATGTATGCATATATATGCGCATATTTTCGTACTTTTGAGTGCATATAATTATCAGCTTTAGTTATCAGTCGCTGATTAGGACACGGCAAACACATCTCAAGGCAATGATGACTCAGCTGTCTCAAATGTAACACATGCAAAAAGCTAATTTTAGAAGTTATATCCAAGTGTTCGTTATAAAAGAACCAAATACACGTAAGCGTTCGTTATATCGCGGGTTTGCTATATCCGAGTTTTACTGTGAAAACAGTGAAAGACAAAAAGCATGAAACATCACGAATAACGATACTTGATAAAAAGTAGGTACGTATACCTATTATTAAAACTGAATGCATACGAGGTGGTATAACCGGAATTCAAATGTGACGCGCGAAAGAGAAATAATAGCGCCATGCGCCGGAAGGTGTCGCCAGTCAACACTATCTTGACTGAGTCTGCCACGTGATGTATTTTGTGTTGACTCGTTTGTTTTCTGTTGCTTTTTTCAATCTGGAAGCAAATTGGCAATTTTCGTGAAAGTTGATAATAAAGAAGAAAGAATATGCGTGACGTTTTTATTAGACAGAACGAAATTGTTTTAATGTTTAGAGAAGCTCTTAGGGAAGAAGCTTTAGGTAGAACGCAAGTTGTATTCATGTTTCAAGTAGTAGATAAAATTTCACCGTGATTACTCGTACACTTGCGTTCCACCTAAAATCCTCTCGAAGCATTAAAACAATTTCGAAAGTCGTTTTCCCTTACAGAAAACACACATACTCATAGTTCTTTATTATCAGTCATCACAAAGATCACCAAATTTGATTATAGATACTTGAAAACCACACCAACCAACCAGTCAACTCAGAACCACGTTACCTGTAACACTGACTCAGACTAGTGTTGACTCGCGACACCTTCTGGCACATTGCGCTACTACTTCCTGTTCGTTCGTCGCGTGGTGCCCTCTCGTATACAGCTTCAAATATTTAAACATTTCTAGTCCTGTTGTGTTAGTTTTCTGTATTGTTACTTTTAGTCAGAGCATTTTTAAGAAACGAATGTATTCGTGGAATCATTTATATTTCATAAATAATTGAATGGTCCCGACTCACTCTGCTAATGATTATAAAATAAAAAATAAATACAGAGGTTATCAGATTTTTAAGAAATAAATATCCTTTTATTAGAGTCAGTCGTAATCATTTTTACGAATTAAAATTATTATATGGCTCGGAATAATAATTATGCAACAGTTCAATTGTTGAAATATCAACTTAAGTTACATCTTGTAGATTTATTAAAAATAAACGGGGCTGCGCGCGCTATTGCGCGGTCTATCCTATTCAATTTACCACCATTTTTAGGCCTATTACGAAGGGCCATTCCGTTCTGTTACACACTTGTTACACAATCCCAGAAAACACAACATTTCGCCTGACAGGAAGCAGAGGGTTCTTTTGTGGAGGAAGAAATAGGGAAATACCCGTCCTCTAAACCAAGAGGAACGTTCACGTGGTGAGGTGGAAGCTCACTGCTTTCACCTAACCGTTGAAAAGCTCCAAGAGGAGTTATCGCACTACTAATTGTCGACATGATCTAAAAAAAACACGTCAAAAAAGTCCCATACGATCAGCACATCATCGTATGTGCCTCGAGATGCCAAATTTGAAAATCCTCTGCTAAACATTTCGCCAGTTTCGCCAATTTTCTAGATCAGTTCGATTATCGATCTTACATCGATTTTTCGATTCTTAATCTCATCGCTTCTGCCGAGTTATTGGTGTCACCGGTTTCATGCCAACAGAAGGCGAAAAAGGAACAATGGTTACCATCTCTCGAGACAACATGGATGACAGCAGATCACACGAAATACACCACACAAATATCACAAAAATACACACCACGAACTAACGTGTTGAAAGGTACATCCGTCATTAAGAGTCGTTTCAAGGTCCTATTGAATATTTTTAGCAGTGTACGCATATTTAGTTACAAAAAGTTACTAATGTCAAAATAAGACGTTGACATTTTATAAATTATCTAAAGTAGCTCAGTTACTGAACACGGCCTAAGCATCAAAATAAATATTGTATCATCATTGATGTAGACTTGTGTTATTTTATACACAAAAATAAAGTAAATACGAATGAAAAATAAATTTTAACCAAGCAATAATTTTGACTTTAGTAATATTTTGTTACTAAATGTCACTGATGACACCTTTAAAAAATGCACATGAAAATCCTGTCACAGTGTAACAAATGGAGTGAATACGGTACAGACGACTCCTGCAGTTTACACAGGTATTTGTAGTCATATTTCAATAATATTTCAGACGTTTTCAACTGAAAACCATTATTGTTAGTTTCAGTATCACAGTTTTAAAACAGTTTTTTGATAAAACCGGAGTTATTTGTAGATAAACACCCGTGCAAGTTTTAATTGATGTTAACCATATAAAGGAGATCTGTTATCATTTGAAGAGAGAATAATTCCTTAAAATGGGGCCCTCGGGAATCCGCCCCTCTCCAAGGGGGCCCTTGGGGCTCTGCTCCCCAAGGGGGCCCCCGGGGCTCCGCCTCTTTCCAAGGGGGCTTACGGGGCTCTGTCCCTCTTCAAGGGGGCCCTCAGGGCTCCGCCCCTCTCCAAGGGAGCCCCCGGGGCTCCGCTGCTCTCAAAGGTGGCTGTCGGGGCTCCGCCCCTCTCCAAGGGGGCTTACGGGGCTTCGCCCCTCTTCAAGAGGGCCCTTAGGGCTTCACCCCTCTCCAAGGGGGCTATCGGGACTCCGCCCCTCTCTAAGGGGCTCACGGGGCTCCGCCCCTCTCCAAGGGGGCCCTTGGGGCTCCGCCCCCTCCAAGGGGGATACCGGGGCTCCGCCTTTTTCCAAGGGGGCTCACGGGGCTCTGCCCCTCTTCAAGGGGGCCCTCAGGGCTCCGCCCCTCTCCAAGGGGGCCCCCGGGGTTCCGCTCCTCTCCAAGGGAGCTGTCGGGGCTCCGTCCCTCTCCAAGGGAGCTGTCGGGACTCCGCCCCTCTTCAGGGGCCCTCAGGGCTCCGCCCCTCTCCAAGGGGGCCCTCGGGGCTCTGCCCCTCTCCAAGGGGCGCTCGGGGCTGCGCCCCTCTCTAAAGGGTCTTCGGGGCTGCGGCCCGGTCACGAAATCGAGGCGACGGCGATATGAATGCAACCGCAAATGGGGGACATCGCGTCTGCAATTGTCGTGACACACACGTTTGGATCGTTCTCCTTTATTTATATGATAAGCTGCTTTCATTGATGAATTACAACTCGAATTGGTATATCAGAATATAAATTATATAAATTTACAGAAAAGGTTTCTTCTGTTCTTCATTTCAAATATGTAAATACCTATGCAAAATACATCCAAAATGTAAATGGAAAATATATTTAAATGTGGTTTTACTGTACTGCATCGTCTTTTTACTTCCTTTTACTATAAAGGAAGTATTGGATTCACCCCAAAAATTCGAAATTGAGTTTTCAACGGATCTTCACGTTTTAGAGTCCTCTGATCCCAAAAAACATATTTTTTTTTCATTGGTCTGTCTGTCTGTCTGTCTGTCTGTGTGTGTGTGTGTCTGTCTGTCTGTGAACAGAATATCTCAAAAACGAAAAGAGGTATGGCATTGAAACTTCATATATAAGTTTTGTGTACTATCTAGATGCGACAGCAAGCTTTTGGAGAAAATTGCTTAACCGGAAGTAGGTGTTTACTCTTGTAATTTTTCAGTTTTTTTCGATTTTTTCATAAACGGCTCTAACGATTTTTTTTAAACTTTACATTTTTATTACATTTTTAATGTGTATTGATGTGAGATAGGTGATTTTCCAGTTGAATACTTCTAAAATGGGTTTCTTTTGTTTTTTTGTTTATTTTTTTAATTAACTCTTATTTTAAATAGAACACCCGGTATATTATAAAATTTTTGAATTCAGCTTAAAATTCTAGAGAAAATTTGTCTCTTCAACTAACGCTCTATTTTGTACCGTTTTTGCAGAATTTGTAATTTTTGAAAATTTTTGACAAATGCTTAAAACATTTTAAATCAAATTTTTGGCTAATTATAAAATCACTGTAAAAGGAAGTTGTGTGCGTGTATCACACCAGATTTTTATTTTTTCTCAACGAAGTGATGACTATAGACTATAGATTTATACTATTATATAATTATTTCTGATATGGTGTAAAGGCGGAAGAAGCTTTGAAATGTGGATATTGTTAGATATAGCCAACGAGAGTGATTTTACACCAAGTTTTGGCACAGTTTCTCTTATTGTGTTAATCTTAAAGGAAATAAGTTTACCCAACGTTATTCATTGTGTTGATGGTGAAATTACCATTATGACTAAGGTAGTTAAATAACCGTTATCGTCGTACCACTGTTATTACACTTAGCATTAAACACGAAATTAATTTCATACATGCACGTTACACGTTTCCCAATAATGTCTCGTATTCAGATTGATTGACAGTGATATTATGTCTTACATGGGAAAACATATATTTAAACATGATACGAGCATAAATCTTGACAATTACGCATTACACACGTGTACATCTACTCGAAATGAGGTACTTTCGAATTCCATCTGGTTTTTATTGTAATCAGCAGACAAGTGTCTTAACTTTCGAGCGCTGACAGTCGTCGTTTGATTAAGTAAGTGCAATATATGGGATTCAGTGTCATAAAGCTTTCCTGGTTTATTGGTACAACAAAAAGTTTTGCTTCTGATATTTGTTAAGTTTGTTGATCAAAGCAAAGTGGAATTTTTATAATTATTAGGGACGTCATGCTCGTTTTATTCTCTTATATTTAAAGTGTAACTGTAAGTTTTCCAATGAAAAATGGCTACAATTGGCTTCTATTTTTATATTCTAAAAAACTGAAAATAAACCCAATGTAATATAATATTTTGTACGTAATAGTTGAGCTCCATTTTGATGTAGCGTGATGGCTTCACGACGTTTGTCAAACACTGCACGGTGGTTTAACTTTAAATTTTCCAGTTTTCTAGTTGCACATCAAGAATTTTATGAAAATATCGTTAGTATTTTTAAAGTGGAACTAAATTTAGTTTGAAGAACTATCGCTAACATTTCGCATTCAAGCTGAAATAGAAGATATGCAAACTAAAACGAACATCTGTAATACAACGTTACTTCCTTATCTTAGTTATTTAGATCACCTCAATGCAAACAAATAAAGGTAGAATTTCATTAAATTTAAAATAGTTTTTGGAATAGTAAACTGACAAAACTGGGCAGTCTATAATCGTCACACGAAATGGGGGTTATACATTGATTTTATTTTTTGATGAGATAACTTTATTATACAGTTCATAAATTTTAGTGGGACAATATTAGTATTTCTGTAAAAACGGCCATCTACTATATTAGATGATAAAATACTTCGAAACAAATGACAGGAGTTGTTTTTAATTCTCCTCCCGTATAATGAATTCAGCGCACAGAGCTTTTAATAGGAAACCATCTGATTAAGCCACTGACGACGCCACAAAGAAAATCGGGGTTTCGATTTCCCTAATGGCAATGCAAATTTGGCTCTTGGCGAATCATGGCCGATACAAAGAAAGACGAAACAACAAAGTCGACAAAAGGGCTCTCGACAATCAGTGTGTGTGTTGCATATTTTACATCGACTACTACTCGATCTGCATTCAGGTCACCTTGTTGACTTGCTCTTTTGAAGCCCGTAGGAACGACACAAAAGGGGATTTGAATAGGCCGCGCTTCGGAAAGAACAGCTCCGGACAAGTTAAATTAAACATACAGATTCGAGATACATAACACTAAACAAAAAACGAATAATGGGGCTGCCCGCCGCACAAAGCTTTGCGAGCGGCCGGCAGAGGGCCCTCTGTAATTTTCCTGATTTTGTTCAGGCCGGACTATTATTTATCGCAGGAGCTTTGAGACTTGCTCGTGATTACTTGATTGGACAGTCCTTTCATCTGAGATTGTATGCAGCTATTCGATAATTCAGATTTTCCACTCTATAGCGCGCAGTTTCACGAAGGAAATGAAAATCCACGTTTGTTAGAAAATCAGGTTGTGGTATAGAGCATCGTTGCTAATCACAATTTATAAAATTTGAATAATCAACGATCTAATTTTCTTGTCCAAATACCAACTTAATAGAAAGTTGGTACTATACAATATACATGTTTACATTTAGGTACATAAACTACAACCGAGCATCAAGGATTGTGCCATTTTATACTAGATCAGACTCTAGATTTTGGTGTAGATAACAAATAAAAATTAAATGAAACTAATGTAAATAATAACAACAAAATATAAGAAATCATTAAACTGTATCAGATGTTTACGAGTACCAAACACTTAACGTTCGGAGAATGTCTCAAGGCGCCTCATTCCCCGAAGTTAGCAAAATCTGCAACCTGCAACCCCAGTTACAAATATCATCTGTAACTATACCACTAATATGACTCCACAGAAAATTTGGATCAGATAGAGCCTTTTTGCTGTCTTTATGAAGGCCATAATCAATGTGTCATATATTTATTATGAATAATAAGAGCCTTTTGTCACATTTTTTAGGGGAGAATCAGCAGAATTCTCTAAGCTAGACATCGCACAATTTCAAGATTTGTAAAAATTAGTGTCGAGTTTGACAAAACAAAAGCTCTATATTATACCTACATCCCATGATCTAAATTTTAATAAAATTATATTAGTAATCAACTCCCTGCTGATATTTCTAACTTTGGTAGCAGATTGACTGACGACATTATTTTATTATACAGCAGTGGATTGGTCACATTTGTTACATGCATTAGATTTTCTTATTGGGGTAAAGTGATGAAAGACGAAAGGAGATTAATATTCTGTTACAAAAAGTATCGTCAACCTTGATGATGAAAAAATGTCTCTAAAACTGAGTTGTGTCTACATATGTTACCCTGTTTAATAATAACAGCTACACTCTATTAGTTATAGATACATGCACGTAAAAAAATTGACATTGAAAAACTGTAAATAAATACGCCCTCGTGCGACTGACAGCTTTTATTTGAAAAAGTTATTATTAATTAAATATAAAAACCATACAAGTTAAAGGAACTCTTAGAATGAACTGTTTTTGCCAATATTTAATAATACACATTTACGTCTGCGCTTTATATACCTGTATCTTCTCTGCAAACACAAGATGAAACGAATGCACTTGATATTTTAATTAATACATTTTTTTAATATACTTATAGCAAATATAGTGTGTAGCGATTTTAATTATTAAACTTCTAATGCGGCGATTGTTGTTGAACTAAATGACTTATATCACAAACATTCCGAAAATAAAATTATTTTGCATAAGTGCTGAATTTTATATGGCTTTTTGTTTTATTTTTTAACTATATCAGATATGCAAATTTTTTAGAATACATAAATTCAATTTAGCATAGTTAATACAAACTGTACCTGCTGTAACAGTTCTGAATAAAAAGCAATTCTTAGGTAAATGATTGAATATACAGTATAGACGGAAATCAATTTGGACTAATCTTCTTATAGAAGTGACTTTAATGTGCCATTTTTCTTAATACAAACTGCGATATCCTTTAAAAATTATTCGAAAATGTAGATTTACGTGCACTAACATGCACGATAATAACTGAATGTTTAAATAAAAAAAATTTAAATACTTGATAAACATTTTTTTATCGGCAACCATATAATTCTCATAAAGAAAATGCACGAAACACTTTATATATTTTTTAAAATTCCAAAAACGCAGTGGTATCTAAATAAGGAAAAACTTTGAAAGAATATAAGTCCTTCCAGAGGTGTATATGAAAGTCTATGAGTAAGTATGACAAGAAAAGCTGTTTCTATTTTGTAGGGTTATATTATAGTCAAAATTATACCCATTCGGAGTCACGTGACTTTTGTCTGTCTCTGTTCATCTTTAGTAAAATAGATGAAATGGAAGAAATTTGAAAAAAAGGCATGTCGATTCATAAAATTAATTTTAAAAATTTGACGTTTCTAATCTGTCAGATTATATTTTTCGTGTAAGTTATTGAGATAAGGGTAATAAAACCTAAAATTGTTGAGCCGAAAACTGGAAATTAAAAGAAACCATCGGACATGCGGTATAACGAGCAGTCACAACAATTAATTTGAATATTATGCGTTTTTTTTATGAAGAGTACAATATTAATAATAGTAAATCAACAGTTTCACCCTCCAACGCTGTTCGCCGTGCTTCTCTTGCGTTAAATATCTCGGAGAGCACAATTTACCGAAAATATGAGCCAGAAAGTGAAAAATTCAAAAACGGAAGTCGACGAAGCAGTCAAGACACTGTATATAAAATGTATGTAGCTAAAGAATTTGTAACCATAAAAAATCTAAAAAATGCTTGGTTGAAGAATCTGGAGATTTTTCACATTCAGTTTCTTCCCTAAATAGATTGTGCAAGGAAATAGGCTTCAAATGGCAATGTTCTATAACAGAATATGCATGCACAGAAATTGACTTAAAATTTGCTATACGCAGCAGGTTTTTAACGTAGCAGCTGACATATCTTTATTATATTTACATTTTACGACATTTTATGTTTTCTTTAACCTGTAAATTCAGTTTGATTTCATATAAGAGAATAAACCCGTAGCAACCTTGTTTTAGAAATTGGCATATGTCAGGATAACCTACAAAACGGAATGTCATTTATTTCCCTAAAATTGCATTTTTAAGAATCGACATACGTAAAATTACTAGATTATCACGTGACTCCGAATGGGTATAAATTTGACTATACCTACTCTTAAAAATTCTTACAGGCATTTATTTAATTGATATTTAGTAGCAACTCAAAAAATGTTGCAAGGTATGTACATATAACCAAACTACAATTCCGCCGAAGAGATTTTGTGACGCTTTCCAGTGCTTATCGTAAAGGGTTGTATAAATGTATATCAACCAAAACCGCACGTTATTGGTTAAAAATTTCTAACGAGCTCCCGATGTTCGGCACGACGGAAACGGTTTTCATTACATAAACTCCGCTATGTGCGTTTGCTTTTAGTGGAGCGTTTGATGTGCTGCTAATTGTAAATTTTGTGTTTTGGATAATGGCACTGTTAATCTTAAGATGACTGTCGTAAAGCGGCGACAGCGCCGGAGAAAACTTAGCTCGTACTAACAGCTACAATTACCGGGGTATTTATAGAGGGAAAAACTATTTCCCCCATAAGAGAAGCGTTTGAACATGGTGCAGCACCAGAAAAGAGTCTTGTTCAGAACTTTCTAAATTTAGATATATGAGGAAGACATGTACATGTACTTCTCTTAAGTACATTTATTTATGATTCTACAATGTTTTTATAATATGTAAAATAACAAAAGACAATTGTATGCTTTATATACCGTATAATCCAAAAATTGTATCCTCTAGAGAGCTGTGGGTTTAAAAAAATACTTGATGTTGGTAGTGATGAGCAAAGGTACTTTTAATAACCTTTATTGTTCATTGAATATCCTCGAATGTGAAGATACATTTAACATGCATCCACTCATTTAACATGCACGCACTTGCGTCCTCAAATGTTAAGATACATTTAACATGCATCCACTCATTTAACATGCATGCACTATAGCAACATTACACATATTCATGGTAGTCCGATTTCGATTTAGCAGTTTTTAGTAATTATTATTCATTCAAAATTATTACCTCAATGAACAATAAACTAATGAACGCATTTCGAGGGGAGACCGTCTTAACATTTCTCACATAAATTAGTACCACTCTTGCTTCGCTGCGCTCGCTCGAGTGGTAAAAATATGCTCGAATGTTAAGACTGGGTTACCGCTCTTAATACGTTAATTTTGATAGAATCACTTAATTTTTACAGAATGTTTAAAATTGAACACAAAGTGATGCTGTGTATGGAAATGGAAAAAAGCCCTTTGAACATCTGTAGTTGTTTTTGTTATTAACATTTGTATGCATTCGGCAGAAATATTTGTGTTTGTTAAAATGACATTACAAAAGTGGGTTAACCGTGCCGACAATTGTTAGGTAACAGTTTTTTATTCCAACCTTTTTTTTTGTAGGAAATATAGTTGACTTCGGTTGTGTAAGTCTGTACTACATCTATATTTTGCATTATTCGCGATTTTCAATTTTCCGTGTATCTGCTCCCGGTCATTACGCCGAATAATCGAGAGTATACTATTATATGCATAAATAATTTTTTTTCAGTGGTAATGAATGTTGACTATTTTCGACTACTAAACAATAGATAGATTATCCGGGAGCCGATTACCTGGTATGCGGGTTAACCGTGCCGAAAACCAGTGTTGCCAGTTTTATGTTAGCTTGTTTTTCATTTAAAACATTTTATACGTAGGAACTATAGTTTAGTTAGTTTGTGTAAGTCTGTACTACGTTTACGTTTTTCTGCATTTTGCATTGTTCACGATTTTCAATAATCCGTGTACACCTTCCAGTTATTAAACCAAATGATTGAGGGTCTGCTGTTATTATACAAAATAGATATTATTAAATAGTCGAGCGTTAAAAACAGAGAATTTTTTTTTAATGTAACCAAAATTAGGTAGACAATTCAAAAGAAATATATTTTTGCTTTTTAAATAAAAAAATAATTTTAGATGGCCAGTAATTATAACCGCATCTAATCCTACGCATACTTAACTAACAAAAATCATTATTATTCCTTTAAATTCAAATATAACTTTTAATAACTTCAAACTAAACGAGTGTTCTTCTCAACCAATTTTCAATTTTTGAAAGTGAATCAAAACTCAATTTCTGTGTTCAGAATAGAATTTTGGGCTAAGATTCAACACTGTTGTTGAGATTCGCATATTCAAATCTTGTAGTCAGATTCGAATCTAGTGTTCAGATTAGAATATTCAAATCAAACGTTTTGAACACATATCAGGACGCAATAATGATAACTTGTATACTACTGTAACAGAGAAGGCTCCAAAGTAAGAGATCGCTCTTCAAGAAGATGATCAGATGAAAGAAAAGAATTTACAAGCTCCGCCATCGAAGAGGCCACTTGTAATTTCAGTAACTGAGAATAATATAAAGACATAAAAGGATTAACATAATCCCAAAACATGTGGTCACGAAGCTTCAGCAAGACGAAAACGAAGATGCAAAAGTAGAATCAAGATATTGATAGAAATCCTATCATCACGTAATTCTCGTTTTAGTACAGGAGCTCATTGGACCATCTTGCAAATAGGGGAATTCAAAAATGTATAACATAGTGATGGGCATAACCGGACAATTTTCATAACCGAATTATTTGCATTCGAATCATATTAATAACCGATTGATTATTTGAAGAATCATTCGAATCAATTTTGGCTCTCGATTCGTTTCGATTAAGTCAGCCGGTTTGCCGGTTGGCGGTTCACCCTCATCTGCATCGACATCGTAACTTGCAGATAGCAGAGGAACTCAGTTAATCGTTAATTATAATAATTGTATAAATGATTTTTATTTGATTTCTAAGGAGTTTAAACCATTGAGAATAGCTATATCAATACTAATCATAAAGAAATTATAAATATGCGAATACAAAGTATCTATTGAATCTATTTTTAGTTCCTAAAATTCTCTAGTAGTCACCCTTCCCTTTTCGCTTGCACATCTTACCGGTATATTTTAGAATCCATCATTTATCTATGTTCAGCCTTCCGCGGTTCTAAGGACGCACACTTAAAATTTTCAACATCGAAATCCACTTTCTGTCCCGACTGCTCCGTTATTAAAAATGAAATATAAATCTTTTACGATATTGGAAAATCTTATTTCGCTTTCTGTTTATCCCTTATTAGACATAATCAACCGCGTTTTGAAGCAAAAATTTAGGCCGTTATAAATTAATACCAACACAGCTTCGGCAAATCTCATACTCAGCAGAACGTTATCTTTAATATGAACGGCCCCATAAATTTAACTCGGCGACTGGGAGTCTCAAATGTCTTAATAACATCAACAAGCAGCCGCGAGCCTCACTTGGGTCAATCAAGTACATACGTAGAAAAGGTTATATGAGTTATGAATGCCGTATTATTTACAGAATTTCGATCACTCGCAGGTCGCTGAGACGCGGCACATAGTACGTATCAGGATGAGGTTATTTTTCATCCGAATACTTGGAACGAAAACCGAGTTACACAGGTTATTTCAATAACCGGATAACCGGATATTACTTTCCCATACCCATAGGTATAGGGAAGTCTTGGAATCATGAAAATTTTGGAAATCGAGATTTTCACAGAAATATCCGTTTTGGGCCTCTAGGAACCCAAAAAAGTGGTTTTTAAAAAATGTCTGTCTGTGTGTGGGTGTGTGGGTGGGTGACGCTCCTACAGCCGAAAGTATTGCTCCGATTTTGATGCGCTTTGGAATGCGGGGGTGTATCGAAAATTCATCGACAAAATAAGCTTTTCAAAAAAATCCGAAACCGGAAGCGGAAGTTACGCATGTTTTTTTGGTATCACTGTTTTTGTGATTAAAATTTTGAAAATTTTATTGCGGATAACGATAGAGGGTCATAAGACAAATCTGTTAGTTTTTTGCCGAACTCGCTAGGTTTAAAATGAAGGGCGCTATGATTTTTTGAAAATTTTGAGTTTAACGCCCTATTACTCAAAAACGGATGAATCGATTCAATTGATTTTTTTTTCTGAATAGTATATGAAGGCTAACATGAGGTGATATAAAAGTGTTTTGAAAAATATTAAGGGGCCTAAATTACAAATTTTCAAAATTTTGGAAATTTTCTAAAAATCATTTCTCAAAAACTGCCCACAGGAATTTGTTTAAACTTCATACACTGATAGACCCCGAAAAGGGCTATCGATCTGTTTTTTAAACAATCTCATGAATTATCTGTGGCGCCCTCTACGAAGCTTTGAAGTTTGAAAATTTAAACCCCTTTAATTAATAAACAAAACAAGATAGGTAGCTGGGGTTTTCACTGAATTGCTCAGTGCATAATGGAGCATATGAATATGCAAAAAAATATTACACTCGTGGATATATGCAAGCGCACCGGCCCCCTCCCCCCTCTATTTTTGAAAAATAATTTTTCTATTCTAACGGTTGTTATATTTTTGCGTCAAAGAATCTTTTTCCGCGAAAATAAAAAAATCGATTTTGTATGGCCTAGAAAATATAATTTCCAGGTACTTAAAAAATTTCACCTCGGTGCTACAGCCGTTTTGAGGAAAATAATACATAAACTAGCACAGTGGCGGCTTGTCCACTTGGCGCCATCTACAGAAGCTCGGTGGTCACGTTTTGAACTACACATTCTTTTATTTACCCGCAATTTACGTGAAAGTGTAAACGCTTATCACGGTGAAGACGTGAGTCATCGAGTTGAAATTTTGATATGTTGTAAAGACTGTTGAATAAAGACGATATGAACAGTTTCCAGTATGGAAAAGTCCAGGGAGGTAGTCACGTCCACTTTTTTTTGATTCGAATAAGCCCATCACTAGTATAACTACTTACGCCACTTGTAAAGAAGACACTTTGTATGTACTTGACTATTTAAACCGTCGCTGTCGTAAACAGCTTAGTTACAATGTGTTACAGTTATGAAGTCAAATAAAATATTGGTATCTCAAGGAATAACTTAGAGGAGTAGAAACGCTGTAGTAAAAAAGAAGTTTGCAAATTGCTCATAAATAAGTGAAACTCGGCCCGCCGGCGCATAACAAAGATTCGATTTTTATCAGGTTGTTGTGAGTGTTAGGTTACTGTACTGTGCTCTAGTGTTGTGTTGTAAACGTTCTAAATCATATATAAGCACAGTATGAGGTGTAATTGCTTGTACATAAACCCTTGAGTAAGCTAATCTTATTTCGATAGTTTATTTGGCCACCACAGCGCACATATGACCTCGCAACCAGCTGTTAGCCGCACTATTTTTGTGTCGTTTACCCTAGTTTCACGCAAATCTTCGGGTTTTCTGTACAAGACCCAATGATTACTCGTCCGATGGCCATAAATAATTTATCGAAGTCATCGAGTCGAAATCCCACGCTATAATTAAAGCAGGGGCGCTTCGACAACAATCATCATAACTTATGCAGAAGAGGTGCTTCTCAGCGAGCTCCGGCCATCAACGAAAGTTGATGTTTCCGGATTAGCGCTTACAAAGTCAGATTAAAAGGTTCAAGCGCGGCATTAAACCATTAAGCAGCGTGCCTACCTTATTAGGTTCTTGCTGGTGCTGCTGCTGCTGCTGCGAGAGGAGCTGCTCCCGCACCATCTGCAGCTGCAGGATCATCTCGGAGAGGCGCCGCTCCTTCTCCAGGATGTTGTCGCCGGAAAGGGCCTGATGCAGCGCTGCTGCGTTTTCCGCGTCCCTGGAAAAAACGGACTCTCACAGACGGTTATCAGCGATCAGCATTTAGCGCGGAGCAAAGGCTCTGTTTGTTTTACAATGTAGAAAACATACCGAACATAAAGATGTTACACAAATGTAAAAAGAAAACGCATTGTTCGCGTTTTGAATAAAAGATTACAGAGATAGCGGTGGCTTTGTCCCTTTGTACAATCGCGTTGGTGCATCTCTGGGTTAATCATCTCCTATTATTTTTCGCCTCCCTTGGCCTTATCGCCCATCTTCTATCGAAACTGCTTTTGTGTTAATCTGTGCGTGTATTTGTTTTAGTCCATTTCGCTTCGATTATTGTGCCTAAGTACATGAAAGCGAAGGTTCTCACAGGACGAAATTAAAGCTGTAATTAAGGACCTCCCTTTTCGTCAACTACGAGTATGACAGAAAAACAAGTTTTAAATTGTGGTACTTCTTTCTATTAGGTATAGCACATTGACTTTATACAATATGTTACTAGTTTTAGTCAGATATACGCAAGCGAATATTAAACAAAAAATTTGGCGTTTGAACACCATTAAAAATGAATTTAATAGATAATTGGAACAAGTTGGAAACTGGTCAGAACTGAAATTAAATTCCTACCTTTAATAAAGCGTTTTGGAAAATGCAGTTACTTCTTTTTTACAAATGTTAAAGACTAATTAATTGTTATGACCGATCACGCTCGACCTCATACACAATTTAATAAAAGAGAAATATATTTTGAATTCTTTTTAAACACATTTGCATAGTTTCAAAGTAGTATATTCTCTAATGTGGCGTTTTAATATTAGGTATCTATCTTTCTTTTATATTCTACTAAATCCTAAATTTTAAATATTAGTGTTGTAGCGCAGCCAAATATTCAAAAAATGAAAAAAATAGTAGTAAAGGCTTAAGAAACAAGCCGGATGGAACAATCATAGCTAACGATTCCATTTCTGTCCACAGATGTCAACTGTGTTTTTTTATATAGTACATTTAAGATGTTTTGATACCCTGCAAAAGAAAAAGAACTGATTTTCATCCATAAAGAACATCGGTCTATGGATTGGATTTATAGTTCGCTTTTTAAATAATTTTACGTTAGCTCCATGTCTTATTAATCACCAAATATACGTATATATGATTGATATACTTATTTAAAGTCAATTTATAGCAGTGTCGTTGCAGTTATGGATAGGATATTTTGATATTTACGTTTTGTATAATTAAGTCATGTCATGTAACACAGAACCTTAACTTTTTACAATATTGTATAGTTTTAGGCATTTATTTGAGATCACTTCTATTATTTATTAAATCAGGGTTAGATGGAAAAACAGAGAGAATAGCTTCCCACTCTCACCTGAATTTAGTGATTTCCAATGTTTATGTTATAAATTATTTGTAATTTATTTTATTTTATTGTATATGAGTGCGCCAATAAAGAACTATTATTATTATTAATAATAATAATAATAATAATATCCTGTTTACATCATAGTGAATAAATAAAGTACCTAGCTCTAGGATTACACATATCTGTGTTTCTCAATTCATTTAGAATGGTTATTTAATCTACTTGATTATAGCTGACCTAATTAATGTCCAATTAAAATAGTTTACATTGTATTGTTTAATCAGTAACTCTATAACGCATAAAATATGTAAATGGTAAATTGTGTAATGTACAGCTAAAGAATACCTATAAACTTAACTTTTAAAATAAAGTCGATAGCAACTTTATGTTTCATAAAAATAACATTAAAATTATTGTTGATAAATCTGCTGGTAGTGATAACGGCATTCCATTAATGTTCTGGATTCTGGTGTTTTGGCTGGAAGTTCGGCCTTAGACCTCAAAGTGCCCCCCATGTGTTACTTCCAAGTCCTATGTGTAGTCTTATTACTGTACTTCATACCAACAAGTCTGGCACTCCACCCACTGCGCCACCGAGATAGTGTTCCAAAAATTTTAATTTGTAGGAGTGGAGGTTATCTATCACAACCTTACATGTTGCGTTATTTGAACTATTTTTTAGTTAATGTTTCATTTATTAGCGGAATTCGAATCAAATTAAAAAAATAAGTAAAAACATTTTGAAACTACGGGCGATTACAAATAAAGGAATTTACATGTGTACTACAAATGCATAATTAATATTCTGCATGTCGATAATTAACGTTATCATTTACATAACTGCACGACCATTGAAATTCTTCCGACTTTTACATCACTTTCTGGTTGCAGATAAGAAATATGTACAATTGTGCGTAAAAACAGGCTGATATGTTATCACACATCTAATAGTTAGTACTTTAATGAATTTTTATTACATTATTGAAAGTTACAAACCGATTTGAACATTTTTAATTTAAATTTCATCTTAATTCATTGAATGAAGAAAGTAAACGCTTTATGATAGAAATTAAAGAAAATTTAGCCGAGTGTGAACGTTATAAAAGAAATTTAACTTTTACACACAGAATAAAATTAGCAAATCGGTTTTGATTAACCCCAATAAACAGCTACTACTTATTATTGCTATATAGGTGGTCTGGGGAGATCTCTACTTGTACTACATTGAAGTATTTTTAACTTTTGGGAATCTGAGTGAGTCAACCGTTTTGGACTGCGGAATTTTTAAATATTAAAACTCCGCAGTTGAGCAATTTGACAGAGTCTATGCTGACGCAAAATGTCATATGTGCAAATTTAAAAATTAATTCGATTATAGTTCTGATCACTGAACCGCTTTTATTTTATTAATAGGCGTAGCTTACCGATGTGGCGTCGATAGGTTTAACATTTGACTAAGCTTTAAATTTAAAAGAAGTTAAACTTTCGGAATATGCAGTCGGCCAGCAATGATTTATGAATTTAATAATGAACTGCGTCGTTTTTATTTTAATTAATAGTTTTTTAAATGCGAAGACAGCTTGTGCAGCCGATTATTAAATAATTTATATTGAATCAGAGTTCTATCTAATTTTGCCTGTACAGCTTGTTGCAGACAAGCCGATTAACAAAATCCCATCAGTTAACTATTATAATTTACCTGTAGGTCCAGTTAATAAAGATTGTATCTACACGCATGCCAAGAGATTTCATTTCATTCCGTAACAGGATTTATGTTAAAAATCGGTTAGCTTCCAGATAATTACATGACAAATTCACTAATGAATTATATTTGATTAATGGGTAGCTTTATTCGTTGCTTATATAAATATTTAGCTGAATGGTTGTTCCATCATAATGGGTCACATAATTTAAGCAAAATTTGAAAGTTGGTTTTGTAATATCATCTTCAAAACCAGAAATAAGTTCTACTACAGGTGACATCTGTTTCATAAAGTATACGTGTATCAATTTTTGTTGTTAACCAGTGCAATTTTTACAAAATTTGTAAAAGACCAGACTGTTATTACTCTTTCCCTATTAACGCTCCGGGTTGGAAGTGCATATTTATGCATTCTACATATCGCAATAAACTGGGTGCGTATGCAAGCGATTCTACTACACTACCACCTAAAGAGAGAATAAATTGTGATGCAGAAAGAACGCCACCATAAAAGCTTAGATTCATTAAATTCAGCCAATAAAATCGAACTCTGGCGCATGTAAAAGTAATAACTTCGCAGTCGCATGTATGGACTTAAGTGCAAATCGTGAATAACTTTTTGATAATTAACTAAATTTACATTTACTGCAAGTGGTGGTTTTGTTTGCTATTTGATTTTTTGCAGCATCAAGTTGATTGGCCACTTCAGGAATTTACTATGTAAAAAATTCGCAGTAGGAATTTGGAATTTTATGTTACGACTATGTTCAATATCCATAATGCATATGGAAAATACCATTGTAGAGTTATGGAATTGTGTTGTAGTAATTTTTGATATGTATGTATATTACAAAGTTACGCTAATAATCACATATACAATAATATATACAGGGTGTCCGAAAAATACGTGTACAACGGAAGACCACAAGTTCCTTGGGCCAAAATGTGATGATTTAACTCAACTTACCTATATACAAAGTTGCTTGGTTTAGCTGCTAGAGGGCTTTAAAAATGATTAATTTTTTAAATGCTTCAACCCCCTGTATAATCACTACAATTTTTTTCCCTAAATAGTTACTTTAATTTAGAAGCTATTTTCTCTCCTACAAAATTTTAGTTGGGTGAACGGTTTAGCTACAAAAAATATTTTCTAACTCCCTACAAGCCTAGTGTTAAGTTACAATTACTGATTCAGGCGTGTAGAAATTTAGAAAATATTTTTATGGCTAAACCGTTTACCCAACTAAAATTTTATAAGAGAGGAAATATCTTCTAAATTAAAGTAGCTATTCACAAAAAACCATTGGCAGTGATTATATAGGGGGTTAAAAAAATATGGATGGATAATTTATTGTGACGTTTTTAAATACCCTGTAATTTTCGAAATTAAGGTTTATTTCAAAAACATTTAAAAAAGCTAATCATTTTTGAAGACCTTTAGCGGCTAAACTAAGCAACTTTGTATATAGGTAAGTTGAGTTAAATAATTATATTTTGGGCCAAGGAACTTGTGGTCTTCCGTTGTACACGTATTTTTCAGACACCCTGTATATATACACTTCAACAATTTCCAACAATTTTCCATCATCCCATATTATAAAGAAATGAATGATACATAATAATGCAAAGTGATTAATTAATTAATTTGTGTAAATAT
Source organism: Agriotes lineatus (assembly GCA_940337035.1). Taxonomy (NCBI): domain Eukaryota; kingdom Metazoa; phylum Arthropoda; class Insecta; order Coleoptera; family Elateridae; genus Agriotes; species Agriotes lineatus. Next base: position 125,032,285 of record OW679197.1, on the reverse strand, counting down.
ACAAGTCGTAGGTTGCATAAAATTAATCAAAACATTTATACAGGGTGAGGCACATAAAGTGTTACAGAGCAATAGCACTCAAACTATTGATCATATCCAAAAATGTTTCAGACAAAAGTTTCAGTGTTCGAGAAGGCCGTCATACTGGACCACCCTATTTTTTTATTGGTGGAGGCGCTGAAGCTACGTCAAGGTCAACTCCACTTTTTTAAATGGAACTATGTATTTTTTTTTTCGATGACATTATTACCGATTTTAAGACGAATTCAGCGACCTGCAACACAAAGTCATTCTAGTCACGCAAAGTATGAAGATAGTCGAAAAATCGGAAAATATCGGAATAATCACTTTCAAAGGATCCACTAACCTTGGTTTGGGTCTACCTACAGAAGATGCTCGAAGTGATGACCCTCGACTTGTAAGCACTTGTTCATCCGCTGATGAAGAGACCGTCTAACTTCAGCCAACATTTGTGGTGTAATTTCGGTACATGCTCGGCGTATTCTGTCTTTCATGTCGTCAGGTGTGGTAGGTGCTACTGCCATTACGCGATCTTTGACAAAACCCCATAAAAAGTCATCTGGTGATGTTAGATCTGGCGAACGAGGTGGCCAAGCTAAAGGACTGCCTCGTCCTATCCACTTTTCGCCAAAAATCTCATTCATCACTTGTCTTAAACACAGAGCATAATGGAGTGGTGCACCGTCGTGTTGACTCGTGTTTGTTGCACTGTTGCATTTTTCGATTTTTCGACTATTTTCATACTTTGCGTGACTAGAATGACCTTGTGTTGCAGGTCCCTGAATTCGTCTTCAAATCGGTAATAATGTCATCAATAGAAAAATACATGGTTCAATTTAAAAAAGTGGAGTTGACCTTGACCTAGCTTCAGCACATCCACCGATAAAAAAATAGGATGGTCCGATATGACCGCCTTCTCGAACACTGAAACTTTTGTCTGAAACATTTTTGGATGTGATCAATAGTTTGAGTGCTATTGCTCTGTAACACTTTATGTGCCTCACCCTGTATATAACTACCAAAAGATAATATATGGAAAATTATTTCTAGTTTCCTTTAAACTAACCATAAATTTGATAACATGGGATCTTAGAAGCAATATACCAAGTTATATTAGTTGTAAACAACATTTGATGCATATAGAAAATATATTGATAAAACTCCACCTTTTTAGAACTCATTATGGCATGTACAGCTAAAATGGCATGAAACTGTCGCTGAAATCTACAAAAATTGTTAACATGAACCACGCCAGTCCAGACGTTACGAACAATTTTGACTGTAAATATTATACAATGAATATAAACAAACGATATTCATACATAGTTATACCGTTCGACATACTAAATGACAAAATAATTTTAAATCAAAGAAATTTAAAAAACCTTTTATTTAACTATTTTTAGGATGTTAACTGCAGCATTGATGTAAATTAAAAAAACAAATTTGGAAATGCCTGGGTACTTACATATAGCCTATATGCAATCAGCATTGAATTTTTCCTATGATTAATATGAATCTTGAAATTCCTAAATTTGAAAAAAAATCATTTATGCGATGAGCATGCCAGTTATCTTTAACTTAAACGAGAAATTTCACATTTGCCATAATTATTTTCTTATGAAAAATCCGGCTTATTTCGAAACAGTTTTATATTTTATTTCACTAATTATTCCTCAGGTAAATTAGTTCGAGGTATAAAAACTTATCGTAAATCTATCAGATAGATGGAAAAGACTTTCTCTAGATTTTATTTAGGGAGACTTTATGAACAAACTACATACTATACATATTTTTTGTAAATATTAAAAGATAAAAGTTTAGAGCTTTCGAATACTTAAAATAGCTATTTACATACCAAGTACATAATGTAGCACTTTATTGGACGAGTCAATAAAGTCAGATTATGTACGAGTTGCATATAAAGCCTGATGGTTGACTGCTAAAATCGAAAAAATTGAGTTTATAAATTTGATGTCGATTTTGTGACAGAAAAGATTGACATATTAGAGTGCCTTAAGGGATATTGACAACTTTTTCATAATGACCATTTACGACAACAAAAAATGTTTCATTTATAAACACTGCCTTGTGCATGTTAAAAATTGTTCAAATATGTTGTGTTATGTGTTTACATTAATTGTAACATTTACTTGGCAGCGACATTTTATCCAATTTACTTTATCATTATTGTACGAGTACAATAAAGTGCCACTTTATGGACTGTAAACACATTTATCAGGCCATTGAGCTTGATGAGAAAAACCTACGTTATGGCAATTCTTCCAACTAGGTGGAAAAGACCTCTCTAGGTGTCACTTGGTGAGACTTTATGAACACGCTACATACTATTAGAAAGATTTTAATATTAAAGATGACGCGAAAAAGAGATAGGCCCAGATGTAAGAACAAAGGAATGGCATCCATATTAATTTAGATTTGAATTTTTGAATACTTAAAATAGCTACTTATATGACGAGTACATAATGTAGAACTTTATTGGACGAGTCAATAAAATCAGATTATGTACAAGTTGCAGTTGTCGTCAATTCTGTGACAAAAAATTGCTATTCGAGTGCCACGATGAATATTACTGACAACAAAAAATGTGTTATAATAATTAATTACCACAATAATTAATCGCCGCTTCTTCATTGTTCAAAGATAATATGTTATGTGTACATTTATTGCAACATTTAATTGGCAGTGACAGTTCAGTCCAATTTACTTTATGATTATTGTAATAGTACAATAAAATGTCACTTTATAAATTCTAAACAGTTTCTTAAACAAGGCATTTATGATGTAGTCGAACATAATAGCTATTTATGATACAAGTACATAATGCCTTACTTTAGCGAATCGATATTTACAGATTTTTCACAATGAACACTTACGCTAACAAAAACCTGTCGCTGATTCGTCATTTACAAACACTGTTTCTTGTTAATGTTTAAATTTGTTCAAATATAGCATGCTATGTCCACATTTATTGTAACATTTACTTGAAAATAACAATTTAGTCCAATTTACTTTAACATTATTGTACTAATACAGTAAAGTATTACTTTATTGAAAACTGTTTCATAAACAAGGTTTCTATGGTGCCGTCGAACATAAACACATTTATAGGTTACTGTGATTACTCTTTTGCTTTGCCATCTATAATAATATCAAATTATAGATTTTTGTATACATACTGAAATTATAAAATAGAGTAGACCAACTAAGCTACATGATTAATTCGAAAAATGCAAGTGCAAGGGTGAACCTAATAATTTTCCCCAAGTCTGTGATAACGAGAATTCAAAAATTCAATTACAGCGTGTATAAAATTTGTTTCTGCCCAGGCGATGCAATTTATTTCCACAAAGGTCCGAAATCACTTTTTCCAAGTCTAGATCGAAGCAACTCGGTGTCTTGCTGCTGTATTATGCAAAAGCTTGACCTGGCAGGGACTATCCTACGTCTGCAGTTCGCCCTTTCTGCATTCTGCAACATAGACACGTAACCGCTGCCCGTCTTGTGTCGATGCAATTTATGTAATGTGTAATGCATTTTCAGTATCGAATTACATCGGGAGGTGTTCGCCGCAGTGTCGGAGATGCATAATTCCAGCGATATTACGATGACGTCCGTTCCTGAACATATCAATCCGGCATGGTCGAAAACAATTTTTTCTTATGTTTTATCTAAAGCGGATGAAAAATGCCCCCGTTATTTTATTGTATACAAAAGGAGTTATTGTTTTCGAGACTTTGTTCTTACATTCTGACCCGAGAAGCTTTAAGAATGAGAGGTTATTTTTATCATCGGCTTACAACTGCGCGATAACTTTGAAGTTATCAAACATAATGCGAGGCTATTCTGTTATAGATTCATTACGAATATCACGTAAAATACGTATTATAATGAATGGTCGTGATAATGCGAAAAAATCTCCAACTCGCGTTCACTATTTAAATAAAAACCGAAAGAATTGGGTTAATCGGTTTTCCAGTTATCTAATGGCAAAAGGGTTGATAGGTCAAGGCGAAACCAAGATATCAGGGAATCAAATGCAGCAATAATTAAATATTTTGGTTTAAAAACTAAGTCAAACCGATAAGCTTCAAAAACAGAACTTACGAATTATGGATGGAGTTCGGCGTCGTCGGCGGCGTCGGTCGTTTGTGCTCTTCTTTGATCGTACTGTTGTTCATTTTCGAAGTCAATCTTTTCAGCACATCGTCCATAGAACGTTTTACAGAATGTGAGGAACTATTGTTATTGTGCAAACTACTGTTATTATTATTATAATGGATACTGGTTTTAATGTCGGAAGATGGCGAACTGCATTCTGACGAGTTTCTTCGCCTGTTCTCTGACTCTTGCCTGAGTTGGTCGTTGTGGAGGGCCATGGCGGAGATGGCCCCAGGAACTAGCACGTTACTGTTGGGGGCGTCGGAGTAAACCATCCTCTGCTTTTTGTTAGGAGGAGACCTGTCCTCCTCGATGCCATCGTCGACCTCGCTCCCGGAGGCGGACGCCGACGACGATTCGGACAGCTTGTAGAACGCCGTTGAGTTACTGACCATGGTGGAGGGATCTTCTTCCCCAAGATCGCTGAGGTTGTTGCTGCTGGTTTCGTCCAAGTCGGTGAGGCCGCCGCCGTCGCTTCCGCCGCCCACTATCGTCGGGGGCAGAGGAGCTGCTTCTTCTACGCCTGATCCGCCTTCCTGAAGTTTAGTCGGCGGAGATTTCCTCTTCGAAGACATGTTTCTGAAACAAACGATCGATCAGAATCGGGAGGTAAGTCGTCGGTGGATAAAGGCTTAATGGAACGTTCATTACCTACACGTGATCTAATTACATCCGAAGGAACTGAAAGTGCGGTGCACGTCAATTTCCGCCGCCGAATAACTCGAATTGCGTTAGAATATTGCAGATGACCAACTCTAATGAACAGTCTAAATAATAACCATCGCGGCACAGTATTTGTGACTTATAGCTGATTAAACCGATTGAAAAGCAACAAAAGTGAGCAGGTCATAAAATTATAATTGACCTAAATTTAAAAAAGACCTTTTCATGCCCGGGTCACATGGAATAATGTGCTCATGTCAGTATCACTTCGGTTGTGCGATTTGCAAATTGTAAATTTAATTATCGCCATAAATTATGGTTCTTGATAACATTATATCATTGTTTGCTTTTTCCCTATGTTGTGGAGCGAAATCTGGGCGCAAAGGTCGAGAAATACGGAAGACGACTGAATTAATTATTACAAATATAATTACTAAACGAGTTGTCGCCGCTTGGATACCGTTGAACTCCTTCTTCAGCGACCATAAGGACGCCGCGTACTAGATGCAGTCTAGTTATGAAAAAAGAAAACTGGAATTATCAACAACACGCTAGTTATCTCCTAACAGCGTAGAGTGCACCTTGTTCTTTTTATTACGTCAAACAGCTTTTTCTGCAGGCCGTAACTGTTTATTGGTGTCCACCTGAAAAATATCCCACAAGCATGAGAAATCGCGGCTCTAATCGTTCGTTTTCGATGGGAATTTTTAGGAGAATGTATCGAATTTAAATTAGACAGGAAAAAGACCAGTCTACCTTGTTATTACTGAAGAGGATCTTAAATTTCTCCTGACGCTTCGCCAATATATTATCACCGGGCTCGAGTATAAGAATCTACGAATACCTTTCGGTTCCTTGATCGTAGTATGCTAACGAACGAGCTGGATACTATTATTTACGTTTTTACTATCTACCAGATTGTTTATCGTTAATTTACTACTAATATAAAATTAGTGTCCTGCTTATATCTAGCTTATTCGAGGGCTATATTTAGACATTAAAATGAGTCAAAGTCCGAGATAATACGTAGTTTTTGAAAAATAACTCGTAGACTCGTACCTGGTTTTGGACGTATTGTGGTACTGCGTAAAAACGTGGTCTGGTAAGAATGTTTCAAGTCATGACCTGGCGATACAATGATGTTGGTCATTTTGGTGCGTAAATCGACTGATATAAGTTTATGGAACATTTTGCACTCATATCGATGTAGTAATGCACGTGTTGTTATATGCTACGCGAATCGTCTACGCCACATCACCGAATGGGGGATTTGCTTTTATACTTTGGTCATGGTTTTATATCATGCTACGTTTACATAATTCACGAGTTCTTATGTATAAACAGAAACTATAAATGCTTCCCAACTGTATCCACTTTTACCTTCGATTAAGTCGAAGAGGAGTCTTTGATAAGCAACTTCTACAGCTTCCATCGTTAGTATCCAATATTTATTAAATACGAGAAGATGGAAGGGTAGTATATACGGACAGAGTTTAAATAGAAGTAGCAGAAGACGTTGCGATTAATAGAGAATTCCAAAAGAGCGCATGTATAACACAAAGTGACAAATACTATTACGTAACGGTATATTTTCAATCTAATCATAATATGCATTTGCACTTTGATCCGGATTTTATGACAAACGATGTGGAAGCAGTCTAACTTTTTATTACTTTGAAAATAAAATCAATTCCCAAACTCTTAAGAGCAAACAAACCGATGTATGTATGTATGTAATTGTATATGTGCATTGAGGAAATGCTTATACAGGATAATGTAGAAGAAGGTCTAATTTTCTTATAAAGGAAATTGAGAGTGGAGAAGTTAAAAAAGGTTAATTTTTATATAAACAATGCAAATTTAGTTTCAGGAAAGGTAAGCAGATAGCTGTTTCTAATTATTCAACGCTCTCACGTAAATGAGTGGAAAACCTTCTTCAAATAGTATCTACTAAATTGAGAAGGAACTGGGCGATTATAATGTAATTGATAGATTTTATTTGGATATATTTTTAAACCAACTGTTTGATATTAGGGACGCAACCAACCTAACCAATTATGTATAACTTTTCGCGGCTCTTCATCGATATTTTTTCAGAATATCTTATACTTCATCCATCTCGTCTTTATGCAAGTTGCCTCTATCCCAGGTATAAATTGTCACTTCATGTTTTCCGTGACCTTCCAATGTTTCGATTGGGGGGGACGTGTTTCTTGCTTTTCTTATTACTCTCCCTCCACATGAATTCGATTGATATGTTCACTACATTCTATCTTCATATGTGCTACCCATTTATTGATATTTTCAACTTTGCACCACCGTCTGATCTCTGCGCTTGGTTTTCATTCAAACAGCCCGCTCACCTTTATTATTGGTTTTCTTACTTCGATGTTACCATAGCTCGATATTTCAACTTCTAAGTATTCCATCTTCATCACATGTTCTATTGTGTTACATTCAATGGTTAACTTGCATCTAATAGGTTCACGAGAGATTGTTATGGATTTTGTTATGAAGCAATAAAACTAAATAGTCTTCTCCACGAATAATTATTGTAAAATTGCGGGTGGCGACATGTTTCGAAACCATACTGGTTTCATCATCAGGTCACAATGATCATCTACAGAGGCATATGGTTAACAATGATATAAATAATAAAGGAAACCACTTACTGCTATTAGTAGTCGAAGCACATGTTAAAAGTGAGGTTAAAATTTTAAAAATTGAAAGCGTGTACCAGTTAATAGATAAAAATAAAAAATTTGATTAAGGAGTGACAGGCATTGATGATGGTTGCACTCAGTATGAAGTTAAATACAAAGGTAACTAACCTAAAAATCCCTAGATTTAATGATAATGAAATTACCAGAGAAGGTCAAAACATTTAAAGACAATTTTTTTACCTATGTTTATATCATTGTTAACCATATGTCTCTGTAAATGATCATTATGACCTGATGATGAAACCAGTTTGGTTTCGAAACATGTCGCCACCCACAATTTTACAACGAATGTTCGTGGAGAAGACTATTTAGTTTTATTGCTTCATATCACGGCATCTCCGCTAAAAGCATGACGGATCACCTTCCTATGGATTTTGTTTTTTGTGCTGAGATCATCATATTAACGTTTTTCCAGCTATGTTAAATTGATGTAGTAACTTCTGCAGGCCGTCTTCATTCTGGGCTAGTAGTTCAGTGTCATCTACATTTCAAAGTATTACTATTTCTTTATCGCATATTTTGATTCCTGTCCTTTTTCTTCCCTTCTTTATTATTTCATCCATTACTGAGAGGCTTGTTCAAAAATCCAAACTTGGTCAAATTAACCTTGGAAAAAAATGCAACCAACACACCGATAAGTTCAGAAATATTGTTGGTGGAAGTACAAGTTTTTTTAGTCTAAGATTTCTATATTCTTGGACCATTGAAGAAGTTACAGAGTCGCTGTTTTTAGTCAGAAGCTGAATTCTTCAAAGAGCAGCCCCAAACATTTTCTTAGCAGGGTGTCAATCACTGGGTAACATAGATACTACCTTGATAAAAAGGACGATTTTTTCTAATTTTCTTTTTAAATACAATATAAAAAATAAAGATGGGTTTCTCTCGTATGCCTTTTTTTTACTACTATTGGGTTAGTTAACCTTTCTTTTATATTTGCTTGAATTTTGTTTCTGCTGTAAATAGTCTCAATAGTTTTAATTAAGTCCATGGATACTGTCGTATTACCTCGTTACGCTGAACACGATAGAACGGTTTTTGTAAATCTAAGAAACATAAATGTAATGGTTTGTTATATTCCAAGGCGTTCTCTACTTTAGACAAACACAGCATCTGTACAAGGCCTACTACTTCTAATGCCTTGTTGTTCATCCGCCAAAGATGTTGTTGAGTTTATTTTATTTTTTATTTTTTCATAATCAGTGTTAGTGTGGTAATGAGCAAGTTGATTTCTCTACAATTTCCGGTTTTCCTTTTATTCCCTTTCTTGAATAGCATTAAAATAGTATCCACTGTTCGGGTATGTTTTATTAATATCAGGCAAACACAAAATATAGTACTCTTTTATATCTTTACACACATCCATCCTTGTCCTGTGCAAAACTTCCTTGCGTCAAGACACCTATTTTTTTTATTATTGATCAAAACTATAGAACTGGACATAGAGCAAAGGTTTGGTATAAGGGCATCCCTGTGACATCAACTGTTATCTTAATAGGTTTGTGTCTTCGGTCTACGAATATTAGACGACCTAAAGACGTCATTGATAAGCAATGGCTTTGGCTTATCGTTGGTAGTTTATAATTCACTGTTTTTTAAAAACTGTAAAGATGTTGTTTATTTACATCATTATCTTGCCCTTCATACACTGTCTGCATTTGTGGCATAGAGATGAGGTAGAGGACAAGCAAGACGTTGAGACTATCAGATTAAATGAGTAATTTTTATTATCTATGGTTAGGCTTTTTCCATTCTCTTCTGTTAAATAACACAAGTGTATCTAAATTACTTTTATTAAAAAATTCAAACTAACAGCTCTCTCAATTATGTTGACAATTGAGGCCTAAGTGCGCTTGTACTTGGTTTACCCACCACTCAAAAAATGTACAAAATCTCTTGTTGTTTTTTCTTTTTCTTTTTTTTTAAGTGATCACATTTAGGACTCGTTGTGGTATAAAACTAGTTTCAGATTGACACACGAAAATAGGTGGTCATTAGTTGCTTAATTAATTAATTAATTAATTGATGGATTAGTCCAAATGTATTCTGCAGATGTAATTGCCATAGAAACATTCCTTAATAATGAAGTCAATTAGTATAGATGGAAGTAGTTGAATAAAAAGTAGGCACATATCCCTAAGTCGATATAAGACTCTTATTGTATATTGTGCTAATTGAAATTTCGGTTTTAATCCGCGCCCTGGTGCTTCATTAAACGCCGAGTAAGCAAAAAAGCTAACGTAACATTAGTGAAAGGAAATCACATTCATCTCCTGCTCGGTGTCTTCGGGAAATTAGCGTGAACTCTGGTGGGCTGAAAAGAGAGGGTGGGTGAAGAGCACACCCGGGTGTCTCCGACCCAAGCAAGAATTAATTAAAAGTATAGCTCCTCTTAGCCTTAATACGTAATTATGAAAACGTACAACGAGATGCTTTGCAACATCGCGCATTGTGAATTTTTAAAAGCATTTTTATTCTCTATGAATAATGCAGGAGCTTCTATCAAAAGAAGAAACGCGAATTTGTTTTATAAAGGACGATAAAGCATTTATATAACGGACTTTAATGATACTTTTTAAGAAAATATGCACTATAGAAATGGTAGTCGCCTGTTTCTGTATTGATTGAAAGACTCGAGCAATTTTAGACTCGACACAGCAGGGAAACAAATCTAATTTCTCAAATAAATATTTTCTTTACTTCATTATATTATTTCTGCTTCTGTTTGGTTTCCGCGTCGGTTTTGTCGACGTCGCTTTCAAAAATTTACCTTTATATTATTTTGCCATCTTTACAGCTGCTCCGTAAATGCGATTTATTCCACAATAACGGCGAAGAGGAAATTTTAATAACCCGAATAATAATGCCAGAGCAGTTATGTCTTCAGGCAGACTTTGTTATGAGCGCCATTAATATCCCCGAAGGACTATTTGGCAAGTGCTTGATGCTTACACAAGCCTTTCTTCCCAGATGTCCGCACTTTTGTTACGTTTTGTTTTACTTTTGTCTCTGGCAATATAATTGTTGACGCTCTTGGCAGTTATTGCTCACAGTGATGCGAGTTATTAACAAAATAGGTGCTTAACTTTTGTTGGTATTTAGCTTCCAGCCTTCCTAATATAACGTCCATCGTTAACAACTTCCTATATTAAATTTCGCCGGAAAAATCTGAAATTAGGCGCGACGTAACAATCATAAATTATAATTTCCCATCTGAATTCTTATATTTTGTATGTTTGCCCCGGAACACCCAATAAATAAAGAAACCCACTATTTCATATATTTGCATGACAAAAATTCTTTAATGAGAAGCCCCAGCTGCTCTCCAACATATTAATATTACAATAAAAAACTGAATTTGTGGCCCGACACATTTTTGTTTAGATAGGTTGATCACCTGAAAATCCTGACTTAAAAAAATAATGTGAAAACGCCAAGTTAAATTATTATGGTCAACAGTTAACATATCTTTACATAAGACAAAAAATTACAAATATTAAACTTCAGTTAATAAAGACAATTTGTATATGTGGAGGATCTGTTTAAAATTCAACATAGACAAATATGCTCCACAATATAAAGCATCATAAAGGACACACAGAAAATAAAAATATCACATCAATGGTATTCCAAAAAATACTGATAGTAACTGCAGAGGTTAAGTGTGTTTACAACACGATAATTCTGGAAAATCGAATGCATAAGAGTAATTAAATGAACAACCAGCTTTAGTCAGATAACATCGTCGGCAATAAACAGTGTCTTATTCTTTTTTAGCTGATCGTTCGAGGTAAGCATCAATTGGAGATAAAATGGAAGTGCAGTTTAAATAAATTTTAGCAGCACCTGAGGGGTTAAAGCATTTTAAAAACTCATTTCGGTCTATTTATAATATGGACAGAACATTTTGTTGCAGTAAGGAAAAGGTAGTGGTACATATATATGATGATTATATTTGTGGTCCTAAGTAAAAACAGTTTCTCTTTACGTTTACTTTTGTTATTACAAAACACTATTGACGATAAAACAACTTCTTTAATTATCTCTAGCACATGTATTAATCATGCGTATTTATCTAGAAAATATATTTAAAAAAACAACAGAAAAGTTGAAGCAAGCTACACATCACTACATCAGTATCTATTATTGCTCGCTTTAAGGATAATGTTATTTAAGCTTCTATTGAAACACTATCTTCCATTGCTGAATCTGGAGGACATTGAATTAGCACCTATATTTACACGGTTATTTATAATCATTCTAAAAGAAACGGATATTTTAGCAGATGTACAGGAAACGAAACCACAAAAATGTGTACGGTTACATTTTGATTAAAGTGCTACCACTTTTTGTTTCCTGTTCTATTATGAGTTTTATTAAGGCTTACATATATTATTTAAAAAAACACTGATTGATAATCGTATTACACTTTTCTGGATACATGAATATTGCATCTGAAAAATAGTCTTCATCAATTGCTTAACAGCCAAATAAAATTAAGCACAAGTGATATGCTATATCACAACGAATACAAAAAAAAAATTAAACTGAGAAGCTCAACTAGTGCCACGAAAAATAATGATAATGCTGCAAAGATTAAGTGTGTTTACAGAACGATAATGTAACAAACGTGTAGTATTGTATATAGTGTAGATGCTTCATTCAAGAAATAATATAAACTGTTAAGTAGTGCACACGCTGTATATATCAATATTTTATTTAATTACGATTAAAAAAGACGAGCTGCCAGGATGTAAGATTTGTGAACTCTTGCCGATAAGTTTTGCATATTTGGAAGAACATATACCGTCATATGACTTCATATATAATATGATAGAACCTACATATTTTAAAAAGTAAAACCAAAAAGAGCAACAGTACATGATACAAATGTCATCCTTGCATGACCAACAAAGATCCCTAAAGGGTTCTAGTTGTCAAACTTTAGATTCTCTCAACTACATCTTCAGATAACAGCATCAACTTCAGAGGTAGGCGTTGTGCCTTAAATTTGGTCATATCTCAATTTGTTCGCGAGTAATTTTATTTCTTTATTGATAGCGCTTCTAAAACAACTCTTTTTTTCACCAAGTATCAAATGATACAAATGCTACCCTTTCATAGTCAACAAAGATTTCTAAGGGATTCTAGTTTTATTTGTGTAATACCTATAAAGCTGTAGATTCTTGTAATAAATGTACCTTCATATAACATCATCAACTCCACAGGCAGACGTTGTGTCTCAAATTCAGTGATGCCTCAATTTGTACTCGAGAGATTCTGTTTCTGTATTTACAACGTTTCTAATAGACATAAAGACCACACCACTCCAGATGATCAGGAAACATAACCACAAGAATTCGCTACGATGTAGTTGAAGGGAAGTGCTACCACTTTTGGTTTCCTGGATTGTTTATATCTCTATGGCATTATTTGACTTTCGATAACTGTATATAGAACTTTTAATGGGAAGTCAGAAGTTGTAGATTTAAATATTGAACGAAGTAACCTAGATCTGCTGTATGTAATTTTTCCAATTGCTTTCCAATTTTGTAATTTTGACGCTTCCAGTAAAATTTTTAAACAAATAGAATATGCATGTCTAGGATTATACTTTAAATAAATTCTAATTAATTTTTGATAACATTTCTGTTAGTGCTGAATAAGATTGAAGATTATAAAGCTTGATGAGAGTAAGTCTTTTTACTTTTTTCTCCTAATTTAGACCTGGGGTGTCCCAACTCGCTTGCAGATAATATAATCTAGTTCATATATTATGAAGAAATGCAAAGTTAAGCTGTAGTGTAAGTCAACTTATCAATCGCTTCTTGCTGCCCTAAAAATGTTTATATTACAATGTGGGATGATATTAGTTATTTTAACATACGAAAATGGCTAACAGTACACAGTTAGTGTTGCAAATAAAGAAAATTCAGAGGCGAGCGTTTGTATATTCTTAGTTGTTTCAACGATATAAGCTGCTAGAAAATACCTTGTATGGGTTCTGCTCCACTCGTGTTGAATATTCTACTATTGGTGTACCACAAGAAAATGTGGTAGATCCTATTAGGTTCAATAACTGCTCCGATAGGGGAGACTGTCCGAAAATTACATAGTCAGATATAACAGAGTTAGGATAGAGATATTCAGAAAATATCGCGCCATCTATGCAATAAGTAAAAAACTTCAATACCATTTCTGTGAAGCCAACTGTAATATTCCCCATTTATGGTTTTGACGATCGTTTGTTTCGACTGGTTGTGGATTCTAAATCCAACCTCATTATGGTGCTCAAAACAATAATTAAAGGTATGGAAATTAAACTGATATTTCGATTATTTTTTCGCTATTGTTATTTACATTTGTTTTATACATTTTGTTTTTCATTAAAAACGTAAGTACTTTTTGATTGTCTATGTTTTTGGTAAAAGGCCAACTCAAGTAAAATGGCATAGACGCAATGCGTCTAAAATGACACACGTATAAACCGTTCAATAGTTATTTTCCCGATCGGAGGCCCTGTTAGGGTAATGAATTTCACTCTGTAAATATGCTGTCAGTCATTAGCAAAAGTTAGGTTATGCTCATTTTATACTAAATGATAATTTGATGTTAATGTACAAAACGTGGTTGCCAGATTTGCTTATGGATTTTGTGCCACTTTTATATTGGTTAAGATAGATTTCATGAACGACAACTTGCTGATTCTGAATATTTTCATACTTTATTGAGTTGACATAAATGGTATAATGAAAGTCGTTTTTTTATTTTAATTATAAATTGCGTACAAAAATATTTAAATATTACAATTTATATATTTTTTTCAGTATAAATAAATAAAACTTTTACAGGCCATTTTAGGCCCATTGCATAACAATCTGTCTCCATTGTCCCTTATCCATGATTTTATTTCTCCAGTCTTCCATTACTGACTTCTTTCACCTATTCCTTGGGCGCCCTCTTCTCTTAGTAGCGCTTTCATCTGGAATTCTCAATATATGCCCACAACATCTTAGCCTTTGAGCTTTAATGAAGTCTACTATACTTGGCTCCCCATACTTCTCTTGTACCCCTTCGTTTGTAAGTCTTCTCCAACCATTCTCCGTCCGAGTCCCTCCAAACATTTTTCGTTTTCTCTCCCACCTACTTATCATATCTTGATCTGCCACATTCATCGTCCACGCACTTTTATCAGAGTTCTGTGACTGATCAGTCTCTAGTCACAGCTGAAAACATCCCTGAGTCTCCCGTTGATGAAAATTTGACATTGCCAAGTACAGAATACTAAAATTTCAGATAATTCTGCACACACATCAGGTTTCACTTTTAGTTATTTACCCATCTCCAAAAGAGGCAACTTGTATAAAAAAGAAAAGAAGACGAACACAACAGTCTGGTGTATTAAGCAACATACTAGAGTTAGGAGAAATAAAAGAAAAGTATGATAAGAGAGTCGAAACGGATGAAGAAGAAAATTATTGTTGACAGTCAGAGTGAAGCTGAAAAAATAATGATTCCGGAGAAATGGATGTCAGTGATGATGAAGATTCATCAGGTACGAGTGTGTACTGCAATGAGCTTTACTGTTCTTCAAAAGCCAGTGAAACTTGGGTTAGATGCCAAATATGCCTAAGGTTGTGCCATACAGATTCCGCAATTTGTTTGAGAAATTTGCCAAGGCAAATTCGCAATTGTTTCATTCGTCAAGGTGTTTTTGTTTGACTTTTATTATTTATTTTAAAAGTTGCTTTTTTCATACTATGTCATTTTACCCGACAGATTTATAATACTATAGAATAGTGAGTTCTTTTCCAATTATTATATTTCTAGCTAGTTGTTCTTTCTTTGTAAAATAACTTGTAGTATCTGATGTAACAATGTTTATATATAAACATTAACACCATTTAGTTTATTTACTTAAAGTTTTTGTTCAACTTTTTGTATGTTATAGTTTAGATATGTCATTCTAGGATAGTTTCCCCTATTGTAAGACTTAGTAAGCAACATATTTTTCACAGAACATGTAAAGATAAACGAATGCAAAGATCTATCAAAGCTCTAGACTTGCTTCCTTTTAATTTAATTGCTCTTTAGTATATATTCGGGGGAGCGTATTGTAAGTTGCGTGCAGCCCATTACCCCCGTCGCACTTCCCGCTTGGTATGAATGATCCTCGACACCGAAATGTAAAAGATGCTAAGGATAATGACTGATGAATATATTCTCTTGTCTGAGGCTAGCTAACAATATAGCATGTTTTTGTCCATTTATAACTGTGTGTATCATATTTTCTGTACTTATAATATACACAGTCCAATATTTGTACTTTAAAAAAGCTTGACAAAACGTCGATTTACGAATACAATGTTGAAAAATATAGTTTTAATGGACGTATGAGCTTTTGTCATAATACAAGAAACACCCGATAATGTTTGTTAGAATATGTTCTTCCAGGACCAGCGTAGTAGCAATTTTAATTCTGTTCTTCCTAGTGCAGATACATAATAGTAAATTCCATACGTATAACCCGGGTCAAGTTGTCGTGTCCGAGCAAAATGACTTCCTTGCAGAACAAGCGCGCTGATGACACGTATTGTGACAGTCATTATGTAAGCGTCCAGAGCTTTTATTAACTCCGTCCGCTGGGGAGAGAACTTCGGATTCAATGGGACATGTATGTAATATGTGCACGATAGACGTCAGACAAAGGGCTCGTCTATTACATATCAGCCGGCAGACGAGAGATGTTATTGATTAGGCGATTAGAGGATTGCTACTTTGCGGATGATGCTCCGTTTGTCATAAAAAATCAATCAGATAGAGAGCTTTCGCCATATCGGGAAGAGTTAAACAGCACTAACGGTTTTCAAGAATAATAAAATTAATAGGTAGCGATGCATGATCAATCGATTCTGGTTTTTTCAAGGACGGTAGCACCAACTAATTGCTTAATAGTCGAAGAAATATTGTGGTATTGCCGGATAGATTATTAAACTAGCCGGCTGAAGTCATATTAAATTAAACAAATTAACAGTATCCTTACTTGTTGGCTTATTAACTTCTGTTGAGGTAGTGCAAGGTGTAAAAACTGGCGCACACAAACATGATAGATATGCCACCATGTGAAGTAATTATGACTTCATATTATATTTATATAGCACGCGCTAATGATTTACATTGGCAATTAGAATTACAAAAGTAACGTAAACGGTTTCAACAGAATGGCATTTGATACTCTTAGGAAACACGTGGAATGCAATATGATAAGACTAATAGTTGTATGAAATGTGGCTCGCTCATAAAATAAAGGATGCGCAAATAAATGGGAGCTGAATGTAACATGGAATATGTACTAAAACTGCAAATGGTGCCGAGAACAAGACATAACTCAGATCTTACGATTCTCTTCTGGACAGGCGCATATTTCGACCTAACGAAATTAAATTAAAATACCGTTTTAATCCTCGTAAACACGTAAACGTACTTGGAGCTGGCGGTACCCGATATGGGTCTGTCAGCGCGGATAATTTATTTTGTGGATCTCTTAAAACTAAGTAACTACTACTACTTTCATTAGAAAAAAAAATAGTTAATTGACTGTGAAAGGCTCGTTTGTACGCAGTGCTTTAACCAGCCAAAATTGATGCCAACAGCTTCGGGATTGGACTCCTCCATTTGTTACTGCCTTGGTTCCATTACTGAAAAAATTTAGTGTTGCAGGATTGGTGGCTTTGGAGAACTGAAATAGATGTTCTCGAACTACTTAATACGACGATGAGGAACAGGAAGTCAGGCGGATCCATTACAACAAATTGGGAACATCGATGCATGAACAACGCAGGGTTTTAGCCAATCTATTATTGTTGGGAAATAAACAAATTAGATTGCTTATTCCAGGAACTTTCCAATCCAGTTCAGCAGATAAGATTGATTTACGAGTTACAAATGATGAGCGAACTTTTGACATTTTTGGCTAACAGAAATTATACATTTGTGGTGAATGTAAAATGATTAACTTGTTGCTATCTAATGTAGGTTTGTATATAAGTAAGTCACTATAGCTAATATTTTGGTAAGCGTAAACGATCCAGTGTCGCTTCATTGTTGTACTACCCTTGTAAATGTTCGTGGTTCGGGAAGACTTTGGCAAGGAAATTTACCACTGTATACCTTACGAGCTCCGGCACTATTTCTACCAACTGCACCATACACTAAATAATATCAACCCTCTGTGCTCGTAAAAGGATCAATTTTTAATTTCGCTAAACACGTATGGCTCAAAGATACCACTAGACTGATTGAAAAATTCATTTTTAAAATAGTACACCTAATCACAAAATACTTGCGATAAGAAACTCGGATTTGCTCAAATTCATCCTTAAAAGTTGCATAATTATCTCAGTTTTACGCAACAGAGGCATATTTGCAAAAAACTTTAATTATTATTCGAAAAGGTACCTGCCAATTTTTAAAATATCTTGGGAATATCGTTATTACAGGGGGCACCCTCTATAAGTGTTAAATTGAATGCAACGTTAACAAAAATTCTCGATAGCAAAATTGTACTTTCATTTATATTGAAACAACTAGCTGAAACTGAATGCCGAAGAGGGGTTGTGAGCATCAAAAGGTACGTAATAAATTCACTCTTCAGTATACAGAGTTTGAAAGATCGCGACGAATCGTACTCGCCAGACAAAAACAGTAGGTAATCGCCCGCCTCAAAAATATTTTTTTTATAATAACATAAATACCTTAGCTTGTCCAGTGGCGCCATGGTTCTTCATGGTCCTCTTGAAGCCTTCAGATTCAGAGATGATCTTCACCAAATAACATAAATACCACACAGAAAAACCAAATTTTTTTGATGTATTGTTCATTACTGTATGTATTTGTAATAAAAATGCCTTTTTAATCTTTATTACTTGAATGGCGTTTTGTATGACGTGATTTACTTGAAAAATTGCACGTTCTAGTTGGAATACATTGATTGTCGATCCATTGATAGATCTGGTTAGCAGGTCAGCCAAACTACAGCTTTGTATGAAAGTCTTGTGTTTCTATTTAACTAAATTCATAACACTAAATTCACGCTTGCACGATGCTGGTGCTTTTGGAGAGACGTTTACCGAAGATATTAACTTACTATAAAAATAGAAATATTTTTTTGATGGACTTGATTTCAACACATTTTATATCTTCTAGCTTCAAATATTTACATAATGCCTTCATTTCATAACATTGAGAATACATAGTGACATTTTTAAGTGAATACATTAATTGTTTTCAGTAATTTTTCATATTTTACAATACCACAGAGTACGACATTGTCGAAATATAGGCGTCATTTTGAAATGATGTAGTTTTTAATCTCCAGGTGATGAATAAAATTTAGCCGCCTCTGACGACCGGACATTTAGATTTGTCCTGCCCGAAGTATGAGCGATAATGATTTAACCAATAAGGACACTACATTTAGTAGATTCTGCGTCAGACTGCATTGAACCACGTGGAGAGGGTGAAATACGACGAAACTATGCCAAAAAGGATAAAGAATACAGACTAAAGAAAAAGACGGGGGATAGTACTAAATTCAATGTATTGCTATGGATAGGAATAAAAAAAGGCATTTTATAATGATTTAAAAAAAGGTGTTCAAAAACTAGTACGTTTGGAGTTGGCTAGGGCTTGAAAAAACAAGAAACATAGTACGTCTTTACTTGTTACTTACATATGAAACAAAAACACGGCAAAGTGAATTGAGGTTATAATGTAAAAAATGTATTTACATTTTACATGTAAAATTTAATTTATTATAACAGATGATTACAATGCCCTCCACCGGATTCAATACATTTTAAAACTCTATTCCTGACTTCATTCACTGCATTTTCTGAAAACTAAGGCATATTATTTATTTCTTCAAACTTCTCATTAATCAATCCTCTTAATTCTTCTAAATTATTGATAGGAGTTCTAAATATTGAATTTTTAATGAAAGGCCATAAATATAAATCACAGACTGTCAAGTCACAAGATCGTGCAGGTCAAGAAACGTCCGTGTTTTTTTTTAATCAACTGTAAAGTTTCAGCTGTACAATGTGAGCTCGCTCCATACTGCTGGAAATAGCCCTCACGTAATTCGTCATCGTGGTTTTCGTCGAAAAATGGTTTAAAATTTCCTCCCTATAGGTATCTTTCTAATGTTCCAATTATACGTCTTGCTCTAATAGCTGCCCAGACACCAACCTTTTCAGCATGCAAAGATGCTTCAACAAACTCATGAGAATTCTCAGCAGACCATGTCCCATAATCTTGAGAATTAACAAATCCTCCGTAAATAACGTTTTCCTGAGTACATTTTGATTGATGTTAAGCACACGTAACAACCATCGACAGAAATGTAACCTGTCAGGAATATCATGTGATAATGGTTCATGAACTGCTAGTAAACGATGGGATATACGTGGACATCTTTGGGTAAAATTGCATTACAAGTCCCCACAG
Source organism: Agriotes lineatus (assembly GCA_940337035.1). NCBI lineage: Eukaryota > Metazoa > Arthropoda > Insecta > Coleoptera > Elateridae > Agriotes > Agriotes lineatus. Next base: position 125,012,192 of record OW679197.1, on the reverse strand, counting down.
AGGGATTAACTTGTTGCGACAAGTGACGAGTTGAAGTGTGGGGCTCATTCTGCATTATTTGTCACTTTGCAATAGCTTCATCTGTACGCTTGTTTCGTCGTCCACCACCTTTTGTCACAACAGTATCACTCTCACGAAATCTCGATACACATTTGGTTAAAGTTTCTACAAATTGTTGATGCGCAAAAACATCATTTGGATACTTATTATGGAATTCTTTGACGCAGTTTTCTACTCAATAGATCCAAACTCGGTCAAGCTTTGTTGCATTACGAAAGCAATTTTCTATTATGAAAATTTTTTGTTCGAAAGAAAAAATCATTTTGTAATGTGCACTGGCCAACAGATTTATACCTAAAACGAATCATTTTTGGTAATGTAATTTTTAGAAAATACTTACATAGAAGATAGACCGAACTTTATTATATTTGTTATAAGCTTAAATTTTCAAAAGAAGAAATATGGAAGGATCAGCTGATTGTGTGGCTAGTGAACCGATATATGGCTACTGATGTTCAACCGAATCAGAGCCAACTCCAAACGTGAGATTTTTTGACCACCCGCTATAAGAATATATGTTGAGGAAAGATTTTCCTATAACAGGAACATATTAAAAATATTTTTGACATGAAATGGGACTGAGATTCAATTGTAAGATTCAGAGGTATGTCTCGAGGCATTTGAGAACATTTGAGTGATCTCCCTAGTTACATTTCGGATTTCATTAAATAAGATTATAGTGGTCTATAAATGTCACACAGCTCATTGGTCTATTTACGATTTTAAAGAAAAGTTTAATAAAAACTAACGAGTTGTGACAAAGTGAGGTTATGTGACTCAAAGTTTAAATTAAAAAAACTTAATTTTTAGTAGTGTTAAGATTTATACATAACTAGATTAACTTAGAAGTAACATATTAGTTTTGTTAGTAGGTAGCACTAACTCTGCTTTACAATACGAAAATTTGTAGAAATAACCATAAATGTTGGTTAGAAGATATGGTAATTATTTTAATATAAGTTAAAGCTGATTTGTGAAAAATAATGGAAGTCAAAGGTTTTCAAATCAAGTTTCCTATGATGTAAAAAATCTCCAGCTCTGTTTCAATTTGAAGTCTTAGAAAAATGTTTTCAAGTTTCATAACCGAAATAGTGAAATAAGATGGTTATGGGTTAAAGATTTTCCTAACACTTTTATTATTGGTACAAAATACCTTGATATATATATTTATTCTAATCTCTTATTTAATGGGATCCTTGTATAGTTCATTGAGAATATTATCAGTTGGTGTTTACAAATGTCAGGGAAAAGGTAATAAAAATTGGATTTACTACAAAATTGATGTTGGAAGGTATTCTACTCAATTGTGTAAGATCAATAGCAAGTATGTAATTTTCTTCTACTCTATGGTTGAAATGATTATAATAACATGAGTAGAACTCTATTTGTTTATATGCAAGTGTTTTTCCAAATGGAGTCATTTATTCGAAAACGGTTGCAATGTTATTTGGGATTATCAAATTTCCTGTAATTTCATGTAGATGTTGCAGTAGTGCAAGCGATGCAATGTGAGTATGTAGTTGGTAGCCATTTTGTAAGTTTTGATTCAGGTAAGTCGACATAGATACAATTTCTTTGAAGATTTCCAGATGATTTGATTTTGCAAGCGGTTTACGTTTTTTTTCAAACACTGATGTATAAGTGAAAATAAAGACTGCGAAGAATGTGGAGCCTTTTAAAGACACGCATAAATTATCTTATGATTTAATTAAAGCCTGTCAGTTTCATTTAACTCTTACAACGCCGAAGAAATATTAAACAGTGAAGTGGAATTTAAATTTTGAGCCACGAACAGACTTATTAAACCAGCAAACAACATCATTAGTTCTATTTCTCGATTGATAATTTCTAGAAAGAGTCCACAACCAGTTTGTGAGCATTGCGCCTTGGAGTTTCGAAGGCTTCGGCTAATTAAATAACTATAATAGTATTTTTGTTTCCTAATAATTCTTGTCGCGTATACGATTAAACCTTGGATTTTTAAATAAAAATGACAGTTTCAATGCTACCATTATGATAAATTCCGAAAGTTTATTGTGGATTTGCATAGATTATTGGCGTTTTCTAATTAACTGAGAAAAATGTGGAAGAGCTCGGATTAGTTATGGAAACGCGTTTCTTCCTTTTAGAACGACGCAGCTTCCATAAAATATAATGCAGCAAATAACGCAAACGTAACATTTTTCATTCATTCAAGTAGCTGCAGTTATAGGAATGACCATATATGACGAGCTGGTCGCTTTGATAAACGAGCGCAAATAAAATACGTTATAGTTATTTCTCGTAATTGGACTTCTTGTAGAGTTTATTCATTACTTGCGTATGTTGCTGTAATGTTTGTATATCCGTACTTTATAGCTGAACTTGCTGTTGTTTCTTGCTGATGTACTTTATTAATATAATACGCTGGAAGCTGTAGCTGTTTCTGTTACGTTATAGCAGTGTTTAGTAGACTTTATTTGCATAATCTCGGCGCTATTTATGGGCTACGAAGGAATGACAAGAAACTCAGGGCGCTTACTTTTGATGTGGAATCTCGAATTACCATGCACGGCAAGCGTACTCTGCAATCGAGTTTCTAACGTCCAGTTATTTATGGAGGGTCATTCTCTAAATCTCGATAAGATCTGCCAGACTTGTAAACAAAAGCTTTCACGCCGCTGCTTTTGATTTACACGCGTTTCATACGTGGTTGTAGTTTTTTCGCAACCTTCGCAACGTGGAGCAGCGCTAACTGGATGCTTCTGATGAATACCTTCCAGATCTTCCCCAACAAAAAGATGATGAAGCAGACGTCAGCTACTGCAGCAGTTCGCCTGGACGCCGACTTTAATTAATAGATTCGGATTCCCATTTGCCTTTTTTTCCTCGTGAGCAGTAACTACTTACGGCAGTGGTGTAATTATGCGCGATGTCAATTTGAAATATAATGTTCAATAAATGTTCTCAGTTTGATAGGTACTGCAGCTAGTGGGCTAATTTCAATAACTAATAATCTGAAATTGCTTACAGCTTCTACTAATTAATTGAAATTTAATCATCTGTGGAAAGCACTTTCAAACGTTGTTAATAGTGGTCTTTGAGAAAATATTATACTGATTTTTCGGTCATGTTTGGACAATATCTAGATAGAGAAAGAGATTCAAAATACCATAAGGAACTAGAGCAAAAAATTAATATTTCGTGTCTTTAGAATTACAAAGTTTTAATAAAATGTTGAAGATAAGAGGTTGAAACTTTGGTTGCCTACTTTGTAGTTCATTCAATTTATTTAATTTACTAAATGCAACCTTTTTGTTAGTGGACATTTTTATAAATAAATAATACAATATATCACATATTATTTTACCTCTAGTCATTCTTTTAATAAAACCATCTTGTGTGGCAACTAGAACAATGAACCTCCGAAATGAGCAGTTTTTTTGAAGCGACTAAGTTCTCTATTATATCTTAAAATATGACAAGTTCTGAAGAAAACAAGTATACTATGTTATTAGAAGTAAAAATGAGGCTGTATGTGCTGAGCATGGTAACCAGCAAAAGCCGAATAATATAACGTATACAATTTTTTTCAAGGGAACACATAAATTGCAAGAAAAGTTAGAAAACAATAATTTAGTACGAACATTAAAAATAAAGACTGAGGTAGAATCGTGATACATTAGAAATAATTTTTCCGCTGGATGAAAATAATAAATAATAGATAAATTATACCGAATGTCCCGCGGATTGACGGCCATAGCTTAAGGGTATGTTACTAAGGTAATTTTAAGTCAAAAATGTCGTATGAACGTATATCCAAAAATCCACAACTCATTCGTAACGAATATACAGCCATTTTTTAAATTTTCCGAAATAAAATTGGAAAATTCTGCAATTGAGCAAAGTTATTCGGCAATTGGGCGCCTTTAGGTTTTACGCAGTTCCCGGACTGAGCTTTATTCCATTTGGGCAATTGAGCGAATTCGACATCTGAGCCTAATGTACACAAGAATTAAATGAACATTTTGAACAATTACTGCAGTAATACGGTAATTCAATTAAAGAAAAAATTAACTCTTGACTTTTGAATTTAATCTTAAAATTACTGTAGTTCCATTGCGATTGAGTTTAGAGTATATGTTGATAACACTTTTTACTTAATATCCTCAGCAACACACCCTTAAGTTATGGCCGTCAAGTCGCTGGACACCCTGTCTCGTTGAAATACTTGATTTTGTTATTTTATAAGATTAGATACATAAAGTAGTAACTGTGGCAACTACATATGCCTAATCAGATAAAGTATCACTTTTACCCGTTCAATGAAGTCACATAACAGTATTGTAAGACCATACCAAGAAGACTAACGAATATATTGACCAAGAGAGCCAAAGAGCATCATCTCGTCACAGTCTTTAATACAGCTGTCTTGTCAGCCCTGATTTTTAAAGACATTTTTACTATTGTAGGCGTAGGATAAACTACAGAGAATCTTGTTGCACCGAAATTGATTGAAATTTAATAAGATAGAAATTTGACATTCTGAAATCTTGGAAACGGATGGAGCGGCATAAAAACTAAGGTCAGAATACGATAGAATGTGCCACATAGAATCCAGGCACATGCGTATTTACCTATTTTTTTTTGTAAATATTTTTAGTTATAATCCTGTCATTCTACTCGTAAACCCTGGGTTAATAGACGAAATATATTTTAATTATCGTCCAGAGTCCCCTAAAAAATGGTTCGAATGATGCTAAGTTTTTGAAAACGTTTTAAAAATAGTTTGGGATGAAAAACGGTAGTTGATTTGTTTAAATTTTATATAGGGTGCCCAGAAAATAGGCTGCCATACTTTAACAGGATATACCTACTACATATTAACACACAAAGTCCCTATTAATCCATGTCCCAAAATCAAACTACGACTTTTCTTTTTTTTTGTCACTCTAATATCAACAAAATAACTAAAATTTGATGTTCGTAAAAAACTATTAAATTTTACTCAACGAATTAATTAAACTATAATAAATAACAAAGTATAATTTACTCAATCACAAACTGTTGTCCATTAATTTCTACACGTACACAACAATGCGCTTGTTATTTGATGTATATTTAAATTTAAAAAATTACTTTCAAGCACATAAAGCACCAGCCTCTACACCGCAAGGTAAAACGAGGTTAACGATAATACATACATACATACATACTTTAAGGCCTCATAACTTTTTTAATTTTAATTTTCTGCATGAATTAATATGAACTTTTTGTATTGTTTGAATATGTAGTATCCCCTGTTAAAGTATGGCAGTCCATTTTCTGGACACCCCTTATAATATAAATTTAAAATAGTAAAACCAGTATTACAGATTTTTTTGAAAAAGCAAATTTGAATTTTAGTCAGTTTAAATGCAATATACAAGGTTAAAGTAATAAATAAGCGTTCTTTTATTTAATTCATCTAACCTGTACTGTTCAATTAAGGATTCCTGTGTATCCAATTTTCGTAAAATAAAATAAATAAATTGCTGTTGTAATAATATCATAAACAAGCTGAGCTGAGGTATAAAATTATTTTCCTTAGCAGCTTTTAAATCAATATATTGGTATCTCAAACAAAAACAAAATTGCACATACTTTTTGAACTCTTTAAAGAAATTGAACATAGTACTGCTAGAATATTGAGGCCGGTTGGAAAATTTGAAGTTATATAAATTTTCTGTACATATATAATCCAATTCTTTTAGAAAAATCAGAATTGCAAAAATAATCTTTTAAAAATTGCCAACATTCCGTTTTTGGACACCTAACAGTTAATGGCCAAATTTGCTATCCAAAAAGTGGCTATAAAAACGCCGGACAGCGATCGTCCAGCGAGGTCCCGTTAAAAACTGAATTGTTTACTATAGATTTTTATTCCCTGAATTTGTTCCTATGGATTTATCGTCCGAGGATTATTTTTTCTGGATTTATTTTCCATTGATCATTTTTTCTTGGAGTATTTTGTTTAGATTGGACTGTCTTCTTTATAACCCAGGAGGTTTAATCGGAAAATGTATATCTACCTTTCTAATATAAATTTGGAGAGCAAAGTAATTTTCTACGAAAATCGACCAACCGGAAGTAGTGTGTTACTCTTCAGTTTTCCCGTTGCCTGGAAAATTTTTGTAATTGTTCGGTAAAAATATAATTATTTAGAACATATACAATTCTCTACAACTTTTGTTTAAAAATTAGATATAGTTTTTGAAAATATTTCAAAATTAAATTTCTACAAAACGTTATCAAAATCCAAAAATAATAATTGGAAAATAACTTTTTAAACTGTGTTACATATTACGTAATTGTCTATAGTTTTTCTAATGAGTCCAGTTTTTGACAAAATCACAAAAAATGTTTTGTAAATATGTATATAGTTTTTAATATAATCGCAACTTTATTTTTACATAATAACCTTTATATTGACATTATATATTTTTAAAGTTATTGCTACTGTTCATAAACTGAAATTTGTGTGTGCAAGCTACACAGTAAAACATATATCTATTTTTTAAGTCGGCAATGAAGAACATCGGAATCATCATTAAAATACGAGAAATCGGCAGTGAAGTAATCCATTGTTTTACGACTTTTTGTAGACGGCGGGGCGATAGGTAAACGTCAATCGACGTCAACATAACCGCGATTTCGCGATTTAAAGAAAAAACATAGGTAATGTACTCCTCGGCACTGAAGTTCCTTTTTATTCCTCATGTGGTTTATTGTTTTATCTAAATCAACATTCGTGATAAAATGCTAAACTTCAGTGCCTTGGTATACAAACTACTATTGTAGGGATACCAAGTTTTACTAAAATGTTCTTTTAATTGTTTAGCGACAAGATAGAATTAATTTCTGAATTGAATTTACTGTGCTGCATAAGCGTTAACATATTTAAAATCCCCATATGCCACTTTTTAATGTAATTTGAAAATTAATTTTTGTATGCATCTCCTCAACATAGCTATAAATATAATAATATTACTGTAGTTTTTTAAATAAATATGTAAGTCTAACATACGATGACATAGAATATATAAAAAAACATAGCATAGATGAGCGTTGACATAAGCGTTCTTTCCAAATTTACAAATCAGATCAATGTATCACAAAGTCGTTATACATACAAAAAAGCGAAGCCAATTGATATCTTGCCTATTATATATTATAATTATATAATTCCAAATTTCGTTAACTTGCAATAAAACCGCCTGTTTTCTGTTGATGATTAAAAAACAAATTTTAAAGGTATTTACGTTAACACGAAAACTATCTTAAAACTATCATTTTTAACGAAGAAGATCTTAAAGTACATACTAAAATTCCATCCTAGAGAAAGGTCGTTGTCCCGCCGATCACTCAAAATCGGCAACTACTATAAGCTATCGTCACTTTTACGAAAATGTAGTAAATGGAATGTAGTAACGTATTCCTATCGAGCAACTATCTAAATTTGCCTATCAATCCTTTTCCTAGAATTATTATCGTCATTATTTATACTTAATTCGAGTACGCTGGCGATAAAAATAATAAAAAAACACGTGAGCAAGGAATAGACGGGTTACAATATTATTTTTATTTTAAAACTCATTTTTGGTTTGATTTTTTCGTAGTTTTCATATTCATGGGTTTGTATGCTAGCAAAAACTGCTCATAAAAATTTATGATAACACTTCTGACATCAATCTTCATTACAGATTTAAATTTTGAAAAAAATAAGGGAGCGACACTAAATTGTTGAAATATTAAAATGTGGTAACGCGTAAATAACATATTCCTATCTGGCATAATGTCAAAGTCCTCCAAGAAACTATATCGAATTTTTTCCGTACGGCTTTGGCAGAGATATGAACAACACATAACTTGGTCGAGTATTATGAATCATCCAATGTGACGCCCGAAATTCCACAGGGCGATTCCACTTTTCTCCTAGGACAAGAACGCCCAGTTGATGAAGAGTATGCAAAAATTGCTCCCGAAATAAATGCTACGCTGGTGTTCTCAATAACTATTCGTTCAATTAGTTTTCAGCAGCAGTTAATTTCAGTGGAGGAAATAACAAATGGCAGCAGTTCTGTAAACGCTGCTACAAAGATCGCTGAGAACTGAACGGATCTTTTGTTGGCGATTTGTGTTTCGCACAGTTTGACAATGATGATGTATGGATGGGTTGTAAACAGCCATCATGTGTGTTATTCTAAGGAAGCGAACATCCGCCTTTCGGTGAAATATCGCCTTGTCTCGAAACAATCCTAAACAAGTCGTACTTTTGTCCCCATCCCCGATTTGATGATGCGTTAGTAAAACGGTTCGGTGGATCCGCAGCGGAAAATATAAATAGGCTTTGATCATCATATATAGGAAACGACGTGGTCGCCGTTTGAAACGTTCGATTCCGCACAAAAGTTGCAGAATAAATAAATGTATGGCCACAGTGAATTATTGTCTGCGTCTGCACACGAGCGTTCCGGGGATTTTTGTTTATGCCGCGGCCAAAGGAGCGGATAATAAGAGTCATCCAAGCCGGAACAATTTTATTTCGCTGCCTGAAACGGAACCCGTATCGGTAAATACAGCTGGGCCCGACAAAAAATCACTCCAAAATTGAACACAATCTCTAACAGAATCCTTTCAAGTTCCATTATCGCGAAGTTTCCATCTTCATTTAAATAATCACCGAGATATTTCTAATCCTACTTTGATTAATTTGAACAAGATTCGTTTCTTTGATCGCGGTCTACCGACCAAAGCCAAATAATTCCCTAGATGGACGGGGATCTGCCTGAATAAGGTTGTTTTATATACATTTAGCTTTTAGAAAGCATTTTTGAAATCTCTATAACAGGTATTAGTAGATCTATAAATTAAATTAAGAGGTGATAAAATTATATGAAGATTCCTCGTTCACACTCTGGCTCGTGCTTTCTATTCAGAAAAAAATGTATAATTAGATATTCGTAGATTTAAGGCTATCGACCGACGCTTACGTATTCCAAATTCTACAACACCGTTGCACATGAAGCTAGGTTGGGAATCATGTAATATAGAACTTTCGCAATATAGTAATTAATGTGTTAGAAACATCAATCTATTCTACTCTTCTGAAATGCACGAGTAATATACGTAAATAGCTGTTTAGTAGAACAATCACAACTTGTGTTACGAGAAATTCTCGTCTTATAGATCCATACAATCAGAACTCTCACAATTCTAATTTAATATAGACTGTCAGGGTTGTTAACAATATATTAGGGTACGCATTTGGAAGATAGAGAAACGTTCTAATGAAAATATGTAGATAACAAATATCATCAAAACTGCAGAACGATAGCTTCAACAATTGGACTACACGAAGACACAACACCGACATCGAATAAAGGAAGAATTAGACATGGGGACACAATATCACCCAAACTTTTTACCCTGGTCCTGGAATGGAACGAGTTTTCAAGAAACTGGTATGGAGAGAAATATTCAACCATCTTAGGTTTCCTAACGTTATAGTTTTGGTTGCAGACAACAAAGAAGATTTCACAAGTATGACAATAGAACTAAAAGAAGAATCAGAAAACAGAACTAAGAATGAAAATAACTAAGATATAAAAATAATTAATCCCCAAGATATACAAATAACAATCAATGGAATGGAAACAGAAAATGTTAAAGAATATGTATATATTGGACAAAAGCAAACAAAGACATAGAAATAGAATGAAGAAGAAGATTAGGATGGGCTGAGTTTGGCAAACTGGCACGCACCCTCAAAAACAAAAGCTTTAGACCAATGTATGCTGCCTCTGCTGACATATAGAGGACAGAGATCTATGATAGGAATATCATTAAGAGACAAAAAGCGAAATGATTGAATCAGACAAAGAGCAAAGGCAATTGACAACATACAGAGAATAGTGAACGTAATATGGAACTTTGGTGGGCATGGACCGTGTATAGCAGCTGACTGATGGAATGCCACAATCTTGCTATGGAGACCATGAGATGAATAAAAAATTCACAATACAAAGAAAATTCGAAACAAATGAAATGAGCATATACTTAATATTGAGCGCAACAAGGCCTATAAGAAGACGAAGGCGAAGAAGCTTCACATTATCCTTTATAGAACAGAGTAAGTGTATTTGATACATTCTATACTATTCATACATAAGGACCTATTTATGTTAACTTCCAAAATTTCACCATTCATGCTTCATACTAACAAGCCGAATTGTGATATTCACATTCACGACATGGTCTTCCTTGGACTGAACAATTCTGATCGTCATCTTCTATCCTTTCTAAATGAACATGTTTAATTCATAGTTTGTATGTTTTTCTCACTTGTCATCGAATCTTTTTTACATGTTATTCATACCAGACTCTTGAAGTGATAGCGACACCATGAAACATAATAGTTTTAATTGAAACGTTAATTGTCCAAATATCCTTTCAGACAAAATTCAAAGCTATCTGTTATACTAGCTGGGTATAGATAACAGTTATGTTAAAAGTTTTGGTTTATCAACCGCTTTACAGATATCTGCGAATGTAGAATATAGAGAAACACCTAGTTGCGCATGGTGCTTACAACTGTGCATTTCCAGATTAGATTGTTGGCTATACAGGGTGATTTTAAAATGTTTCGCCAAACTTCGGAGTATTGTTCTACACACCAAGGCAAGTAAAAAAGTCCATATAAACATGTGTCCGAAAATCGCGCGTTTCCGAGTTACGAGCAATTTTTGAACTTGCGAAGTAGTCCAGTCAATTGGTGCTCAAAAAGGGCGAATAGGGGAGAGTTTTGGTGGAGTTCTGATATTTGGTTCCTATATGTTTTTTGGGTCGCTGTGCACGAATATCAGGTTTTTCAATAAAATTTTTGACCGGAAACAAGTTTTTTTAAGTAAAAACCTTGTAAAAACCGATTTTTTTTAGTTTTTCTAAAAGTACCCAAAAGATGTCCATTATTTATAAATATTGAACCTATATGAAATAAAAGAGGACACAGTTTCCTACACTTTATGTATGTGAGGTTTTTTTCTCCGATCAATCGTTCAGCCGCGAGAGCGCCGCAAAATTATAGTCCAGTCAAATGGTAGAAAATAGGGGAAAGTTTTGGAGTTTTTATATTTGGTTCCTATATGGTTTTTAGGTCGCTGTACGCAAGTATCGAGTTTGCCAACATTTCAATTATGAAGATTCATTTCATATACCATTGTTGATTTACGAAAAATGTATAGTTTTCGAGTTACTTTGAAATAAACTGGCATAATTCCCTTTTAACACCTAACTTCGCGGCGCTCTAGCGGCTGAACGATTGATCGGAGAAAAAACCGCTAGTACATAAAATGTAAGAAATTTTACTCTCTTTTATTTCATATAGGTTCAATATTTACGAAATTGTATAGTTTTCGAGTAATTCTAAAAAAACTAAAAAAACGATTTATTACACGGTTTTTGCTTAAAAACGTGTTTCCGGTCAAAATTCTTGTTGGAAAACCTGATATTCGTGTACAGCGACCCAAAAAACATATAGGAACCAAATATCAGAACTCCACCAAACCTCTCCCCTATTCGCCCTTTTTGAGCACCATTTGACTGGACTACTTCCCAAGTTCAAAAATTGCTCGTAACTCGGAAACGCGCGATTTTCGGACACATGTTTACATGGACTTTTTTACTTGCCTTGGTGTGTAGAACAATACCCCGAAGTTTGGCGAAACATTTTAAAATCACCCTGTATATTAATATTACTTTACTGTTTATGAATGACATACTTATCCAGAAGGTTGAAGAATACTTATACCTGGAACATAAGATAAAACTGGGAAAATCAAATCAAACCGCGAAAATAACAAAAAGAGTACAACAAGATTGGGCTGCCTTCGGAAGAAAAAACAGTGCGACATTAATATGTCTAAAGATAAGAGTGCATGATTCATGTATATTACTAGTTTTTACATATGGTATGGAAACTACCATAAAAGAAATAAGGATATAAGAAAAAGAACCCGAGTAATGCATGTCAATGAACGGAGCGCCAAGCTTAAATGGAGCTAGACCGGTCATCTGGGTAGAAATGACAATGAAGAATGGACGACATCAAAGACATTTCAGGAGGAAAATGGCAACAGAAAACCAAAGATAGACAACATTGGAAGAGCCTAAGGCAAGTCTACGTCCTACAGTGAGCGAAAGCTGAAGATGATTATGACTATTTAGTGTTAGTTTTATAGATTGACAATAAACTAGGAAAGTGGAAAGAAGCAAAGTTAACACCACCACGAAAGTATTAACTCAGCAACTCATCATCAGCCGAATATAAATCTCGTTATGTTTTTCCGCCCGTTCCTGTCTTGTATTTTCTGCATCCAGTCGTGGGTATCAATTTTTCAATCTTGTTTGTGGACGGCTTACACTTCATCCTTTTAGTTTTATCCAAATGGCTTTAAGCAGGTCACCTTAGATATTTGGTGAACCTCTATGTAGGGGATATGGTTGACAAGAAAGTTTATTCAGTATATTTTTGTTCAGTCCTCATGTTTCCGTCCGTGATACGGCTGTCACGGAAATAGTTGGTCCCGGCGGTCATAACAACATCATGACTGTCGTGAGTGGGGTTGGAAGTCCCCATAAATGCACAGCGACGCCTATAATTGGCCTAACGGCTGTTGGGTGAGTGCGAAATAAATAAATTACCAGTAATAAGTCTAAAGTTTGAGCTTTAAGCTCCTTTTACAGGTTTCTGAATGCTACCAATATTCTTCTTGACACATCTGAGATTATGATTAAAGACTCTGATCATTTAGCCTAGGTATAGATGTGGGTCTACTTTTTCTATTGTTTTGTTGTTTACTCTTAGTTTTGGATTAGGTTCTGCTGTGGGATGTTTGTTGGTCATGGATATGTTGTGTGAATGTAGTTAGATACTTTTCCACATTATTCTTTCTTCTTGTATTTTAGGCAGTTTTCACTGTTCTTTAGCCATTTAGTTATAAATAACGAAGATTTTTAATGTATTGCTGATGCGTACATTATATTGTGGTGTGTTATCAGTAAAAAACACTGGGTCCATGTCCATATCTGCTGCCAAAGTGCCATGTTCCGCAACACTGGGAACACGAGGCCTACAAACGATAATTTAACTCACGTAAATAATTACTGCGGGCAGACTCCTTCAATTAGGAATTTTTGATTAATAACAAATTTATCCTCGCCAAAAGCTCTTGCTGATAGCGAGGAATTTCCGGGCTCCATCCCGGGGACGTTTTGTGTTCGTCGGCATGCAGAGCATAATAGCGCCATCAAAACATCCAAACAAGGGATAAAGAGCGCATTCTATAATCAGGGAAATTGAATTGTTCATGAATCGGAATCGCTAAATCGCTGAAATGACAGTAACTGTTTGAAAAGGGATATAGATGGCCGGTATGCAAAGCACCGCTCGGATTAGGGGTAGGATACAGAGAGGGTGGATTGTTTTCGGATTGCGCGGCCGTTGTGTTTGCTCGGTGTTTTATTTTATGCGGTTTTAAAACCCTTGATGTGCGCAGGATTGAAATTTTCATTTTGTGCCTGTTTGATACGGTATTGTGTTCGGAGCATTTATGTCGCCTATTTGTGTGCATCACCCGGGTAATGCGACTCTGTAACATTATCGGCCCTGATAAACTCTGTTTTTTCTCCAATGTATCAATCTAACGGCGCAGAACTTTTATGGACTGGCCATGACAATAAGGTACAAGGTTTCAGATAAAAATAAGCATCATTATAATGATAAATTTCGTCTGATTTGAATGTTGTAATTAATTGTAATAATAAACATAATAGTTTTATTTTTAATGGAATCCTGTTTGCGCATTTTCTTTAGAACCAGTTTCCATGTGGATAATTACGGAGTTACGTGTGGAAGTCCTGCAACAATTTTAGAAGCATTCAATTGTGTAGTTACGTCAGACATATAAATAAAGCGAGATGCCCTGACATTTTGAAACTGCTATCATATTGATGATGATGATATCATCTATGGTCATCCTTTATGCCATTTGTATAATGTCACAATGCACTTTAGCAGGAAGTTGATCGACCGTAAATATGTCCATCAAAGACAAATTGGAAGCCTTGAGAAACAATAAGCGCTAAATAAAAAATTCCTCTTTAGATTTATGGGATGGAATCCACGCAGACAGGATAACGGCGGTTATGTTTAATGTAATGGTTTTGCCTTCATAATCGATTCATAACTAATTGAGAAACTTCCCGATTAATTTTAGCTACACAAAGCGATTTCATTTTTAGCATATTTACATTTATGACGCAAGGCATGTGGAGCGATCTTTACTGTTCTGTCACCCATTTTTTAGAGCAGCGGTCACATGCCAGTAATAAAAGGCAGATTATTTGTCCTCAAAACGCCGCTCCATAAAGACTTTAAAAACACAAGGGAACAATTATTACAATAAGAACAAGAAAGGACGTTACAAATATCACATTAGATATTTCTAGATGGCCCACATTTTATGCGATATGGAGGTGACCTGTGGCAGTCTGTAATCTCCAGGCGAATGACAACCATTTGTTTATGTAATTAAGAAAAATAGTCGAAAATACGCCTTTGTCTTGAGCGTTATCGCCACGATTCAGTTTTAATTTCACATAAACGAGATGTTACAAAACTTGTTATTCTGGATGCTGATAAATTGTTCAAATCAATTTCGTTTTATACATAACGGTCATTCCAATTAATCTATCATAGAAGGCATTTTCTTGTTAGATAAGGATTACCTCAGATGGAAGATTTCGTAATTATTCAGAAATGCCTAGCCATAGTCATTTATTATTTGCATATTTTGTCCAGGATTGACTAGATGAGTTCAGCATTCGATCCAGAAGTATTACTAATATAAATCATAAGTCGAGCAAAAACCTCCACTGATGTAAAACGATCCGCGGCCATATGGAGATATACAATGGGTATACGGGTAAAGGTTCGAAAAACAAGGCCAGGATGGATTTTAGACAAAGAATCCACATCTGGTTGCCATTAGCTAACTAGAAGCCCAGACAGTACGGTTTTCGGTTTTCGTTTGCCTGAGCCACTATTTGCAACTTCCTGTCCGACCATTTTATGATCAGCCGCCCAATTTTGAGTCCTCTTGATTTATCGTTGTGCAATACACTGCATCTGGTATGCACTTCGCTAACAAAGTACCACTTACAACCAATTCTTCTGTTTTATGTGTCGTATTTTTAGGAGCCGCGTCTTTGTAAAATGGACCAATAAATTGCGTCTGTGCCACAGTAAATTTTGTGGGAGGAATTTTAAAATGAATTAATTGCCGCCATAATTCGAAAGGGTGTCGCAACGCAGCGTAATGATAATGACTTAGTCACATTATTGTGGCAATGAACAAACGGCAAAGTTTAATTGTGAAGCTTTTAGTATTAAAAAAACAGAAAATAACAGATAATTAATTTGCCCAGAAACATTGCTGTTGGAACAAAACCGACTTTTTAATTAATAAATCCAATTAAAATCCTAGCTATATCCTTTTGTTGCAGTCGAAATATTTTAATTTATTAAAAGGACCTGAAAAAAATAACAGAAACAAAAGTTGTCAAAGTGAATACAAGAGAGTGGTGGGAAAACAACATTCAAGTAAAATTGAGGAAGCCCACCGAATAATAATTTACCGTAGTATCGAAAACGATGGTGTTAATTGGAAGAAAAGGACGAGCAATAAGGAAGTAAATAATTTCTTTTCAAATAATGATCAGCTTCATTAGTAGACAACAATTTATAGATTCCTGTCACTTGTTTAAAAACATTTTGAATCGTCTGTGGTATTTAATGCGATAAAACAAAAAGAAGAAAAAACACTTTCCAATAATTGCCATTAAAACACATCGAAGCGTTTGTCACTTTATAGCATCGGGCAGTGATAAAACCTGTCGATGAATTCAGTAAGCTTTAAATTTAGAATATGGCTTTTTTCAAGATCAGGATTTCTTGATCTTTCAGCAACCAATTTTTTATCAAATCTATTTTGAACGGGGTAACTGAACTCGAGGCTGGTGAACGCAATGTTTACTATTAGCTGTAAAGAATAATGAATTTTTACTTGATTGTGATCAGTCCACGTCCTGCTGCTATGAAAATTTTAAACATCATGAAATACTAGTAGTTTAACTTCAGTCTATACTCATGTAAGGAAAATTACCTGTACCGAGGCTGTTACTTATATGTAAAATATATTATATATTATAGAATATAATTAGAAAACTTAACTATTCGTTTTAAGTTTGTTTTGACTACTGTCTTTTTTTTGCCTTAATTATCTTTCTTTGTTTGTACTGTAGAATAATAGCAACTATAAATTCAAATTATGAAGAGAGGACGACAAAGAGGTAAAGCTGGAAGCAACATGGGGAAGACTATCAGTGATGGGTTAACTAAAGGCTGAAGAAGAAGACAATGTTAGCATGAACCTCATTAGGTGTAAGTTAGCAGTCTCTGGATTGACATATGAGACCTGGTAACAGAGAAATCATTATTTGTTATTTGGTATCTCCCAATAATATAAAAAATTACTGAAAAAATGAGTAACTAGACTAACTTTCCCCTAATTGAAGAAAACTTTCCAAAGCTTAATTAAATTGGCCAGTTATAATAAGTGCACCTTACTAACGAGCAACAGTTTTTAAAGAAAATTGCATCTAGCCGCCAGAGTCGATAGCCTGTTATTAAAAGGTACCAGTAAGCAATTATCCAAACCACTTTTTGTGGAGACCTACAAATGGAGCTCCGAGACCAGAACTGGATCTGGCAGAAGACGCTCTCTTCCTGAAGTGACGAATATTGGCTGTAAATTACAAAATCGAGCACTTTCCGATCCATCGATTTATGGGTTTTGTTAATAATTTGATGCAACCCATAGGTACTTCCGCTTCTCTAGAAGTATCTATTGGATGGATAGGCGGAAGTGGAATTGAAAAAGATGTGAGAAAAGAACATCTCAGCCGCATTCTGGTGCCTATCCGGATTCCATTAATGAAAAATGTACTTTTTTATGATGAATCAAACTTTTACTTACTATGGATTGTTGGATGCTATTTCCATATCATAGCCAATCAGATTTAGTTTAATTATTTGCTTTAGAATACCAACTAAGCTATGGGCAACAATCATTTCCAACTGCTGAGGATGTACATAAGCGCCAGGATGGATTACCTTAAGATGCCTACTTATTTATACTTCGTATTATAATGGTTCCGGTTGTGGTTTAACTCCGAGAATAATTTAAACGGAATTTCTGTTACATCGCTCGCGAGCCTTGCCATATGCAAAGCTTGCGGTCGAACACTTTCCGCTGTTCCTGTTTCCAGGACGAGCAATATTCGTTCGAGGAACGAGAGGAAGCTTTGATGGGTCCAGAATTTCTGAAATTGTTTCCAGGCGAATAATAAAGGAAGCCTAATCTTTATTCTGCAAAGTGGTGCCACATCTGGCTTCAGTCAAGATACGGCCAAGCACTCTTCCATAATGTGGGTTTAGCATGTGTGGGTGTTCGACCTGATTCCGAAATGCATCGAAGGCTCCCCCAAAAGCTCCTTATTGTTCCCACACACATATCAGGTTACACCACTGACCCAACTCGATAAATCAGGTTGGAGTGGTTGCGACTGCAGCTTTGCACCCCTGCTACAGCAGCGAGGGTGCATTTCTGATTTCTGCTAAAAATACGCGCCCAGTGGGGTAGGTTAGTGCGGATTCCTGAAGGCAATGGGCCCGGGAAGGACATGAGCACACATAAAGAGCGCTTTGTCGTGATACAGAAACCGGAAACTGAAACCATTTAGAGCGCCGCATTCATTGGCGCCAGATTTTAAATCTGATTGAGTGTACGTATTAAGTACTGAATGCCACAATTATCATAAGCTCTTGTTCATACATTAGTTGCAAGCGTAACTCAATGTGTTTTTGTTCGACGATGATGTCATTACATAAATGACAGATGCTATTGTATTTCCACTTACAGCCAGTAATTTATTTTGATAAAGCGCAAAAACGGGAATTTTTGTCTTGGCGTCGTGACTCATTCTTCTCCGATGCCTTTTGTTATTTTCCAACAAAAGTGCCGCATGGTATTTCAGTTTTTGCTCGGGTTACTCACTATGTAGGGTGGCATATTACACACGTGTTCTAAGAAGAACAACATTTGCATTGTTGCTTGGAAAAATATATGTCATGCGATGAAAAAGAAGATGGGACTACTAGAAATTTTTATATAAATTATTGCAACACCTGATCATCGTTCTGTTCAATTATCAAATATTGTTAAATTTTGCAAAATTAATAGAAAAAAGGACCAATATTACTAAAATGTAAAAAAACGCCGAACAAGCATTTTAGTAATGTCTATGACGTGGCATTTAGAATAGGTACCCAGAAAGTCAGATATAAAATATTTGGCGCAAATAATGCATTTAATACATTAATAGGAGTTATTATAATAGTTTCTGTGGAAGAAATAAGCATAATTGTTTGTTCGAGCATCCATCGTTGCCATGGTTGCCCTACAACTCTCCTTATCCTTACTATGGATTAATTATGTATATTATTTTCTGGAGTTTCTTTTTCATTAATTATAGGGATGGATATGTTTAGTTCACATCCTTGCGAATGCCACAATTTCTAATTTCAATCTAGAAACTCTTGTAATAGTCCCTAAAGATTGCCTTTCTGCAGCTTGGATCGTACCATGTTGTCTGCAGCCCATGACCAAGGTTTCTCATCCGTAGGTCAGAGTTTTTGTAAAACATCTATAAAATCAATTTTTTACAGGTGGATGTTGTATTTTAAGAGCTTTCCCATTGTTACATCAGCTAAAACGTAAGAGTCTACAATTTCGCATAATTAAGCAATTCGTCAAGACATTTATGGCATGACTGCTGACATGTACTGAAGACATAAATGAAAATATATATCTAGAGTGCGTTATTTATAAACTTTGAGTTGCTTATTAATATACCTACTTATGTAATTCAACGCATATTTGCAAACCCATGACGCTATATCCGAAAAGTGTTATATCCATATTCCTTATAACAGAGTAATAACATAATATTCATTTATTTTCTTCTTCTTCTTATTTTAATGTTTGAAAAACTGTCGTTAACGATTATACATCAATTGGACGAAGTAAATTAGACACGTGTCTACTGGACGTCAGATATTTGACGTGAAACAATTGGACGCGTCCACAGAAAATAAAACAAGTTGCCTAGAAAGTAGCATTATCATTTAGTCTATGTGTAATGATATTGAAAAATGCGCGAAGAAATTCGGGGAACACAAAAACCAGCAAGGGCTTAATAGCTAAATAGCAGTCTTGAACTGTTAGATTTTTAAAAGTTTATTATTTTTGGAAATATGTTAAGCAATCTGACAGACTCTTTAGTCTAATGGAGATTTGATGTTGTTTATCTTATAGTAATTTTTGCTATGTATACCTACTTTTATAAACCTTGAATTAATTACAGACGCGTACAATTGTTGCTGTGTCCAAAAGTCGCACCTCTAAAATCCGCACGTCCAATTGTCACGCGTCGAACTGTTCGCGTCCAGCTGATCCGACACAGTTCTTAACTAGTCAAATAGGAAATACAAAATGTCTTAGATTTGTATGTAGTTTTGAATTATTACAAGGGAACTGGAAAATTTGGATGTTTCGAATTTACTTCAATATAAAGTATGATCAAAAATTAATCTCATCTAGTATAGCTATCTTTAGCTTTGTTCCGTGGTATAGCTATGGAATTTTTTCTAATTTATGCATGCAACTATGTTTACACTTAAATGTCAAACTTGAAGTTTGAGTTTTAAGTGAGTTATAGTTGCATTCATAAATTAGGAGCAATTCCATAGCCATCCTAGATGAGATTAATTTTTGATCATACTATATTTGTTTAACCCTGTTAAAACATTTTTTTGTAATAATTTTAGTGAATTATTTGTTAAAGCCAGGTTAAAAAATCTGAGGCAATTTATTCGAGCAATAATCCACTGAAAGTGCTGCAGTTAACAATTCAGGCACCGATAATCTCGCATTTTACAACAGTGTCAGCATTTCGACTGTGCAGAACGTATTGTGGAAAATTATAAAATAAAGAATCAGCGCCATTTATTTCCTAAACAAGTGACACCAACTGCAATCGTGTGCTAGAATAGCCAATTATGGACATTTACAATTTAAAATCTCATCACCGTTTCTAGGTTACAAACAAGTTCACCGTTTAATATTTCCAGCATATTATGTAGAATTAATTTGTATATAAGCAATAGCTCTTGTAAAATAATTAATATTAATCTATATGATTTTGCTCATTGAACATCGACAAGAGGGTGTGCTATCCAAGCTATAATTTTGGTCGCTGAGACTGACAACCGGCATAATCCTCAATTATTACATCCATGAGATAGTTTCCAAGCCATAATTTTTGGTCAGTGGGACTGCAGATCGGCGACCTCCTACAACCAGCGTTACCCAAGTCGGTATAATTTTTTGATTATTTTTATGATTTCCCTTTTCGTTATGGTTATGCCTTAAAATATTTTTTTTATTCTTTTGCTATTTAATTTTAAAGACGCTCGAATAATACAAAAATGTGTTGAAGTATGAACATATTAATAATGTGCATTTATATAAATGTTAATTTACTCTTGTACATTCTACAGTTATATAAAAAATAATAGTATCTTCAGTTGAATGCATATGACATGTTTTGTCCAGTTATTAATAATATAAACCGGCAGATCTATCTATCTATCTCTGTATCCGGAACGCTCTGAAGTTAGTTGCAGTCACCTTCGCCATCTAGCGTGTGACTAGCAAACTAATTACAGTTTACTATAAATAATTATAGATTAACGCATGTAGAAATTAACATCGTCTTCTAATTCTCAATTACACAATTATAAATTAATGTAGAATGTATAATTTAATAACAGATATGATTGTGTCAGAACTAAAGCGCAAATAAGGTTTGCTTAAATTAAACTATAAACAGTATTACTATTAAAAATTAAAAGTAGTTTTTTACTTCGGCAAAACTTGCACGACATAACTAACCAGGATGATATCTTCTCCAGTTTGTGTGGAATATGAATACGAAGAACTGAAATGCTTCTGGGCAAGATCGGCCGCTTTTATTTGCATATGTTTGTCAATTGGTATTTGTATTTGGGCTAGCAGTAATAGACGTTAAGTGATCGTAGAACCACCCCGGGCGGCCTAGCCGCACAATACTGAACTGCCGAGCCTCCGCGAGTTCCAATCAAGTTCCGGAAATATTTTTTTAAAGTTATCGAAAAATGCATATGCAAATTTCAATCCCTTTTCATCCTGCAATTTGTCACGCCACATTATCGGAGCTCTCTGCTCCATCCATGCTGTTAGCTAACAGTTTTATTTACTGATAAATCGCCGACTCGATTTTAAGCCGATTTCCTCCATCTAGGCAGCAATAATTAGTTCCAGTCTCTTTTGCGAATTTTCTTTAGCAGGAACGGTCGTAGATAATGTGTATAACATAATATGATACCGGACATACCACATTGAAAGGACCTGTTCAACAGATTACTCAGGGCTGATTTTGTCTTAGGTATTGACAGGGGGCTTGCACTCGCTCATCTTGTTTTCCTATCATTTTGGATGCAATGTATTGTTTCTATAATTTATGTAGATTATAAATAATATAATCTATGAAACTTCTTGTGTTGTTATTATTTATGCTGTTATATGAATAATTTGTTAGTGTGGGGAAATATCCAAACAAGATGAGTAGAACATTGAAATCGGAAACAATCGCATATTTGCACACAGTGCTATTATTATTACTAAAAATAATAAATTAACATATTATGTAACTATAATATTGAGCAATTAAATACGTAGAGACTTAAAAAAAAGATACAATGACATGCACTATCAGCTAAACTATCCTCTTCCCTGCTTGATATATTTGGTTCTTATAGATGTATTTAGTTTTGCCGCAAAATGAGCGTTTTATGTTGTCACAGCTCCGGCCGTAGATAAGCCTAGAAGGCTATAAATCCGGCGAGAAGAATTTTATAAATATTTGTGAACTTCCGTCAGCGATGCAGCCAAATCTCGGAGCAGGTATTTTCCCAAAAACCAGAAACACGAAATAGATGCTGACCATTACTTAATAAGTTATTTTAAAACTCGCGAAGATATTTATAAAATGCGGTTAAAGAACCATCGAAATATATAATTTAAATTACATAATACGTCCCGAGAGCCATTTGCATAAAAACCCGAAGATTGTCATCTGATTATCAGAGTATCGTTTGTGTAAAGTGAATAACCTCCTTAAAATTTCAAACCGGTTCCCGATTAGCATAACAATTGTCCCCCGAAAGTTGCATCGAGAAACAACCTGCTAATTGTGTAATTATACCGGATAAAAGTTTAGCAGGCGGTTTCTGAACCCTCCTCACTCTTGATGTAAACATGTAAATTGAGTTTTTACCCTTCCAATTTTTTTTGTAAAAACGGTTACCATTATACAGTTACGCTTTTTTCATAGATTTTTTGCTGTG
Organism: Agriotes lineatus; assembly: GCA_940337035.1. Classification (NCBI taxonomy): domain Eukaryota; kingdom Metazoa; phylum Arthropoda; class Insecta; order Coleoptera; family Elateridae; genus Agriotes; species Agriotes lineatus. The sequence goes on along the minus strand of OW679197.1, from coordinate 124,989,487 downwards.
TTAATTGTATGTTACTATTGGCAATTACTTCGTTAGAGTAAATTGAGCTACAATTAATAAAATAATTAATAATGTACCACTAGATAAACATTCAGCGCACTAATTGACGGAATAGATCACGAAATAAATAAATGTCGGTTGCCGGCGCCGCCAATGTTCCGGAACATCGATTTTTACACCTGCTAGATAATTTGCTATCCAGCATCATTAAAAATCTGCTTGATTTAATGGTTTTCCGTTTATTAGCCGCGCGAAGTGTATGCTGTGTAAAGCTTCATATGTAAATGTCGATAATTTGTCACTACTCATTCAATTTACCGCAGGAATATTTGTAAAAAGCTTGGAAAAGGCACTGACAATTCAGCAGCGGCGCTAAAATTGGTCGCACTTTGCCATACTTACCAAAGAAAAACAAGAATTGCAATGTCTGATAACTTCGCTGCATGTTAGGTTGAAAGGTCGCCGCCCTTATCTCAAATTTTATAATTAGCACTTGTGCAATAAAATGAAAATTTAGTGGGCCAATTTTTATCGGAGTTCTGGTGCATTCTTGGATAAGTTTTTGCTAATTTTGCTGTTGAATTTACAGGAGGTACTCAAATTAGCTCTATTTCCTACTGCAGTTCTTCTAAATGTACTATTCTGGGATATACTAGCCAAAAGGTATTTCTGACATTGAGCAAACGGAAGAAGAAACTTGGAAGGCCAAAAAGGGTGGAAAATTAACTAGAATTTAGTATATGTCCAAAGTTTGAAGAAGAAGAAAAAGAAATACATACTGTATAGTATACTAGTTTACACAGATAATAGTAAACGTTTAGATGATGAAGACTTACGTGCTTGAATTCGTTAATATTCTATTTTTCAAGAAAAACAATATTAAACATACACAATAAATACAGAAAATGAAGTATGAGTCTATTTCAGCATATGCCTTTATGAGTTGTTCACCAGGCGTTTCACGTAAAGTGTAGTTTCAATACCAGACTGAGACATACTTTTCGACATATAAACAACTCGACTGCGACATACTAGCACACTGAATGTGAAAATTTGGTTAACAAATAACATAGTAAATTTTCTATTGCAAATTTGACTATTAACTAAATGTTTAATTAATTATAGGAAACTAAATATTACTTGTTTAAGTTGAGTTGTAATTTCAGCAGAATTAATAAAAAAAAATATTTTCAATCTTATTTTTCTATTGCACTGTTCATCGATCCTTCTAACTTAAATTATGATTATTCGAGCTGTACCATTTCCAATAATTCCCCGCAACAAAATGTAGTCTGCTGTAATTAATTTGCTGCAACATTCCACGTGTCTTTGTCAGCTAAATAAATCCACACACGAAACGCAGCGTTCGGATTCAGCACAATGTAGCTCTGTGCAATGTTTATTAATAGGTATCGACGTTTATAATTAAAAGCGAAATCCCAAACAAGCCGCAAGGATCAGAGGATGCGAGGGAATCACGGCGAATTTATTTATCTTCTAGCAGTCATAACAAGAAAATATAGATACAAGCGCACTGCAACAATGTTGAATTCAAGTTGATCATTAAGCGAAGAGCCCCAGAAGCTAAACTGTTTACAGCAACTGTCAATGGAACTTCTCAGGTTCAGCATTTCTTAGCATTTTCAGCATGCTGTGCTGGGTTTCTGGCCCAGACTTCGCCAACTACCTGATGTACACGGTGGTGGCTAGGTGCAATAGGTAATGTCTATTGGCGGTCTGCACAGGAAAAAGTGCCAAGATCAATGTTCAGGAAGAAACATTGTGCCGGTATTGTTATTTGTCTTGTTGCGAAACGAGAAGGTATTTAGACATTTATTCTTGGCGTCAAATCGTGGCTGGCTCTGTTATTTTAAGTAGCCCTAAAGTTTATAATATGCACAATAATAAGGAACTTGCATCAAAGCAGAACGCTGACCCTAATTACAGTAAACCGTCTGGGATTTCTACTAAGAAGTGAAGCCTAAACGTCTTTGTTTAGTCTTATTCTGGACGTATTTGATAAAATGCATGTCGAGTCGATGTACCTGATGTATAATAATCAGCAACGCCATCAAATTGAGCATCGGCGTGTAATTTTCTTACTTCGAGTAGTTCATTTGCGCAGCTTGTAAATCTAATTTTATAATTAATTTGCATGTTTAGACATAGCAGCCATTGTAAATTATTTATTTTAATATGTTTTTTGTCCTTCAACACAATCATAAACATTTATTCCACGGCAATCAGCGACTGTAGCAACCGCACGTTTCTGATGCGTTTCAGATGCGTCGCCTCTTTGCCTCTTCCCAAACATTTGGGGACAAATTGTATATTTTAGAGCAAAATCGTTAAGATACATTTTTCTAATATTTCTAAATGATTTGTTTTCGTCATACAGCAATGATGTTTTATTTAAACAATGGTTTTTTCAATTTTGCAACTTTTAAAGAAGTGGTCAATGCAAAATCTGGCACGATAATGCACTTGTCACTTATACAATAACAATAAAATCGTATTGGCAATTTCAAGCTAAAAATCGTATATTTCTGTTCATCAACATTTTATAAACGGAAATGGAAGTTTCTGTTATAATTTATTTGAAATTATCTGTGTTTGCAATATTTGATAATTAAATTGTAACATTAATTAGAAAATGATCAAATAAAGTACAAAAAACTCCTTTGCATAACAACAGATTATGAATACATTTTATCATCTGTATGCACACGTTTTCTAACTTCCATGTTTTCGATGAATTCAGCTGACTGCTAATTAATTAAATCTGGAAATAATAACGACGGTTAGGAGATAATGGCAATGCCAATGAAGGAGAAACTTCAGTTAGGTTTGCAAAGATTGATTTTATTTTAGTATCAGTATTCGTGTTTTATCAGTTTTCATAATATGATTCATACCTACACGTGTGAATCAATGTATAAATATTTACTTGCATTTAAAGAATAGTATTCAAATTATATTTTAAATTATTCCGGACAACATGATAGGAAAATAACAAAATAATGAGTCATGGTACCCAACGAAAACCACAATAATAAACCGATCGTATGTATTTCCTTGCAATTTTTGAGGGATCTACAGGGTTCTACGTCTGTCCATGTTTGTTGTTTCGTACTAATAATACTGCAATGTCGATATAAACTATAATCATTAGTTAGTACAAATTACAATGATCTCATACTGTCTTTTTTCTTTTTATATAAACTATCATTTTCCAAGATTTTAAACAGTAAATGAATTGTGCATGTAAGTAAAACATAGACCAAAAGGGGCTTTTTACGTCTTAACCATTCTTCGTTATCTCAATATAAAGGGCACGCAGCTTCTGCATGTCATAGGGGTTACTATTTTTATTAAAAACTTGGCGACAGCATAAGCTATTAGTCATATCAGGTTATGATCTGCAGGAGCAGCAAAATCTTGGTTTTTATGCGAATATTTTTAGTAGTACAGGTAGCGACACTAAATCAAGCTCATCGCGTTTCATAACGCTTACGCCACCACGCTGAAAATTTTAATTGTCAATTATCGGCCGGCTTGATTTATTTTGCTGCCATAGGCGCTTATGTAAGGTAGTAACCATTATATAAAAAGAGAGGGGTCATTCGACGGCATGCTAGCCGCAATTTATGGCGAATTTGAATGTATTCAAGAAAATTGTAAGGTGTATTTTGATATTAGGAAATTGCTGGTTTTTGTAATTACATAAAAAGTCCATTAGTAAATCAGAAGTCTGGCTTTCTTTAGAACGGAATGACTGAGAATAGTCGCACAGAATGCCTTTAGTATCAACGTATATCAAATGCCGTGCTAATATTTGCTGTCACTTTTTATGTGAAATTTATAGCGAGCTTAATTAAAAAAACGGAACGGATGTCGATGTGCAGCGATTGCCAGCTTTTTACTGAATGCGCGACTTTTAGTATTGTTTTAACTGGTCATTATGAAGCTTTCAACAGCGGTTTGATAAATTTTGCAATGTGTCCCACTCTATCTTACAAAATATAAGAAACAAAGTGAGGTTAGGTTTAAGAATCGACTTTCATTATTTAGTGTTGTTATTAAAACATAACGCATTGAATAATAATAACTATTTTTTTACCGGCGCAAATATGATGATATGATGATAAGCATAATAGGGTGGTGATAAAAATGTTGAATCTAAAATTCTCTCTTTACCAGTTTACGTTCCTTTTTTTGGTGTACTTGTAAAGACAATGCAAAATGGGTTTTATATCGTAAAACATTTTTATACACATTTTGGATTTGAAGTTAAAGCTTTTTTCTAGAATCGTACTCAACGTAACTATGCAATAATTACAGTTACATGATCTTTCTCATTTATAGTTAGTGTTACATATGACACATTAGTTTTATATAGTAGAGAACGGCAAACTATAAAGGAAACGAACGAGAATCAAAAGGAAAACTTTCAGTCACTATTCTTAGGTTTTAAAAATATTTTTTGGGAATAGCATGCTTATGGTTTGAATATGTGGAGATTAATGTTTGCTGGGGCGCCTGATAATGTATTCTTCAATTTGTTTTTAAAATATTTGCTGAAACTTTCGCATTTTTTTAATACAAATTTCCCGTAGATAACTGAGAAGTTACCAATTCCTAAACTGTTCTTAAACACACACTTACAGCCTAAAAGCCATATATAAAAGAAACATCTATAACTAACATTACATAGTTAAAACAACGAAACAACATATACAACTATCTTCACTGAAAGGAGAAATTAGTACTACTATGTAAACATTTCGAATCCACCAGCTATCGTTTACTGTCTGTTTTGTCTAAAGCTAATTTTTCATCATACAGCTATTTCAAAAGCCCAATATATTAAGCTTAAGCCTTGTATAATTGAAATATGGACTGAAATGGTGCCCCAACCATACCATGACGACTTTGTTTTATCGTTGATAATTATCAAATTTCTCACAAAAAGAAAGTCAGGTTTTTAGGTTGATGGATGTGACAGGAGTTTGGATTATGGTAGTACATGGGCTGCACATTTCTTTCAATCTAATTTGATTCCACATTTCACCCCCATAACATACATAACAAAGGGGCGCGGCTATGGTTAGACGCCTACAACATTATCACCTTTTTTGTTTTATCGATCGCAACCTACTACTGTAAGATTAATGCTTTATAAAAACAAATGTTAACCTTTAAAATAAGCAGCTTTTCAGTGATGAGAAATACTAAAACTATTAATCTATGGTAGCAAAAACGACGAAAGGGTGGTAATAGAAACCCCGAGGTACCTCATCAATGGGCATTAAATCGCGAGCAAAAAATAATAATAAAACTACAGAGCTAAGCTGCAATGGCTAATATAATTCATCGTAACGAATTAAGACTATCGATAATATGGCTTTACAAAAACAAACGTCGACTTTGCCGGTAATTTTTAATAATATTAATAATAATAATAACTGTCTTAATGTCTTTCGTTGAGATAATCTCCGAAACTTTTTTGTTATTTACACTCTGCTACATTTCCAATTATGTTGCCTTAGTTAATTTTTAATTGAATTGGTTAATTGTTGACAATGAAAGTAAATTTGTCTTCCGAAACATTCATGTTCTAATTCTAAGAAAACAAGAACACACACAAAACAAATAAACAACATGTATCTACACAAAATAGCATGTCTCTGTATCCCAGGAAGAGATATATAAATGTCAAAGGTATTAGATATTAAATGCAGTTTTCGCCTAATTCCGAAAAACACCGTAAAATTGATGTTTTACCCCTAAAACGCGGGTGGAGGGGATGCACACCAGTAGGAAAGGTGATTTTATTAGAAAGGTATGGAGAAATCGACAGGTTCAAAAGATCGATACAGCTGCGAGCCCTTAGCATAAAAATGTGACTGACAATTCTTTAAAAAGAAAGAGAAGTTAGAAATATAGACAGTAAAAAGTATAGGCCCAAGTCTCGAACCTTGTGGAGCACCCGAATGAATTTCCAAATATATTGACAAAACGTACCAACCTGGTAACTGATATCTAATTCTACATAATGTAGATAGAAAGTATGGTAGAGTGCTCAATCGTATAGAAAGCTTTAGAATTGGAATAATCTATGTAAAAGTTGTTTTTCCATAATCTGTACCAAAAATGATTTGTTTTTTTATATCCCAATTAAGTGAGATAAACAATTTGATTAGGTAGTTACTGTCTATATGATCCTGCAGTTGCAGGTTCCATAATTCCAATAACTGTGGAAACTACCGGTAGAATACTCATCGGCCACAAATAGGTATTTCATCTCCTTAACACGGAGTGATTTTGGAATTGTAAGAATGTAGCCGTTTTTCATTCATTGGGAAACACCAATGTTTTATAGAGTAATTAATTATATGGGAGAGTACTTAATCACTTAATATACTGAAACGCCACTAATTACAGATGCTTTTGTTTGTATAGAAGATATAAGCTTTAATATTTCAATTCTTTGGAATTTTGAAAATACTATTGACAGGGTTTTTAAATTTGGTTAGTTAATTGCAGTTTCGGGAAAGAATTAATAAATCACAGGTTCATTTCATTAGGAATACCGATATGGACACATGGACAGGCAGTGCAGATTTAATTTTTTGAAAAACAAATATTCTCTGCTCGCTTCACAGCAGCAGTAATCTGATTCCCCAAAGCTGCAGCAATTTAAATGTTCTGTTCATTTATATACGAACTTGGTATTCCTGTAACGCATGATCTCATAAATGCATGGTTTGTTGCTTGCCTGTAGGCCATGGTGCATATTGTTTAGTAATTTTCGTTATGCAGAAACGTTTTCTAATCGATATTATCAAAACGGTGAATGAATAGATTGCGAGTAACCAGTTTTTGAATTTTCTATACATGCGAATTCCAGGGGGTGACTTGGAATGAGAAACGGCTACTACACAGGTTACAAAGGTATATTAAATTTCCAATATCATCTTTAGCGAGGGACTAATGAGAAATAGTGAAAACTGCTAACCTACGATAGCAAATGGTGCAAGGGTTGGAAAAAACTCACAGCGTACTGAGTCAAGATTGGTGCATTTTTGCCCATTACAGCACCTAAATATATGCAAACTACTTAGGTATGACCATGCCTAACAAAAGCAAACGACGGCTTTAGGGGGTAATTCTCAAGCGGGCATAAAATTATATATCTACACTTAAACACTACTAACCTGGCAGCAAATAGCAAAAGGGTGGAATAAAAACTCACCGCAGCTGACTGAAGAGTGCGAGGTCAACACATGGCGGAAGGGTCGCCTGAGAGCCGACCTCCTGGAGATGTGCGGTAGCCACGATGTTGTCCACGACTGTCCGCACATACAACGGAACAAGCGTCGCGACGCGCACCCCGGCAACCCCTATGCGCGCACCCCCTCACACCTATTGTTAATCGGCGCCGATTGGTCCCGCGGCGCGTCTCATCGGCCGATTGTCTTAAGCAAAGCTCGTTCTTCAGCTTCAGTTTCAGGAAAAGCTCGGCACAAACACCGGAGTCGCAGCGACGCGTGTGCGTGTACTGCGTTCGGAGATGCGTCTGTTGGGTCCGGACCCCAGCATCTCCCCCTCCAGCTCAGGACCGCCTTTGATCCTGCCCGGGCACCCACGTGTTCGATCCGCCTACTACGCGAATTGTTGGAAGCCTTTACCAGCGAGCTTCCTAGAGAGCAAAAGAACGATTGCGGATTCGCATTGTTATCGCGAGGCGGAGCTTCTGCTGCGACTCCCACGGGTCGGAAGACAATGGTGATATCGGACCCAGTGGGATCACCTCCTCGGTGAGCCCCTTGACGGATATCGAGGATACTTGGCACGGGTCTTGATCCCCACAATCGCGATTTCCGAGTCGGCCTTATGCAACCAACACCTGACGCATTTTTTAGGCCGCACTTGGCGCTGGGATACTATTAAAAAATTCCGCGGGATAAGTCCCCGCGAAAGATAATTATGCAGCGAATTCGGTGGCGTGTGCTAATGATCTGAAAGCATGGGTCTTGGGACGGAAATAAACAAACCGCTCGGTTATATAATCCCGAACACATGTTACCTCCTTGTGCTTCGTTTTTGGATTCGAATTACGATTGGCGTTTCAAGTTCAGCCCAGCCCTTGGCGAGCACACTCTGTATTCTATCTTTCGATTAGTTGGAAAACTTAAATACTAAACTAAATACGATTTTGCAAGCAGCGGATGTTTCAGTGCAAGTTTTACAAAAAAAAAATTCAAAACTAAATGAAATTCGTCGACAAATATAAAGCCAATTTTACTAAACTGTATCATCGCATTAGTTGTATAAAATATCAAACATTCCAATAATTAACAAATGCCAACCAATATTTTTATTAACACCGATTAGTTACAAGAGAAGCCAGCTATCTATATAATGGGTGAAGATCGAGAAAAATCAAGATTGCTAGTAAAGTATTTAAAACGGGAATTAAAGATTTTGTATTAAATAATAGTCCAACCACTCAGAAACTGCTTTAGTCCTGTTAAATTCAAAAATAAGACAAGCCAAACGGGTTTTAAATCTATTTCCGTTAATTTACTTTTCGTTTTATGAAAAAAAAACAATATGAAAAATGAATCTTGCAATCCATTGTAGCTAGGAACAGGATTTTAATAAAATTTAATGTTTTTTCTTTTCACATCAGAACAAATAATGTCAGGGAGTACTTATAGAAATAATTAGGACAAAGCGGAATATACATATTTATGTTAAATTTTTGTCGATTTCAATTCTTTCAGCAGTGTCAGGGCATTCGTTGACTATTTCAATGATAATATTCAAACCTATTTCATTCTTTCCCGGGTTACAGGGAAAATATTTTCCCGGTGTGGATAAAATTGTTTTCAACACAGAAAATGTCTTTCTAAAACTCCATAAAGAGGTCAATGTTTTCGTGAAAAAGCTCCTGAACAATCCTCGCCATCACGTTCTAGACAACATGGATAAGTGCAACTACTTAGATATCTATATCTATTAGGTACCAATTTACAAGTGTCTGGTACAGATAAAACTCAATTTTGTGACTCTTAACATTAGGAGGACCAATGGGGAGTTAAAAAGTACCCACAAGTTTTCTCTTAACCAGTATTTTACCTACTCTCTTTTCTAAAAATCTCAAAAAATCCTGGCTATGTTAACACTTTCTTAGAATCAGAAGTTACTTGTTGATACCTTTTTTGTGACTCTTCAACGTACTGTTGGACACTAAGTACCCGCTCTTGGCAACAAATAGTACGCCGTACGGTGTTGTTGTGTAGAAAGCGCAATTTCTTTGTTTTCGTTGTTATACTCTCCAAGTGTTGCAGATATGTATATGAAAGGCATAACAAAAATGTAATATTTGTTTAAATTGCAAAGTTTCTAATGGAATATGTGATGACGAATGATCCGATTACTCATATGCAAGTATTACCTATAACATCTTTATTTTTAGTTAGGGGTTTTGTACGAATGTTTTATTAAGTACGAACGCATCTTACTTCATTTATAAATAAATGTAGACCCCTTGGTCCAACTATTTACCAAAAACAGGTTGGTCCTCTTAGAATTAATGGAATGATGAAATATATGAAGAAATGAGAAAAACCCGTGATATCTGTTATCGATAAAGCACAAGAAGTGGAATGTGAACTGGCAAAACATTCAAATAAATTGATCTTGGAGAAAAATGAAGGTTATCATCCTAAGTGCAAGATTCTACGTAGTGACGAATTTGATGTCAGTGTGTTTGAAGAAGAATTTTTACCAAGTGATCTTGCGAATTGCAATTTACACTAAAGCCAACGTACAAAATATTATATACAATGACACATAATTGCAGGACTCACAATGGAGTGATCATGGTAGGATACTGCAATATAGAATAAGGTAAGCCTCTAAATTGTTCTACAGCTAACTTTTACATACTTATAGCAATTGAAAAACATAATACAGCTAAGCACTTGCTGTTCCTTGTTGTGGGCAACAATTTGTAAAAAAATCCGAATAAATGGAAAACTTGTTATATCTTAATATGAATTAAATTAACTGCAATATACAGTTGCATTAAATTACGTATGTCTCATTTGCCTCATGAAAGTCCGACTTTAGAATGATATTAAATAATAGCACCGCCCATTTCCCTTGCACCAAACGTTTATTACACGTGCATTTGCATACCAAATAAAGATAAACATCAGATTATATGTATTATTAATAACACCTTTTAATAGAAACAATACAAGAATCACAAAACGGTAATAAATCAAGTCAAGTAATAAACAATACGTAGCTAATAAAAAAATAGATTTCTTTCTTGGTTTTTATCCAGCGAGATCGTCTATATTTCGTCACAATTCAAAGACTAAATTACTTTTGCTTCAACTTGAAGTATAGATAATTTGCTTTGTCAGTTTCTAACCTAATTTTTAACGCGTTTTAAAAATGAGAAATTTCTTTCCTCAGAAGCGTTACTGATTGGCATAGTAAGATATATTTTTGGTAGGATTTGCATTGGGATATGTAGAAATAATATCATCTTTTATTATAAAATTTTACATTTCATAAGGCGATTTTAAAAACTTCGTTCACTGAAAAATACGTTTCCTTCCTTGTGTGAAGCTCTTGTATCAGGGTAATTTCTTTTTTCAGCAAAATAATTTTTTCAACTTCATTTTCTATTTGATCAATCTTAAAACTTTTAAAAACAATAAAAGATTGACGTATAAATTAACTTCTATTTCAAATTGCTATCTCTTTCTTTCAAGTGGTATTTATTAAGTATGTTGCAAACTTGCAACTTTATTATAATCAAATAATTATAATCTCTCTGGCATGGTAGATTTGCATTTCCTTTAATATCGATGTGCCCTCGACACAGGTATATTTGGTCACGGCAAAATTTACAAATTCCAAATTTCCGCAAAATAATACTAAATTTTTCACTTTTTTGTACTTATATGTACACAAATAATATTGACATGGCATATTTTAAGTTGTAAATAAAATTGAAAAAATGCGGACCTAATTTGTTCCGATCCTCGCCTAGTTTCTGTCAAAATACGGGCTCTAGACAATTGCCTTATTTGTCTAGGTCTAAGTTCAGCTCTGCTGATGACCAGGAATAAATCTTAATAATTCACTAATTTTAACTATAAGTCCGATATTATATGTATTACCTAATATATCTAAGATAATTATTAATTTATTATTTCTTTTAAGGAAGAAAATAACTGTGTAGTGAACAGTACAGTAATATACATTCTTATAAAAACCCCTCTAATATACCTACATTCCTATTACCTAATCATATATACAAATTATGTACCATTAGTATTGTGAAAATAGCATATTTCTTTACCCAGTTGACTTTAAATTGTGAATTATTAACATAGTCAGATTTAGGACTAATTGTAATAAATAATAAACTACGCATTTAAAGTCTCCATAGTGTGGGGGTATCATTAAGCCAAGAAGACCTAAAATATTTAACAGAACTACTTGCTCAATACTGCTTAGTGCAGCTTAAAACTACCTACTTAATGATTTTCTGTTAACATTTGGCACTTGTGCTTTTCGGAAAGTTCTCATCCTTTTAGGTACTATACGGGCTGTGTATAGTTACCAGCAGCCATTTTTCTCTGGTTATTTTCCCACGAACAAGTTAGTGCAACTTGCCTCATCCAGACATTACTCTTAAAATTAAGTGCACTTCTAAGCACACAATTCTATTTCGAAATCCAAACAATCTGTCACAGAGCAAACGCAGAAGCTTAGTAACTTTTTTCAATAGAAAACAGATATTTCAATAGTGTGGGAAAATGTTAAAAGCCTAAAATAGTAGAACATAATATTTTTTAAATAATGAATTGTTTTATTGGACTTTTGATACAAATCACCTCCCTTGTCCGTGGCTTTTCTTAGACGGATGACGAAGTGATTAAAACATTTGCTGTAAAAGTACAGCAACAAGCTCTTTGTATTGCTGCGAAAATTGAAGTAAGAAAAATTAGTTTTATATTATTTGGTGGAATTTATATTTTATGATTTTCGAATGTTTCAGCTTAATGCAAAAATTAGTCAAAAAATTTAAATTGGTTTTCCTTACAACTACTTTTAAAATTAAACACAAACGTATGTAAAGTAAAAATATCTAAGGGGATTCATTGGAAGGGTCTAAAGTTTATGTCAAAAGTTCTAAATTGGGGTGATATTTAATATTTCGTGTTGCATTAGCGGGATTATGTCTATCCTCAGTATCGCCTGTTAATAATAAAACTTAAATTTAAATTTTTTGCATAGTGATCATGAAAGTAATCTTTTACACCGAGTTAAGGGGATCACTGCGCAAAAAGAAATAACGTGTACAACACGTACAAAAGCAACTTTTTTTACTCATTTGCTTGATAAACAAACGCAAATTCGTGAAAAAATATGACTCATAATTAGTTATACAATATACTATTTCAATGCTGATTTGCTGTAAATGTTTAGATGTTTTATAAATGTAATGCACTGCCTTTCCGGAACTATACTCGTGGAGCTTTTAAAATCAAATATAAATTATATTTTGTTTGAGATAGAACAACTTCTTAAAAGCGTCTATTGATTTATTTGCTTACTTGCTACTTATGGAGGCATTTGTAAATACTGCTCGTAAATTAAACAAGATGCTTATCTCCGATGCCTTTCTAATTCGAAATAGGAATAAAACTTAGTTTTAGTTTTCAATTTTTGTAAATTTAAATGGAAACACACGTTTTTTTAACCAGCCTGGCATGGCACAAAATCATTTATAATAATAACGAGGTGAAAGTCTACTTTGGTGCTAATAAGCTGCACGCGACACAAAAAATATAAAAGAAGCAATTAATGCGCGGTTCTTTCGCCGAAGCAATATCCGGTATCATATCAGTTTTAAAAATATTCTGCAACGAAGTAAAAATACACCTTAAAGCGTTTTGTACCTTTTTAATAATTTTATTGACGTGACTATAGCAGCAGCACCTAGTGCAACTGACATTTCAAATTAATATTAATTTAATTATTTAAACATCTATACTCTATAACAAACGATCGTTTTCAAAATTTCATGTAAAAGCAATTAGTAGGGCTTAACATAGTTTTTCATAACATTTTGGTGGAGGCGCCTAGTTTTAACGAGACGTTTGTTTTGTTTGCCGCGTAATGCAAGTTAAATACCTGCAGTAATTTCTGATTAAAATGAAATAGATCCCTCAAAATTCTCGTTTAATAAATCATGAAAACCATTTAAAAATTAGTTTGAAAGAAGCAATCACATCGTCACATCTCTCTCAATCTAAAACCGAATCCACTATTTATAGCAACGTACGGTTATTAGAACCCCAAATAGATAAGAATATAACTACGTTACACGGTTTCCAAACTACGCACGTAAATAAATAAATTTACTGGTTGGCAGAGCTAAGGGGGTTGAATGGGTTAAACTTTGTTATCTCTGATGTATACCTCATAACAAAGTGGGATCGCTGCGACCCCGTTGGATCGTCCATATTTTATGAACATTAGGTAACTTATAATGAGGATCTGTTTGAAGCTGTTTGGTTCAAAACAAACGATGTCAAAGATGGAATAGCTTCCTAACTTGTTGGATCCTCCGAGACTCGAGACGGATGAGCAACAGTGGTAATACAGTTATACAGCGGTGCATTAAACGTCATGAAATTTACATGAAGGGTTGCTTTACCTCGTATATATAAGAGCATCTTGCGGTATAAATTAATACGGTATAAGTATAAACCCATTTAATATCCGCTATATTGTGACGACGTACGAGGCATTCCAATAAAAATCTGCGCCTAATCTCGAATAGCAGCACGCCTAAACGCATCCCATTAATAACGTCTACTTTATTAAATTGAAACATCAAACGGTATCGACGGCCATCACAAAAAGCGGCAGATAAACACGAAAAATGCATTTATAATTTCTATTCTCGCTTGGTTTGGTCGGCGACGAGCGCGAATCTTTGTATTCGCGGCGCAAAGGGCGCTTTCATGCGCGGAGAAACTTGCACAAAGTTTCAGCTTTTAGATTTTTGTTACGGAGCTTCATAAAAAGGACATCGCTGATGCTGAAAGCTTTGTAATTCTAAATGTAAACCTGGGATTTCGCTTTATCTCATTAACGAACTTCGTATGTTGCACAACAAACCGAGTCTGTCTGCGCCGAGGAAATAAAATACTTGTTGAAGATACCTCGCTCACTTAACAAATCTAAATACAACAAATGAGGCCGTGGATTTTCAAAAAGTAAAACCTGCACTTTAAAACTACAACTTGGAATTTATGTATATAAACTTTTGTAAGGAATATATGTGCACAAGTATCTATGTCTTACTATTGATTCGCAAAGAAACAAAAATGCCGGCGGTAGGGTTCGAACCTGAAAAATCCGATTGCTAGTTGGAAGCTGTAGCCACTCGCCTATAAAGGTATACACATCATGCTTGTTTGTCGCTACGATATAAAGAACACTCTACACGATGGCCGATCGCGGACGAAGTGGGCCCGATCATTGCCGATGAAAAGGTCACGCAGAGACGCACACAGAGATTCGGGCACAACACACGTTTATTTACTGTAGGGATTCTACAGTAACAGTAAGTTAAGTGGAAGTTGACAAAAAACATTTCAACCAACGGAGAGACATGGTTTTATGTTAATAGAATTATTCTTCACTAATTTACTACAATACTTATTTAATATAGATATCTTGGCTTAGCTAAATTTTGGAGAGCTCCTCTTTTTTAGTTCTTAATATTATTTAAATCGTGAAAATAAGAACAGTGTAAGCAAAATACAATTCTAATCCCTATTGCCCCTTCAAAAGCATCATCTATCAAGATCGGTACGCATAGATGCACATAACTTTTACTGTTAGGGAATTCATAATATTCTTCTTTTCTTTTCACATATTTGCAGTATTTTAGGAGGCATGACATATCATCATGCTATTTCTTTGGGCACAGTAAAAGATACTGGGGATTGGCCTAAGAGAAAGGAAAAGAAACGCCGAAATAACAGAACGCACTAAAGCAATCGATATAATGGAGAGAGCAGCAAAACTGAAGTGGAGCTGGGTAAGCAACGTCGCGAGTGACGAGTGGTCGAACAGAAGCATCCAGTGGCGCCCCCGACTAACTAAGCGTAGCGTCGGCAGACCACAGAAAAGATGGTTGGATGACGTAAAGGCAAAGCAGGAAAAGAGTGGCATCATAAAGCACAGAATAGGACAACATGGAAGGCATTAGGAGAGGCCTATGTCCAACAATGGACCATGGAAGGCTGAAGATGATGAAATGAAAATGACAAGATGAAAAATATTAGAATATGAAAGTTTCGAAATACAAATCTACTTTTGTTTTCAATTAAATAAAAAAATAACTAAGAGAACTTAGCTTATTCTGCGAATAACCTCCTCAGTAAATAACTTGACAGTATACCTCAGAAACCAAAAAGGATTTTCACATTCACCATCGTGTTGCCCTTGAAAAGTAACCTATAATGAGCAAATTATTTTCTTCTAGCTGTAATAATAACGTAGATTGCCACTTAATACCATCGAAACTGGGACACCCTGTATATTTAATCCACAAATGTCTATAAAACTTTTAACTCCATTCCCACCGTTCCTTCATCTCTACACTGCAATCTAATGACTTGCAGACTATAGTCATTACAATAAGAATCCCAACAAGGAAAAGAAGTCTGATCATTTAGGTACCCGTTTTGGAAACGTTGGTAATTAAAGAAAATAATAATAATAATAATAATAATAATAATGTTTATTCCAACTTCGCAACATAATACAAAGAAAAACAAATACATAATTTAAATATAAATCCACGAAGCGGAAAAGGGAGTAGTTCAGTCACTGCAACAAGTGCGTGACTGATCTTCTACTACCCCCAAAGTTGTAATTCCTAATAATATTCCTGTAATTATGCCTAACAACAAATGTGTAAAAAGAAAAAGAAGAATGTGGAAATTTAGTGACGCTATTTATCCATCCTGTTCAAATAACAACTGCTTATATGAATTTTTAAAGTTAGTTACAGATGCATTTCTGATATTTTCAGGGAAATTATTGTAAGCCATGCAAATATTATATGTAAAACATCTTTCAAATAAAGAGGTTCTATGATGGGGTATCGTTAATAGTCCCCTATGTCGTAAGTTTAAATTATGAACATCTGTACGGTATGTAATTTTTCTTGTTAAATATTTAGGTGATCTTTTTGCTATTATTTTATAATATAATACAGCAGTATGCAATTTTCTTCGACTGTACATGTTATCATACGAAAAAAGTATAAATTCTAACAATTAAAGCAAGTAGCTATAAAAAAAGCAACAAGAAGAAAAAAATGTAAATTACCAAAGTGAATAAAAAAGAATATTCGACGAAAAAAATTGATAAAGCAATAAGTTTTTTAGATTACGATTGCTAGAACCTTTCAGTTTGATGTATTTAGGTCTTTTTTGGTTAGCAAAATTTTAATGTGTAATGGATCTTTCAAAAGCTTTTATAAAGTCGTTCAGAAGCTATAAAAATAGTGTCGACCACTTAGAATATCAACATTTTATTTTAAATAACTTCCGTGTCTTGCTAAGTGTGAAAAGTTGTTTTGGAAACTCTTCTTTAAGAGAATTTGTAATAAATAGTGCTCTACAAAGCGCATTAAAGTTAAACAAATAATGTGAATATAATATCACCAAAATGCAATCTGATAAACGACCTTAACAAAATATCAAAAGCTCAACTGAAAAAAGCTAAAATAAACTTATGGAATGAGGATGGAAATAATTTATTTAAAGGAAATCTTATTAAAAAGAGTGAACCTTTATGGCCAAAACATCGAAAAAATCTTCCAATGAAAAACAAATCACCGAAAAACCAAAGACCTTTAATAATTAAAAATAAAACATTTGAATCAATGAAACACGTGCATATAGTAACTAATTTGCATTGCACTGTGTATGCCAAAGCAACTTTTAGTAGTATCGTGCTCATGCAGTGACGGTTCGATATGAGAAGTCAAGGCTCTACCAAGAATTTTTTTGCTGAAAAAGAAATTGTTTGTACTTATGTTTCATCATTGTTCCCATTTTAAAGCTTAAACAAAGCAGGACTACTTTTTATTTGCTGAATATAAGCTGTACGATAAACGCTGCTTGCTTTCACGGATGTATTAGTGTCAGATCGAAGCGGCTGTAAGCTTTTCAACAGTTTATAGACTGCAGCGGTCGTAGAGCGGCAAGAAGTAGGTCCAAAAATAAGAATATTTCAACCTTCAATGGAAGCCACGTGCGCGTAGGATCAGGTCTCAAGCAGGCTTCCGATTACAATTTTCGCACATATACTTCATCGAGCATATTCGGAAGTCGTGAGTACAATTTTGACAAAAAAGACGTAGGTTGAGGTTTTTCGCAAAGTGATTATGGTCATTTTATTATACTCATAATTCAGTAAACTGTCGCACGTCTTGACATAATATATGTCAATCACACATGCATCTATATATCTCAAACAATGGAGATGCATTTTTTTTGGCTGAATTATATATTTAAACAAAAAATTAAAGAGAGTTATTCGATTCAGCTCAAAATATTATAATTGTCTGTAAAGTTTGGTAAATTTTTTCACGATGCTAACTTTTGCTAGTTCATATGCGAAATATTTAAATCTCAGGATATTTGAACCTGCTTTTGTGTGTGAGGGGGTGGAAAATGAATTTTGCGTTCGGTGGTTGGCTCTACCATCAAAATTCTCCACGAGCCGCCACTGTTATCCTGATAAACATGTAGGCAAGGAAAGAGGAAGACATTTCAAATAATCCTGAGAAATTACCACTTCATGACTAACGTGGATTGCTTAAAGTTGGAAATAATAATAATAATTGCCTAATTAGTAGAACGCGCAATTATAACTGTAACTGGTGAATACATTTTTAATATGTAGCGAATACCAGCTTGTTTGCAGTCTACGGAAACGTAATAGTAGTAATATGTTTTCATACCTGCATGAAGAATTTTTATGATGGCATCAGCCTAGATCCACTTGTTTAGAGTAAAATGCTAATGTGGATGCTTATTGAAAATATTTTTTACCCAGTATTACTAAATATGAATTCTTTTTGCAAATTATAATATATTCAGTTATTTCTAGAGCAAATCGTTTCGGTATGAAAGTGACTATAAAGTGCTAAATCACAATTAATTATTCAGTTATATTTAAATTATTTCGAAGAAAGAAGTGATTGACATACATATTACTAGAATATTATTCTAGGGCAGTGTATTAATTCTACACTAAATTATTGTAATAATAACCAGTACATGTATGACCATTATTGGCCTTCGCATCATGAGATTCTCAGATTGCTTTAAGATAGGCAACACACGTTGTTTTAAAATATAATTGTTCGAAATTTGGAAATATTCTAGACACTTCTAGCTTAGGCTTTTGCATCTGTACTATATATTTATATATAATGGTTTGAGTAACTATAGTAATGTGTGTTGCCTACTCTGAAAGTTAAGGGGTCGCATGGCACATGGGCACAATGTAAAACAACATTCATATCTTTCAAGCCTCTCATGTGGCAAGTGTATCAGTCAGTATAGTGACATATGCTGCAGGATATATGGCCACATTGCGGAAATATGAAAAGTCGAACCTTCATAAACGGAGGTAATTTTCAAGAGGGATGGAATGAGTTTTTCTTGTGCTTATTCAGACTTGCACCGCCCAACGTGTGCTGATAATTTCCACTTAACCAAGATATGCATTTGCGACACAGAGAGCGCGCAGCTTAGCAAAGGTGATTTTAGAATTCGTCTGGGACAAGTGCGAGGGTGCGAAGGTGCCGCTTTATTCAGTGGGTGACAATGCGGCCTGTCAATGCTTAATGCTCGAGGTCATTAATCACCAGCAGCTCGCTGACACCCGCGCCGACCCGAGATAGCGCCCATCTGCCGATAATCACTTTCATGTTATCTCCCTGTGCGCTTCCTCAATCACCGACTCGCTGACAGAATGTCGAAAAACTACACCGCAACTGCAAGAAACTAAGGCATGCGCGGAATTGCTTTCTGTTACGCAAAAAGCTCGCTCAAGAATCACCACCCAGTCTCCTGCAACAATGACGACAATTTGTTGGCGTTTGGTGGAACAGTAGGGGTTGGAGATGTTAAAGGGCTGATCATCGACAATAGTATATAGCATGCCTATTGTGTTTCATTGGATGTGTCCACAGGAAATTATATTTCATGTTTGCTCTGTCTTATCTAGCAAATAAAATATATCATTATTTCCTTTGACTAAGATCTATGTAAATGAAACTCATTCAATGTTAAATCGAACAGCAACTATCAAATAAACAGAATGGTTAAGAAACGTTTGTGTAAAACAATCAAGGCCATTGCTTGTAGAAGAAGAATTACTTACTAGAAATGTTTGATTTCGAAGTATCCAATATTAAATCAAATTCATTCAAAATTGTTGATAAGGGATAGTTCACCTCTTAGTAGCTCTACTGGTTCAGTTACGGGTGATAATTTTCAGATAATGTAACAACTTTTGCAATAATCCACGATGTTGTTTTTCTATGTATCCTGAAACCCATTTGGGCATTATCACAGCTATAGTAGATGTAACGAGGAAATAGATGCCTCCGGTGTGTGTAGCCTTCAAAAATAAATATATTTTGATGTTAAATTTCCAAACCATGCCACAAAGAAGACAGAAACATGCAATTTTTCAGGATTCGTTAAATAGAAACTGCATTTGTGTAACTCTTTGTGTTTATTGGGATATTTAGGTATTTACACTACTTATTGCTGCTATTAAATTGCTATGTTTTACATTACTAATACACAAATCCACAAGATTTGAACCTACTCTCCCAGAGATAATCTGATTTCTAGTTAGACGCCGTATCTGCACGGTCAGAAATACTACGTAACACACAGTAACATCGTTGTAGTATGAAGGAGAGGGTACCGACATAAGGGAGGATCACCGATCGGTGACGATGGAAACGTGACACACGCAGGCAGCCACAACACATGTTTATACGTAAGGATTATAAATGGTTTCGAAAATATATGTTTTTAATTTAGCTCTAGTTTTGTGTATATTGTAATTTTTAATTGCTGCCTATTCTGAGTAGATCCGAAAAAAAATAAATTTTGAGTTGAAATGCGAAATAAACCTATCGCTGATGGACGATATTATTTCGGGATATTTGATGTATTAAAATTTTAGAATTACACAATTTTATCTAAATTAGTAAATTAGTATATGTCAAATCAGGCCCTAATCCTGCAATATATTCACGCAAGGGCTATATTTTAGCCTATCTTTAGTTTATCAGTTTTTCTGCAAATATTCAAATGTAAGCTACTAAAATCCGTTAGATAACTCAGCCAATGTTTTTAACAATTTGGTACATCACTACTAATGGAAAAATCGAAGTACTGCAGTCGTAAAAAATGTAGCATTGATCACAGCATTATGTATATTGCATAAATATGTGCGAGAGTAAAATGTATATCTAGCATAAAAGAGTTTTGATAAATGTTTGCTGATTTTCAAATAAATAGGCCACAATCCAGTCATTCGCACTCAGTACTCTTAAAAAATTCGTTAGGTAATTAAAGTTGAAGGGCTATGATAAAATTTCTACTTAATTACAATTAGCATTTTAACGCCAATTTGTCACTCGTTTTTGATATCAATAGTAGCTATAATTCAATGTACAGTTAGAATGAATTGTTTACAGCTGCATTTTATTAAGGCGTCTAGGAATTTCTATAAGCTTCCAGAACAGTTACATTCAATTGTCTCGAGATTGGCATATAATGTATTTTTGACATTATCTTTTGTTATTTAATAATTAAATTAGGACAATACCAATACCACCTAGAAAGACGGCCGAAATGCTCTGACGTCACGGTCTTGTGACGTCGATAATAGTACACCTTGTACCTGCATATTGATTGCAATTATTGATAATACTTATTTCAGCTGTTGTATTAGGAAAGTGACTTAGTGCCTTCGTTAGTCTTTGGTAGTGTGTGGTACTCGTACTATTGCCACAAATAAAACACGCAAAACCTTTACAAACAGCCCATTGCCCTTCCATCGTAATGGCGACTTTCCAGCGTTGTAAAATATTTTCCGGCGAATAAAGTAAATACAGTCGAACCCCCATTCAGTGAACTCATATTTAATGATTTTTTACTAATGATTTCATTAGGATTTTGATCTTTGGACCAAAATCGTGTAAAAACAGCTCTAAATTATGATGTTCAAATTCTATATAATGATGTTTTTCTAACAAAATTTTAAGTACTTAGGAATGTAGAGAAGGTTTTGAGCAGATTTTCTTAGAATTATTTATCTGTCTTTACCTTTACCACTATAAATTGTTAAGCGGATTATAAGATTTCTTATAAGTTTCTACAGTACAGGCTTTCACTAATGTTACTAAGAATTACCTCCATTTAAATGCATAAATTGTTAAGCGAAATATAGGATTTCTTAGGGGTTTTTAAATGCATTCAAAAATTTTGAATAATGTTGGTGGCACTGTAAGTTTATGTCAAATTCGAGGTTATCAGGTTAGGTTTTGCGTCAGTTTTGACACAGACTGACGCAAAACCTAACCTGCTAACCTCGAATTTGACATAGACTTACAGTACCACCAACATATTATGCATACCTTGTATTACCATGGCCATTTAAAAACGTTCGATCATTTTTGAAGGCAATGAATAAAGTCTATATAGTGAAATTTCTATATAATGGTGTTTTTGTGGGGATTTTTGAACATCACTATATGGAAGTTCGACTGTATATTGTACAATTATATACCATATTTGTGCAAGCGGTTTGGTGAATATGTGTTTCTGTGTCTACAATTCTACAAATGTAAATAAGGTACGTACCCCCTGTAGGTAATAATAATCCTTTGGCTACTGATGTGAAAGACAATTATAATGAATTTAATTTTGTTTTATTATGTTATATTCAATGAATTTTGAGCATTTTGAAGAATAGTTTTTAAATGTGCATAATAAATGAAATTTTGTGTCGCAGCTGGTTTTAAAATTTCTTACAGAAGAGGGATATTTAGTTTATTTTATCGAGCTCCAATACTGTAGCGAGGAAAGAAGAGCGAAAGTTATAATTAATTCTAAAACCAATGCTTTGATTAAAAATTATCGTTGTAAAACGAATAAATAAATAAAAATAAAAGGTGCATTACCTTTCCACATTTCTAAACCATAGAAACTGCCTGTAAATACTTTTTAAGCGATTCCCGTTTGGAATAGAGGCAGATATTTAGGAATTATAGTACTGTCTATATTTTTCAATATCACTCAGAGACGGGCGTGACTTTTAATATTTTTTATCGTGTACTAACCCAACTTTAAGAATATCACTAATGTGACTTTCGAGTAATCGCGAAAGCCTCAAACAATATATAATGTCACTTTTATCAGCTGTTTGAACACTGCAAACATTATTACAAGGTTTTGTAAAACATACCTGCAAAATTCCAAAAAAGAAACTTAGCAAGCGATTCATTGTTGCTTTTGTAAGTGTAATGAGCAATTTTTGAAAATATGTAAGTGAAAATTTTAGTTCTAAGTTAACTTGCTAATTCGTTTGTAACTAACATTAAAATCTGATTTTTATCTAAATTTCTATATACCTACACTCTTACAAAAATATATAGTCATGGCTTGCTCTGAGTCATGTTGAAAAAAGACTATATTAAACGACTATGAAAAATATGTACTGCTACTACATCCCTATTTAACCACACGTTGATTATAAGGGAGGAAATGTGGTCGGTAGGTACGTCTTGCAATAATAATTTTACTTAAGTTTACGGTTCCTTGCTTTGAAACTATGTTTTTCATGCGACTAGGAGCTCAGTTCAAGAGTGGTAACCCCGTTTCCACATTAAGCCGCTGTGCCTATGCGACAGCACAGGTAAGTAGAAACCTTTCTGTGCTGACGTCACGTCCAAGAATTGAGGTCTTGTTTCTACGTGGTATTGACAATATTGATTTATAATAGAAAAGAATAGGTGTAAACATTTCCATGTACGCTTATAAAATATCAATTTTAAATTCACTAAAGCAGAAAAATAATTTTAGCATGTTTCTCCAGAATGCTAACTAAAATACACCTCGGTTTATTCCTACTGCAACAATGAAAAACATTCCACTGCGAGCTGTAACAGAAGCAGAACAAAACTCCCATAAATACGAGGTTAATTAATGAATACCACTGCACTTGAAAGCCCAACTTCCGTTATATTTAGAAATGTACCTGCGAAACCTGAGTGTGTCCCTGAGTCGCTCGATCTATTTCTATCCGAAGAATATTAATTACTGCCTCGTTGTCTGTAATTGAATCTCTGAGCGGCACCGATAAGCTTAAGATGACAAACAAATCAACAAAACCCAAACCGCGTACAAAGAGTTTTTCTCGAGTATCGGTTTAATTGAAGCAGGGGTGACGTTTTGTTAGCAAAGCTATCTAATTTTTACTGAGATTACTGGCGCAAATATTAACAAGTAGTTTAAACAAATGGCTGACAAGTTTTATTTTTAAAAAGCGCCTGAGATTAAGTGTGTCAGAAAAACGAATGAAGACAAATGAAGAGTGGAGGCAAAACATCTTGAGATTCTTACGTCTCTAATTTCATTAACACCAAATAACTTATTCCAATCAGCAACTAAATTTAAAACGAAATTTATGAGGACGTTAAAATTTCCTTTAATGTGCTATCGTACCTCCTACTAGCTCTAATTTGATGAAATTATGTCAGTTTTTAAAATAAATCGTGAAAGTTTGTCATTTTGTGTTTTAGTTATGCTTTAACCTTGTAACCGGGTGCAAAATATACCAATTTCAACTTCTTATTTTCAGTAAAATAATTAACAGCAGCCTTTTAATAACACAAATTAAATGTAACATTTTATTGTTTAAAAAAAAAGTGATTCACAAGGTAGCAACCATTTAAAACATAATTGCTGCAGTTACTAAAACTCTGATAGGGAGTGATGTCATTTCCCACATATAAAAAGCTGGACTCTCTAATCTAATCATAAGAACCGGTTAACAAAAATGCATCTGCATGTAAATCTGTTTTATCGGCTCGAATTCGTTTCACATTAATGAATAGTTCAGGTTCAACACTAAAAGTGACATCACCGTACAGCAAAACCTTTTTGTGAAAATCGAAGTAGTTTTTGGCGAATAAATGTTGGCGATAAATTTTCACATAAAACGTTCCGGCATTTGGTATCTTTAAATAGTTTCGCGTGTACATATAAAATAATTAAGTTTATGGCCTGGCGAATCAGCTTTCTGCATTCTAGGCTTTTCACCTGTTACCGCGCGGTTTCTTTATCCGGGGAGTGGGGTCGTTTTGGAAATGCACAACTTCAACCTTCCCGAATGGGGCAAAAAGTGCACAGTTATGCCTCTGCGTCATACAGAAAAAACAGTGTTTATTTTTAGAATATGGGTTCGAGTTATTTCATACGGTTTTTTTTTTGGAAACTGGACAATGACCTATAATTTGGTTGTTGTCATAACTTTTTTACAGAATAAAAGCTTCAAATTTGAAGATTAAAGAAATTGTCTTTTAGCATTTTGTGGAAAAGTTGTAACTAGTTTAAATTAGCAATATCTACATATTAAATGCAAACTTTAATCGGTATTTTTTTAGTTCTGCCAGTTTAGTTAATATTAATAGTTGCACTATCACGAAATATTAAATAAAAACTAATCATTAACATTACATTTTTTCGTGTATTGAATAATTGGACCATTTCTCTATGACTAATCGTGAATTGCAATTCTATTTTTGAACAATTTGTATTTAATTTTTGCGATTCTATCAACTACAAGTCCATTTCCTTTCTATTTCCTTATATAGCTGTAGTGCATGAGTAGCGGTAATTTAGGTAGATACTTGCGCATTTAGAAAAATTGTTAGTGAAATCGGCAAGCTACTTTCTTATAAGCTGTTTAATTATTTTCCTTGCATTTAAACTGAGAAGCTACGAATAATCTTCATGTTTACAGTAACATTGTGTACACACAAACATCATCAAAATATTCGTATGCCATTTTGACTATATTAAAAATGTTGTTATTGAAATTTCAGCATGTGCACCTCCATTTCTTATAAGATGCGTCCGGTTACTTGTTATACATATGTTAGTAAAAAATCATGCCGAATTTAATGCATATCTGTAGTATTAATAATTACGATATAAAAAAGGATACTATGAGTAATCTTTATAATACATTGTAATAGCAAAATATTTATATCCGGTTAAAGATGCCACCGAAAAATTTCAGTACGAGCCCAAGCTACTATTTTATTGCACATATAACAGCCAAAGGATCTTTATTAATTAAAAGTGGAGATCATTTAACAATTACAAAAAAAATACTAATCAGTGTCTCAAAAAGTTCCGATGGAACAAACAAGGGGCAGCACTATATAAAAGGGTTTGCAAAGTTGGTCTCTCTTTCTCAATTCATCGGCAGTAACGTTGCCGGTTGTTTCTACCAATTTGTACTTACACAGTTGATATATTAAATTAGCCGTGTTAGTTTGTTTAGCATTTTATTTATTTATGTGCAAATGAAGCAACAAGCTAAACTTCAATATTATTAAGCCATCTTATTTTTCCTATACAAATATAACTACATTTTGATCAGCTATGGATAAATGTGGGGCCTCTGCTGTGTCTAGATTCCGATAACCACCTCAATAGCTATGTCGTTATGTTACTGATGATGAGAATATAAATGCGTTTCTGTTTAAGTAAATCAAATATGTAATAATTGTGTAATTATGTATTGACATGGGCGCCGTTACATAAGGGCAAGGAGGGGCGCTTGTCCCTCTCTGGATTTTTCCAAAAATAATCCACCATTATGCGCCACGCGCTGACCGCCAAGCTATCAGAACTCACCGCACAGAATTTTTTTCATATGGTGTAATGATATTATATAGTGTGCGTAATAACAGCAACGATTTATTCATTTGTCCACCCTAAGAGCCCGCTGACTTTACACAATCGATTCTTTGAATAAACGGAAATAAGCAGATGATCTAAATATCGAGATGATAGGCGTCTATGAATGTGTCGCTCAGCGCGATACAAAACAATATTTAAATTTCCGTTTTGAAGCCTTTATATAAGGGCCGGCCGATTTTGGGGTTTCTTGTGTCTAGGCACGTTCAAGTAATACATTCAATGGCTCGCCAAATCCCAGTGCTCCTGCACGGAATGTTTGCAAATATTTAAAATAAATGCTTTACTTATCTCAAGTTAGTCTTATTCGCTCCCTGGTTGAGTTACTACTGTTAGATTATTGTGTATCCTGGTTTACATTGTTTTTTATTTGGGTCTTCCATCCGATCTATACGGTATGTGTATTTTGTTGTATCTATTATTTTATTTGTAAATTAATTTTGTCTGCATTATTGTGTATTGCTATTACTAACGCTTCACTATTTTGTGCTGTTCGGTGCCCAAACCATAAGGTAAATATGTAGTTAAGAACATAATGATTTTATTATTTTTTATTTAGATACACAAAACGTGTTCGTAATACAGGTATTTTTTCCAAACCCTGTAGCACTTTGCCTTTATATTTTTTAAAATCTAATAACATTTATTAGGTGCCCATCAAGTGTTTCTTTTTTTAGACCTTCTGTGAATTTAATTGTCTTATCTCAATATCGCAAAAATATTGCCCCTCGCCGAGAAGTTTTCTAACGGCACTCATGGTCAATGCAGGCATATCTTTATCGTAACAATAACGGTAAGGCCACAGGTCTGGAAAGCCAATAGATTACATGATAAATACATTGATAAATGAATTCCCATAGATGATTCATTCTTGACAACACAGATATGGACACGGCCTATATGGCGTAACACGACAAAGACAGAAATAATTTATAATTGCATTTTATTATATAGCTTATATATTTATTTTGAGATTTTACCAAATTATGATAGATTAATGTCTAAATATGACCTGATTGTTTTCTTATCCACTGACTTACTTAACACGAATCAAATGTGTTACTAGTTTGCATAAATTATATTAATTCATTAATTATTACGATTTTAGTTTCTTAACAATAATTACAAATTACAAATTGTATTCATCATTACATGTGGTTACCTCTGTAAAACATTTTTATTACGTTACGTCACGACATCCTAGTTTTTTAGGCCTTTTTCCTTTTATATCACCCTGATCCTCACGCCAACGTGGCCAGGCATGGTAGACCAGGAAGAAGAATCCTTAATACTGGTGTTCCTAATGCAGTTAGTTTTTCAAAGGAAAAATAGCTGATGATACAATTAATAGAAATATACTCATGTGCTTGGTTTAGTTAGATAATTTAGAAAAAATGATATCGTTATTGTTCAGATGGGATTTTAAGATGTCAAGATCCGGAAAGGTACTAATCTACTAATATAGGCGGCATTAACAGACCATATCTGTATACTTATATAATTATAACAGTAAAAATATGGCATAATTTGATGTAGACCTATGTCCAGGAATGGATAGGAAGTTGATATGATGATCAACATCTAACTGTTGTACTAATAGTGCCGTTTATTTGTCTAAAGTAATGTCTGCTCTTCCACATTATCATCATTTTGAATGTTACTGTTGTGTTGAAGTTGATGTAGTCTTAGAATCTGTTTGTGTCACATTTGAGAGATTTTCCAAATACATTAGATGATTTTCATGAGATATATACGCCTGTGTACAATAGGGTCTCAGCGTACATGATAATTTTTGCTTGCATAAAATGATCTTTGCTTTATTATGGCGATTTTGCAAGGGCGTTGTTAAAATTTGTAATTGAAATCGCGCACCATCACGTCACCTTTCAAAACATCTAAAATTAGACAGCAAGTGCGGTCGTCCACATGCCAACTTCATTAAACGGTTCAACAAAGGAATAATTGAGGCGAAGGCAGCAAAAGCAGGAAAATCACCGAAGACGGAGACGCACGCGATAGTGATATGTCTGTATCTTTTGTTTGAAGGGGGACCACACCGCACTCTAAACAGTCTCGATTAGAATCAATAGCTATTTATCCAGCAGCTGACGTGAGAAATTTCAGACGTCATTCTCGAGATAGAATGGAACGAGCACAACGGTGGTCGAAATGTCCTGGCGCGCGTCCAAGTTGCACGGAGCAACACATCTATTCGTCTTCCCAATCAACCAGGAATGGCCATTCATGCCGACCCGGATGAGCCCCATATTATTTCAGCACACTTTGTTGACAATGCGCTAGCGATAAAGAATCAGAGTTAATTAGGTTTGACTTCAAAGCTCGTTGACAATCGGCGCACCTCAAAATAGCAGCGGTCCCGGTGCTCTACCCCCGCCGCACTTCCGGCCGGCGCACTGCCAACACTGACAATGGAAATCCCTACACAACCCACGTGCGCGGTTAAAATAACCGCGCGTGGATTAAGTGCAAACAATGGGCCACTTGATGGACATGTTTAATAACACTCTTCTGGGGTTAACTCGTTTTTCACGGCTGGTGCGTTTTCGCATCATATATTTTCTAATTTTTCCTCTTGTACGGCTAATAATGTCTGTTATAGAACATTTCGAGTTTTCCACGTAATTTTGAAAGTATATTCGAGACCAGTGAACAAGTACTGAGCCCTGCGATTGCTCGATGTTGGGATACCATTAACGTCTTTCTCCTCTGAAGACTAAGTATTTATTCTATGAGGCTGGGTAACAAGGTTACCCACAAAGCATATACAGATACGGGATTTAGTCCTGCACAACATATGCAGTTCTTAGGAAGTTTATGTAGCGTTTGTTCGAACTCAATAGTTCTCGGACACTATATAATTTAAAATAGTGGAATATAAGTACGAAATTACCCAAAAAACGGGCAGCATTAGAAGAAGTTGTGCAGAAATTGGTAAATGTGAGAGCTACGTCTTGTTACAGCATTTGATCGACTTTGTTATCACATATTCTCATAAACGGCGAGGAATCATATGATGACTGTGAAGACAAAATGCCTTAATGGATGAATTGAGGTATAGGTACCTTTGATTAACAACCTGTTAGACTAGAAGAAACCGAAGTCGAAACCCACTCGAACAAAATTTATATTTGGATGTATTTTTTATGAAAAAGTTCTGAATGTGATAAATGCATGCAAGACAACAATCACTATGATTTTGAATTTATCATCGTTGACCTACTTCCTATATTTCATTGGGTTATTTATTCTATTGGGATATCATACCTTACCTCAAACGCAACTGTACTGGTCCACCCATAAAAATAAAGGACTAGATATTGTAAAAAATATTTTCAGAAATAAGCTGCGTCGATTTTTGGGCTAGTAGTTGATAATACATTCACGCAATCTTTCTATATAAACGAATGTCGTGCCTACGTTTTTGCGTAAGCCACTTTTTCATTGGTAACGATCGGGCGCAATCGGCCGTCATGTCACCGCGTCCTTTATAACGCAGCCATAAGCAAGCACGATAAATGCGTGTTCGTAGGGGTGCGGTTAAAGACAGAACAATAGTTTAATCGTAAGAACATTTAGAAACCTTTTCATTCTAGAACCTGTAGCTTCAAGGGACAGGGATAGCCGTAAGGGTAGGAAAGTTCAATGTAAAGAAGTGGTATAGGCGTTTTCGTTCAGCAGAATAGACAGTGCGATAGTCAATGCATAGAAGTTACACACCATGGCAAACGATAAAAATGCCACAATTGGATTTCCGATTGCTGAAAAAGGGGAAAGTTAGATTAAAACCAACTCCCTCAACAGTGTCAGACGAACTTTGTTTCGACAGTGCTGATTCTATAATTACCAAAACGGTCAGTCAAGTTCAAGGAAAGTGCAAGATTTGTCATAATCACACTGTATATTTATGTAAAATCAGCAATGCACACCTGCACACCACATGTTACGATAATACCTCAAAAAGGGGGTGGACCATCAATTGTTTCAAAAAGTACAGAAAACATTGTTCATTATTTTAAATGTTTAATAAGGAGAAGGAGGAATAAATGCAAGAGAAGCTTTTTTGCAATTATTTTTATGCCTGTTAAAAGATAGGTTAATTCGGTACCGTTGTTGGGGATTTTTCGCCTTCCGAGGCGCTGTGGCGTGTCAAAGCTCAAGCTCAGCGAGCTGTCCATCAATCAGCGGGGAATGCGGCCAAAAACAAACCCTCGACAAATCTCCGCTTGTTGTCTTGTTGGATGTTGGACGACGTTGATCTCTGTTTCAGAGACAATCCAAGAACGCGGACGCGACTTGAACTCTTATTGACCGCGCATTCTTCGCGCGACACCTGAGTTTATTTTATGGGACGCCATATTCTTATTTTATATCTGTCTTATCGCGTTTTATGGGCATCTTTTAGAAACGCCACCAGCGCGTTATAGACGATAAAGGAACAAGAACTTCGGTGCATTTGTTCGAATGGACTTGGCAAATATAAAATGTATAGAATAATTTATTTGGACTCGGCGACCGCTGCATGATATTCATGCCGAGGAAAAGAAAGAAAACGAGTCGCATGTCGCTGGATTGTAAAGTAGATCATCGAGGCCTGGCCGCCTGGATCCTTGCGTGTTCCAGAGACTAAATCCGTCCCCGAGATGTTCATTCATAATCGCTCTACCCGGAAGAGACACCTTGCCAAAGTTCATTCACAGATGCAGTTTGGGACGAATTCTTAGGAATATTCCTGGCCTACCCCGAATTTAACTGCTTCAGCTGTGTATAACGCGGGACGTCAAAATTCATGAACGAAATACAGCGGGAGTTAAATAAAGAAGCTGTGAACTAGATTTTTTGCGGCTCTACATTTTTGAATCGGTATTATTAATTCAGAACTTCCATTGCAAACATTTCTCAACGTTCCGGTCACTGCCGCGTTTTCAGCTTACCCGCAATACTACTCGTCTATACAGGGTGTCTCAAAATTCGCAGACACTGTTGCAGGATGGTATTACATAACAAAAACTGAGAAGGAAGTTCCTTCAGAATTTTTCAAGTAAACCTTTTCTAGTTGTCCTGGTTTTGAAAATTCAGAAAATGGCAGAAAAACAGTAACCCCAATTTAGATGTATAATCAGGAAAATTAAAAATAGAAAAAAGCTTTAAACTATAATTTTGAATAATAATTAGAAAATTTATTTTATCTACTCCTACTGCACAATGGCCATGAATTATGATTCATAATTCACGGTTTGCAGCCAATCATAAAATTCTATTTTCATTATTCAATAGTTTGCAAATTGCAACCAATCAGAAAATTCTATTTTCATTATTCAATAGGTTGTAGCCAATCACAAAATTCATTCTTATTATTAAATCACTTTTGAAGTTAACAGCTGTCACAAATGTCATAATTCTGAAATACGCACACAAGGCTCCTATTGCATAGGAGTAGATAAAATATCGTATTATATTCGCTATTATGGCCATTATTCACTCAGATGACTTGCGCCACGCGCCTTCGGCTTGTGGCGCAAATGTCATCTTCGTGAATAATGGCTGTCATAATCGCTCATATAATAATATACTATTATTTACAACTATTAAACAATACCGTTGTTCTTTTGTGATTATGTGTCAATTATGATATATATTATTAACTAAAATCACAATGCCTGTTGTTTATATCTCATAATCACATCGATACCGCCATAGATGCATTGATACCACCATAATTACATGGCTAATACGGATTTATGTACATATAATCAAACAAGCCATAATAGTTGTAAACGACATAAGGCCGTTAGTAAGCATCTAACAAACGAGGATAAATTTGTGGCCAAGGCCGTCAGGCCGAGGCTAATGAATTTATCCCAGTTAGTTAGATGCGATAACGGCCGTATGTCGTTGAATATTTTTCATAACACCTACAAAAATAGAAATTTTAGATCAATTTAAATGAAAAGGTTAAATACATAGTATTAGTAACGGGTGTTAGAAAACTCGTCTTATCAGAGCCACTATGGAAAAAAATTACGTTTGGCAATACTGAAATGTATTGTTGGTGCACTGTAAGTCTATGTCAAATTCGATGTTAGTAGGTTAGGTTTTGCGTCAGTCTGTGTCAAAACTGACGCAAAACCTAACCTGCTAACCTCGAATTTGACAATCTTAGTGTCACCAGCTATACATTTCAGTATTGCCAATGTTAAAATGTTACTGTTCTGTTATTTCCTAACGACCTAGGCTGTTAAATCTATAACAGCCATGGCTGTTACGGGGAACTTTTCAGTCAGGTTGACAGTTCTGTTATTGACAAATAACAAGTAGGTGTTACGAAAACTGCTTTTTCGAGTTGACAGTTATCTGTCTGTCAATTTTAAAAGAATAATTGTCATTTCTTTCGTCTAAAACCTAAAATGGAAAACAATAGTGACAATAGTGATGAACTGCTTTCGTATTGTACTCCCCCTGAAGTACGCGAAGCCACCAAACAAGCTACACAAAATTTACTCACAGAAAAGCGAAGAAAACTTATGATATCGCATACAAAAATTTTATGGAATGGAGATTAAGAAAAAATAAGAGCTCATTTTCTGAAAACAACGTTTTGGCATATTTCGTCGAACTTGCTGACAAATATAAATCTTCGAGTTTGTGATATATTCAATGTCGCGATCCACGCTGAATATTTACGAAAACATCAACATTCAAAATTATAATAAATTACGTTCATTTTTAAAAAGGAAATCCGCAGGATACAGGGCTAGAACGCAGAAATATTTACGGAAGACTATTTCACAAATTTATAAATGAAGCCCAGGATAAGAAATATCTTGCGATTAAGGTAAATTACATAAGTTTGCATTTGTTGCAATTATTAATGTATTTTATCTTCATCCGTGTTGTTATAGCCTCTTAACCAAATTAATTTTAGTATCGTTAAGAGCTTTATTACCGCACTCAGTGCGGTAATGGATAGATATTACCGCACTCAGTGCGGTAATGAATATTACCGCACTCTTTTTATACATTGAACCAGAGTTTATTGATGAAGATAAAATATTGAACAATGCACGTTTGCTTATGGCACACAACGAAACTCGTTTGATTGCCGCAAAACTCGGCTCACCGCCTCGTTTTGGCAATCAAACTAGTTTCGTTAAGATGCTCATAATCAAACTTGTATCGTTAATATCTATAATATTGTAGGTGGCGCTTATTATGGGTGTAATGGGATGCTGTCGATCTATCAAATTATATTGTATGAAACTGCAACATGTTCATGACCACGGCAGTACTTTCCTCCTTGATATTCCGCATACAAAAAATAAAAATCCACGTAAATTTTCTATAACTGGGCCATATTACAATATTGTAAAAACCTATAAAAATCTACGGAGGTGCTAATACCCGCCTCTAAAACTTCACGGAGGTTGGAAATCGACCTCTGTAGCAGAAAGATACGTTCAGAGATCACTTACAAATAAAGTGAACACTGCCAATACCATTTTACAGCAACTTCAGCCATCTACTTCGTCAGATAATTATAATTCAATTCAAAATTCCGATATTACTAGATCTATAAATGCTAAAGCAGCTTCTAATAATGTGGTTCGACCTGTTAATGGTCATACTGTTTCAAATTCCGAAAATAATAATTCTAATTTAGATATACTAGCAAATATATCTTCTATTAACTTTACAAATTGTACGAACTTTACTGTTAATCTACATTTAAAATAAAATAAAGTAGTTTTAAATAAAATAGCGTATTTCACTCACATATAATAGCTACGAGTATTATTACACTCAGATGGCTTAAATAACTCGCTCGCTTCGGTCGCTCGTATAATAATGGCATCCAGTATATGCTCGTATAATAATATACTATAAAATGCCTGCTGTTTTATATTAAACATATATCTCGACATAGTGATAGCACTCGAATAGTTTTCGGTATTATTCATTCATATTAATAACTGGTGATTTTGCAACGGTTTTGCTTTGAAATGAAGTATATTTTCTTATTTTGCTGCCGTATGATTTGAGGCTATCTAGGGAATTTTCGACGATGTTGGCACTAATCTCCTCACTAGGCTGAGTAGCTTTTGTTTTGTTGTTATGAAAACAATTGTAAGAACTTGCTTCGTTCGCTGGTTTAGTTTGTGATTAACCGATTTCATCGGGCAAATTTTGGTGCTTAGAATTCATTTGTATTGAGTGGAATCTTCGATGCTACCTTTCGCTTCGACAGGGCAAAAAATCTTACAATTACATCACGCAGCAATGCATTCCTAAGTATGTGATGAACTACGTTGTTCGTAATTAGGTAATTGTTATTTTACTCTTTTAGGCCTATATTTGTTCCCCTTTTAAATTTATTTAAATCAAAATATGGACTTGGCTTTTGTTTGCTGCGTTAATCATGAATTCGATTTGGTCGTCGATCTTGTCGTCATCGAGGGTTTAATCGCCTATCGTGTGGGCTGTATTTTCGAGTTGGAGCTGTGTGAAGTTGTGGTGTGTGACAAGACGGACCGATCGAGCTGTTCATATTGTGGGTTAGCCCTATGCTCATACCATTATAACTCCATCGGGTAACTAGATGTAAATTAGAATTTTGCGCTTAATCCCTCAAGAATTAATTTGTGAAATTTAAAATTTCACACTAGTGAAGTATATGTGAGTATGCCACCATTTGATGAACCGCGCATAGTTCCATTTAATTGTCAATTAAATATTTTCCTTTAAAATATCATAATTAATTGTGCATATAACTTTGCTTATTGCACACATAAGTGTTTAAACATAAAGTAACTCGGCCACTTTTGGGGTGATTTTTACATTGATAAAAAGTTATCTGGTTTATGTTCTTACATTGAATATTTTAGGCGAACAGTAGCTTGAATCTTACGGACTTTGTTATACAGATCTGTACTTAGTTCACTATAAATCTAAAACAGAGCATATTTATTGATAACAAAACGTTTGAATCATGTAAAGTTAAACACGTGTTTAATTAGTAATTTGATTTGATATATTTATTTAACATATCTAAATTCTGATGGGATAACCTTGAACTTCGGCGAATTCTGAACCATTTAATATCTTGTCAATAATTTGTATCAACTTTAATTGTGATTTTCATATTTGTGGAATTTATTGTGTGTCCAATATTTGGAACCTATTTGTAATTACTACAATTTATTATTAGTTACGATGCTGATTCTTTTATATGTATATATTAAAGCATTCGTAATTAAAAAGGGATGGAACTACATTTCCTTTTGTTTGCCAAGTAGTTTACCTCTAATTAACATCGTAGTTGTGAAAGCCCTTCACCGGTAAGTTGTTGTCTTGATTTTGTGTGCATCCCTGTTTTGCAACAAATTGGTGAAGAGCTGTTCGCGTGATCAATCTTGTTCCTGGCTCTCTTATAATTCCATCCTTGCTTAACTCAAGAAAGGCATTAGCTGGATCGTATTCACTTCCTTGAGTTAGCCGAGAATCTTCTTTGCAACCTCAACACATTTTAAACTAGAAACATATCTTCACGCTATTTCATAGCTAAGGCTCTGTTTTAGGCGGCGACCTTGTAGAACAGATTTTACGTAACCTCATAAAAATTGTAAACAGTAGATTTGGCTACAAATTCAGATATTAGCTGACAATTAATGTGAAATGAGGGCCTCATGCATCGTGCATAAAAATTATATGTTGCTGTGCGTACATTTAAGGGCATTTCAGCTAGGAATTCTTACAACTATTTTTGTCTGGAAATGCAAACAATCTTTTGTCGTCTCCACAGTTTGGTAAATAAAGACAGAGAGATAGAAATAAAGGTATAGCTGATCACGCTTAGCAATCGCTTACCTAAAAATTCACCCCTTACATTTAACTGAACCCGTGTTAGTGATTTCTCTAACTCTTGTTGAATGTTTCTGTACTATTTTCGACTTTCGAAATTACTATAACTGGAAAATATAGATTTAAAAGAAAAATCGTAAAAGTACTTTTTGTCCAGTTTTTGAGATACCCTGTACAACACTTAGCACCGCCTTTTCAGTAAAGTTAAGTACTTTTTGATAATATATTTCTTTCCTATATTTTATCTTGAATAAATATAAAACGATTGCATTTTTCTGAAGTAACTGTAATAATATTTCAGCATTTATATATCAAATATTTGTTAGAATTTGAGATTGTATTCAAATAACAGAAATGTTTAATTAGTGTATTTAAAAAAAAATCATTTGAAATGTGATTATTAGAAATATTTTCTTCTCTACTTTAAGATGAAAATGTAAATGTAACTAAGAATAAAATTACTTGATAGTTATATTTAAAAAAAACAGCAGCGATGCCAGTTGATAAACTGTTACGCAAATCGGAATAATTACCTTGCCACTTTGCAACGGTATTTGGCGCAGCTACACCTAAGCTCAGTAACAGTAATGCATACTCTTTCAATATACAACAAATTGTTACGCTCAGGTATCTCCACCGCGGAAGTATCCGGTTACATCGCCAGGGTTCGGTGAAATAATGGGAGCAGGGCAGAATTTTAGGTAGGAACGGCTGAAATGCGATCTGAAGTTCACGTATAAAACAGTTTGACGTTATTTTTAATTGTTTTATATATGTTAGTCACAATAATAACACTGGTTGATTTGACTTGTAAATGCGCGTAGAACCAGTTATATTGCCCGTAGTTTTGATGATAGTCGTCAATGGAAATTCATTTTTATTTGGGTCTATGTGAAGCCAATATAAGTTTCTGTTACACAGATTCTGAGAAGATTGGCTTTTATTTGAGTAGAAGCTTCTAGCATATAATTTCAGGCGTTGGGCTATAGTGAGCCAGAGTTTTGTTGCATGGAGTATCCATAACCTCGACAGCTAGAAACTATAGGTAAGAGTTATTTTGTTATAAACTAAATAGGTATAAAAAATTACGGGACTATTAAACGCTTCATTACAATAGATCTAATAGCGGTGGGGTTCGAACCACACCATAACTAGAATAAAAAAACTCTTTGAAAGTATATATTTCACCTTCTTTTATTTTCCAATAAAGAGGGTTTAAGTAAAAAAATTCTAAATAATATAATAGAGTTACATTATGTTACTACAATGCCAGCAGATTCATTTTATTCGTTTAGAATTCCCTTTGAGTTTCCAAACCAGCTTTTCAGAAAAGGTATCCGATAAATGTTTGACAGTAACTAATTTCAAAGAAAGATATTGGGACTCTTCAATTGAATTTTTTTAAAACCGTAATCTATCTCTATGTCTTAGTATAAGTACTCATACTTCCGTATAGAAAATTGTACATCACATCCACTCAGAGCTATAAACATTTAAAAAAATGTCCATGGATTGTAGATAACCAAGTTAGTTTATCAAATTTTAATGGTTGTTTTCGCGCACTGAACTTGTAATATATTTTATATATAGGGTATACTACTATAGGAGCAAAATAAGTATGTATTCATTCATTCATTATTTTTAGCCTCTTTTCACCTTTCGAGTCGAGGACCATTCATAATTTTCTAATTTTAAGCTGTAAATATAATGCAGTATCAATATTATTAGAGGCTCTAATTAAATAATTTATTCGGAGAATACCGTACACACTTTTCTAAATAAATTTAAAATTGTAGACGGTCCTAATGTCTTCCTTTTCTAATGAAAGTCGAGCTGGTTCGCGGTTTTGTTTGATAGTTTGCATATGCACACATATCCTGTTACCTTTAGAGTCGGCATAATAAGCTAGCTATTCACTAATTCGCCGCAATAAAAAATCCGGTGGCTGCATATTTTATTTTTAATAGCAACTTTGTATAAATTCACATCAGAAACATATAAAGCTAACGGTACCTATCGCGTAAAGCCAATAACATAATACAGGTGTTTATCTAAAAAATCTTCCTATAGCAGCAATTTATGACATACCAGTTCCTCTAAGAATGTGTTGAGTGTCAAGTTCGGAGTAATTATCAATTTAATTAAAAAAAGCTTTTAAAGAATTCGGTGATAAATTCTTCTTCCTTGATGATTCTTCATTCTTTTAAGCCTCGTTTGTTAATTCCTTTTAATGGTTGCGCAGTGGCGTACGGCGATTTCAACTATTTACGCTATCTACTAGCTCAAGCAGGTTGATTGTTCAAATTTACCAAATAATTCCCACATAAAGGCTCTGAAATTACAACACTTGTCATCTCGGATTCGGGATGCGGCGCTGCTCGACGAGCATCGGCATTAAGGGAATGTTATTACGCAATTTTAAAGCCCTGCCTGTGTCTGACATTACATTAGTGATACATATGTGTGATACTCTGTAGACATTCAAATTGAAACGCAGACAATTGACGGATTTGAGATTGAGATCTATAATACCCCGACTCCATTCTGCAACATGAGCCGTTAAGTCGCTTTTCTAAGGACGTGGTAATTGAAACTGCTCCTTGTGCTGGAACACAGCCGCTTATACTCGTACGCGGGGTGTTGTTACGACAAAACCGGATTTTTAATCTGCTCATTCAAATTAAAGTCTCTATTATTCTTTTTAGGCCGTGGACATTGCTTTTCTACAATGGCGTCCCCTGCCTTCAAAGCTCCACGTCTTCTTTAAAACCGAATTGAGTTGCTCTACCGGGGAGCCTCTGCTAGTTTTAAACCTAAGGGGATGCTTTTTTTGTATCGATACCGGCTGCCAGTGAAAGAGAAATACAAGAAGGAATATTTGGAGCCTG
Source organism: Agriotes lineatus (assembly GCA_940337035.1). Lineage (NCBI taxonomy): Eukaryota > Metazoa > Arthropoda > Insecta > Coleoptera > Elateridae > Agriotes > Agriotes lineatus. The sequence continues at coordinate 124,950,570 of OW679197.1, read as the reverse complement.
TTGTTAACCGCACAAAGCGTGATCCACCTTCGGGAGCAGTTGGGGCAGGTGGCTTCGCCACAATTACTGTTGCAATTGCCTAAGAGCATGCCCTTTGCTACTGCAGGATATTGTAACTTTTAGTAGATATGAAGGAGTGTTTGAATGAACATATACTTGAAAAATAACTAGATTAAAAAACATATAAGTAAAATTGTTCCTAATTGAATGAGCAATTCGGTCAGTGTATGCATTGTTTGACGGTATAGATATTATGCAGTTGAGGCACTGTTGCAAGACTGAGCTGTAAAACATTTATTGTTTCTTTGGTTAATTAAATAAGTTACTTTAATAAATCTCTGATCTACGTCGTTGTAAGCGCGTACTGACAACGTAAAATCAAGTAAGTATGCAACAGATAATCAGATGTAGTAGCGTGGGGACTTGCTCCATTTATAATTGCATCTAACACTATTCTATGTTTAGGTAAATACTATACTAAATGGTTCTTGAAACTAAGTTCTCGAATCATGTTTACCAGTATATATACGCTTCTAGAATGCAACAGTGGATCAATGTGCTGTTGTCTTATAATGAGTAACCTAAAATTTTGATTCTAAACAACATGTAAGCAGCATGTTATACTGCAAATATTATCAAAAGCTTAATCATGGCATTTTAACATAACTTATCGGAGATGGTGGCATCCAAAATGGTACAATTTAACACAATGTAAAATATAGATTAAAAGAAATGAAACGACTTAACCTAGTAGCTTGGTACCTGTAGGAGCGAGCGTTGCAAAGATAGGTGCGGGTAGTGCCCAAAAAATTGTAAAATATGTACTTGAAACGTACAAAATGATGAAATTTAGATTTTTAAAATACGTTCCTATTCTGAAAATTTCATCAAACATTACAGCTGTTGGTTGATTCAGTTTCTTTCAAATTGATAATAAGTGTTTTTGGTGGAAATTGGTATAACTGTATCAAATGTTTATTAAATCTTTTATATTACTACCATTTCCATATATTCAGTTTATTGACATTTACTACTAAAATATCGATTTGGAGTTAGAGGCTCGAACTTAACGAACGCACCTGGTATGGGCGTGGTTGCATAAGCTAACGAAGCTTAATGCGATTTCGTATATATATAAATGACAAACAAACGATTTTTAGCATTTAATTAGCACCAAAAACGTGACCAAAAATACAAATCCAAGTCAACAACCAGCTAAATCAGGGTTCAAACACCTGACTTAACCGGTTTCATATAAACACTGCCATAAATGCCACTCATTAATACCTGTGTAAAATAACGACCGGTCGATAACAATTACTTAATATAAATCGTTGAATCCGGTCCCGTCATTTAATGTAATGATGTCATAATTTGATCTTCATATGTTTTATGTCGATGGCTTTTTAATGAGATCACATTATCGGCGAGTTAGATACTGTTTAATTACCTCGGGAAAACGCATGACCCGATTTTTCGTCTGATCGATCTACAACTTGCGTGCACTGTCTTAACCACCTACGTTTGTTGCGGGACGTTTAAAATACCAGATCATGGAGATAAGCTCGCAGCCAATCATATAGCAATTTCCACGGCAATATCAAGCGATGCCGATGCTAAACTCTCGCAAGATTTTATGGAAAGTTTATCTCAGGTGATTTTTAAAACAGGAATATTAGGTACTGTTAACGTTTTAAGGCGATGTTTACACGACTGAATTCCTAGATCAGATATGGCGATTATCTTTAATAATTTGTCATAAGTAAATTTAACGCGGATAACCAACGATTTGTCGGAATGTTTACAAGAAGGCTTAGATTTCACAGAAACGCCTGCGGATGAAATATTTTACTTTACCTTTTCAGATGGCTGGGAGGCATCTAGTTCAGCGATTTCAGAAATGCGGAACTCACCTGGAACAAAAAGTAAAGAATTATAAAAATAAAGTACAGAAAATATTCAGGGCGTATTTTAGACATTTGTAGGCCCTAAACAAAAGGGCCAAATACGGGGCCAGGGGTGGCATAATTTTAAATAATAGCTCCGCCCATTTTGCTTATACCGAACATTTATTACACGAATTTACAAAGCAAATAGAGATAAACGTCAGCTGAATGATATATTTTAATAGGGACAATACTAATATAAGTCACAAAACGAAACTAAATTACGAGTAATAAAGAATAGCTATAACTACTCAAAAGTTATATAGTTCTCTTTCTTGCTTTCAATCCAGCAAAATCGTTTGGTATCCCAACACAATTCCAAGACTGCATTAGTTATACTTCTATTTGAAGTATAGTTAACGCTGATTACTTTTGGTCCTGTTCAAGTGTCTAATTTCCTATATATTTTAAAACTAAGACAGATCTTCCTCGACTGGCGGTACTAATCGTCATAGTTTAAAGAATTCCTAGTAAGTATCTTTTCCCACCGAATAACTCTTCTTCTGTTTCCATCTCGTCATAAAAATATCAGTTGAGTGGTATTTACGAGTATTAAATATATTGCAACTTGCTTATCTTTAAAGATAATCCTTCCGGCATGATAGTTGACACGTTTTGCATTTACTTTAGTACACTTTAGTACACAAGCTTCTGTCACAGCTGGGCAATTATTGTTACTTACCGTACTCGACATAGGTAGGCATATTTGGCACAGGCAAACATTTTTCATTCCAAATTCCAGCAAAATATCACTATATGTTTAGCGTAAATTTCACAAATAATATGGGTGTGGCAACTTTAAATGAAAAATAAAAAACGAATCCAGCTTGACCTATCCCCTGTCAAAATATGGACCCTAGATAATTATCTTATTTGCCTAAGCTTAAGTTCGACCGTGGAAGTATTTATATATTAAGCGCTAACTGCTTCTATTTCAACTTAATATTAGCAAAACATATAAACAACGGAACGGTTTTTTAGTGTGCATAATAAAGCTAAAAACGCAGTATTCCTAGAAATGGAAGACAAACGACCAAGGGATCAAGATCTTAAGATCTTTTCCTCGAGCACTTGTCATTTGGAAATGCTGCACAAAAAGCTTAAATCCGGCGGTAGAGTTGATCGCTTAGAGTAAGTGACATACATTAACATATGTAACGTTTTGTCTAAATTTAAGATGCTGAGCCGAGACATATTTAAAAGCAGAGGAATCCCTCGACCGCGGTGTGGCTTCCAAGTACGGCTAAAAAGAAGACGCGAATAATGATTTCTTCATCCAATTAGGAAAACCTGCAGTTGCAGTAGCTACAATCACCCACGACGATGCTATACATTCATTGTGTCTCTCGCAAGACTAAATGTGGAAATTAATGGGGATTTTATCTCATTAACAGACGCCTGGTTTTATTTGCAAAGATTCACGAAATCCACAGACCTATAAATTGTAGATGACTTTTGAAATACTATGCTCTATGTGCTGCACATAAGTGCAAAATTGGTTTAAATTGGAATCTTTTAGTGTGTATTATCATCTAAAAGTGGTTTATTCCAAACTTTTTAAACATCAATCAAGTTTTCGCAAGAAAGAAGCCAGGCAAGTTGGTCTAGCTTTTGTTGTTAATTCCATGAAATGCTACTATTTAGTAGCAGATTAGGCTCTTTTCGATTAGATTTTTATATATAATTAATTGTCGGCTACTGATTATTGATTAGTCCCTAGTTTAAGTGACTGGACGTTCAATTTGTGACATCCCTTTAATAGGTTAACAATTCAAATATATTTTAGAAAAATAACAAATTCGGAACGGTTGCTTTGAAGGACTAAACTACATTTAATGGTAATTCTATAGCCGTATACATACAGAAGGCGCATATTACCGTATAACCCCTTGATATTTTAAAATAGGTAACACGCATTGCTCCACAGATGTAAATTTACAATTATAATGAATTTCGTACTTTTCAATGATTGTTTGCTGCGAATACAGTTGATAAATGTTAAATAAGTGAAAGGTCAAGGGGTAAATTAGTATACTGAAAGCCGATTCCATATTTTCACAAATTGTGCCAATTCGCTTTACAAAAAATGAATACCTGAAATAACCTGTACAGTCGTAATCTCTGTGAAACTAATTAAAAATGTATAGTTTAAATGTGTCAAGTGTTTGCCAAATTGAGGGGCAAACTATTACTGTAGATTCATTTACATACGTGTACATAACAATGTGTTCTCCTTTAGGCGTTTTGCGAGACTATAAAATTAAAATACTAGCAAGCGAACATTTCGGGGAAAAAATCTTAAGAAATCTTTTGTGAAAGCGCATCGCATGACTGCGTTAGTTCGATAAATGCACATTTCAAAGTGTTCAAATAGTGACTACCCTAACGATTTTACAGCAAAATTAGGGAATCACTCTGTATGTGACAAGTGGTCTTTAGACTCTTTGGCGAGCATTTGAATTGGATGTTGAAAATTTTGGGTGGAGGGTGAACCAAGATCACGTAAATTTAGGCCTTAATGTGGGCCCGCTGTGGTGCCTGCTAGTCACTTGTATATGTATATATGTGGTGTGTGTAGTTTTGTTGATATGCCTTACAGACCAGCCTTCAAAACAGAGATTAGTAATGACTCAACGTCGACCCAGCTCAGTACCGATCCAGTGGACTGCGGATTCGAACTAAGGACGTGTTTATTGCAAGCTTGGTGGTCTACCCACTGCGCCAGCAGTTATATTTTTAACTACTTGGTTTACTTTACCATTTTTGAGAAATAAACAGCCAAGAGGACTGTTATAGCTGGTCGAATAATTACTTAAAACGTATGGTCTAGTTAAAGAAGAATTTGTAACGTCATAAGTCATAATTCATGGGTGTTTTTGCACCTACTCGTTAGGCAATCGTTCTATATGAAAAGTAAGATATAACCTTCCTATTTGACAAGTCTAATAAAATGACATTTAGCGTTGTTTTTGTTGATATCACAAATTGTTAGGGAATTTTGAAGCTATTGGCTAATTTTTGGAGTCTTTCGTTTATATTTTTCGTTACTTGTTAGCAAAAAAAAATGCTTGATAAGCATTGAACAATTTCTAAGCAAATTTGCTAGAGGCTAGAAGCCTTTCTGGTTTCTCTATTAATTGTAACCATGTGTTTGTATATTTCTGCCTTGAAGGGTATCCTAAAATCGACATTCGATGTTTAAGAATTTTACTTACAAGCCTGAATGACAACGAAGGGGCGAGTGAATTTCATGGCATAGCGTTAAAGTACTTAAAAAATGTTTCCCTATAGCTTCCCTCACGGTTGGTGAAGTTCCCAGTTCTTGGTCCAGTCTAGTGCGCTGCTTTTTTGAAGAAGCCATCGATATTTAAGGTGATGTGTTACTTGCATTAAAGTAATTATTAAATGTTTAATAATATTTCATTATGTTAATATCTGCACTGACAGAATAGCGTAAATACTTGAAAATATGACATGTTATAAAACCTGTTTGTAACAAGTTCGTAATGAGATACGAAAAATAGGTCTTATAGCAGACGTTTAAGGACTGTTTTACACTATGGAACAGTTGATAAAACTAATTTATTTTTTCCATTGTATCTTTATTATTGATTTACATTAACGCTACTTCACACAAAATATATGTATGAATTACTGTAAGTATGGCCCATCTCATGCAAATTGACGCTTACGTCTGAGTATTATCAGTTTACAGGTTCTTCAACGATATTTAACAAGTTGAACAGATGAGATCACGATAAGCAAGTACTTAGTGCTTATTTCGTTAATATATTTACATCGAGTGCCCGGCAGCACTAAGCTATCTTATTGTAATATATAGATACAATTACTTACATGAAATAGACTATACATATATTTTCACTATTATACTGATGTGTTCGTGTATTTATGGCAACTCGTCTAGATGTAAATCTTCATGTAAGGATTGTTGTGGAAATATATAGCAGTTTTGAAGTCCACATTTGTTAACGCACGTCGACTGAAGTTTTTAATGTGAAGGTATCTACAATAGATGTGGCAGAACTATATTATCACACTCGAGACCTCAAAAATGACCAATAAGTTGTTTGGCAGTTTTAAATAATTCAGAAAATTGAGGTGTGAGAAACTTTCTTTTGTCTACCTAAGAGCTATTTCGAAATATAATCGGATATTGAAATGTGTGTTATGCCGTTTTGTAGGAGATTCTAACAAAGAATTTGCGTTCTGTAAATTAGTGAGCTTTTTCAGATGCTGCACTCGTCTGATCGACAATGCAAAGAGTCGGTCGAACAATGAACTCCTTGAGATTATTTTTAAATTCGAGTGATATGAGCCTCCCTCGCTCATTATATCTGACATATTCCGCGCGCTCTCGACTTAGCGTCATGAATTGTGGTTCAAGATGTGCAACTTTTAATTATAAACAAAAGAATCCACATCTGTCTAGTGTCACTTGTTTATTTGCCCTGTTCCGGCCCACGCACGCTGTGATTCATCTTAATGAATGCTTTCCACGCGCAAAAAATACCTGAAGATTAAAGCGATTAATTAAGATTTAAGAGATTTGAAATGTAATAACGTAATCCAGAGATTAGCCGAAACGGTTTAGAATTGGACGCACAGGTGTATAATTTTCGGTCCCGTTATCGCAAACCGTGAATTTAAAATTGATCCGACATCTAACAGCATGTTGTTCCACTAATGCGGGTTGATTGACACGATTTCGGCGATTTATTCGCGCTCTTATTAAGCGCACTTGCCGCAATTAAGTGAAAAGTCCAAGCTTTTGACATGTTGCCCAATTGGAAATTCAATATTTGACAACTTTTGAAAATGGATTTTAAATGTTTGGGTGGAGGGTGAACCAAGTTCACTCGCACTTAGGTCATAAGCTGGGCCCGTTGTGCTACCTCCAAGTCACGTGTGTGCCTATGTTTTATGCGTAGTCTTGTTACTCTACCTCAAAGATCAATGTCAAATGCTCATCCGGCTCAGTATCAGTCCAGTGTAGAAAGGGTTCCACCTAACCACGAATTCGAACCGAGGACTTGTTTACTGCTCACCTGGCACTCTACCCACTACGCCACCGAAGTGAGATAGCTTTTGAAATATGACAATCAATTTACAATTTATATACCCAATATACACATAGATACGCTAATACTTAAATGCGTTCTGGCAAATCCAATGGGTTGTGCTGTTGTAGCGTACCAAGATAATTGACTTAAAAACGCCCGTAGTGCAAAGGGACGGCCATAAACTCAAACTTGACACTAAGTGCAGTTCTAAATCTGTAAACGTGAGTGCGTTTTAAAACGTGAGTGATGAATAGCCTGTAAATGTCAGTGCTACATATACGAATAAAAAAGTGTTCGCGAGATGCAGTCTAGAAAATGTGATTTGTGTCGTCATACAAACAATGCAGACTAACTTGTCAAAAACTTCAACATATAAATTCGAAAAACAACAGGACGGATGTCACAATCGGAGAGGCACGCGACGACAAAAGGAAGGGTTACGTAAATATCTTTGTAACCCAAAAACGAACAGTGACCAACCCTGGTCACAATACAGTCATAAATTCTGGAATATGGAAGGAGCACACGCCATGACCAGACTCGTTGTATTATCGGAAGTCATCCCAAACTTGCCTGTCACAATAGGGCGAAGGATCGGCTGGACAATGCTATTGTATCCGAAAGAATAGCCGGCGCTTCTTCCATTCAAACACTAGTTATATAAACTGAGTTCTGCCCAATCAGTCTCAAATATGTTTTGACTGTTATACCAATACCAACTGAAAAACGAGGCCGTAGCGCTCCGGTGTAATGTCAGCACAGATAGGTTGAACTGGCCAATAACTGAATTTACTGTGCTGACGTCACGCCGGAGAGCTGCACCCTTGTTCTTCATGTGATATTGGTTACACCTAGTTGTAGTTGAAACCAGATGTGTCTATCATATCACATGACTATCTATATGAATACTTACATATTTAACTTTGCCTTTCTGGGGCAGTGAATTTCTATTAGGATAAACTCGAAGACAGTATGTTTTCTTAGCAGTTTTTGTACATTTCGTCGTCGTTGAAGCGGGTTTAAATTATTTTGCAGGTGTTTTATTGGTATGGGAAGCTAGAACTGCGGTGTCATCTGCAAAATTTACTAGGACTACACTCATATGTCTATATGTTGATAAATTCGCAGTGTAAATAAGATACAATTGGGCCAATCACACTTCTTCGCAGAACTCCAAACGTAATGTAGGTATAGAATAGCTGAGGTGGAATCTTCATAGTTCATAAAGTAGTATCTTTCAGTGGGGTACTATTCAGAATTTGATGAAAGGTGTGTTTGGAGAGTAGGTTTGTCAAAGTTCTAGAATGCTGCTGTTTAGTTGATTTTCAGGTGTGAACTGTAGAATGTTTCGGTATCCGGTGATATCATTCTTCTGCACAGCAGTTTCTCGTGAATCATCGATAGAATTAGTAATAGATTAGTAGGTTGTAGATCTACATGACACAACATCTGTAACGGGTATTTACATCCCTCGCTGATTTTGTATTTTCACAGTCAAAGTTAAAAGCCAACTTGGTAACTGGTTTCAAAACCAAACATACCAAGTATTGAATGTTTAGTAAACAAATTATTTGTCGAACGTAATTGATGTCTAAGAACTTTTAGCTCCCCCCCCCCCCCGCTATAATTTAAAGTTCTGATGTAGGCAAACTTTTTTTAAAATTAAGTCAGATGTTTCTACTAACCTTATGGTATAGTATGCTTTTACTATGTTCTGTTTTGAAACCGGTCACCCGGTATGTTAACACTCAAGCATTGTATTTTGAAGCTGACAATATTCGCAAAGCTAGTCCTGCGCCGCAAGTGTATGTTGAAGTTTGGTTTTCGCGAGTGCAGCAAGAAACACACGCTGTCCACAAGATGAAGGAATTTTCAACTCGTACAGATTTAACCAAGAAGACAACAGTCGCGGGTCAGCCTCTGGTGGGGACTGCACGTTCCTGGGTACGTTTTACGGAATTACCTATGGAGAAGTACCGGTGAATACACAATTGTGCTATAGTTAAAGGTACATTTAAAGCGTCCGTTGTGAAACGCCAATCACTGCATCAAAAGGTGTCGTTGTCATGAGTTGTGACGTCATACAGACGACCGACGCCCGAGCTAGCATTCGGGGGTTCCCAGTATTATGCGTTGTACTGCCCAGAGAAATGACGCAATCGAAGACGTTGCCGTTTTCAAGGGTACGGCGGGGAGTTCCAGGTAGTGTGTTTTCGAGTAAAAGCGATAAAATTGTGTTTAACTGCGAGCTTTTCAAGCGCGGAGGAATTTGTTTCATCGGTAACTAATGTGTGCAGCTGACACGTAAATTTAAGCAGGGATAACTTCAAATAAGTACCGTATTCAGGTAATTTTGACATTGCGGTTTTGTTAAAGACATTTTTACTTTTGCGTCTTTAAAAAACAATTATTCCGACGTTATTTTGATACGTTTTTACTGACATTTTAGGGATGTTTAATATGTTTAGAACCTCGAAATAAGTGTTTGGCATTTAGATCTTCTCCTGTAATAACACGATTATCAAGTAGATCAAAATTCTTTTCAAGTCACACTAGTTGCCAATTAGTAGCGTTTAATAGCATTTGTAATAATCCTAGAATGACGTAGGGTGCTTAGTGTTATATTTTGTATTTGAGATACATTTTGGCATGTCTATGTTATGATTGATAAATAACATTATTATTTCTTGGCTGTGACCTATGACTTAGCAATCTTGAGGGGACAGTCCCGTTATGTCATTTCATTTAACATGAGCGTAATGAGGTTTAAAAATATTGTGCATTTTCTATAATTTTGAATATAAAATTGATCCAACATCTAACAGCACGTTGTTCCACTAATGCGGGTTGATTGACACGAATTATTATTATATACCAAGCGCACTTGCCGCAATTAAGAGAAACGTCCACTCGGTTTTTGTGTCGAATAATTGGTCATTAAATCCTAATCAAGCTAATAAAGTTGGGCACACTTGAGATTGACGCCAGTCGCGACCACATCGCGGCGCCCATTCTGCTTCCGTTTCCCTGATTCCATTGGCGCTAGTCACTTCCGGTTAACAATGGCCGTTATTATTTTTGCGGACGCAGGGCAGAAGTGGCCCTTCAGCGAGCTGCCTCTCGAATTGTAATAATGCCCGCCCTTGGCGTCGAGAGGCGTCCTAATCAGCGGCGCTTGCGGTTTCGCTGATTATTAAGAGCTTTTGTCCCCGAACGAAGGTAGACGTTTAATTCGCTATCGACTTCGCAGTAAATTACTGAAAATTAACAATGCCCGGCCAACTGTAAATCACGGGATTAATTAGCTACACCCGATCTATAGTACCAAGTTATGGGCGGATTCGACGGCAGCCGCGTTAATGTCGAAATTAAATATTGCACATTAATCGGGAATAAATTTCTAATTAATATGTTAATATTGAGCTTAGTGACATAGGAAGGCCTCGCCGATATTTATATTTAGTGTTCATATTAACGGTTTCTCTTTAATTTTTTCAAGTAGCTGGGAAAGGTTAAGGCTGGTGGCTTTTATTATCAGTGCCATCACTTATCGATTAATCTTTATCATGCAGCACCCGGGACTTAATACCAGTGACAAATCAAATTAAAACTTAAAACTTACATTATTTATACAAAGGTGCGTGTTTGGCCAGTGGATATGATATATTGTAATATTTAGAAATTGGAGCTAGGTAGCCATGATCTGTAAAATAAATAAGAGATTTATTTTGCACTAGAATTGTTCCAGATAAAACGAGTTTTTTATGTATAAGAGCACAAGCGACATAAAAAGTGGCCGTTTATTAATTGGAGAATTAGATTAATGCTATGTGTATAGCACCATATGGTAATTCTGTAAATATTTTAAAAAGCGCCTGCAGAACTGTGACCATAGCCTGACAGCACTAATAGTGCTTATATTAAAACGAACATACAGTAATAATATTAAATTTTTAATACTAATTAATCATTCTGATTTAATTATATATAGTAAATTATAGATCTACATAGGGTTTAGCCTATCTTGTATTCCATATTATTAATCTTTTTGAAGTGAATCTCAAAACTATAAGCTTCATAATGATATAGTAACGTATTATCACAAAATTTTTAAGAATAGTATCGGAACTCCACTTAGTCTTCTCTGTCTTACAAAAGATCTAAGAAATGTAAAACTGTTTTCAAAATGTTACAGCTAGGACAATAGATCGTTAAAAGTAGGTTTTCTAAACCTAAAATGAGATTGCTGCCAATTCAATCCATCTTCTATATGAAAACATTGGATTCAAATGGCAAAACGTACGGTTTTTTTTAAATCTTTTTATTCGAATAGAATTACAATTCAATATTGTCTTCCTCAAAATAACTTCCTTGGGAATCCACATAGCGCATGGTATATTGCCCTCCAAGTCCCACGTTGGAAATCTCATCACTTAATTTACATACCTCGTAATACGTTTATTTAAGTGCAAAAGAAATGACACTTGTAGAAAGAACTTTTCATTTTCAAAACGTATAGGTATAAAAATGAACCCATTTAATTATGAAGTAATTTGTAGGTCGTGAATATTAATTGGGTATTTTGCAAGTTGTATTATTAATGAAAAACTAAATTGGGTTATAATAAAATTACAGAAGATGCAAGTTTACATTTAAGCATCTCTACACTGTACAGATGAAGTAATAAAATTCATTAGCATGCCCAAGCAGAATTTACAGAGTAAAATTGTATAGTTGAATAAAAATTATAAATACCATTACTCAGTGTAAACGATAGCATTGGTAAAACAACATAAATTGAACATTAAATAAAAAATGACTTCCTGGATTGGACCGTGTCATTATAGAGATCGAAGAACTCAACGTCTCGCCCACTTTCGTATGGGCTTCATCAGGAGGAAAGCAAAAGGGCACGGAGAAAGGCGCCTTTCTCCTTCCGATCGTTAGAAGAGTTTCGCCTTTGAAGTAGTTTACACGTTGAGTGGCCGTGCTCTTTTTCTTTTCTCTTGACGAAGCTCCGTAAAAAAGGGGGCTAAACCTTGAGTTTTTCGACCTCAATTATGACACGGTCCAATCCCGTAAGTCGTTTGTTACTTAATGACAATGGTCGGTAAGCCTCCGAAATGATAAATTGAACATGTCAAACAGCTATTCGCCTGAAACCTACAACCAATGCGGGTTATTTGCATGTTATGTGTTGATCATGCATTATTATTATTCTGTAGGTTACCATATACTGCCGTATTTTAGAAAATTCTATTAGGTACTCAATACAGATTACGTCATTATTTTCAAACATAGTTACTTTCACCTTCACCATGATTTTAAATCTATTATTTCCTAATGTATTTCCTATTTTGTTATTATTTATTTAAAAAATACTGATAGAACGAAGCTACTAGTTAATATATTCAGGTTTTAATTTTATCCTTTTCTTAAATGACGACCTTTATATCAACTCAATAACATCATAATCCTGCGAAAAATGTCGACATCCGGTACTACCATTGATTAAATATAGAGTTATTAATCAATGCTACTACCCAATTTCTGAGAAGCAAGAGGTATCAGCTTACCAAATTTCGAAAGAATTAGACAGTGTGCAGCACCATATACAAAGGGTTTGCGACGATGGAGCGGTCAGTAGAAAATAATTATATTTTGCTTTAGTTAAGTTTAAACTAAGCTTCAGAACCCTTTTGTTAACACAGTTTAATGCTGAGGTTCGCCTATTCAACACTAACCATATACGTGGAGATTCTAAGAGTCAACATTTTATTAACCTAAACGTCTAAATTATGTGGTGTTAAAGAATCTGGGTCCTAACACTGTTATTATGTGGTGGCAGGGGTGGACAGCTGTCAGTTATGAGCAACGATTTGCCCACGCACTTCTGGGCGAAATACATACAATTTTAAATTCTTGGGGATCCAAATTTATATAACTATCGCCGGCGTCATGCTCGCCTCTTTCCGCAAAAACCAATAACTAATGGTTGCAATATTTTTATTCTACACCTCGGCGTTTTTAACAGAATTAATGCAGACAAGTACACAAATGAACTGCACAGTAGCAATGAATTGAGTCATTTATTTACATTCGCGATCTAAGAATGACCTGTACTTAGTGTTCCACATATGTGCTTAGAATTCATAATTACAGAACATAAATGTGCGAATGCAATTATCAGCATTACATCACTCGTACTCGCCTAACCTCGTTTCTTTGGCTTTCTGCTGCCGTTTTTCATCTTTGTCGGGAGTGTGGAAGGGAGCCTGTAGGACGATGGAAATTATGTGGGGAATTTTCTCCTGGATCTCCCATATAATAAATTTGTAGCGGGGCATTGATACATACAACAACAGGTATCACTAATTGCCAGACGTATGCTGTTTACTTATATGGTTTATTAAAACATTTAGAATAAATGCGTAGATGTTGGTAACGTACGACGCTATTATACTGATTTATAGATAAGAATGGTTTGAAATTGCGGTGTTTGTAGATGGAGTTGTCAAACGGAAGCTTTCTGATGCTAAATATCGTTTGATGGATACTTTATGCTAGCTTCTGACTGGCTGAAGAAATTTCCAGCTTCCAGTAATGAAAATTTGCATCGACTTTTATCTCCGAGCGGGCTGCAATATAATTACAATTAACACAACTAGTTTTCCTACGCCTTCGAGCAGTAAACGAAGAGTGTCTAAACAACAAACTCGCCGATTTAATTTAAATAGATAAAAATTAATTACGCTGCTGGTCGGGGTAAAGATATATCCTGCATAATAAAACTATCTCTGCAGTATGAACCAACATGTTAGACGGGCAACTTTGTAAAATTTTAAACTTCATTTCCTGCTTATCATAAAATTCAAGATAGTTTGCGACTACCTTCTGGAAGATAATTACGCTACGTAAAAAGTGAGCTCGAAGGGAACAAAAATAAACCCAGAGCTGCTCCAGCAATTTCCTACCAGCATTATCCACCTCGGAATGCGAATCATTTTAAGTAAAACTGGTAAGGCACGCTCGTGACACGAACAGTGTATAATTCACGTCTTGCTGTATAATTTGTCTCTTATCGTGTAATTGTTTGAATAATTCATTGTAATGGCTTAAACTTACGGGATTTATGCCTTTTACGTAGAGTTCGAACAGTGTCGGGATCGAATTTCTGGCCCCGCGTGGTCATTACTCATTCTATTTCCTATGTCGCTCAGCAGATGAAAGTGTAAAACCAAAGTGAAACATACCCAGCCCATAAACTACGCTACTGCACTTGTTCATATGCAAGAGGGTCCTCATCCATCTGCTTGCGCTGTTTACAAACGCAGTATAGATGGCATGGGGCAGATATATGTGAACTTATTTATAACAGAACACGGCACGAGACCAAACATCCTTTACTTTCAAGTTTACGAAAAATGAGGCTTCGGTTACTTCATTGCCATAACAATTTCTTCGACGAATTTTTCGGATGAGTTTTGCAGTTGTTGCTTTCGGAAAAACTCTTACTTTGGCGCCTGGGTTTGCAGTTTTAATAGTCAGCTTATAAAATGACATGCAAAAACATGTAAGAGTTGGTGTTTTAATTATATGCAAAACCAACTCTTTATTCGCTACTAGCAAAATTAACAACAATAATCCCTTATAGACATTTAAATTGCAGAATGCTAAAATAATCTTATTTATATCATCATCATCATCGTGCTTTATCTGGGCCACCAAATAAAATTAGGGAAAGAAAATCAGACCACCGAAATACACCGCAGCAGTAGATTGGAAAATTCAAACTTGGGCTATAGCGAAACAGTCCATAAAGAAAATATCAGTAACACAAAGAGCAATGGGGAGACAGATTCTAAGAATAACTGTAAACAGTAAGAACACTAATATATGTAAGAACACTAATATATGGACCCGTAACACCACTAATATTAAAGATGCTACTGAAGCCATTGCCACCTCAAAATGGAACTATGGCGGCCACATAGCTCGATGCAAAAACAACAGATGGAGTAATATTATTTTACATATATTCAACATTCAACTGGATTAAGAAAGCTCAAAATAGAAGAAAACGGGAAATATGTTCAGAAATAGACGGAAAAAGATGGCATTTGCGATTGAAATAATTATCATCATCATCATCATCATCATCATCATCAAATATTTTATTTCTGGACGTACGCCTCCCCACTTTGTCTTCTCACTTCATTTGGTCAGCGGTTATCAATTGCGTTCCAACTATCTTGATGATATCATTCCTCTATCTTCTTTTCGGGATCTAGGATGAACACGATCTCTTTGCCTCCACTCTGACACTTTCTTACACCATCGTTTCTTCTCATAATCTGCCGTACTGTTGCCACTTTAAACTTGCAATGTCGCTACCAAAAATTTAAACTATATGTATATATTGCATTATCCTTTGTCAAATAATGTCCATGGAGAGCAGTAGCAAAATATGACTTGTAAAAAGATCAAATAATTCATTTGTAAGAGTATGTATGTTTAACTGAATTTACCAATTAACGACTTCCACCAGCGAGATACTTCGCCTTACTTTGCAAGAAAATATCTATCTGATAGGTAAGATGTTATGATTAGCCCTTAAATGACAAATGCTTGCTAAATGTTAAGGAAAGCAGCTGAACAGTACCTCTTATTTCCTAGATCTTTCAATTTTCCTCGAAACTCTATGCAGCTGCTCAATGGTCGAGTATTACGGGCAAAAGCCTTGGTGACTTGGAATTAGTTGCTTTTCTTCAAAGTGCACTTAGCTTTTTTCAAAAATAGTTTCTCAAACACTATTGATAGTACAGGCAAGAATAAATTTGAATAGATTTAACTTAGACGCCAATAAGCATGTATCCGTGAGAATCACGTCGCGTATTTGCTCGTGCAGTACTTTTGACAAGATGACGGAAGTGAGGTGTTTTACCGCGGCAATGCACTTTGAGTGCCTTTAACTGCGCACGAGACAATGGATGTGGAGCACGAATTGCGCCTTCACGATGGTAATTTGTAACGCAGCTAATAAAGTGAACTGTGTGTGCTTCAAAAGAGTTGTTTTGAGTCGATTTCACGCGTAATGCTACGGACCCTGGATAAAAGTCAGTCTTAATAGAAGCTGATAGCGTCGCCAACGAGGCGCCGCAATCCGGTAAAGTGCACGACTTCCATAGCGGGGTTACCTATTTCGAGCAACACGGAATAGCCTACCCTTGGTATAAAACAGCGTATTTGTGTACCTACACGCAATTATTAAAGGTTGGTGTTCTCCAGCTGAGGAAACATAACATTGTATCATATTTCATCATCTTCCATCCTAAAGTCGTTGTTTTGATTTGTGACACCAAGCAGCCTCCTGCATCGTGTGTATCAGGTTACAGTGCGAACGGTGCGAACTACATATTTTGCTTATAGCCGGATTTATATGCATCGATGGCTGATTTGTATGAAACATAATAGTTGCGTATTAGATACAGTTATTTTGGCGCCTTTTTATTTAAATGTGAATGTATTTTAGATGTAGATATTCTGAACGCATTTGATTTGTAAATGCGGCTAGCAACAAGCTACTGCGCGTTAATAATTCATTCGTGTCTTAAACCGACTGGTTTTTGAATGTATCCTGAATGAATTTATTGTTTTATGAGTGTTTAAATTCATTTAAAGGAAAACATATCTACGTTTATTTGTGCGAACAAAATTAATATTGTTTCAAGCTGATTTCAGAACCGGAGTTGAAAGTCAGTTTCCTGGTTTTTGTCAGATAATGATGTTTCATAGCCAAAAGTTTCAGGTGTACTGAGCTAGTTAGGTAAACAAATGGGGCATAATGTAAAATAGTGTTACAAGGTTTAAACACAACGATGAGGCTACGAAAGGTAACCCAGTCTCAAGATGGTGTTAAAGATATGGATGATAATTTTTGTACCGTGTCTTAGTACATCTTTTAAGACACGCCCTGTTATCAGGTTATACCCTGACGCCTTCTTCGGGCTGAAGTTGTTAGTGAACTTTGATCTGACTTCGCTTATCTTGAAAGGAATGATAGGCCAATTCATTTGATGCGGGGCATTTGGGAATTGATATATAGGCTGTTCATCTATAGGAAAGTTTCCCTGGCAAGAGATTGGAAGACGGTGCCGAAATGTTAACCCAAGATGATTGATTTTTCCAAAAAATCAAAAATACAAAAATGAGTTACTGTCGTTGTAGTATATATTAAACAGTAAGCTTTCTTAAAAAAGACTTTGTTATTTTTTGACTAGCGGATGTTTAAGGTTGAAGTTCAAATCAATATGTGATGATTGCGTATGATTAATAAACTGTATTTTTTTGGCAAAAAATATTCCCCAGTGAAGGACAACACTTAAAATACTTTGTTTATTCTAGAATGTCAATTTCTTTAGGAATTTTATTATCCTTTATCTAATAGACTTGTCTGTCCGTCCGTCCGGGACGCTGTTTCAGCAGCCAAACCGTAAGAGATAGAGAAAAAAGTTATTAAAGTTATATGTTTGGAATAGTCATGTCAGTTCAGGAACAGAATTTCAGTCACGTGACACTTCCGGTTTTCGAGAAATCACAAAAAAGGCCATCTTTTTTAAATAGAACGCGTATTAAATAAAAATGTTTCAGCAGCCAAACGGAGCTGCGACCCTCTGCGCCTTAAAACGTCGATCGGTTAGGCAACCACTTTGACACCTTCCAGGTCTGGGTACAGTTTTTATTTAATACGCGTTCTATTTGAAAAACGGTCTTTTTTGTTTTTTTAAATGAGACATTTGTCTCACTGGATTGCTTGTTTAAGTATAATTGAAGAGTTAAGATGGAAATAATCTAACGATTTATCTTTTTTTGTTTTAGATGACATATTTCGGTACATTGATTTAGTTTCGATTATAGGGGTTATAGTAGTCGTTCACAGTTTTGTCTGCTGGTTGTACACATTCGAAAATCTATATTTACCATTGGGGGACAACATCATATTGAGACAAGAAAGAAAAATGAGTAAAGAGACGAAATCTTTATAATTTTTAAAGAATACAGTTAAGATATACTGCATAGCAAGAAATCAGCGCTAGTTTTGTACCAGGAAGAAAATAGTCGTAAATTATATGATAATATTGCATGTAACGTTACATAGATAATAACTGTAGTGATAAAAGTATGTGAAAATGTTTAAAAGTATAACGTTTTGGAGCACTTACATGTACTGAATGTTTAAATTTTAAAAAGTTAGTTTTCCTGAATCTAAATTCCGTGACGATTGAATTCAAGAGTTTAAATTAAAAGAAACATTATTAACTACACGATTGAAATTATATTTAAAAATTAATAGGTCATGAGGGTAGGCTGTTTTGATTAATTAGATATTTTTTTAGAAATAAAATTACCGTCGATATGAAGCAATCTCATTATTTGCACAATCTGTGTATTCATTTTGTTACTTTCGTAGTCAAAACTCTAACTATTTTTCTTTTGCGAGCTTAACTCTTAGAATCTTAAGGTAGCTTGCTTCTTATTATTTGATGTATTCATTAGTTATTAAATAATATTTTAAATACTAATATTATATATAATACGTTTTAATATATACTAGCTAAACTCCACAATTTAAATAATTAAAGAGAAATTTTAGAAGATAAGTTGCATTTAGAGATCCGTTCCAAATAGCCATCGATTAAAGAAGGTATACGAAGTTGCGACAACAGTTTACCAAGAGAGAGGGATGCCGAGTTTTCTCTTAAATAAAGTCTGGAAAGTCCAGCAAGTACGTGGTAGCGAACCCTTTTTCGTTTTCGTCCTGTGCGTCCTGCATAAGACCACTCTTAATCCTTTTGATACATGGTGGACGTTTGCATAATCTTATTTGCATATTATTCTAACTTTGTCTGCCCGTAGTTGAGGCAGAGTTTTGCTTTTACCGAAATAGACTACAGGATATGAGCAAAAGGCTAGCTTTTATATTTAAGGATATAAACGAGCTCGGAATCGGTGCCGTATGGGTTTCGCATAAATCACTTTGACAGACAGCGATATCTAAAACTGTCTCACTTTCTCCTCGTTCATTTTGATTCCCGCAACGCAGCCCTGATATATCACAGTTTTTCTTTTACATAACATTAAATAATTCAAAGCCTCGAATTCTATTCAAATCGTAACAAATACGAGCGAATCATAATGAAAGCTGTCGTATAGGGAAGGTCGAGGATTCCCTCGGGGGATGGAGCCACGGGAACAATGTGGCGAACTGCTGAATTATTCCGTTTGATAGTTGCTCCGAGCTTTCAGGGGTTACAGCAGTAACACAATGAAATCTATCCGGACAAATCGCTACTTGTTCCTTTTAATCTCCTTCGATTTATTGTCTTCCCAGCGATCACTCGGAAGTCTTTAATGGGCAACCCAGGGCGAGCCCCACATTTTACAAAGAAAATTAAGGGCAAATCTTCTCAGGAAGCAACGTGCTCGACAATCTCGCTCGGCGGAAGTTTGGAGCAGTGCCACCCTATGCATAACAAAATCTCCCCGCTTAATCCAACCACATTATCGCCAATTCGTTCCGTCGCGAATTACGCATTATTACTATGATGGATTAGGTGGGTTCAGCAGCATTCAGTGGTGTTAACAATGTCTGGGTCTCGTTTCAATAGAATGGGTGATCCATCTCCTCGCAATGACGTTATTTGTTCATTGTATACCTTTGGCTTAATATGAGAGCATTTTAATGGAATTAGCTTGCATGGATTATGGACGAATTGTTAAAAGGTACAAGTTGCGTTTTTGAATTTATTATAAGGGCGTTGCAGTGTATTTTTAAAAGAAAATTTAGTAGTTGGGTCCATATATCTAGTGCTTCGTAAAATAATTCCAAATAATGATAATGACCCCACAGGATGGCAAGACGTCTAATAGATATGATCTACAGGATGTTCAACTGTGTAAAACATATGATCATCATTGATAAGATCTGCAACTGCACGTCATGCTTAAGAAACAGATTATTTTATCTATTCTCCGGGAACATACAAAACAATACTCTATTTTGATGGGATGGTGCAAAAGCTTTCTCAGGATATGCAAAAACCGGTAAAACTAGACATGTTAACTTTTTCAATTTCCATTTCATGGATTAAACACATTTCCAAGTTTTCTTGTTATAAAATTATATAAAAATCACGCCTCCCTTCGGTTTAAGGTTACTCCTAAGAAAAATCCTTCAATAGGCTTCAACTAATATCTTATTAAAACCACCTGTGATGATGAACCATAGAGGTTGATGAATAACGACTTAATTGTTGTGTTGTTGATTTCCAGCATATAAGTTTATATATGCACAGTTCTAGATAATGGTAAAAAGCAAGATGAAATAAACACAAGTCCTTTTTACATGTCAGTACTTTACCACCATAGTAACTGGCTTTGCATGTACTTCACCCTATAAAAATAACTGTATATAACTCATATCAGTATCGTTGGTAATATATTTTTCCTATAATAAAGCCGAATTTGAAGCTCCCTAATGTTTTGATAACAATGTAAATTTGCTTGTAACACTGGTGGGTGTCCCAAGTTCAGAATAACTGATGATTTTTTTTGTTTCTAAATAAGTAGATCTCAGTCCGACAATTTTACCTCCGACGTTCTTAAAATGGTAAAACAAACCATTGCGAGAGTGAGCATTAGCATTTCCGGTTGTTATACAATGACCACAGAAGCACGATAAATGTGGTTTATGTGGGAAGTTGGCGACTAACTTGTCTTTAACACTTTGTAAAACTAGCTTAAAATACGTGCACATTGAAACCTAAATGTGTGTTAGGTTAAATTAGAAAAAAATCGGGTGCAAAATTTGCATAGCCTAAAAAGGCGAACGGCTAGTTTTAACATTTAAAAAGTTTAATTGCTGTAATAATTAACAATGCCTCTTACAAATTGCTTAATGGGAGTCTGGAAAAGAACAGTTTTAATTAAACGAGCTAAATTCGATTTTCAAACGATTGATTTTTAAGTACATTGATGAGTTTTTAAAACCAAAATTTCGCAAATGATTTCTACTTTATGTAAATATTGTAGGTACAAGCAAACAATCTGCATAAGGTCCAGTTTTGTGGAGACGAAATTAAAGTAACATATGGCGAGCCGTTCCGTTTGCAAATTGCGATTTTATTTGGGAGTGGACATAGCGAAATCCCAAGCCGAAATAAAACAGCTCTAGACAATTTATTTTAATTAAAAGCGTATTTTCAACTTCGACGTACAAATCCCCGCTTTCTTTTCATCGACAACGAAGTTTGAACTAACATCAAAAAGTCCATTCTATGGCGCACGAAGCAGAGAAAATACGCTTTGGGAACAAAAAGCGCCGAGGACACAATTTTCAGTTTTATGCATTGATAGCGAATAGCATAGTTCATTAATGCCTGAGCCGAACAAACGCGAAAGTTTGTGAATGCGCTGAAAGGCGAGATAAAGGGATAAAAGCTGTAGGACTGGAAATACATTGCATGTCGCATAATGCCTGTGTTCCCGGACGAATAGACGCTGGATTGCCAGAGTTTAAATGATCTACGACTTGCTGTTCCGAAATAAAGGCGAACACTCAAATTCATTGTTCCATGGAGTGGAGATTCTTAGACCGTACCGTTGTGCATTTTTTGAGTTATGCAATAAGTTTCCATTCCAGAGTTAGGAAATACAGGTTACTGTATTACAGTTTATACATAACTAATTAAAATCAAAGTTAAAGTTTACAAATTAGAAAAACAGGCATTTTGATTACTGTAATACGATAAAAGTTGGATGGGACTTGCAGTTTGAAGTAACTGTTACAAGGGAATAACGGTAGATCTAAACATCAATCCTACGATACGACTTGTTACCTGACAGATTGTTATTACAATCTAACTAGACTGTATTGCCCTACCTGCTAGATAAGGAACCCATTGATAAGCAGAGGCTTGCCAATTGCACTTTCTAATCCTTGATTATTATTATATGTTTATCTGAGCACGAATGTGCGTTCCATCTTCTACTTATTGACACACATATCGATGTATTTAAATAACGATAATGTAGCGTTTCAGAGTCAATAAGGAAAATGCTATGTTTGTTCTCTAAAATGGTCAATTACGGCTTAAATTTTTTGAATATTTAAATAACAGCGTCATTCGATATGTGTATCACACAAAATTACAAAAACACAAGTTAGTGATCCATAACAGAAGACAGAAAAGAGGAAGATGTAAAAGAAAATAAATTCACGCAGATTTTAAATTTACAATCTTTAGTTTCATAGAAAAAACTGGCAGAGATCAATTATTTCCCATTTGACGCTACGCTTCATGAAACGGAAATCTGGTGTCCTCGCCTTGAGTATTTATTTTTATATTTACGCATATAACCAGTTTCTCCTTACATACCTTTTTATTGTTAATTAGGTTTAAGTCTTGTAATTTAGCATAGCCGAAAGGTGAGTGCGGCCTTGTTCATACAGCAACCACTATGGATATGGATCCTTCAGCGGTTTTCGCGGGGATTTTCAACCTAAGCATCAGTCACTTGCGTGCCCGTCTCAAGGGCGCATGTTAACTAGCGGCTCCGACTGCATTGTGAGATATCGTCTACGGTGAAATAAATAGAAGCGGCTGCGACTTAAGAAAGTCTTGCATTGTTGAAGTTGCTGTATACACGATTTTCACCGTGTAAAGGGTAAAGTCCCAAATTGAGAAGTCATGTACATTCGTCCATTGTGGGTATGTGGTGTCCGCCGTTACTGTACAACCATTCCCGCGTTATGTGTGGTAATGTAACGTTTGCTCTTGAATTACATTCTTATTACACTTAAAAAGTATTTGAATTTAATTCATCGCGTTATGAAAGCGTTAAATCTATTCGCCGAGTGAAAATGCGATAACACATTCCCGTCCACGATGCGCAAAGCTGAGCGAAATTACGGACGGAGCCGTTTTACTCTCCCTTGGAAACGGCTACATCGCCAGTCCGAGATCTTGAGTTTGCGGGACCCGTGCTGCTCCCAACCCTTCCTCCTTACCTGGCCATTCTGTCCTGGCAGCGCTCACTGTCTCGCAGAATAATCCCTCATCCCTTATCCTGAAGGCACTAAGGGAAATGGCAGCGCTTACTGTTAGCCTAAAGTAGCCTTAAATTTTCTATTATTTCTCCGACCAAACCACCTGCATTTATCCATGCGAGATTAATTCCAGAGCGCAAGTTTAAGCGCGACTAGTAAAGTTATAGTTCCGAAATTTTATTGCTGTGTTAACATTAAAGCACGCCGTCACGACGGGCCCAAAACTACTACCTGGAGTTTGAAGTGGAACAAACTCACCCAGAGAACCGCCATCCAACGCATGAAAACGTCTTCCAGAAGCTCGCAGCAAACGACCTGGGATATCAAGTTCGCCGTAGCGCTAATGCAGCAACTTCGTTTATCAGTAGAAAACCAAAGGCTGTCGATCCGTTGGGATTATAACTGCGACCGCCTCTGGAGTTACGTGCCTAAGGATAATTACGAATCTCCATGCAGGCTTTAAAATCTAAAGCGATCTCCAGGTAACTTAAAACTCGCTAAATAATTTGGCCAATTTACAGCGGCGGGGCTTTATCAACAAATACAAGTCAGCCGGTACAAGAAAGTTGCAAGGAACATTTTCCCAAGAAGCGGCGGGCGTGCTCCTTCAGCGGGACAAGCGACCTACCTGGTTCCTTGGCAGAAAGATCCGGCGTGCGTCCTTGCAGATCTTCCTCGCCGGACCTGCATTACATTCTCGCAACTTGGGTGGCGACCTGAACTAGGAAAATTAACACCGCTCCCAGAAGTATCAATGTAATTTTATGATGTATAATGCATTTTGGTTTTATTAATATACGCGTTTATAAACATTATATTTATTTCTATAATTATCAAGTGTTTTTACTGATCTATCATATATTTGAGTGAACGTATTTCTCCGACTTGAGCTAAACCCGAGGTAATAATTTTTGCGCCCTTAGCAAAGGGGTGAAACGTCACAGTAACTTTCCACGCGATACGCAGTTTAAGGTCTGGTGACGCAATTGAGGGCGAATTTCCAGGTAACTTGTTAGTAGAGATGTGGTATTTTAATATTGTTTTATGTATGAAATGTAAATGCGCCAGTAAAGTGCATTCGTATTTTATATTTGTGTTTAGGAATCGTCAATAATTCTAGGTTTTAATCCTTGTTGCTTTGGGTTTCTTTTTTCATTTTATATGTGCTTTAATGTCAATATGCTTGTTTAAACAAATTGGAGTTTCTTATGTATGTTCTTTGAAATCAATTTCAGCCCGAGAACACTACAATTGAGACTTCGCAATTACGACGGAATAATAATGCATACTGACCTGGCAAGACAAACAAACAGAGCAAATAGTAAGGCGTACAAGGTGTCCCATTTAAGTTGGTGGAGCTCGAACCATGGCATAGCGAGAAGCACTGTTTTGTTCATAGTACTCATTTCCATGATTTCATTTAGTTTTACTATTAAGAGTTATGGATTAGTCAGTTTATGCTGCACAGGCGAAATCAAAGCTTAATCAACATTTTTGTACGAGGAGTCTGACAAGTACCGTTCCATGGTAATTACATCGGTCTTTTTAAATATTTCTCATGTAAGAGCTATATACTACATGTACACATTTTTGAAAGTACTAGCTATATCCGTAACATTTTTGCTTTAATGTCGTCGTTTGAAAAATGCTCTGATCGTGCTTAGAAAGTTCAAATGTAGAGTGCCAATTTTGTTACACTAATATTAAATAAAACATAACATCAACGAAAATTACCGATAGCAATGTCATAATTTTTTATTATTCCATGCCGGTGAAGGTTAGTGATGATGAAAAGGTACGTATATAAATAAGAGCTGCCAGGTTCAATAACTTGCCGAGTTGCACTCCGTAAAACCACACGGAGAATAACGACCAGCCAAAGGGAAGAAACAATAACGAATAGTAATAAACAACCATAATTCGTTTATTCACAACATTTGGGACGAGCAATATCAGGAATCAAGGTTATATAAGAATTAAACATTTTAATAATTATTAATATATCAGCTAGCGCTTGCCAATAAAAAATTAATGGCCGATCATGTGCGTAATCGATGGAGTGAAAGTATTTCAGGTCCCGAATAAAGGATTGCAATTAACCATCTAACAAAATTGTGTATTAATTCGTTTCGTGTATAACGCTATCGATACGACCCCCTCGAGCGCAACAATTTCGTATAAAAATTAAAAATATTTTCAGTTACATTCCAATATAGATCTTCGCTGTGATCGCCAAATAATCGGGTAAATGGATGCAATCAGATCTGCCCGTTTAGTATTCCTATTCCAATTGATAATGGTACAGAGTATCAAAAGGTGTGTGAAGTACACAAGACAATTACAAACAGTAAGCGACATAGGGTCGCCTGTCAACAAAAAAACATTTATTCGAAAGCAAAGAAAAATACGAAGCCCTCACCGGGTAGGTTTCGCTAGTGGCGTAAGTGGATTACATCAGCAATTTACTAGCCGCAATACGGGAGGCAAGACCAAAATCGGAAAAATCCTACCTCAACAATTATGCAGAAACTTAGAGTGTGCAGCTATCTCGAACGTTGCGGCTAAGTTTGCAAATGACGCGGGCACGTTGAGCGACCTTTGAGGCAAACATTAGAAGTGCCAATTTCCGTAGGAAAAGAAGATAACTGCCACCTCCAAACTACGCGCATCCGGAATTTTAGTGCCAAAAGCACATAAAAATCATTGGGCCTGTAGCAAACGCGGCGAAAAATTCTGACCGACCGCTTTCGGAATGTAACGTATGAATGCGTAAATAGTCGCGTAAGATCAAATATTGTTTTTAATTTCGTTATACCCGTCCCAATTTTGGTTTTTGATGTGGAAATCTAAGTTTCTATACTGCCTTATCCATAACCAATGAAAGTCTATTCTGAATATAGAATTTTTGGGTGTTTTAGTATAATATATAATTGGAATGTACTGATTTCTATTTTTATAACAGACACATTTTGTTGCGCAGCAACCAGAGTCATAGTTATTTTTCTTTAAAATCAAATTACTTTGGTCGCTACGAAACCTTGCGGAATAAAAAATACAAACCAAATCTTGTTGAATAAAAATGAACTGATTATCAAATCCACTAAAATGACTTATGAATTCAACAAATTCATATAATAACCAGCCGCCTAAGAAATAATATTATGTAACCTTTATCAATAAAGCTTTGCAAAACATGTAATTGACAGAAAATTGGGTCGTGAAATTCCTTTCTTAAGTTCACCTATTAATGTTATTCATTAAACAAATTAATAAACCAGATGGTGAGGGTTTATTGAATTCAAAAATGTTCGACATAAAGCTGGATCTCTGTAAATACACTCCTCCAACTATACTGTGTACTGTGGTTCTCCAGCAAGCACTTCTAGGAGCCATAATGAAAACTTACTTGCAATTTTGCCACATTCTGTACTTATTATGTGTACATTTCAGCTTCAGAAGCGTAATATTGCTATAGGTGGCCTAATACCGTTTATACAACGCGCACAAAGGACATATAGTCTGAAGGATTACGACTTCGTCAGCTTATGTTCAGCCCTCTTCAATAGCTATTGATAGCGCACAATTACTATGGTTTGAAATAACCCTAAGCCGTTCTTGTGTTCATTCAACACCTTGGTTATTGAAGTTGTCATATCGTAACATTGAAACAGTGGCGTAGTCAGGTTTGATAGATAGCCACACCGGAATTTGCCGAGTAAAAAATAGGAGTGAGCGTCTCAATTTCCCCTCAATTTTAATGATTAGAAAAGCAGGAGCTCTTCCAAAATAAGTCCTGAGTTTCCCACATTGGGGCGCCCCTACGCCCTAACAATTAATTAGCTTCGGAAAAGTGGTCGCGCTACTGGGATAGCTAATAATCTTCGCCGAGACTTTTGTGTCCATCTTTCATTTGCGTTTAATCTCCAGCTACTTGGCGACGTCGCAAGAGCGCCACTGTCGCTGATTCCGGATTACCCGGAAACTCTAGAAAGGCGTTATCCGCGCTATGTACTCACAGATAAAAGAAAATTAGCCGTCGTCTCGTTATGATGGATACCATGCAGTGCCGCTATATTATCCAGTTTATTAGCTTCGCTCGTAATAGGACTTTTACGGGCATCTCGTGTCGGAGTTTAGTGTCATGACTTCATTACTCTATGGTTTATTGTGCGGGTCTCGTGGTTTATTTACAGTTGTGTTCCGATACTCATTATGTCGTTACGATCGGTAGTTATTAGCAAAAGTTCGTGCCGACAAGATGCTATCTTTTATAGCGCAAAAATTCGCGCTGCCTTGAGACATTTTGTTACAAGGTGTAGACGCGCCTCTCCGAAACTTTATTAAGCTCGTAAATTATCATAAAAATGCTTTAATAAGTATGTTGTGTACTACACGCTCTGATTTTTAATCAATTAGTCACTTACGACAGTAATAAACGATGAGCATAACTACATTCTGAAATTCTTTAAATAGCAGAAATAATTTTAAAAATCTTCTATTTCGTCAAAAATAAACTGTAACGGTTATCTATGCGAACATAACTTACAAATAATTTTCAGTTATACAGTTTTTGTTATGATTATCTCTTTAATTGTAGTTAGTAACTATAATAATTTTAAAGTATCAAAGCCAAGCCTGGATACGTTAAGAAATACATTTTTGTTCATTTGAATATAACTTTAATATTCAACATTGTTTAGGTATTTTTGTTGGTTTCTTTCTTAAGCGACTGTTGACAGAATACATAAGAGATTTAAAAATCCAAAAAACACATTTTTATAAACAACGTTAAGTACATCATAGCCGTCAATAAATGTTAAATATTAAATTTGCGCGATTATATCATTTCCATTATGTTATCCAATAAACATCCTTGATTTTCAAAATTTAACTGCAGGAATATCTATTCTGAGCATATTATTTGTTTTCATGGGGACGGGGTAGATGCAATTTAATATTTCTACTAGCATATTTTGATTGTTCAATTAAATTATATTAACAAAAAATAACCGTTAAAGTGACAGTTAATGCCAAACAACAGCAGACGCTAATTCTGATAAGTATTTATTACTTGAAGGAAATGATATCATTGGACTCCCTTCGTATATTCACCTCGTTTCTCTCTTTTTCGAGCAAAATTAGTGTTATCCCCTGTATATAATTGTAAAAAAGAAGAAAGTACTGAATTTTGAGCGCTTTAGAGGTAATCATACAATTTGCTACTAATTAGCGTAATATAGTAGGAAAGACTCAGTAAATCATACAGCAAAAGTAGTAATTGCCAATTTATGAATATTCATAGGGAAAAGTGTGACATATCAGGAAATAACTTCGTCGAAGCTGCTAATTAAAATAGTAACCTACATGAGATGATGATGATAATTCAATTAACAAATTATCAGCGAGAAGTTGAGTACCACCTTTAATTGTATTACATTTAATTATGCAATTAAAAGCTGTCTGAGGTAAAATGCAGTTTTAATTATGTTATGTTAATATTATCCGTTTTCAGCTAAGCCGCAGTAATTATTTCCCGTTTTCCAGAGGAAGCTCGTAGAAAATAAATTCGTGACAAACTCGAATTTTCGCCAACTTGCGAAAGGGCATAAAAGTACTTTTACCGCATTTGTGGCTCATATTTATCTGGCCACATCGAAACTTCGCTATTTTCTGGATGTTCTGTCCCCAACGGGCAAGAATATCCTGGGAAAATATCATCCATTAGCAGAGAGTTTTATGATCTGTCTGAATAAGATAAGACATTACAAAGTTAGCCAATCTATACTTTAGCACTTTGCCAACCTTCCACGAACACTTCCTTAAGACTGTTTACGAGCACAGATATCTTAGGCCACTTGTATTGGAGTATTTAGTTTAATCCTTTGTAAGTAGCCGTCTCTACGGAGACAGGAACTTGCTTGTCCTGAAGTGCAGTTTGGCTTTGCTAAATAAGGATTTTCCTTTGCCAAGAACATCCGCTTCCGCGTAAACCAAGATGTTGGGGGATTATTGTTTTTAATATTAATTTACTTATGACAGTGTCTTTACAAAATCTATATTTTCTCACATTTTTAGCTGTTGTAATTAGAAATGTTCGATATCATGTAACTTTTTAAAATTGTTTTACTGTTCTAAATCATTATTCATGTTCAATTTCAACACAATAAGTTAGTCTTTAGTTTAGACTAAAAGAGTAGATCACAAAAACCATTATACTTTACGTGTTGGAATTGTTATTTTTAATTATTACAACAACAAGGCGGAACCAGGAAACTGAACATCTTAGACGAAAATACCCAACGAAAGCGCTTCTGACGCGAGATTATAGTCATAAAACCTCATAATCTAAGCCTTTATTTATAAAATTGTTAAAAACACAAATCATTTAATTATAGTTGGTTGGGATTTAAAAATGTCACAGCAACAACAAGCTATGGGGATTACCTAGACATAAAATAAATCAAAATATAATGCCACCGTTAAAAATAGATGCATAATAAAGCGGTGCAGTAGCGTTTGTATCTCTGTGGATAGATTTTCTCCTAATCACAGTCAGAATTATTCGTTGATTCGATTATCATTTTTGAATAAAGGATTATGCTGACTTTTGATTAATTCAAATGACCAGTGCTTCCTAAAGAGCTTTATACATTGCAAAACTGCAACACAACGTTTCTGAAGAGTAATAATACTTAAAAACTATTTTGATGTTTATTCACTCGATTTACTTTTATTAAAACACAATTTCAGATTAAAATAGTATATTATTATATGAGCGATTATGACAGCCATTATTCACGAAGATGACATACACGTGCCTTCGGCTTGTGGCGCAAGTCATCTGAGTGAATAATGGCCATAATCGCGAATATAATACGATATTTTATCTACTCCTATGCAATAGGAGTCTTGTGTTCATATTTCCCAATTATGACATTTGTGACAGATGTTAACTTCAAAAGTCATTTAATAATAAGAATGAATTTTGTGATTGGCTACAACCTATTGAGTAATGAAAATAGAATTTTCTGATTGGTTGCAACTTGCAAACTATTGAATAATGAAAATAGAATTTTATGATTGGCTGCAAACTGTGAATTATGAATCATAATTAATGGCCATTGTCCAGTAGGAGTAGATAAATGTTGTTAACACTATTATATATTCAAATATTTTTAATAAAGCATGACTATAGGTGCCATTTGTATTGGAATAATATCTTACATATTTATAAGATATTTGTAACAAACATCTGGCCAAAAAGTAATAGAAATCAACAAGGCTTAATAATGTTTAACTGATTTAGTTCCTTGCCACAATGTTAATTACAAATATTTGATTGCTATAAAGTATAAAACTATTTTATCTTGATCAATGTTGTCATAGACTACTTACAAAATTAATTTGAGTATCGTTAAGAGCTTCATTACCCCACTGAGTGCGGTTATAGATGAAGAAAGTTGTAATTATATTTTATTTTCATTTTTTTGTATGAGTACAATAAATAAATAAATAAATAAAATAAATAAAATATTACGGCACTCAATGCGGTGATATCCATTACCGCACTCTTTTTTTACAAAACAAAGAATACATTGAACCAATTTATTGATGAAGATAACATATTGAACAATACACGTTTGCTAATGGCACTTAACGATATTGGTTTGATTGCCGCAGAACTCGGCTCAGTTTTGGTAACCCAACTCGTTTCGTTAAGATGCCCATAATCAAACTTGTACCGTTAATATTGACAACTGTATAGTTTTCAATTAACTAGTTAAAACAGCAACACATTCAAATCTATAGTTTGTTTGTATTAATGTCTTTGTAACAGAAGTCGATGGCGTAACATCGTAAAAAGAAGCATGCAGAACATGTAGTTCTTGGGTCACGACGCTTCTGACAAGAAGCTTACGACGGAGAGAGAGAGAACAATTATTATACAAATCATGAAAACAGAAACTACTTTCAAGAGTTTGATTCAAATATTTGGAATAGTAACTAATTGTTTGTGCCAAGAACATCAAATGAAAGAATTCTTGTAGATCAGCATATAAAATAATCTGAGTATAGGTGGAGGAAAAAGGACAATAGCTAGTCAAAAATTATTCCTTAACGAACAAAATTTCGATGTGGTACAGTATCAAGTTCAAGTATCTAGAGTCAATAGTAAATGCTGATAACGACATAGAAAAAGAAATAAAACTAAGAATCAACACGAAAACAAATCCATGTTTGAGGTCAACCATTTAATTCAATCCAAATACGTTTGCAAAAACCACAGTCCATCCAGTACCAACATATACAAGCGAACCACTTAATCAAAACCATGAAAACGTTAAAATGGTAAAAGAGATAGGAAAACCAGTGAAAGGAAGCGAAAACTGGTGAATAAAGTACAACTCAGAGATAAATCTACTCGTAAGTCCTCAAAACATTGCAGCAGGTTGATTAAATTGGAGAGGGCCCAATATAACAATGCCAGTGGATAGAACCACACGGAAAGCATTCCACGGACAGATAGACGAAAGTAGAACCAGAGGAAGATCGAGAAAAAGATGGAAGGATGGAATCTGGAATCGAAGAAGACCTAAGGAAGCTACAAATGCCATATTGGAAGGAGAAATCAAAGCACAGAAGAAAGTGGAAAGGAGTCGTGGACAAGGCAAAGACCCAACTATACTTCGTTTAACGAAAAGATTCAGTAGACACCCCTCCCACAAATGGCGCTAAATTTGAATAAAATGTTGCTACTGGTGAGCCCGTCTCTACGAATCTGTTAAACCTAGTATAGTTAGTTAATAACTTATTATCTAAATTTGGTAACGTTAACAACAAAAAGTTTTAGTGGTTAGCCAAGAGTTGCTTTATAAGTAGCAAAAAAGGGTGTTGATTAATATGTACTGCTAGGTGATTATTAGTTAACACGTTGAATTTGATTTTATCAATATTAGATGATAATCTAGTATCTATTAGAAACAACATATTTAATGTGATTTTAGTATGAATACCTTTGAGGTATGAAAGTGCCCCAACATAAAGAAAATATGGATTGAAGGGGTTGGCCACTATTTCGTATTTGTCGCCTGCTCTTAAGGTAAGTTTTAAAGATATCCAAAACAATAACAAAAAAAAATAGACAGCGTATATAATTTTAAAAGCTTGATATTCGTATATTGTATTTAATTCACGTCTAACATGATTTAATTATAATTTCTGCTTCTTCTCCAAGTTCTCCTTGAAGATTCCTTAAAAAAGCAACTGTAAAAAATGTATGTTATTCAAAAGTTAAAGTACTTTCAATATTGTGCACATCAAATGCTAACTACTTTCAAAAAATTGTGTCTAAACAATTTATTTATATTGTGTATCAACTTTTGTTTGCAAGCAAGCATTTGTATATTCAGCTTGCTTAGTACGAGGTGTATATTAATTTTAGTTATGGTTTTCTTGATATGATGAAACATGTAATTTAAAATGCCCATTTATGTAGATTTAATTTAATTGCTTTCATATGAAATAAAATTCATTGGAGCTAATATTATATGAGAACATAGTATATGTTTTAAGCTCACTCTTCGCCATCATCGTTATTATCATTGTCTACCTCAACAGTGATTATCGTGTTCAACGGTTTCCCACGTCATAACACTCTTCATTTTGACTATTTTGTGATATTGGGATAATTGTCAGAATAATTAACTTGCTAGGGAACCTTCTCATTACTATTTGCGCGCCATATGTTTCCACGGTTACTACAACCATATCGAATCATAACATATTTTAGCTTGTTGCTTCACTTACACGTAAATACATAAAATACGAAGTAAATTAACAAAACATGATATTTCAAACGTATGTAAGTATAAATTGGTAGAAACAATCATAGTACCGTTAACGCGAATGCCGCAAACCCTTTTATACAGTGATGCCCATTGTCTATTCCATGGGACTATTAATTGATTGGTTTCCTGGACTTCCCAGGTAATGAGTAGTCTCGAATGTCCACATTATTCGAGGTATTATGACTTCCGTGAATTGTTTGCAAACCTGCTACAATTTCTATGTTCTGATAATTTTCCCTTGCGCATTGTATGTTTATGCGACCTTAAAAATACCGTTCCAAAAATCCAGTCTTAGTAAAAATTAAATGGCGTTGGATTCTTTCCGATAGTACTTACGTAATGTTTTTTCACAAGTTTCCGAAGTCATTATTAGAAGGTAATCTGTTAGAGAAAAACCAGTTAGAATAAGTTTTATTTTAACGTTAAACCTTGTACCCTTGTAACGAAATTTCAGTATCACGTGATTTATGACGTCATAATCGTACCACTATAATAACAAGATAACATTTCTCAAAATATGTAATTTTATTGTCAAAGAGGTATTTTGGACATGTATGGTTGCCTTTCTCGACTGGCTTGGCAATGTTAGGAATTTCTGTTCCTCAATGACATTTGATGTTGATATTGACGTTTGGTTGACCTTTTTTTGGTGTCAGATACATAAATTTATTTAGCACTATTTTTGTAATAAATATAATACTCGTATTTAACGACAAGTATGTCTACTTCGTTAAATTCGCCTCATCAAAATTATATTCAGTCTCGAACATGCATAAAGGTGACATAATCTAGATTTAACAAAAATACCTTCTGTGTCTTAATATTGAAAATAATTGATCACACTACTGCAAAACAATTTAATCACGTGATGCTGAAATTTTATTACAAGGACTATATCCAGTTATAGTAATCTATAGTTTACACTTGCGTTATTTTTTATACTAGTGATTTTGTCAATCTTTTTACGTTCTTTAAAGCTGTGTAACATTTTCTTCGTTAAATAAAAACGCTCCGCATAACAACGACATGGCGACAGCGACATAAAAGCGAACGACGCAGTATTTTTCGGGCTTTATGTTGTGGCGATTAAAATACAGTATTTCGCGGCGCAAAAACAGTTTACAATGCGACGCAAGGCGC
Organism: Agriotes lineatus; assembly: GCA_940337035.1. Classification (NCBI taxonomy): domain Eukaryota; kingdom Metazoa; phylum Arthropoda; class Insecta; order Coleoptera; family Elateridae; genus Agriotes; species Agriotes lineatus. The sequence continues at coordinate 124,916,447 of OW679197.1, read as the reverse complement.
GTAATTCTCTAATAGCACAATAAAGTTTTCGACAAAAATGACTTTCCCCACAAAGGTGTCCTTTATGCATGCCATTATAACCTCTCTATCCCTAGTCCCTTTTGTGTGCCTCCTTTTGTGAGTGCGACCCGAGAAAGTCCGGTCTTGCATAGCAATGAGGCCGGTACGACAGAGATTTTAATGTTTTTATAATCACCACCGCCCTCCCGTTAATGTAACACTTTTACTTCGGCCGGACCGAAAGGGTTCATAAAAGACTTCTTCCTTTTTTATGTAAAGCGCCGAAACTTCATTATCATCTTGGTGTTGGTATAACGAATTAATCTGAATTTTTAGTTTTAAGGAGCATTTGCATTTTTTCCCGGAGTGGAATTCGCGGCTTCATTAAAGTGTCGCCCCGGCACTTTATTAGTCGAAAAGGCGCAGATGCGACGCATTGTGGTAGCTTAGCCCTTTGGAAATTTCTTATCCAAATACGCCTTTCACACGTCAAGCTCGACTTCACCTAAATTCATTTATTAGAAACTTAAGCGAATGAGTTTCGAATTCCTGCTAGTTATTAAAAGCGCCGTAAATAAGGGGGATCGCAGTCTTTGTCCGTATTAAGTGTTAAACACTTTACAACCTTAAACTCCTTGTTTACGGCGTTTATCTCGAGTTTGGTAGATGGACATTTGATATGCTTACTATTTACGCTCCGTGCGCAGGGAACGATTGTAATTTGTTTTCCTTTCTTCCCATCTAAAACAAGTTTGGCTTGAGAATCACAAAAAATATTAAACACCTATAAACCGTAAACAGCCATAAAAATGAAGTTCATTAAACTTGAATGGCTGGAAAAAGTGGAAGTTTAAATTTTAAGTAGTTTTTTCGAAATAGGATCGCTCTAGACAGCTTTAAACGCTAAACTTGCATGCTTAGGGAGTTAATGGTTTATTTGCGTCAATTTTAATAACTGTAAAATGAAGCTGATTCGCTATTAATAGCTTCACAACTGCCTTTGCCTTTCGTTGTTGTGTTAGTTTTAATTATTTCTAGTTAATTAAGTTATTTCATCTTTACATTTTTATGTATATTTAGTGCCGTCGATTTTGATATAATTGCAATTATACAGGTTGAACAAGTTTTTGGAGTATTTTGCCACACTAAAACATTTCGGGAAGAAAATGTTCCCGTTATTAACGCAAGAAGGAGTTAATATATTAAATTGAATAACGTAAAAATGGTCTTTTATGATACCTCGTAATGAACCAAACTCGCAATTTTTTATGAACTTATATATTAATTGTGATTAGGGCTTAATTTTCATCAGGTCTGTAATATTAAAAAATCGAAAAACAGAAATAAAGAACTATATTTTTGGTTATATAAAAGATACTATTAACATAATCGATTTCAAAACTAAGACATCTTAGTTTGCAGTATTCCGAATGTTATGTTTTTGTTATGACAGTTTTTATATTCGGGTATTAGAGAAAACAATGTGTGTAATAAATAAAATATCTGTTTCAAAACATTTAAACCTAACAACGATATTAAATTAAAATAAGTTAAGTACACTTCTGTAAGAGAGTCCAATTGGGCAAACCTTGTTATACAGTGCTATCCGTTGTCTGTTCCATCGGAATTTAATACGCTTTTAACTGCCTGTTTCCACAGACTTCCCAGACAATGAGCAGTAACCTTGAATTTTGAGACACTACAGTGTTCGTAAGCTGCTGCAATGCTGTTATTACACTACAATGTTGTTTTATTAGGTTATAATGTGGTAAAATTCCATGAAATACGAAATAGAAATTTAAAGAATAACAAATTAAAAATTTAAACTGATATTGACACAGAGCTTTAAAGGTAAATAAATTATGTGCGTTAAAACTTAGAAACTGGAGATAAAAATATCAAAAAGCAATATAAAAATGAGTAATGACAAACTACAGTCAATATTATTAAAACTTTTTAAAAATTTGCGTTTTAATTTTTTTCCACTTTATGTTAGAGGATGTCCTTAAGTACTTTCGTAAGTAATTTTGCCATTACTACTACTACTATTCACACTTACATCCTTCTCCTTTCGATTAATAGCAACTTTTTATATAACCCCCACAGTTTTCATTAGTTTGACGTGTATCTCTCCTGGTTATCGAGATCCTTTATTTTCATAATTCTCAGTGATATTTTCTGACAATTAAGATGCTATCATAATCTTTGAAATTGCAGCCAGCATTCGTATCAAAGTGTATCTGTAAATAACGAATCATAATCATTAAGTAATACTTCTGCTGCCATTTGATTTTCCTCTTTTACTTGTCGAACCTCTGTTTGAAGCCAGGACGTCAAGAAAAAAGCGGCAGCGTCATCGAGTGACGCTATAGCCACGGAATCGCGTGGTGCCCACGGTGGGTGAATAAGACTAAATTATGTCATTTGCCAGCGGCCATTACCACCGAAGCGGAGGCTGAATAATTCCTGGCGTGCTAAACGGCGTACGCCCAATATTTCTATTGTTACATGCGCACTGCTCTTGTGTATATTTGCAGTGAGCTTATAGCGCAAAGGCTCAGTTGAAACAACTGTTTAAACATTATTGTTCGGAGTGCCAGTGCTGTGACGCCTTTGCAGTAGACTAATAGCATAAATGCTGAGTAGAAACAGCGTTTTCTGCGATGTATTTTACAGGAAAATGTAGCTATTTGTCATTGATTTGCTTTTAAACAAATTTTTGAAGTTAATATCTTCAGTATAGCACGAGTACAGGACAAGTGCTGGTTCCATTCAACAGTAGCTGTCCGTAATCACTAATGGGCTAAACAAGTAAGATAAGAGAGATTTTATTGCTATCGAGCTAGCTGGCAATAAGAGAGCAAACGTAATTTCTAAAAAACTAGCGGCGTAGAAAATGCCTCGTTACAACTTGATTCCACAACGGTGGGGGCATGAACCGCAGCATAACTGCGTACCGGAACCACGATAAAATATTAGATTTTATTAGTAGTAATGTATGGCAACATTGCGTTTTCATATAATTCATATTATGTTTATAAAATAACAACCACTCATTTCCCACCAACACTAGAAGTGTCTCCGTAATGTGACGCGTCTGGATTTCTGGTCTTAGGCATCTTATTTTCTATTTTAATGAGTAAATTGAATACCCAAGTGTCTCAAAAAACTGCCAGAAAAAATTACTCGTCCTTCGGACTCGTAATTTTTTCGGAGGCAGTTTTATTCGTTAAATTGCCAAGCAAGAAATTCTCATTAAAATGTCAAGTTTACTTCGACAAAAAAAAGCTCTCGTGTAATTATAAGTGATTATTTCCTTCATATCCATAATAATGCGTAATCACCATGGTTTCTGTCAGTTTAATAATGACTAAAATTCAAACGTCAAAATTTAACCGCGGTTAAATTTATGTCAAAATTTAATCGCTTGTGCATAATTTTAACATGATTATTAAACGTGCTTCACCAACTGAATTTTATCTATTTATTCAGGAAATAATCACTCCGAACATCCCGCGTGCATGTAAACTAGCCTGAATAAATTTTGACGATTTTCTGTCAGAATGTTTTGCTCTGAAGAAATATATCTCGTAAATTTTCCCCTTCAAAATCCCTCGTGCTGCCCACTCGGCATTCTTGTTGAGCGGCAAATTTACTTGACAAATTTCTTAGTAAAACATTCTGACAGAAAACGTCAAAATTTAATCGGCTATTTTAATGCACTTGGGATATTACTGTTGATAAAAATGTGCTTGCATTTGCTGTGCAGCTACTTTACGTAATGTTAATATATTCAACCAATTACAACCCAACAAAATTTAAATTTTGACCAATAGCAATCGATTTACATTGAATAAACACCAAGTTGGTCATGTTTGGCATTAATAAATTAATTTGACAGTAAAGTTAGCCCTCAAACGTGTTGCTTCGGAAAATATCCTTCAAGTAAACACCCCCATTTCGTGTCTGTGGCTGTGCTCTTGATATTTTTCTAGGCAAAATATTTTCAGGCAATCTTTTAATTTAATGGACTAAATGAATAGTTCTTATGGTATTATAACGGGTGTTCATAAACAGTCGTCATCCCAGTTGCTTTGAAAAACAAAATGTTATGTCTTTGATTAATTCGTGCAACACAATGAAACGTCATTGAGTACTGTCATAGCGCATTTTTTCTCAATTTTAATAGACATACGTTTCTGAAGTCAAAACCTACTGGGATGACGATTGTTTATGAACACCCGTTATTATTTCAATGCAGGATAACGACAATTTATATTTCAGTTTTATCGCTGTAACACCATGTCGTAGGTGAATGACGCATTGTTATTGGTGTAATATGTACCAATAAAATAATCTACAAAACTGTAAATTGTGAGACTAACTACGTATATTGGAAAGTTATTAAAATTATGGAATTGAAAAGATTACTTCCTAGTGTGAATGCACAGTGATAAATAACCTTATAACACAACAAGGCGATAAACTGTAATTTTTAAACACAGTGGTAGATGTGAAGCATTTATTTTCGTCTCATTACCTACTAATTCAGTGCGATCATAACAATTTTTGAACAAGGACGGCTTATGGTATGAACCGAAAGCAATGTAATCAGTAGTCGTTTTGTCTTAATAGTAAAAAGTTTGGTCTAAATTCGCTTATACAAGTCTGAATGCTGAATCTAAGACACTGATTTTGTTTTCCATTGCCCTTGTTCAAAAATATTTATCATTGGATTGCATTATTACAATTAATTATTAAAAACTGAATTTTCTAAAAACTGATTAAACATGTGTAAAAACTTGCTTTGATATTAATATTAACTAATTGAAGATATAAAACTTCAGTTCTCACGAATTTTACAACATAAAGGCACCTCGTAAAATGTCTACAACTGCGGCCAAAATGTTTCATACTATTTTCACGTGTCATTGCAAGAGTTAATGGCACTTTATTTTCCACTCGAGCTTTTCATCGTAGCAGAATTTTCATAGCTATTTCAAAGCCGCTAGTCGAACGGTGACAATTTTAATCCGGCCAATATTTTACATATGCTAAAAAATTAAACACAGCACGTGCTCGGGAAATAAGAGCGAGAAATCCGAGGCGTCAAAACTTGAAAGCAGAAACGCGCAATGAAGATGTTGTGCTCAGAAACGCCATAAAGCAGGAGTAAAACGGGCGAGACCGCAAAATACCTCGTATAAAACCGAAACAACCACCGTTGTTTATTAAAAGCGATATGAATTATGTTTCCCGCATTGTGACTATATTTTTACCTCGCCTTTAAGCTCTTGTCATGTGTAGCCGATATAGCACGTCAGATCCATATTTAATATTTATGAAGTTCGCATCCACTTAGCGCGGCCGGCAGCTGCTTTTCGGCTTCCAAGTTCAAAATCGAGCCGATTTTGAGAGGCGCATCCGCCGCCGGCATTATTCATTAAACTCTTCGGCACCAGTTAGTTTTCGTTTAAATTTTGAGCTGTAAATCGACCGAATCACTTAGTGGCATCACCGATTCGCATTCACCAATTAAACGTGTTGAAAACTGAAATCGCTGGGATAAATCTTCCGGTAAATTCTAATGAGAAAAAATAGAGGCGAAAAATGAAATATGGCGTTTTAACGTTGGCTGCCTACTTCTAACGAACCTGGACGCACTCGGTTAATGCGATTTTTATGTCGTTTCACAAAAAAATTAAGCATCCTGATGTAACTTTCTAGAGCTATTAATTGCTCGATACACTTTTTTGATGGAGATAATACTTATGCATCACATGTATTAAACAAGTCTAATCTGCGAATCTCCAAATTGGTAGATGTTTTATTGAAACACTTTTTATAGGAAATGTCTGATTAGTGATTATGTAAACACATTTTAAATGGTTAGACATTCGATTTTCGTTTAATAATTACTCGAACAATGCTAATTGATTTTTTTACCAAAAACTAATTTGCTTAACAGGCTAAGCTAAAGTTGTAAAAACAACAAAATACTTTGATAGTTGAAGTTATAATATTTTAATTACTAGTAAAATTGACGAAAACCAATTGATGACTGATCGCCAGTCATAAAAAAATTAAGTGAATATGGCAAAACTCTCCTCGAGCTCTGCAGAGCTTCGAATAAACATTCTTTAAAGAACATTTTCTGAAATAAATCCAGTATTACAGCACTAAATATATAAAAAGTAATTAAAAAGCTACATACTCCTTAAAGGTGAATATGATAAAGTTGAAGTGGAATTTGATGAAGTTTCGATGATTTGGTCATTCGCCCTGAAACGCAAAATTCAAAATTTGAACATAAGACTGAAACATCTATTTGTAAATAAAGCTAATTTATTAATTATCAACTATTTCCTAGAAATCTTCAAACACAATAAATAAAGTTTAAAGTTGTAGGAAATTATATAACAATATATGACACTTAAGAGAGGGAGGTTAGTACGTCATAATTGGTAACAAAGAACAAAAACAGGTATATCTTGTTTGGTACATCAGGTTAATGGTTAAAAAACAATACTTAAAGTAGTTCGATTAGTATATCACAAAAATGTTTAATTTTTCGTGTATAATGACTAGCAATATCGCAGTAATAAGAATATCTTTTAGTGCAATCTTTGGATGGCAACTAAAGAGTTCATCAGAGAGTCAGAAGTGCGAATTTTGAATAATCAGTATGCAGGACAACTTCAAAGAAAAGCCATACAACACGTACTGTGATAAATAACGATCAATCAATTTACTGTGATATCATCGAAATACTGTAAGTATTTCTTTTTTAACCATTAACTTGGTGTACCAAGTAAGATATGCCTGTTTTCGTCTTTTATTGCCAATTATGCTATTGCTAACACTTTTGTGGTATATTATTTATATTTTGACAGTGCCTTGATGTCTAGATAGTTTATTTAATCATAGGATACTCTTTTCTTTTGTTTTATTTTATACTTTACTTCAAGTATCTAACACTTGACGTCATTACTACTATGAATTTTCCAGGAATACTGTATATTTTGGAGAACCCAAATGCAAATGCCGCCTGCTATTATTATAAATTCGACAACATTAAACGTTGTTGCATATTTCAGGTTACCTTCAGAGTTTTTCCGGTTTTGGAATCCTAATTTTTTTAATGCGAATAAACAAAGTAATGGAGATAACAAAGAAAGGTACTCAACAAAACGTACAAATAATGTGCAACGGAAAAGAACTTGACTGGGTGGATAATTATGGATATCTTGGCGTTATAATAAACAATACTGGAACAATAGATCAAGAAATATTAAATAGAAAAAATAATACAAGTAAGGTTTATTATGTTTTAAACAACATAATTATAAATAAAAAAAGCATTAAGCCACTAAACTAAGAGTGTATAAGAGTGTCTATGTGCCTACACTAATATATTTACGCATCAGAAAGCTGGATCATGCAAGACAAAATGAAAAGAAGGGTAACAGCAGGGGAAATGAAATACTTGAGAAGAATGGTCGGAGAAACGAAACGCGACAGAATTAGAAATACAGCGATTGGAGAAGAACTGGAAATGGACCCATTAGTAGAAGAAATGAAGGGAAGGCAGTTTGCCTGGTTTGGGCACGTCATGAGAATGGGAAATAGAAGAGAGCCGAAAAGGATACTGGAAGCAAGGGAGGAGGGAAGATGATATGTAGGAAGGCCTAGGGAAACACGGGAAGAAAGAATGGAGATGATGATACTGAATAGAGGACAAAACTTAGGTCAACTAAAGGGAATGGCAGCTGATCGTGACCAATACCGTAAATGGATGAGCAAGTCGACGCCACAGGTGTAAGGAAAATGGAAAAGAAGAAGAAGAAGGAATCCTAATCTTACTCCCAAAGCTAAAAAATGTATTTATTCAGAGATTAATTTGGTGACGTTTTGGGAGAGGATTTATTTCGAAAAATCGTCGATAATGTGATGCATTGCTTTTACTGGTTTTGTGAATTGTTGCACCCTTTGATTAATTCAGGATTTATTAGTAGTTTGAAAGTAAAACACTCATTGGGCGGTCGAAATCTCAGGTATGAAATTTTTATTACCAACTTCATTTGTTGTTTGAATTGACTTTTAGGCCTTTTTTGTTTCGCCTTTATTTCATCTGAATCTTTTCTTTTGCGAGTAATTTCAAGGTTTATCATGCTATCTGCAGTAAGTTTGAGGATGGTGAAGTAGCTGTTTCTCCTCCTATAAACTAGTAAACAACCATAATCTGTTTATAAATTTCACTTCATTGTCATTTTATTCATTTGCTTTGTGCATTTGCTGAATTTATACGGAATTGTCTATTTGTTAAGAATATTAGAGGGATATAACGGATGCCGATACATATATCTGTACGTGCACTATTTGGTGATTATGCGAAGGACTTATTTTATATTCGTTACGTTAAATGTGACCCCGTCGATGATTCCATCCGCGAATTATAATAGTATATAGTTTTATTTACTGCCAATTGGTGCTTTTTGAACAAAGCCTGCTTCGCTGAATCAATTTCTAGCGCTCTTATCTAATCAGATCCTTTATAATTGCTATAACACCCAGTAAACTATTTGTTCGGATAGGTATTTATATAATAACTGGATATAAACTATTACCTATTTGATTGTATTTAATATGCACTTCGGGTTGAAATACCCCGTTTTTTAAATCTATAACGATATTTTCGCAGACTTCCTATTTGCGTCTAGTTGTTTATGTTTTTTAAAGCCTTGGTATTTAAACTTATATAAGGCTTATTCCTATTCATATCTGTTTTGTGTTCTTAAGATTAAATAAAATAGAATTCACGTTAGATTAGGAGTAATATAGGCAGATCACGATTAATTAAAGTGGATTTCCAGTCGGCAAGTAGTGATTTCGAACGTCATATTAGGACATTTGTTACATCTTACCCTCTGCGACCACGATACCATCACGTTTTATGATCGTGATCCCTGTGAAAGGCCATTTTTCTCTTAAATTAAAGGCTTATGCTAGGCAGCCACGCGAAGCGCGGTCGAAGATGGCTTATAAAAGCGCACTTAGTATGGTAGTAGCAAGCACTTAGTCTATATAATACGAGGAAGAAGAAGATGTTACTGTTATAAAATACAAAGTAAAAATCTCACTTATTTCTATTTTAATGTTGTTTGTTATTGTTTTCGGTTTTGCGATTAACTTATAATTCAAAGTGATTGCGGATTGGCAGATTATGAACATTTTAGAAAGATTGGCTTCATACATTCGGGAATATTTGTTTTCTGTTCCGCAATTAGACTATGAAAGTGTTTTGGTGCCATATTTTCATTATTACTGATTTTTTTAAATTTTCGTCAGATTCACTTGAAATCAGGTGTGATATTTAATCACTATCAATGCGACTATTGTCAAATAGTTTTAGAGTTACATTTGCTTCTTACTACTTATACACTATAACTTAAATTCTGCAAAGGATTAATAAGCTGGAATATGGAATATTGGGAATGCTTGTGCCATGATAGAAATTGAAGCTATGGTGTGAACGACCAAATTATGTAAAGTTACATCCCAATTACTAGCATGACTGCACGTTTTAAACATTTTTCTCGAGCACTCATAACAAGCATTTGAGTTCTTTGAGGGCCTGATACTTAACCAATAAAATTGTGGAGTTATGAACGGAAACATTCAAAATTTTACGGCCGCATTTTCATAGCTGTCGCGCGCGTTCCAAATCAACATTCTTAAGAATTAAGCGATCAAAGTGAGCGTACTGCGGGGCTGTTAACAATTGACAAATGACAAACCAGTGTACGCTACCGCCCGCAGTTTCTGTTATGACAACTGTCACTATTATTAATATGAAATATGAGGCCATCTCTAAGTCCGGCATATTAATAAATCCCAGATTCTAAACCCATTAGGTGCTACCTCACGCGCAATGCGCAACTATAAACACCTATTTTGAATGTCAAAGTTAAAGGCATCTTCCCATTTCTTCGGGATTTTTGTTGCCGCCGCAGTTCTTTTGCGGTTTTGTGCAACAGCGGTGCTTAATTTAGGAAAAATTCTTGGGAGGTAAGCCGGAAAGGGGTTTATCATTAAGCTGCAGATTTATTGCAGTTTTGATGGGGTATTTCAGCTCCTGTGCACATGCTGCACACGCTTTGAGTAAATAAGGGTTTCGGTTACACTCAAGAAAGGGTTGTTGAGCTAAATAGAGGGATGCAATGCAAATGTCGCGACACGAGCTATTTTTAACGCCTTCTGGGCAAAATATGAAAGTAGTAAATCTCCAACTTGCGCAGTTGGTAACGTTAATATAGCAGCAGCTGATTGGCCCTATTGAAGTTTTTGTGGGAATTTGAAAAATAATAAAGCTTAGACATATGGAGTTAAAATTGTAATTATTTTAACCAGAATTTTGTCTTTTTCTCAACAGTGAGATTGAGATCGTAAATTGCGTTGGCTTATAAACAGTAAGATAAGCTAAAATACATAAATCAATGTTCAAAGCTTGCACAAGTACAGCCCTTTCTTAACTTTCGTTTTACTTTGCTGCGTGTAAACAATTTAAGGTTTAGAACATAATTTAAGATGAGTTGAGTAGCTAAGTATAGTACAAACTATAGTCTTTTTCTATTTAAAATAATTCTTATAGCTTTCAAATTGACTTGTAAATAAAACAGTTTTACAAGAAAATGTTTTCAACGTCAAGAAAGGTACTGCAAAAAAAATTTTTTACTATACTACATTTCAAATAAGAATGCAGGAGGTGGCACTGTAAACTCAAACTCAGTTTTACACTAGGAAAATCAAGTTTGTTTGACTGCTCGTGTTTTACAATAATTTTGTCCTATAGAATTCAAATAAACCTTGTAGACCAGCTTTTCTAGCATTCATATCGAATGTCCAATTGACAATTTTGACAAATATTTCATTTTCAGATGGCGGTAATGGTTACTTTGTTTCGACCAATCACGGTCTTAGTTAAGATTACTACTTAGTTCCAAGTACTTCACGCAAGTAGAATAGGGGCCGCTTACCCCCACTCCTTTTAATTCGATTCGCGGATTCGCGGTTTAATTCGCGGATTTCGCGGTTTTATTCGCGGATTGACCTAATTAATTTCGCGGATTGATCTAATTAATTTCGCGTTTTGATCTAATTAATTTCGCGGTTTGATCTAATTAATTTTCACATGTGCTACTGATTAAATTACGCATTAGATTTTTTAATTTGCTTCTGGAATTACACGGCGGCCATCTTGGATTTCTGGCGGGAATATTTGAAATTTGAATTTTTTCAGATTTTTTTCTAAGTTTAATTTGTTGGATTTGAATTTCGCGGTGTGTCGGCCATTTTGGTGAGCGCGCACTTCTCACGGCGGTTGTTTTTAATTTTGAATTTTCGCGGAAATATTTAAAATTCAAACTGATAGAGCCATCGCGCTCTTCGAAGCTGCTGTCTCTCTCTTGCATTCACTCGCGGAAATATTTGAATTTAAAAAAGCTATTTGCGGCGGGCCCAAGTGGGAATCGAACCCGAGTTTTCTGACCATAAGCCTAAGGACCCTACCGCTACGCTATCGAGGCGTCTTGGAAATATAGGAATTGAACAAGACGTCATTTCGCAGCTGTGCCGTCACACCGGCCGAATTTAAACAAACTATATTTCAAAAATTTATATTATGAGAATAGTGAATGTTTACCATATTGTGTTTACAGGCAGATGCAATTTTTAAAAAACTAGATTTGTAACAGCTTTGCTACTAATAATAATTTTATAATTTGCAATATAGTCATTGCCCCAAGTTTCTGGTTAATTTCCATTCGCGCAGTGGTTAATTCCCATTCGACCGCGCATAATTTGAAAAGCTATATGAAATAATTACTTTATTTTTATAATTAAAACAGCGAAATCAGCGAATAAATCAGCGAACCCGCGATAATTACTTTTATTTTATATAGCGAAATCTGATTCATAAATTTGATCGTTGTAAACTTTTAAAACAGGTCGAGACATGTGTTTTGTTCATTTAAACAACCTTGGTGACGAGGCTCCTTTGTTTGGTGCAGTGAAACGTAACGGTTTGCCCTCCAGCGCTTTCGCGAACCGCTTTCTCTTGTCTAAACCACTACAAGGCGAGCATACCTCGTTCATTCCGCCACATCCCGCAGCTGAAGACGCATCGTAGTGCAAGTGCCAGCTATCTTTTGAAAGCGTGAGTGTAAGTGCTATAGTGATTGTTTTGTGCTTTTTCATCTGCAACGATGAACACATCCGAGTTAACCGTCTATCAAATTCTTGATTATTTCAAGAACGGGCTATATACAAATGAGGAATTTGTTTTACTAGCCTTTAAAATAATTCAGCATAAACTAACTAACGAGGGCGTGGTTCTGGAACCGTCGTATTTTCATACTTATTTCGAGTTGTGTCAAGCCGTCGGAAGAATTCGGGCCAAGCAGTCGTTTGCCTCCCTATCGGTAAGTAAAAATATATTTCCTATTTTTAGAAAATTATTAAATGTGCGAAAGTTTCCTACATTTTGTAACAACAATTCTGAAAACCTATTAGTTTAAAACTCATTTGTCGTTAGTCGATTTAAAATAGCACATAGCCCCGTTAATTAAAAAAGCTAATATAAATCACAAATTACAGGATGGAGCATCGACGTCGACGGGGCCTTCTGCTAAACGTGGCTTGGAAGACGATACGCGTCAATCGCCCCTGGTCATTTCATCGATAAATGTAAGTATACCCGACATTTTTATATTTAAATCAGCCATTAGAAAATTTTGATTCATGAAACTAAAATAAAACCCGTTTGGGGCCATACAAGTAATTTTACGGTGAAGTGATTGTAACATACTTCTTTTTTAATTTACAGCAAATGAATAACCCAAGACCATCTACTTCATCCGCCATGTTGGAGACCGGCCATGCAGGGCAGCAACGACCTACCCCAAGGACTTCTGCAATTGGCGAAATGTTAGCACATGTAAGTTTTGCCGAACTATTTTTTAAATGTGCGAAAGTTTCCTACATTTTGCAGTAACAATTCTAAAACCTATTAGTTTAAAACTCATTTGCCGTTAGTCGATTTAAAATAGCACATAGCCCCGTTAATTAAAAAAGCTAATATAAATCACAAATTACAGGATGGAGCATCGACGTCGACGGGGCCTTCTGTTAAACGTGGCTTGGACGAAGATACGCGTCAATCGCCCCTGGTCATTTCATCGATAAATGTAAGTATAACCGTCATTTTTATATTTAAATCGGCCATTAGAAAATTTTGGTTTATGCAAGCTAAAATAAAAACCCGTTTGGGCCACACAAGTAATTTTACGGTGAAGTGATAGTAACATACTTCTTTTTTAATTTACAACAGATGAATAACCCAAAGCCATCGACCTCTGCGGACATGTTGGTTCTTGCAAAACCGTCGTCGGTGAAACAGCTTCAGTATATTACGTTGATGAGCGAAGGTCGCAAGATTATAAAGAAGTTCAACACTGAAGCTCTCACCTTGACCTTCAAATTCAATGAGATAGAGGCTGCGACGAGCAACCCTGTCATATGGCTTCGTGTAAGTATAACTATATGTGTATTGAAAACAACCACTCTAAATTTACGCCGCAAGTTATTTATTGATTTTAAATGGATTTATAGTTTATTTTTTAGTCACATGTTCTAAATTCATTGCTGTAGTTTTAGTTCGGTTTTACAAATTTGAAATTGATAGTTTAATTATTTCAAACATTTGCAACGTTATATACTCAGTTAATATTTTGAAATATGATGAGCTAGACGTTTTAACTTATTGAAACCCTTATTTGCAGAATGCATTCGATGAGATCATCACGCACATCACCAGGGGGGCATCGGCTTCTGATAAGATAGGTCTAGTTTTAAGGAACGATAATTTTGCAGACAAGCCGATAGGCATTTCTTTCCGCCGTGTTGACCAACTCAACGCCGGTGTTGTAATGTCGACCTTGGAGAAAATACTTCAATCTAACGCTAAGTTTTTTGCTCACGATAAAATGACATTGCATGTAAACCGAATCACTTTGCCTGTTGGATATGGAAAATCACGTATCAGAATGACTGGCGTTAGTTTTGAGGAATTTTCTCGAAGGAAACCGGGTATATTAACTGTAAGAAATGATGACAATTACTGTCTTGCCCGAGCACTTATTCTGGCCAAAGCTTGGGTAGATAATGATCCAGATTTGCATCTCTATAAAGCAGGCTACCCAATCCTAGCACAGAAATCGTATGAACTTTGTGAAAATGTCGGTGTTAATCTAATCAATGGGGCCACGCGAGAACACTTGGAACAATTTCAGTTGTATCTAGCTAATTACACCATTGTCGTTTATAATTCGCGTATTGGCGCCAGTAAATATTACGAGGGGTCCAGGGAATCCACTAGAAAAGTATTAAATTTGTTATTAGAAGACCAACATTACAATGTAATAACCAGTTTAACTTCAGCTTTTTCAACCAGTTATTTTTGCGAATTTTGCTTAACCCGCACCAATAATAAACAGGCTCACAAAAATTGCCCTTATATTTGCCCGTGTTGTCATGCAAAACCACCCTGTAACATGTTTTTGGATCCAATAGCTTGCAATAATTGCCATAGGGATTTTCGTGGTCGGGAATGTTTTGACGAACATACAAAATCATTATGCAAAACTTTAAAAAGGTGTGGAGTATGTCTCACGACATACTGGCAAAACAACAAGAAAGGTCATACGTGCGGTGTAAAATATTGCCATACCTGCGCGAAAGAAATGCCAACCCGCCATTTATGTTATATGGCAAAGAAAAAAAGTCCTAAATTGTCTAAAAAGTTTATTTTCGTTTTTTATGATTTTGAGGCAAGACAGGAGACAGCTTTGGAAGGTTTAGATAATGTTTTTTTGCATGAGCCAAATTTATGTGTCGCGCAAAATGTTTGCAATTCTTGTATTAATCTTGACGATGTCACACAGGCTTGTAACATTTGCGGTCCTCGTCAACATGTTTTTAAAAATAACCCCGTTCAAAGCTTGCTAGAATATATTTCTAAATTATCAAATATCGCTAACGTTTTTGCCCTGGCGCATAATATGAAGGGATATGATGGCTCTTTTATTATGCAGCATATTGTAAAGCATCAGAAAAAGTGGGCCCCGAAAATTATTGCAACCGGTACAAAATTAATGTGCATTACCTGTCCCAATGTTAAATTTATAGACTCTTTAAATTTTTTGCCTGTAGCATTAGCTAAGCTGCCCAAAACATTTAATTTTGAAGCTACAAAAGGTTACTTTCCCCATTTATTTAACAAGTTAGAGAATCAAAATTATATTGGAGTAATGCCCCCAGCACACTTTTATATGGCCGATGAAATGTCCCCTTCTTGTCGCGCAGAGTTCTTTGAATGGTATAATGTGGAAATTGCTCGTAATGCAGTATTTGACATGCAGGAAGCAATAGTAAAGTACTGTATTCAAGATGTAGCGATACTTCGCAAGGCTTGTATACAGTTTTGGACACGTTATAACAAAGAAAATGGAGTAGATCCTTTTAGAGAGTGTAACACAATAGCCGGCTGTTGCAGTTTAGTTTACAGGCGAAATTTTTTGAAAGAAAACACGATCGCAATTATTCCACCAGGCGGATACAGGTTAGGGGACAGGCAGTCGACGATTGCAATTAAATGGCTTTTATGGGTAGGACACGAGCAAGGTATCGCCATTCAACATGCTGGTAATAATCGCGAGGTTCGATTACCTGAAGGTATTTTGGTGGATGGTTTTTGCGCTGCAACAAATACAGTGTATAATTTTCACGGTTGCTATTTCCACGGTTGTGAGCAATGCTACCCTGACCAAACCGTAGATTTATCAAACGTGAAAAATGATACAATGTTTGTTCGTCGCGAGGCAACAGAAGCATCTGCCTCGAGAATTAGAAGGGCAGGTTATACGCTTGTAGAAATGTGGGAATGCGAATTTAATTTATTTTTGAAATATAATCATAATGCAGCTAATTTTGTAAACAATCACGACATTATTAGAAATACACCGTTAAATCCGCGAGATAGTTTTTTCGGTGGGCGTACTAATGCTGTAAAACTTCATTATAAATGCCAGGAAAACGAGCAGATAAAATATTTCGATGTTTGTAGTCTTTATCCTTTCGTTAATAAATATAGCAAGTATCCTGTAGGCCATCCTAAAGTATACGTTGGTGATGCGGAGTGTAGACAGTTTCCTCTCGATTCAATCGATGGATTAATTAAATGCACTGTATTGCCGCCTCAAAATCTTTATCATCCAGTTTTACCCCTCCGAATGCATGGCAAATTAATGTTTGTGTTATGCAGGTTATGTGCCGAAACCAGCTTCCCTGGTGACTGCATCCATGCAGAAGACTCGCGCAAGTTTACCGGAACATATGTGTCCGATGAACTAAAAAAAGCTGTTCAACTGGGATACCGTGTGCTCGAGTTTCATGAAATATGGGCGTACGATATTGTGCAATATAGCAGGGCCACTAAAACAGGCGGTCTATTTTCGGGATATGTCGATAATTTTTTAAAATCAAAACAGGAATGTAGTGGGTGGCCTGCTTGGTGTAACAACGAAAACGCCAAGGATCAATATTTAGCCGAATATTTAGAACGAGAAGGCGTAACCTTAGAAAAGGATAAAATTTGTTTGAATTCTGGCATGCGTTACAGTTCAAAATTAAATTTAAATGCATTCTGGGGCAAATTTGGGCAAAGGGAGAATTTGATGCAGACAAGCATTCTTTCAGATTCCTATGACTTTTTTAAAATGTTAACTGATCCTTCAATACAGGTTCATTCAATCATGATAGTCGATGAGGAGGTGATAGTCGTAATCTGGGATAGACCTGAGGAGGGAATAGTTTCGCTTAAAACGGTCAATGTTGTATTGGCTGCATACACCACAGCCAATGCAAGACTTGAATTATATAAATATTTGGAACAATTAGGGGAGCGTGTTTTGTATTTTGATACCGATTCCATATTGCTGACCCAAAAGCCTGGTGAATGGGTACCTCCTGTGGGCGATTTTTTGGGGGATATGACGGACGAGATGAGGGAATATGGGCCAGGTAGCTTTATTACGGAATTTGTTAGCGGAGGGCCTAAAAACTATGCCTTTAAGGTTTTCTCGACCAATAAAAACGCTTACGAATTTGTATGTAAAGTAAAAGGCATAACTTTAAACTACAAAAATGCCGAAAAAGTAAATTTTGATACCCTTAAGAGCATGGTTCTTGACAATGCCGCCGCGACGTATGTAGAGACCGACCGGAAAATTGCTCGTACAGGGATGTATCAAGTCATATCTAAGCCCGAAAAGAAAATTTATAGGGTTCAGTACACTAAACGTAGGCGTGTTGAAGATAGTTATGACACATTACCTTATGGGTTTAAAGCAGACTAGTGTTTATATTGCGTACAGTTTCGTTCTTTTTATAATCAACTGTTTTTATAACAATATTTTATATTTTGTATTGTCTTTTTTTTTAACTTTTATGAGTGCCTATATTGCGTATAGTTTCGTTATTTTTATAATCAACTGTTTTTATAACAATATTTTATATTTTGTATTGTCTTTTTTAACTTTTATGATGTTTTTATGCAACAACTTATTGCACTTGTAGCCACATATTTTTGTAAAACAAAAGTATTTAAACTAATTTTTGATTTATGCATTATGTTTACATGTAATTGCTTATTTGTTCGTACGTATTTTCAACGTGTGGTTAGTGTTCACATTTCATAAGACCCGCTTTGTGGCAATTGGTTTCATAATATTTAATTTCAATCATTTTAGAAAACTAACCACGACTGTCGCAAAACGTACATTAAATATTGCACTTATTGTCACATGGTTCAATTTGCGCTAACTTTAACTGCATGTTAGATTTTAATTGCATGTTAGTTTTATTTGCATGTTAGTTTTATTTTGCATGCTAGGTTTAAGAGGCTGTTAATTTTTGTAAATAAAACAACCGAATATTGTAAATACATTTATTAAATATTTTGTGTGTAATAAAAATATGTTTAATTACAAACTATTTGTGTTTTTTTCTAAATAACATTAAACAAGTTTATTAAGGTAAAGTATTGGATATATAGTGCTTTTACATATGTGTCATTAGAAACTAAATTATCAGTGAACAGGTTTACAAAGCTTATCATACATGCACCATTCATTTTAAAATATAAATACATTAAACAGTATATGCCGCAAACGTTAGAGCTAAAATCTTGCAAAATTTTTGGATTATGAGACCAGCTGATTGAATTTTGTTGTAAAAATTTTAAATGATAACCGCTTGGAGGGCGGCCGTATGAATCAAAGTATTCCCCATATCCATATTGGTCTATATACACTGCATTCCAATGTTGTCCAGGTCGGTTTGCTGGATCTGTGTTGACGATGATTGCCACAGGTCTTGCAATTCTTGTAGGGAGTTGATCAGAAGCAAAAACATAGCGTTTCACATTCAACAGACTCGGGATTGTTTGCAATATTTTCTGAACTTCCAGTGTATTCATTGCGCCACCAGTCGGATAAAATTAGTATGTTTTCCAATGCACATACAGGCGAACGGATGTTGTGATTGAGGCAACGTACGGCAGCAGTAGTTTTTCGCAAAACTTTTAAAGACGGGCACTCGAGATCCTCCAAATTTACGACGATTTTATTCAGAAAACTTAGAACCTCCTTCTTTTCTTGGCCCTTAACGTACACTTTTTCAAATTTTTTGAGAACTCGTGCTAGCTCTGCTTCAAATTCATCAAAATGTATAGAACCAGAATCCCAGGTTAGACCGTGATGTCTTTGCTCCAGATAGTTTATGCCTTTTTTAACGAAATAGGGCAGAGTGTCATATTTTGCAGGAGGTTTTAAAACGAAAATTGCTAACTGGTTGCCATCTGCTGAAATAACAGCCACTTCTTTCGGAATAAACTGTTTCTTATCACCACGGAACCCTTGCAGATCTACGAAGGCACTGTCCATACTGACGAAATGTTTGAGCATGACTAAATTTTAAAAAACTGTTGTTGGTTTTTAACTACTAAAATCCACCAGCACATTTCTGTGTTTGTCAATTTCTACGACGTTATCGAACTCTGCATAAACTAGACAATTAATAGTTTCTTCTAACGCGTTTTGAAAACCCACCTCTAAACGTAGAGCGCCATTTTTAAGAAGGTTCCAGTGTGTTGTTGCATTTGCAGCCAGATCGGGGGTTAAATCAAAAGCAAATAGACAGTAGCCATAAGGGTAATCTTCACGTTTTATAGCGTTGCCTTCATTGAGGAAGTGTATACCGCTACCCGAGAATAGTGTGTGATATGCTTGAACGTACATGCCATTCTTAGAAAAATCAGGCTGTAGAGGTTTTGAAGGAATTTGTTGACCGTCGATGTATAGGGAGAAATAATTGATTTTGTAGTTATTAAAATTGAAAGGGTTTGCTGCATAATGGCCGTTAAATGCTCTATTCGATACAAAACCTACAATGCATCGTTTTGGTAATTGCCCCAGAAAAATATTATCTAAAGATTTTCTTTGCACACCAGCCGGAATAGTTAACACTTTAACATCGGATCTTGTAATGGGGTATTTAGCAGGCGCAGTCGCCAAAGCTTTGGTATGCGCTAGTAAAATAGACGGGTTTATTTTCATTTTTCTCACTAGTAAGCTGGCATCACTAATTTTCACTTTGAATGTAGATCCTTCGTCTGCCATTAAATTGAACGAATCTCGGGATCTGATAAATTTGACTTTCATTTCAACTCCGTTTATAAGAAATTTTTCTTGATTGAATAAATCGGAATGCACATGTCCCATCATTTCGACTTGCTTACTTGCAGCAGTAAAAAATTTCCGCTTTACAAATCCTTCATTATGCGTAGTGATGTCATCCATGTTATCGGCTGTGTCGTTGTACCATAGTGTGCATGTTAAATGGGTTGATTTAGCACCATTGCCGTAATTCAGCAGAGTTTCAATGTATGAACGGTATGCGTATGTATTGTTTGGCGGGCTCACAAGCTTCTGATTCAAATACACCTCAACTTGATTAAACATAGAGTGCATCCAATTATTAACAGGGCCTACAACCTCTTTGTCGGTTAATGGTGTATCATCTTGTTTAACAATTTTAGCAGTAATGTATAACATGGTCTGACTTAAATCGATATAATCGTTACCGTTTCCAGGCACAATAAATTCAATCGGTGCATCGTCATTAAGCGAGGAAAGCGGTTTGTAAAAAATCCATTGTCCATTTTCGATACTGGTTTGAGTTGCGGGCAGAGCGAACAAATCTAACTCTGATTTAACACACTCACAAGACTGCGCATGCAAAAACGCCATTGTGAAAACTACTTGCTGGTGAAGATATCGGTGTAGCTGGGTTTGCTCAGCTTCTTCCTAGCGATTTTTCTTGTAGACTGATTGTAATTCAGAGTGCGTTGCCTTTTATATCCCGATCCTTCCATTAGAGTATCAATTTTTCTATCGGCTTTACGTTTGAGATTCTTTCCAGCCTCCTGTACACGGTTATGGAACGCTTCTTTTAGCGGTCGACTTTCACTAACATCTCCTAAAATGTTAGCGCCTGTCCTTAAAGCTTCCTTTCCAACAACTTTAGCACCGGTTTTAAAAAGAGGCAGGATACTACGAAATATTCCGCCTAAAAAGCTTCCGATCCCATGACCTCTCTGGTAGGCTGCTCCTCTGTAGATAGCTCCAACGCCTTGACCTGCCTGATTGGTGTAGTATTGTTGATAAGGACAATCCATAGCAGCTACTGTATCCTCTTAAAGTGTAGTTTTAAACTCAACGTTCCAAACTCGAATGGCATCACACCCGACGTTTCGGTCCTTATATTTATCTCGATATTCTCAAATTCCCTCTTCATGACATTTATATAATGAGTCGGCGAAAATATGGCGTCTTTGTGGCAACCGTAATTATAATTATCAGAGGTCACGTTAACAATACGAAGAAGCGGCGCCAAGACATCTCCTACAAGCTGTGGTTCCACAATATCGCAGTAAATAAACATTTGTGATGGTAAACCAACCCAGATATTTGCGGGGTGGCTTGGTACAGGTGCTTCAGCTATATTTATATCAGGTTTATAACCAAGTTGTAAGGCCAGACGTTGTGAAAATCCTAGCATTTTCAATGACGACGTTTTAATTTCAAGAGACACGCGTTTTGTTACTCTATTATATTGAAAATTCAGCAACTTTTCTAATAACCTGTGATTGTTAATTTCGGCTGTAATATGTTCAATGTTTTCATAATTGCCGGGCTGAATACAGATTACGTGCCATCCATCGCTACCATAGTAAATTTGCTCTCTATCACTTTTAAAATATGAATTAGCGTTTTGCAATACTTTTTTCAACTCAGCATACGTTTCTTCTCCGGCTTGCACTTTAGGTATTTCTGTGCGATAATAGACTAGATTTTCTGTATCTGTCACGGCCAAAAAGGAGCATGGATATTGCACTTCAGCAATACCTGTAACCCATTGCCCCGGTAACCTTATTCGTTTAGGGAGCTGCGTTATGAATTGTGCTGTGGTGTTATTTGGAAAATAGCTCATAGAACTATTGCTAAGTAATGTTAGATAAAATTCTTCATCTGTATTCATAGTTGCTGAAGATTAGCTGCAGGAATCCAAGAGTTGAACTTGTCGTTATAATTTCGCCACTTTACAAAGTACTCTTTGCGCTGACCGTGTCCTCTTTCTTTTAACACTTGTTCGACTTTAAACAAAGCGTTATCATCCAAAGTCACTGGCTGTAATTCCTCTTCATAAAAGACGCCCTCTATCGTATCGTTGCTTAAATCAACTATTTCGTACACAGGTGGTTTTCTAAGAATCACTTTTTTAATTATAAACACTTCGCCGCTCCAATTAGTTTCATATCCTTTCTCGAATGCGTCCTTCGTTCTACTAATTCTTACATGTTGGTTCACTTTATATTTAGGCTTCCTGTCGACTCCCATCCCCTTTCTGTACAGATTGTTCCACACTTCCAGTATATTACCATCATTTACTGCGGAGGGTGCCATCTTGATGCTTGAATGATGGCGGTTGTTATACGAAGTCAGTAAATTTTGTAATACGTCTATGTATTTGTATGAATTAGAGTATGTGAAATAGCGCCACATTCTGGTTTTTAATGTTCTATTGAAACGCTCAATGACTGATGCTTTAACATCAGGGTTTTGCGTCACATAAAACGTGATATCGTGTTGTTTGAAAAAATTCTGTACGGCTCTAGCAACAAATTCTTTGCCTTTATCGGTTTGTAAATTTATGGGCGTGTTACCGGCTTCAGCAAATATTTCACGAAATGCGTTTATTACTGAAGTAGCCGTTTTAGATTTAAGAGGCCTCGCCCATGCCATTTTACTAAACACATCAATTACGGTTAGAATAAAATTATAGCCGTCGTTGTGTGAGGCTAAACTACGCATGTCGCAGAGATCAGCCTGCCATAATTCGAAAATGTTGCTAACAATGTACTTGTTTCTAGGGAATTTTTTTCTTGCAGTTTTGTGAATAGTATAGGCGTCCTGTTTCTTTAGCCATTCCTTTACTTCACCACTGGGACGATTATTTTTCACGGAAGAAATTAATGAGTTTGCGCCTGCGAAGCCTACTGGGTTGGCCGGATCATAATAGATGGCGTCCAAATTCATTCTGCTATGTTAAAGTTTAAGACGCTCCCAGCCAGAAATACCCTTTATTTTCGATATCGATCTTTGCGTTGTTTTCGGTGTTTTTCGCGTTGAACCCTCTTGCTTGGACGTTGTTGCAGTCGCTATTAACTTTGATTTAGGATCGACGTCACCCTCCACATCTGATTTACTTACGTCTGGTACATTTTGCCGTTTAGGATCCCCAAATAGCACTTGAGGTACATTGTTCTCTTTAATGTAATCGAGGAACTTGTGTCGGCCTGGCGGATTTGTAGTTTTCTTAGGTCTTAGAACATCATGCATTAAATCAATAATGTTGGAGGACGGTAAAATTTCACCTTTTATGCTGACTGTACCCTTGCCGTCCCACTCCACTTCATCCGACGTTCTTAGAAGCTGTAAAAAGGCTTCACCGTTTTTCTTAAAAGTATTAGGGAGCGTCGATAAAATATATGCGTCTGAAATACCCCTGTTGTTCGATTCTATAGGTATCTTTATTGATTGCCTCGTTTGATCCGCAAAATGAAGGTACCTTTGTAAAACCTGATTGTACTGTAGCCATTTATCGTGATCGGTTAATTTAGACGATAAAACCTTTTGCATTTCGTCATCAAGCTGGGATAATATATTTTGCTCTGATTTCTCTGTATCCTTAAAGCGATGCATGAATTCAGGCGGTACGATCATCATTTTTCGGGTATTTTCCATCTTATTTGAAAATAGAGCTCAATACACCAGTAATTAATGGAGCTAATATCAGTGGTAGGAAAGCGCCACCCTTCTGTATTAGTATTTGACGCTTCTTTTTTATAGACTCTCCAGGCTTGACTAAACTCCTAAGAACAGCTTTATGCTTCGAGATCGTTGATTTTTGATTAAGTGATAAAGGTATTTTTCCTTTTAAGGTATTATGCACACACTCGCAGATACAATGAATTTGTTTATCGCCTACGGCTTTTAATAACGCGGTTCGCTCCTTTGGTCCGAGTTTATGTAGAGCACGCAACAACTCCGAATTTTTAATTACTGATCGAGACATCACTAATGAATGAGAGTAAACTGGTTAGTGTACGAGCTTTTATACCCCTTTTTCGGCATATAAATATAGCACGCCCCATCTTGGCGAAAAATCGATGTTCTATACCTCGCTATATCAGGTGTACTTTGCTTTAAGTCGAATAACAAATACCCGTGTGGCCTAGCTGTTGCGTCCTCGTATGCTTCTTGAAGGAATCGAGGATTTTCGGGACATATCTGTCTGGTTAAGTGCTTTATTTGAGCTCTATCTCGCGGATTTTTGAAAAGAATAATGTAATGGGCATTTAGGGAAATATCCCGCTGTCCTTTTCCTTGGTGAAAAATGTTTTGCGTAATAAAAAAAACACTGAGATTGTGGTGATGGCTCCCCTTGGTGAATATGTCTACGACTGAGCTATTTGTTTCCCTCATTAAATCGTCGATTATTAGAAGTTTGGGTTCGGACCCCTCAAAAGATGTCATGTCTGGCAGACCTTGTTGAAATTCGACTAAAGATTTTAAATCTTCGTACAATTTTTGCCACTCGCCATAACACCAAATAACTTTAGCGAAATTTACACTGCAGAGTTTTTTCATATTTTTCAAGAAATTTATTACAAAAAACGATTTGCCCGATCCTGAGGGGCCTGCCACAATAGCCGAAAAAGGATGAGAAAACTGATGCTCCATTTTTATGCAGTGAGCGATTATTACAGTACGGCCGTCGTGAATAAACTAACCTAAAAAATCAACACGCTCATAATAAATACATTAAAACATGGTAGGTGCGGGAATCGAACCCACGACCTCTTTCGAGATCAGATCTTAAGTCTGACGCCTTAACCACTCGGCCAACCTACCGCATGTATAAACCAACACTCGCTACATAATTAAAAAGAAATACAGTTTAAAACATTCTTTATTTACATTTTCATACAATATTTCATATAAACTAGGACATGTACGGTTTCATGCGCTCATCTGTATCAATCAACTTCTGCAGTTCTATAATAACATACATTTTAAATTTGAACACAAGTTCCCACAATAAAATATCGTTAGCGAAAGTCCAGCGCAGAGTATTAAAAATGATTGAATCATCAAGACACAAATTTTCTGCATGTATTACTTTGTCGACGATCACTTCACCAAAATTTTGGAAATTGCACTTTACACGTTTCAAGTCATTTATTTTCACAATCATCAAGTTGTACATCGGCAATAAATTTGATAGTGTTTCATACGTTACGTAAAGAGTAAACTTGTTCTCGGGGTCCTTTGTAATAATCCTGCAGGTATCATTGTTCACGTACTCCACTGTGTGCTCAGTTAATTCACATCTGAAAGTCCCCTGCTTGGCCATCACAAACATGTTCGGTAGCGCTTCCACAAAAGTCATGAACGACTCGGCTGTGAATGAAACACCTGCTCCAATGTCGGTCTTCAAAATTCTTGCAACAGGCGAAAATTGTTTATAAGGATCCAGGCCCAAATGAACAACCTTGCTTGCGCTATTGTTTAAAGGCACAGTGAGGTCGCATAATAACCGTTTCTTTTCCCGTCGGGTTTGGCGGATCTCAGGCGTCACGATCGGTGTTACGTCATAGGAAGGCATCGTCTCCTCAATGAACACCCGCAGGTCCTCCTCGGTGGCATCTAGACGTGGTGAATACCCCTTGGCCTCCACGTCCATGGCTGGTGGTTGTGACGGTGCACCGTGTTGTTTTTTATTTAAAAGATGCGTTTTCTTACTTGTTTTTTCTGCTGTCGGTCTCCTGGTGTAGGGGCCTGGTTTTTCTTGGCACTTATTAACACTTCGAGGATCCATCTTAGGTAAAACTGGTGGTGTTGACACGACGACTAGGAGTGAAGCAATTCGATGCGCTATAGAGTCCGCAGCCACTTTTATGCAGGTACGAAAACATTACGTCAGCGACACCCCACTCTCGAGCCGGAGCATGTCGGTGCCTGTGTTTTGCAGTGCAGGCTCTGACAGGCGTTTTACAACGGTCAAATTTATGAATCAGATTTCGCTATATAAAATAAAAGTAATTATCGCGGGTTCGCTGATTTATTCGCTGATTTCGCTGTTTTAATTATAAAAATAAAGTAATTATTTCATATAGCTTTTCAAATTATGCGCGGTCGAATGGGAATTAACCACTGCGCGAATGGAAATTAACCAGAAACTTGGGGCAATGACTATATTGCAAATTATAAAATTATTATTAGTAGCAAAGCTGTTACAAATCTAGTTTTTTAAAAATTGCATCTGCCTGTAAACACAATATGGTAAACATTCACTATTCTCATAATATAAATTTTTGAAATATAGTTTGTTTAAATTCGGCCGGTGTGACGGCACAGCTGCGAAATGACGTCTTGTTCAATTCCTATATTTCCAAGACGCCTCGATAGCGTAGCGGTAGGGTCCTTAGGCTTATGGTCAGAAAACTCGGGTTCGATTCCCACTTGGGCCCGCCGCAAATAGCTTTTTTAAATTCAAATATTTCCGCGAGTGAATGCAAGAGAGAGACAGCAGCTTCGAAGAGCGCGATGGCTCTATCAGTTTGAATTTTAAATATTTCCGCGAAAATTCAAAATTAAAAACAACCGCCGTGAGAAGTGCGCGCTCACCAAAATGGCCGACACACCGCGAAATTCAAATCCAACAAATTAAACTTAGAAAAAAATCTGAAAAAATTCAAATTTCAAATATTCCCGCCAGAAATCCAAGATGGCCGCCGTGTAATTCCAGAAGCAAATTAAAAAATCTAATGCGTAATTTAATCAGTAGCACATGTGAAAATTAATTAGATCAAACCGCGAAATTAATTAGATCAAAACGCGAAATTAATTAGATCAATCCGCGAAATTAATTAGGTCAATCCGCGAATAAAACCGCGAAATCCGCGAATTAAACCGCGAATCCGCGAATCGAATTAAAAGGAGTGGGGGTAAGCGGCCCCTATTCTACTTTCCCGATTGCAATGCTCGTTTCCTTTTCCTTGCCGAGCATTTGCACAGGCGTTAACGAGAATACTTGCGTGGTCGCCGAGATTCCTGCATTTAGTTTCAATTTATTTTTCGAAAACGTTTCAAAAACAATTTCCGTTTATACTTGTACGTAATTAAACTCTTATTAATCTGAAAAGCGTGAAATCGACCCATCTACCTCCTCTCAACCGTGAAGTTCTGTGCATGCAACACGGAAGGATAACCTTTGCTCACCAAAACTTTTAGTGGCACTGTTTTGCAGAGAAATTTAAAGTTTTGTGGTTATATAAATAGAACTATAATTCTGACTATTCAACACTATAACATATAAGCCAATCACATTGCAAACATTTGCTTTTTTCAACCAATAACAGCAGTATATCACTGAATATTGGGCACCAGGCAAAAAATTCACAAAACAATGTACGTACTCAAAAAATAAATAGCCTTGTTGCGAAGTATCGCTTAGCAACGATGTTCTGTCCTTAGTGATATCGCTAGGTTGCGTAACACTAAACCGTAATAAACTGTGTGGCTTGTTTTAAAAATTTTAAAATGCTGTGTTTTGGAAGTATTCCGCTGAATTTAATTGAGAATGAATAATTATATTAATTGTTGGATTATTTTTCAATAATGTTAATCCTTATGTATTAATATTGTTAAATAGTCGTCCCAAATACCACTCGAAGTGGATATATATTTTTTTAATATTTTGCCATTTTCATAGAAATTATTGCAAATTTCACTCAACAAAATCACATTTAAATGTCACTCGCCTTCGGCTCGTGACATTTTTGATGTGATTTTGTATCGTGAAATTTAAACGCAATAATTTACATGGAAACGACAAAATATTTGTCAAAAATATATCCACTGCTTGTGGTATTACCCTTGAACATATCCATTTCGTTGGGCTTTAAATGCTGCATATTTATCATGTTTATCACAATGAATCCATTTTATGATAAATCACTGCAAGTGATCGTCAATTGGTCAGAGCTACTACATACCTTTAACCCTCCAGTACCCGTTCAAAATTCTAAGACATCAGTACCCGCACCGGTCTCGCAGACCGACACCCTCTGCCACCTCCATAAAAATAGTGAGATATCTTATGGCATTTGTTTCTTGTTCACTAACGTCTTCATAATCAGATATTTCCTGTTCAGTGTCACTGTTCATTTCCCTAGTTTCCAATAAATTATTTTCGTCAGACGATGGCACATCATCATAAAACGCGTTGTCGACATCCTCCTCCGCTATTATATCTCGAATCGTCTGTTCTAGTCGCGCCTCTTCTTTCTCATAAAATCTGCCATGACTATAATAATGTTTTAGTATAACATTGTTACTAAAAATGCAGAAAATACTTCCTTCTCCTCACATTGGTCGTATATCAAAGGTAAAAATAAAAACAACTCGGGTACCCGCTTCGGTCTCTGAAACCGAAATTATAAATAACTTTTAAACCACTGCACGCACGAACTCAAAATTGCATACGGATCTTCAATGGCAATATATAGGAAGGTAGTGAAATGGGCGGTAAACTAACGCTAGCACATTAAGTAATATACTGCATCATGTGTTTGCTCGGTCTCACAGACCGTAAACGGGTACTGAAGGGTTAATTGTAAACTTAAATAAACCGCCCAAACAAGATGTTAAAACAATATAGTTATAGAAGTAATAAAAGTTGGGCGAAATAATTAAAAGAGCAAACCAACATGAAAAGAATGTTAGTGGAAAGGAGTCGAAAAGAACAAAACAGGGGATGAATAAAAGGAAAAACCTGAAATAAAATAGATTGCACAGAAAAGAATAAAAACATGAAAATCTTAAAAAAAACATTTAAGCACAATACAATAACTACAATAACTACTTCATTGATAGTGTTAAAGGCATTCACAAAAGTATTGGGTCAGCTAATGGTGAAATAAATTCAGGCGATATTGGAAACAATACCACAAGCATATTCAGATTGAAACCAGTTACCTTGGAAAAATTACAAAAAGTGGTTTTAAAAGTAAGTAAAAAATCCAGTACTGATGGCATTAACTCTAAATTAATTTGTGACGCTTTGCCAATTACAGGAGAGATGCGGTTACAAAAAATTATAGTAATGAATCGTTTGGAAAACGGCGATAATAAGTCCAATACCCAAAGTAAGCGGAACAAAAAAGAGTTCAGAATTTAGATCAATCAATATGTTATCTGCGTTCGAAAAAATCATAGAACATTTAGCTAAAGAACTAGAAAATTATTTTGAGGAAAGTAAAATCCTAATTAGTGAACAATCAGGATTCCGTAAAAATCGCTTTTGTGAAACTTCATTAAATTTAGTTTTGCTGAACTGGAAAGCGGATATAGAACATGGAAAAAAATAGTAGCAGTTTTCCTAGACCTGAAAAGAGCATTTGAAACAATCGACAGAATACTGCTCCTAGCAAAAATGGAAAAATACGGAATCAAGGGAATAGAATTAAGGTGGTTCAAGAATTATCTATCTGGCCGTCAGTAAATTACTAGATGTGAAGGTGAAGATTCTCGAGCAGTTGAAGTGTGTTTAGGGGTTGCGCAAGGCTCAGTTTTGGGCCCTTTATTATTTATCCTCTATATTAACGATATAAACTCAACAGTGCAAAATTGTCAATACAACTTATTCGCAGATGACACACTGGTGACCAGTGCCGATATAAATGTGAACAATGCAGTAAATAAATGAAATAGTGACCTCAAAAGTACATCTAAATGGCTAAAATTGAACAAGCTTAAGTTAAATACCTGTAAAATAAAATCAATGATAATTAGTAGCTTATTAACCAATACGATAACTAATGTAATTGTTGACGATGTAGAAATTGAATATGTCCCTAAAATAAAATATCTTGGTATGTAATAGGTAATAGGCTGTCTTTTAAAGAACATGTGGATTTTGTTGTAGGTAAAACGGGTAAAAAATAGGTTTATTCGCAACCACATTGTAATGTGTCAATTTCATGACATGACAACCGCTGGGAACTAGATGATTACTTGAAACTAGCCAGGAAACTATTACATACCCCGAAAAATATTACATACCTGAAGAGTGGGGTGTTTCCATGGTAACAAAACATTGAGTGGGTTGTTTTCATGGTAACAAAAATATTAGCTACATCAAGATATCTATTATTCAGAATTCAATTGTAGTTATTTTTAAAATTAGATGATTGCAAATAAAATAATATACATACCACGGTGGAAAGTTTCATCCCTGTCTCGAGATAAAGTTAACCTCGACGCTACGCGTCTTGGTAAACTACCTAATCTCTCGACAGTAATGAAACACTTCCCATATCGGTATGTAATATACTATTATTTTGGCGAATCAGTTCCAAATTAAACTGGTGGTCGAGGAACCATGTTTACAAAATAAGTATTACACCACATTTTGAATACTGTGATAGCGTGTTATTTATAGCCAACGAAGGTGAATTGCACGTCTACAAAAACTACAAAATAGAGCAATAAACGAACCAGTAACAATTTAATGTTGGAAACTCTGCAGTGGCTTAGTATTAAACAGCGAAATTTATTTTAATACATTAATCCTGATCTTTAAAATTGTTAATAACAAATTACCAGATTATTTAAATAAAGTTATTGTATACAATAGAGATATACTGCTATGGTTGTGCTCTTTGTTTATTTTATTTAATTAATTAAATGTTGATTAGAGTCACCATGCAATTATTTTGTTTGTACTATAAAATTTTAGGAAGATTAAAAGTGAGTTGTATTTAATTGACTTGTCAAAATAAATGGTTATATGCCCTTTATCATATTCTATTTACCTGCAAATATTGATAAATAAACGCTAGCTCATATTGGTAAAGCAATCACTGCTCTCAGTTGGGTTCCTGGTTGAATGTGAAATTTGTCAAATTAAATGTATACGGATCTGTTTTTCGTCGTAGCTCTAATGCGCATAAGCAAATATTCGAAATTAGTTCAAATGCTAAACCAAAATGGATCCCGCTGGCAAGTTAGCGGCCAGTGACTTAAAAACAAAGTGAAATTTATCAAAGTTTCTACCGGTAATTATTTGAATATGGGTGTTTTGGCGGCATTAATTGTAATTTGTTTTTCCATCATTTGATTGTCGATCCCGTCGAAGAGACGCGGGCAAATTTTCAATTGTTTTTCGAAGCGTCGCTTGGATTCAAACTTCTCCTAACCTCAAATTATGGACTCGGCCTATATTGCGAGCTGCACTTGCTTTACCGCCACGGAAAATGCTTGAATTGTCTTAAGTATTGACTCTTCTTACATACACATAAGTTTCACGGGCGTAACGTAGCTAGTTTTAGCCAAAAACGGTACCTGTTCTCTACCTATCTTGAATTGGGAACTTGTAGGAGACGTTGATACAATTCTTGGGCTGCTATGGGGCTGATCCTGATGAAACTCCTGGGAGACGTTTTTACAAAGCTGCTCTATGACCTGGTACCTTCCCCTCGGGGCTGTGTTGATTCGTTTGGCTCCCAGCCGAAATCGGAACTTGGGCTGCATCGGCTGCTAGGTAATCGTAACGGGGATTTGAAGAACTTTTACTTTTTTGTGGCGGAAATCTCTGCAAATACTACCACACCACCTTGGACTTGCACTCAGTAAAACTGTATACTTTTTATGCTGATAACTGTTTATTTATTATGTGAAAAATTCGTTTAAAGTGGAGTACATTTCAACACAATAATTGTTACAAATAATTCTTTTGTTCTCCTTAAAAATCCGTCATAAACAATTGCAAGTGGAATATTCATAAAGAAACGGATATTGACCAAGTTCAGATTGATTACTTTTAACACTAAATTTGCTTACAACTAAAACTATTTACAAAATTCTTATCCTTAATATAATTGTTTACATTTATAGCTAATTAACTGTGTCTTTACGCCACTGCACGTTTTTTATTAATTGCTTTCAATGGTTCACACGCGTCACTGCACTGATTATTTAAGTTAGAGTGCTTCCTGCACCAAGGCTTCCTTCGAATTCACCTGTCTACTTTTACACACGATTTTTGGTCCATCTGCTGTCTGCTTTTCTTCGCTTTTTACCCTGTCTTGCTGATTCTTACAATTTCCGTTATATGCCTTAATGCCCGCCTTCTTAGCTGCTCGTTGCAATGTTCATTGGTTTATCTAGCTTCTTATACCTTTCGTTTAAAACCCTGGCAAAATTTCACTGTCTAATTTTACTTGAATTCTACGGATCATTTCATTGCCTTTGCAATCCTTTTTGTAATTAATAATCTTTTTTAGTTCGGGTATTACCTTTGCACAAACCTCTTATTTTAAACTAATCTTACAGTGAACTTAGATCCCTGTGAGAATTGAGCTTTGCTTATTGCGTTATTTATTTAAATATTCTGCTATTACTGGCATCTTCTTACAAATGCATTCATCTTGTTAAATTCAAGTTTTAGCTTTGCAGTTATA
>OW679197.1:124810442-124884084 GCA_940337035.1 Agriotes lineatus | reverse complement strand
GCCTTAGTTACGATTACTACTTAGTTCCAAGTACTTCATGCTTATGTGAAATTTAATATAGATCGAATAACGGTTGCCGAATGCTCATAAGTATGTACGATATCTAAATGTTTCTAATATGTAAGATAGAAACAATCAAACGAATAATGTGAATTATATTAATTAATAAAACAGAAGAATCGCAATCGCTAGCTAGATGCCTTAACTGTTCGGTCAGGAATGCTACGTACGATTTATCGTTGTATTATGAACGGGAGGTTGACGACATAAGGAAGTGGTCCCGATCGCGGACGAAGTAAATCCGGTCGGTGACGAGGAAAATGTGACACAGGCAAGCAGCACACAGACAAAAAATACAAGGATTATAATATACACATTCATCGATCTTGCAAATCTTTCAAATTTTCTACCAGCTGATATAACAAATCAGGAGGCTCGTTGTTAGATGTACTATTGCGGAAAAAATATTTCGTTCGATACATAATCTAGTTACTAGGTTTTGTCCACAGCGGCTTAGTGTGTATCTGACTACTTGTAATTTTTTACATTTTGGGGTTATTGTCGTATTACTAGCTTTTCCAGGTTATGTTAAGAAATGGTGCTTCTTCTGCAACAAACTTCATCGGACACATGGTGCAGTGACCATCCCTGTTCTAGTTTTGCGATCACAAAGCCTTTTTCGGCCTCGCTTAGAACGTGATTTGGCATTTTAAGTTTTGATGGCAGAATGTCAGTTGTATAACTGACAATTCGGTGACTTTAGTCCACTTGATAAAACCATACATACACAAGGTAAACAAACCGTGCGAAATATTTTTCCGCAATAGTACGTATACCAACGTTTTCGGTTATGACGTAATTAGTATCAGTAATTGTTATGTCCTCGTGGTTAAGGCTAATTAAAGATGTTGTAGTGGAAATATATGTTTATTAAATATATATAACTTAGACAGATCTCATACAAATACAAGTTACTGTTAACAAGAGCACAACTCGAATGCATTAAAACTAACCCAAAACTCTTGTCCGGGTACCTGCACTTCGTCCCTTAGGCTAATCCGCAGTTACACAGCGTTGCCAAACCTCTGCTACACCACAGTAATGGTTACACACTCCATACATAACTTTCCTCAATAATGATAATTATAGTGAATTTACTTTTTCTTCAATAACTGGCAATGTTAAAAATAGACCATTTGCTTCTGTAATTAATCCAATCAGTTCGGTTAAACCAGAAATAGCTTTTATTTACCAGCAATATGATATTGTACATTTTCGTCATAGAATCAAACTATGAAAAGCTATTCAGAACTCCCAAGGGACTTGTCAAATTATTTCTCCCTCAAACTCATGGTAACCATGCAACTACAAATAACGTTTTAGCAACCATACAGTGAGGCAATCCTTGATGTTACTTACATATTCTAATTTTAAATGCCATTATGACATTTTGCAATTTCATACTATTCCTAATAATAAGCTAGTAAATAATATATTGTATGCACCACGGGAGATATTTATGTTTTTTACCTTCGGTTGACTTACAGACCGACGGCCTCTGGCCCGAGGTCTGTAACACACGTCAACCTCAGAGAAAAAAACATATTCATATCTCCCTTAATGCATAAATATCTATTACGTTTTTACATTAATAATTGCTTGAATATTTTTGTGTCAAATTTTTGTTTTACTTGCGGCAATTTTGGAATTTAAAATTTGGCCGTTTTAAAGTTTTGGGTACTTTGATTTTATTATTTCCTCTTCACCCATGAATAGTGTATCCGAGATTAAATACCGTCATTGGTTAAGTTGGTTATATATAGCGTTTATCTGTATTGGTAACAATTGTATACGAACAAGATGGGGTGATTAAAGTGCCTGTTGTAGAAATAAGAGAATGACAGAATTGATATTTACCAGAAACGATAACAACCTGAATATTATACAGAAACTTAACTGTACTACGTTTAACAAACAGATCTGGTAGAAGCCCCTCCTACAAATGAGCGCTAAATTTGAATATGATATTGCTATTGGTAAGCTGGTTGTACGCAGCTCGACTGGCAAAGAAAGGTCGATCTCCTGCTCTGCGTCTTAGTAGGTGTTTGTGTTCATATCACGTTTTATATTTGTTTGTTTTATTTGATCTACTTTGTTTATTGGTAATTATACTCGTTTTCTATTTCATATTTTTGCAATGTTTGTAACGATTTTATTTCAAATAAAAGATTTTTGAATTCACCCTCTATTAATTTGTAAGGTGTGGAACTGGATTTTGCAATGTCATTATTCTATCTGTTAATTAAACATAGTATAACACTGGATATTATTTTACTAGGTACTTGAAGAGCAACAAGGCATTATACTAAGCATTTTGGTACATTCATTTGACTAAAATTGTGGCATTGCTACGACGCAGCAGTATAAACGTAAAATTATCATTTAATGGAAATACTAAATAATTTTTTTATTATTCTGCGTTCAATTAAATTAGCGGCTCTGCAGTTCCTGGGATTATTTTCCTTGTTTCTTAATAGTTAATTAAACTGCCAGTAGGCCACCAGTTTCCGGGGTTGAAAACAAGCGTGAAATTGCTGTCTATGTATGACATGTGCGTCATGCATACGTGTTTTATACGACAAGCTATCTTGGCATGTGCTTTTCATATTAGATACTTATTTAAGCTTAATTTGATACTGTTATGTTAGACTGTGCATTTTGCATGTTGTTATTTAGAGTTATTGTCTTTCTTGTTGCGGCTATGTTAAAATAAACCAACATTTTTTAGATTAAGAAAATTGAGCAGTAATATTTCATGTCTTCATACAAAACATCTGTTGGCAAAATCCACCAACGCTTTTTCTCCTTTAAGTTTAAATTAAATATTTGTCACCTTAAATTCGTTAAAAAATCAGGCGGTTCCTCCAATGTTAACATTGCAAACATTGCAATGGCTTTTCCTATAATAAAAAATCCTGGAAATGTTTTCATATCATATAATTTTAAGCAAGGCCATAAAGCATTTTTAAAGAGTAGCATAAATAGTTGAAACTGGTTTTGCGTTTATTAGTATTTAGGCAAAATTCATTGTAAAAGATGCAATAAAACATTTTTAAAGAGCAAAACAATTAGTTACAACAGGTTTACGTTTATTAGTTTCTTGCAGCATAATTACAGAATAATTTCGAGCTCAAATTCGCAAATATGTTTAGCTTCGCCGAAATTCAACAATTGCCAGACACCAGCCGCTAATTGCTAAAGTAATTTTGTCTCGCAGGGTAACGTTCCTGTTTGTGTTCATTACCATAACATTGCCAGGTACAGTTCAAAAATGTCAAGGCTGTGAAAATTCTAAACACTTTGGAGCCGAAATAATCCGAAGAGGAAGGTTGTAATTACAATGCGTCCAAAGAATGCCATCGTGTTTGCCTTGAGAGAGAGCGAATTTATATCACAATTAAGAAATTCACCTAAACCTAGATCAAAACAGGTTGTGTAACTAAAGTTCTCTTCGTTGTTTTTTATTTCCACATCAGCCTCTGTCCTGAGTAGCAGAGCCGCCATCAATCGACTTTCCAATTTGGGCATTGTTCAGGAAATTTTACACATGGGTTTGTAGGCCTTAAATTCCGATTTGTTGTGAAAGTCGGGGGACGACAAAAACAAAT
Organism: Agriotes lineatus; assembly: GCA_940337035.1. Lineage (NCBI taxonomy): Eukaryota > Metazoa > Arthropoda > Insecta > Coleoptera > Elateridae > Agriotes > Agriotes lineatus. The sequence goes on along the minus strand of OW679197.1, from coordinate 124,880,416 downwards.
GGATCTAAGTTTCTAGAAAATGAAAGCACGGGAAAACGAAGCGTAAATAAATCTTTCGGCTGAAATAGTTTAGACGCCTGGAAGCGATTCCTAATTAAACGTAGTAGTAACAGCTTTGCAAATTTAATATAGTAATTTATAAAAAAACTGTCATGGAAGAAAATCGAGAATATCAAAATATAAGTGGTTCAAAAATCTAGATTTTGAACATTTTGGAGGAGTCACGACGTTAAAAACGGCTATTCAGAATCAACACAAATTAAATTTCTAAATAATATTTTAAATGGATGAGTATCTAGGAACATTTTAAATTTCAACAAATAATAAAGTCAACTCTAAGTCGAGCTTTTCTGATATACCCTGATTAAACAATTACAATCTAACAATTCCAATTCTATTTAATTCCACAAAATGCGATCCAGAAAGCTGGGTCTATTAGGAAATTCCACGAATATGATTTTTCGGTACCACGTGTTTGAGGCAGCCAGACAGAAATATGATTTACTGCCGAATATTTGTGAAGGCGATCAAAATAAAATATGACAAAGTACAAATTTTGCATTTAAAATTAGATTTTCAATTTTTGTGTTTTTAAATATAATCACATATTTCAGGACGACAACATATAATAAACAAAATGCGTCAAAATTAGAGTGAAAAACGACATATGCATTAGGACCTCATATAATTTTTATTTATTAATACACGTGAACGGCTTACTGACGTACAAATGTGTTAACGTTTCATACAAAATTGACAAATGTAAATATACTTTATGTTGAAACCAGCAGCTCCAGTTTCGAAATTCGCTGAAAATACTACAAATACATTTATGTATCTAAAAATTTCATATTTCGACATAAAAACTTGTTTATGCTATTTTTATTTTTTATTTTAAACAAAAAAAGTATTTTCAAAATTGTTTTACAAAGATCTTTATACAAAGCAGGATATGTTAGGTGTAAACTCTAATTTTCAATTTTGAGTTGTTTTGTTCTATTCTGTTAAAATTGATAAATAATTTATACGTTACACAGCTACTAATTTTGTTAGTTGGGAATTTGAAAAATCTGTAGTTAGTTTTTATTTGTTAGTTGACAATTAAAGTAAACCCCTAGCAACAAGCATTTCATGCAGCGTTTTGAAAATATTTAATATATTAAAATTAAATTTCGGCTTAAACCGTGGTGCCTTTCTAAATAAACACCCATAATTTTTGGATTTATATGCCTTATACCTGGTGAACCAAAACCAGGATTTTTGTAATAATCGTGTTCGCTGGAGGCTCGTGAACCCAAACCAGCCATGATTTGGTTGAATGATACATGAAGCTATAGAAATACAAAAATATACAAATAATGTAAACAGGGACTCTTATCTTTCACGGTCTAAAGAATGACAAACACAGCGCTTCAGCCGCTCACGCGCCGCCGATGTCAGATGCAATGGACTTGAAGGACAAATCAGCGCCATTGTTCGCAAGGTAGGTACTCGAAAAACTTGGATCAAATCATAGGTGACTTGTGATTACCAGTCACAGGTGGACGCAATTATTTCACAAATCCTTATTTGAGTTCACAATGTGTAAGGAACATAAAGACAAAAAACAATGGCCTAGGCCGAAATTTAAATTAAATATTGTTAATTCGAGCAACCGCGAAGCCTCAAACAATATATAATTTATAATATAGACCTGTATTTGTGTTAGAGATGCCCAAACGTTAAACGAGATTAAGGATTACACACGAATAAAGGAAAATAGAGCAAACCAACTCATGGAAATTCTAACTTGACGGTTTCAAACTATAACTTACTAAGAGAGCATTGATAACTTGTAACTTATAAAATTAGTTCTTATAAATGAAAGTTAAATCTGGCTATGCTATTTCAAATGCTACTATTGAAATTTTCATATTATATTTCAATTAATTCTACTACTAATTCTACCGTACTCACCTAGAAATATGCAATCGCAGTTTCAGTAAATATTTTTGAAAAAACAGTAATAATTTAAACTGTTATGTTGAAAAATGAGTCTTGTTTTTATTAGCAGTGTGAACAACAGAGTCATAAATTAAAAACTCCTAAATATGTTGAAATGGGAAGTATTGGATATTATTTCATTTGTAGAAAAACTTTTTTTCAGCTAATTGTTTAAAATTTAATATAAAAGTATAAAGTGAGAAATGTAAAAATATATTTCGACTTAATAAAAGTCTTCTTCAGTTTACATCTTATCTGTAAGTTAAAATACATAGTAAAAATCACATAATATAACAATTAGGAAAGTGAACGATTTACCAAAAAACATTAAAAAATGCAAAACGTACCTATTTAGTCAAAATTATTCCTTTTAAAAATCGGTCCTTGTTATTTTATTTAAAAACTTATATTCGAAAATAAGCGGCTATCACTTAATCAACCATTATCAATGTTTACTTCCCTATAGAAAAAGAATATTAAAATTATTATAGTTAAAATCCAAATTAAAAACAAACTTACTATGTTCAAGGAGTTTAGAAATACTAGATTTTTAATTTACTTGCACAATTAGTAAATTAACAATTTCCATCTTGTTGTAGTTTAATATTTTTGAAATTGTTATGTAGAAAAATGTTGACATCCTTTAGCGAAATTTAATTGAGAAATTGGAGTTTGGGTTTCTTTTTAAATTATTAATCCAGTTATGTAATAGTCCTTGTTATTTTATTAAATTCAAATTAGCTGTTATTACTTCATGGACTATTTAAATGCTTACTTCCCTATTGAAAAAGATTATTAATATTTTTTAACCTCAATATGTAATAAAAATGAACTTACTTTGTTCACAGCGTTATTACATTTTAAACAATTAGCTGAAAAAAAGTTTTTCTACAAATGAAATAATATAAACAACAGCTGTAATAGATATTAACGATACAAGTTTGATTATGAGCATCTTAACGACACGAGTTTGATTGCCAAAAACGAGGCGGTGAGCCGAGTTTTGCTGCAATCAAACGAGTCTCGTTAACTGCCATAAGCAAAACGTGTATTGTTCAATATTTTATCTTCATCAATAAATTCTGGTTCAACGTATTTCTTTATACAAAAAGAGTGCGGTAATATTCATTACCGCACTGAGTGCGGTAATATCTATCCATTACCGCACTGAGTGCGGTAATATCCATTACCGCACTCAGTGCGGTATGAAGCTCTTAACTATACTAAAATTAATTTGGTTAAGAGTCTATAACAACACTGATGAAGATAATAGTTTTTAACACAACTAATTGGATATTATTAAACGTAAAATGTAATCTACTTCTAAACTATATTTCTCTTGACCAACATTCCTAAAATATAATCCTGTGAAAGTTATATAACTGCAAATAAATATTTAATGAGAGTATATAAGGTGATAGCAGACATTTTTTTATTTTTATTTCTTTCTTAAATAGGTACGAAAAAAGATAAATTATAGCTAAACAAAAAGCATTAAATGTTTACTATAAATAGTGACATTGTATGTAATACAATTTCGTAGAAGTTTTGATCATTTGTAACTGTTCTAAAATATCATTTATGATTTTTCCAATTTTATAGTACATTCGGCCACTTTTCATGTACATCACGTTGCTCATATAGTTTTTGGATTGGCAACTGGCATTCCTTTTTTGATAATTTTGCTTCGATATATAACTTCAGGGTACAGCAAATTTCCGATTCCCAATTTTACAAATTTAGGAGTTGTAACCTTACTTTCGACGCTGTAAGACGTCTTTTTGGGATTTCTTTTCTTAAGGTTTAGTAAACGGATTTATCCCGAAAAATCGCCGATTATCTGGTGCAGATTTTGTTTTTATGGTTTGGTGGATTGCTACACCCGTCTGATAAAATCAGTACTTGGAAGTAAAACCAGTTATGGAGTGCTCAATATTTCAGTGATGGACATGTTATGGCTCTGCCGTTAGGTAGTCTGACGCTCCGAGTATCCCCCCCACCCCCCTTCCGCCACAATATTTATCAATGTATCTGCCGCAAATATTCGAATGTCGAAATCGCCGGTTGTTGTCGTCTCATCGATTGAGCCACAAACCACATACGGGGAGAAGCCATACCACCTGGTAGTACGGACATATTAAGGCCCACTCAGTCTTTCGACGCAAGTCATAGATCAGTGAAGGTCAAGGCATTTCTTATTCCATTTTTTGAGTACCCTGTGGTGCAACCACCATCCCTGCGTCTTCCGCTGCGATTTGAACCATGTAGCTTGTCGAAGTGGTTTCTGATGGAATTTCTTAATTGTAAATTTTAAATTCATTATTATTGCATAACCAGTAAACAACCTCAGTTGTTTACCAGTTTTATTTGCTTTTTACATTTTTGGATTTACGTTATTATATTTTCTATTTGTTAAGAATAGTAGACTGGTGGTTTTGCTGATACATATGTGCGCTATCCGGAGATTGTGTGAAGAGCTTGCTTTGTATGCGTAAAATACCTACAACTGTGACTGTTCAGTGAGGCGTCGACGTAAGATGGAACCCGCGAATCATTCTACTAAACAGCAGTTCTTGAACACAAGGTGATGATTTTTCAATTCGGGCTCTTTTCTTCCTCGCAGTATTGATTACGAACGCTGTTGTTTGCTCAAATTATTTTGTGCTGGCTTTGACAGCCGTTGTTGTTTACTTTGTCTTAAAGGCTAAGGAAGTGAAAAAATCACCGTCTCAGATTTCTTCAGATCTTTACGTTTCAGGGTCTCTAGATGACGAAAAACATGTTTTTTCAATTCCGTCTTTCTGTCTGTCTGTTGACGGTATAGCCCAAACATTATTTATTGTAGGAAGACCTGGATCAAAATCGAATATGCTTTCGGTTAAATACATATACGCCGAGTATTTAAAAAAATAGATAGTCAATTTTTGATTTAATTCAGGAATAGATAAAAGTAATAATTTCCACATATCTCAGGTTGTTACCCTTGGTGGAAATGGTACCCAACACATACAGGGTGAATATTGTACTACTGCAATGCTTTTTTAATTTGCAAATTGTATAATTCGTGCTAGGGAAGTTCCTTGTAAACCCCTTTACAGATTTTTTTGTTCTTCAGATTATGATCGCGAAGGAGACCCTCGACGGTAAGTTATTTTTGTTTAGGTTGCTGCCTTGTTAGTGAAATCGTGCCCGCTATTCTGGAACCAATAGCATCTGCCTCTAATAGTGCTCAGGATTTGTTATTAGGTTTTTGGCTCCCTAATTTGTTAATCGCATATAAAGCTGCAGCTGCACTACGTTTAACTCCTTGTAATAACCTGCGTCTTATCAGCAGCGAAGTTAGGCTTAACCGTTTGAAAGTTACATATCTTTAGTGCGATAGTTTACTTTGCCATTTTTGTAAAAAAATGCAGATGTATACAACTATGAATAAAAATGAATTTTTAATTTAAAATCCTGTATAAGGTGGTAGGTTAAAGGTAAATATAATATTATTGGGGGGAAATAGAAATTCAAACTGAAAATATTTTAGGGTTTGAATGATGTTTAGAAAAAATAGTGAGCGAATTTACATGCCACGGCAAAAGACTATATAAAAAAATGTATAAAACGCTTCTCTATGGAGTTATATCAAATAAGTTTCATTATGAATTTAATTCACAGTGAAACAGCTTTTGTGTAGTCTCCTTTAATTTTTCATAAAGATACAAGTATTTTTATAATATACGTAATATTATCCAGCCAGTAGGGAGTTCTATGATACGACGTGTACAATGTTGAATCCAAGCCAACGGAAGCTATTTCGAGTGCTTTTTGTAAACGTAATACTAAATAAAGTATATTTTTTTAAATAAATCGGCTATAATTCTATAGGCAGTTGTTTTGAGGTAGCATACGCAATGCATATAACCTTTTTAGTATGTTTGGCGTGTAGAATAGAAATTATCATCATATCTTTTCGCAAACACCATATATTTACTTTAGGAAATAAAATGTATCTGATGTATAAATGTATTATAGGCAAACATATTAAATTAATATTGCAGTATACTAAATTTATACGTATGCATATATTTTGCAGGTTTTGTGACAATTATTGTTTTAAAAGAAATTTATTAAATTCATACCTATATAGCCTAGCGTAACTGACGATAAGCACAAATATGCAAGAATGTGATTATGCGAATACATATGTAATAAAAGTGCTTAAGAATTGAGCTTTGAAATGTCTTGCTAGTAGAGCCCTCTATAATATCAACTTAAAAGAATATGAAAACAAGCGAAATCTTATATGCACATCTCCCCAACGTAATATTTTCAACAATTAAAAAACTGTCATTGACACACATATGTACGCGCATCAGGTATTACATCTGCCAAGTTATTAATTTATGCCCTGCATTTATTTATAAAACGCGACCTCATTTTTTATTTCCTGCCGGGTAACCATGAAAAATTATGATATATGTAGGGAAATAACCAAAACACTTAGGATCGTGCAGCATTTCCGAGGACACGGTTGTTCGAATTCCACAATCGGACTAATTTTTCGCCGATGGCGTTCGGACAGGTAAGCTCCTGGGCGCTAATTTAGAAAAAAGTGTAGGAGAACAGTTTAATGAGCTGCTGCGGTTCATTCATACTTTCGTGGGTATTTTGGGAAGCGGTGCCAGAAGCTGCTGGAAAAAAGAGCAAACCGCCGGCCAGATCCATGACGTCGCTCTTGCGAAAATGTGCTACGTGTCGGGGAGGACCGCGAAGAGAGTTTGTTTATTTGGATTCCCGAGATAATGAGTAAGAATAAACGTCTTGTTCCGCTGGCAAAAAATTACGGCGGACCGCATCTGTCAGTCGCATCAACACGCGACTGCTCGCGATTTTTTGCACCTAGCGAGGGTTTACAGTTATCATTATCTGATTCTGCGTGTATTTGATGAACGGATTTGCACTTATAATAACAGATTTTTTCAGCGAGGACCACTGATCGTCCGATTCGATAATTCCCTGGTACGTTTTTTGGGGCGTAATTAGGCATCTGCGTTTGCAAATCCGTAAGTGATGTCCACATGGATTGTCAGTAGTTTTTTGCTCGCCGGATAACTAGTTGCGCTAAAAGCCGAGTTGCTGATGCGAATTCGAGATGGTTCGATTAGGAATAGCTGCCGCTCGGCGTTCTAACAGGTTGATTAAAATGCGTGTGCTCAAGGCCTTTGTTTCGAGGGAAATTTATAGCTGCGCCTTAAAAAACTGCATTGTGTGAGTTTTACAATATTAATTGCGAATAATTTGGAGCAAGGATAGATTAGTGATCCTTGCGACCAGTTTTTGTTTGCTCGAAACAGGGTTACTTTTTATTTGCCTTTTTTACATAATGAGAAGCGTGCATGCGTCTAGTCAAGATGATTAGAAAGATTGTTTGAATTTTAAATATCACACTTATGATTCAGAGTGAATATTTAAATTTTAGAATGCAAATCACTACGTTTTGTATAAAAATTAACGAGAATTAATTGCGCAGCAATAGATCTGATTCCTGTATGCACGACAATATCAAGTTTTAAAACAATTTACATGATTTCGCTTTTGAATTAAGATTTGTGCAACCCTACTTAACACAGATGGAAATGAAAGTGAACAATGAGGAGCAAAGTAATAACGGCAAGGAATAAGATGGACACACAGGAGAAGAAGTGATATACAATGGAAAGACTATGGAAGAAGCAATAACGTAAGAATATGTTACGTTAAGCGTAAATAATATTCTATAATTTATTTTGTGTATACTTCTTGGCCGTGTAAAAGCTCCTTTATTTAAACGCGGTCGTCGTGCAAACACAGCTTTAGCGATTAGGTAGTCATCTGTTTTACCAGCAGACGTAGCAGCTATTTCAGGCCGCTCCCTTTCTCGCATGGATTTTTCGTGCAACAAAGTGGCGTCATGTCGGCAGATTTCCTGCAATTGTGTTTTAACTCTTAGTTTCTGGCCATCTTAAACAATAGTGCGGAAGCTTCGATATAATGGGATTTATGGCCCTTGGGCACTTATATGGGACAATTACGTCCGCGTCATTGAGACGATTGGTTTATCACGGGATGGCTTGCCATTTTGGGCTAATTGCCTGTATTTACAGGGTGAGTGAAATTACTTCAATTTCAATTTTGGTAAAGTGATATATATTAGTTGAGTTTCGCCCGATATTTTTAACGTTACTTGCAAGTTGTAATATATCACCGATTTCGCTTGCTTGAGTTATGGAAACTTTTGCGTTTCCTTCTACTTCAGAGGGTCCCTCTGCTCATGGGAGCCTAGTTCGAGTTTGGACTTCCATCGCCGTGTGCTTTTCTATGGCGTTTACTGGCGCCATCCACTTGCAGCCGCAACTTCCAGCCCGTTTGGGGGGCTATTTGATTCCTGCAGAAGCGTGAGGCTCTCAGATAAGCAGCGTATGACTTAATAATCTTTGGTAGTAATATTTATACCGCAAGCACTGTCAAAGAAAGTTGTTCTTAATATGTAATTGTACATTTTACTGGTTTAATATTACATTGCCTATTGAACTGCGTAACGCTTAATAAAAAGTTGTAGAATTTCTGTACTGGTTACTGTATGCAGCGTTGTTTAATAAATATAATGCACATGTTTATAGCATTCAGTGTTTGATTTCGTTACTGCTACCTTCTGCATTTCAGACATTGTGTTAATATACTTTCGTAGTGTTGCAATATTTAAAAATGTTTAAGGACTATATAATTAACACGAAGCAGCGTGAACAAATACCTAGAAGCAATGGTAAAGCCTACTAATGGATGCATTTGTATTATCTCCATTACTAAATGGGGATAAGGCGATAGGACTTGACCAGTAGAAAATAAACATGAAAGCACACTAATAGCAATAAAAATTAATTACAGGAAAGCGATGGAAAACTTGGTGCGATAGATGAAGGAAAAGGCACATTAGCAAGGGGATAGAAAATTAAGCAACTAAAATGGTCCTGGCACGTACAGAGAATAGACACGAAGTAAATAACGCATAAAGTAATAGAGGCCCGAAAGCAACATAAAATAAATCTTGGAAGATCCATAAAGGCATTGGAAATGAATTAATAGAAATGGACCACAAACGGGGGAAAAGGTTAGATGTGGAAGTGGAAGATATGGATACGTAAAAGCAAGCAGAAGTTACGAGAAACAAGAGGAAGAGGAAAACCTAATACAAACTTCATGAGCATCGAACCATCACGTCTCTTCCAAATTTGTATGCAATGAAACTTAAAACCGCTTTCCAGAACAAATACATAAAATGCTACTTCAGGAATGCATGTTGAGTATTTTTTAATACATTTTTTGGGGCCAATCAGGTCTAAAGGTCGGCATCGAAGTAACACATCTATTTTATGCAGACGACGTGATCTACTATTTGTGGACTGCTAAAAATCTTAGGTAGGAAACTGTTATCAGGTTGTCTTCACGTAGTCTGGCATTCTCCTTGGTTTATATTCAGGCCTTTCGTTTTTTTCAATATTCGTCAAGTTCACTGCCGCAAATCTTCGCATGTTGAGAAAGCACTCCGCTGCTGGCTCCCCATCTGTTGCGCTACAAAGCACATGCAAGAAAAAACCATACTACCTGGTAGTACGGATACGTTCTGGCTAACTCATACAGTTTTTCGATGCAAGCGGTCAACCAGTGAAGGTCGAGGCTATTTTTCTGTTCCACCTTTTGAGTACTCCCACTGCATAGCTTGTCCAATCAGTTTGCTATGGAAGTTACTTTAAAATAATTCTAATTATTTAACTAGTAAACCACCATATCATGTTATTCAATAGTTTTTCTTAAATACTAGGTTATGCTTATTCAAATGGTGCTTTTTCTACTTCGTCGAATCGATTCCGAGCGCTCTAGCTTAGTCACATCCTTTTGTAGACATTCATATACTATTTCTTGGTGTTTAGTTATTTATTTTCGTTATTGAAACTTAAAATCGCTTTCAAGATAAAAAAAACATATAATGCTACTTCAGGGATGCATGTTAAGTATTTGGTAACAAAATCCTTGGGGCCGATCCTGTCGCCATTGGAGTAACATCTGTTTTGTGCCGACGACGTTCTGTATTTTAATAATAAATTCATACAAAGGTTTTACAAAGTCCTGCACCAGCTTACCTTGGATTTTCTATATAAGCTACAGATAATGTTGCAACCCTCTATTATTTGTGAGAATGTAATCATTAGATGTGCATTGTAATCAGCCCTCTGTAATCAGAATAATCAGGAAGTATGTTAAGACTGGAAGAATAGAAAACAATACTCGACGTGGATATCCACGAAAGACTAGAGATCACAGAGTTCTTCAAAAAAGCTAGATTGGCCTACAGAAGTTTAAACTCCAAGTCAACTATTTGTCTATATCTCTACAGCAAGGAAGCGGCTTTAAGTTTTGGTCTCGGGGATGTAGAGCACAGTAGAAAGCATTGGTTTCCAAAAAGCAAAGAAGAAAGCGAGTGCTTTGGGCAAGGGGAGACTGTACCTGAAGTTCAGAAGAACGAGAAACGGCACTACGCGAATCGAGTTTACCATTAATAACCATACTGCAAACTCATATGTAACGCGACTTCTATCTGAAGAGTTTTCTTCTAAGCGTTGCTGCTCACAATCCATCATCTGTCATGGTGTGGTGTTGCATGTCTGTCACTGAGTTTGGGATGCAGAAGGTTGTTTTTAGAACTATGAATGTCACCAAATATCTACAGGTTTTACAAAAGTGGAAAAGAAGAATTAATTTTCAAGATAAAAATGCTCTTTGCAATAGAGCAAAGACAATACAGGCTTGGTACCATAGAAATAACGTCAATATATTGGACTCTCCAATTATCAAATCTTAATCCAATCGAGAAGATATCTTACATCATATGCAGGAAGAAGCCGATAATCAAGTTTGAGCTAGTAGATATTTTCAATAATGCTTCGGAAAACTGGTTTATTCCATGCCAAAGACGTATAAATTAGTAATACAATTTTAATTAAACTAAAGCAACTTACTTTCTCCTGATGATATTAAAATATATAAAACAACATTTTCCATCATTATATGCGAAAATTTGCTAAAACAAGTAAAATTTTCGCACTTTTGAGAAGTGATGCAAAACTACTCACTGTAGTTCTCACATTTCGTCATTTAGGAGAACAAAGCCAAACGAAACATGTAGGTTATCCTGGATGAAACACCAGAACATTTATTTTCCTTGATAGAGATGTTATCTATATATGTTTAGAATACTTGATAACTACTGCGTAAGAACACTGGAAGTGAATATGAAACAACTTGAAAAATAACGGAAAATGTTTGTTGTATCAACACTGAGTTGATCTACTTTTTTAAACAAAAAACGAAAACTTTAATGTAATGTAAATTTTCATACGAAAACATAAGTGTCCAATTTGAATCTTGAAAATTTCAAACCTATATCTCAAAGCGTATTGGCACGAACACTTTGACTGTACCTTTAACACAGCGACCATCTATGTATATGCCAAATATATCAAATCGTTCGTTTATAATAGAATAGGCAGTGATAGTCTCACAAAAGTATTATTTAATGCTGTGAAGGACCCCAATACAACTGTGGACGATATGATTTATCATTCCTTACGCTGTTTTCTTTTAAAACTGTTGCATATTATGTATACAAATACACTGCTAATAACTTGTGTCAACGATATATGTATATGCCTATATGCAGATACAAGGCTATTCCATACTTAGGTGTATCCATTGGCATTATAATTTATTATTCATATCTGATATACATGAATGGTAATAACGGTGTTGATTTAATGCAGGTATAATGGATATTATAATTATTGAGAGTCTTCTAACGTCCAGAATCTTAGTGTAAATGCAATAATAATAGTAGCAACGATAACTAACTCCTACAGTTGTTTAGAAAGTTCAATTATTTTTTTTTTTTTTTTTTTTTAAATTTATTCACTATTTGCGATCTGTATACACAATAAGCAAATTTGTTACATGAGTGAGTAAATGACATGAAAAAGGCGTTAGGATTAACGTCCAGTGACTTAAACCTATAAGTAACTTAGAAGGCGGGGAGATGTGGTTAGGTTATTACAGTAGGGAAGTCAGAACTGTGATCTTAATTGCTAGGTAAATCTATGAGGTAGTTGTAGTGGTTTAACTCGGCTAAGTCTTTGTGTGTCCAAACTGTTATCGAGTAAATTCAGCGCAAGGGGATTGCTATGAGACTCCAGTTTACTTAGGTATTGCTCACTGAGTTTGGTGATGGTTTCTTTCACTGTGTCCACTTTTAAGTCGCGCAAAATGTCTATGTTTCTTAAGAAGTAGGGTGCGTCACACATTGCACGTATCACTTTTGTCTGGAATCTTTCGATGATTTGGATATTGCTGTTTGCTGCTGACCCCCATAACTGTATGCCATAGGCCCAGATTGGTTTGAAGACAACTTTATAAACTAAGAGTTTATTTTGAAGTGACAACTTGGATCTTCTACCGAGCATCCAGTAATGTTTGCTGAACTTTATCCCCAATTGTTTCCTTTTGTGCCAGATGTGTGCCCTCCATGTTAACCCTTTGTCGAGATGCATGCCGAGATATTTTACCTCCGCAACCTGCGGTAATGGTGTATTGTTGATATAGATTTGCGGTGTATTTCCTCTACATTTGGTGAAGGTGATATGTAGCGATTTGGTTTCATTTAGTTTAATCCTCCATAACTTGGTCCATGTAACTACTTCATTTAGATGTGCTTGTAGCATTTTGACGGCTATTTCAGGATCTTTGTGTCTCACCAGGATGGCTTTATCATCCGCGAATGTGGCTGTTAAAGATTGTGTGTTGGTGGGGACATCAGCTGTATAGAGCAGGTACAACATAGGTCCAAGGACACTTCCCTGTGGGACTCCAGAACGTGCAGGATACAGTTCACTTAGTTGCTGTCCGTATTTAACCTGGAAGAGTCTATCCTCTAGATAAGATTTCAATATAATAAAATATGTATGTGGCAGTGTATGTTTCAGTTTATAAAGGAGGCCATCATGCCACACTTTATCAAACGCTTGGCTGTCATCCAGGAACACTGCCGTGCAGTATTTCTTCTCTTCGAATGATTGATTGATGTAGTCAACTACTCGATGAACCTGCTGGATGGTGGAATGCTCATTTCTAAAGCCGAATTGATGACTAGGTATAAGATTTAGCTCTTCTATGATAGGTGTTAGTCTATTGGCAAGCAGTTTTTCAAAGAGCTTACTTATAATCGGCAAGAGACTGATTGGTCTGTAGGAATCAGCTACGTTTGGTGTTTTCCCTGGCTTAAGAATCATAATTACTTGAGAGACCTTCCATTGTGCCGGGAAATAACCTATTCTCAAAATCGCATTGTATATAGTTGTTAACATTACGAGACCTTTGCGGGGGAGTTCTTTTATTATTTGCCCCGTTACTAAGTCAAAACCTGGGGCTTTATTTGGATGAAGATTTGTGTTGATCATTTCGCGAACTTCTTTTACAGTGAACAGTTTTGGCATTAGCGACATTTGAAAAGGGACATCTAGGTATTCCCGGATTTCAGAATCTTCTTCAGGCGTTACTGCTGATGGTAGGGGCTGGAAGACTTTTTCTAAATGTTGTGCCAGTAGTTCAGCTTTCTCAGAGTCGGTGCGTGCCCAGCTGTTATCTGCTTTACGCAAGGGGGGAATTGGATCATTCTGGCGTTTTATCCGTTTAGTCAATTATTGCACTATTTGTTGTTTACTATAGACATTTAACGCTGCAGGTGATCTTTAATAGCTCATTTGAAATTTGCCTATAATCGATCAAAGCCATGTACAACAATTGCAGCAATTTTTTATTCTTCCGATGATAGTTGCGCAACGAAAATATTAAATGGCATTCGCCTAAATGGCAGCACCAGAATTCATAACTGCAAATGTCTTAGAACAGCGAAGTTGGCCGCGATTCGGAGATAATTACAATCGCCCCAAATGCTACTCCAATTCAGGTCTGAAACTTTTCCTGTCCTCTGTTCAGATCCCGCGTCTGATTGACATTTCCGATAACTTCAGTTTTAATAGATTGTTATTACAATACGCAGTTTTGCTTTTAGTGGCTGTAACAATCGAGGATATGGCTAAGAAGCGCAAAAATTAGAATCTCTGCCTACTTTGTTTGACATAATAGCTTCAACAATACAGGAAGTTGAGAAGCTCAGGACAGTAGCGCCGAATATTTAGGGTCCGCATTGCTGAAGAATCTATCTCTCATTTCTGAAGGTGTTACACATTAAATTTGCATGTTCCAAAGCAGAAATGGGGAATTGGAGTGGAGTCAGCACTAAATTTTAGTGGCCAGTTAGGACTTTCGAAGCAGATGCTCTACTGTTGAGCCACATTCAGCTACCATAGTAGTTTGTAGTAGGAGTTTCAACAATAATGAATTTATTGATTAAGAAACTACTGTAGCTATGCGGAATGGCCGGTATCTCAGAGGTCGAGAAGAATTAGAATTTGGCTGGACAAAATTTTAAAATTCAAATACACAGATATAGAACACAGCAGAAATTATGTAATATACTTATCGTTTCGAATTTCTATATAATGTTTTGATTATGAGACATATGCCTTCTTCCTCTTATATTACGCTAGTGGACTATTTAATTCGTCAAAGGTGCAATTCCTTAACCCCTTTTTGCTCGGAAGTGGTAGCTAATTTTGGCAAATTTTGTAGAAGTTTCCTGGGCGATCAGTAACGGAAAATCTTAATTTTTTATTGCATATTAAAAGTAGTTTGAAACGGGAATTTGACTCCCTTTCTTGTATTGTTTATGTTCATGTTTACGTATATATCCACTTTGTAGTTGCATGCACTTTTATTGTTAATTAGATCTAAACTTTGTAACTTTTCATAGTTAAATGTGCGCGGGGGGCTTAAGATTCATTCGCTTGCGGCCTTGGCCCAAGGGCGGACATTGGTAAGCGGCTCTTAGTGCGTGGTGCCTGCGGTGAAACAAATAGAGTTTGGGTGCAGCAAGCAGTATTTGCATATAAAGCCATTTAAATCGTGTACTTAGTAAGTACACAAATTGCAAAGCAGCCATGTAGTTACGTGGCGTGATAAATCATATTGGCACCAGAACTAGCAGCCAGCATCGTTATTAGGAAATCTCTCCGCGTCGTACCGTCCAGGGTCGATAAAGCAATTGCAAGGTAACTTGATGCCGGAAATGTTTGAAGCTTGAACGATAAGCATTCGCTTCCAGCTGAGTTTCATAGACAAATTACATGCGTACAGGACCAGCATTCATGCAGTTTAAACGTTCGCGCTTTTAAAGACTAAAACTAGTACGTTGGAAGAAATACAAAAAATATAGGATGAATATGATATGCAGTCCAAGTTTTTGCACGTTTTTTATAATGATGACTCCATAAAACTTAAACAATGCTAATAGCAGGATATGTTTTGTGAAATGAAGTAGTATTTCAATATATAGTTAACTGTCTATACTGACGAAAAAATAACTTTAATATAGGTATGCCCTGGTGCAGTACAGAATTCCCAAAGTCAGCTAATGTGACTGATAGACACTCATACACTGATGCTTAGTTACTTAATTAAATTTGGTCCAACGAGCCGGATATAACTCAGACTATATTATGTGGAATTTAGAATTCTATAATTTTGTGTGTGTGATGTACAACCAAATAGAAATGCTAAACTGCGATGCACCCCCAAAGTCGGCGGCTATGATTGGTAGGCAGTTATGCGCGTTTTTATATTTGTTTTAAGACAAGTCGTTTGTTAACACGCAGGTACTCTTGACCTCTAGAGTTCCCGGCTTTCAAACTACCGGCTAAACTTCCAATTGTTTAAACAGGCATTAAGAAAAAAGGCAAACAGTCGTGACTGGCTATCTTCCATAATGAGTGTACGGTCATTTATTTAGACGTGAATAATAATAGCAAATTAAAGTTGTGAAGATAACGGCGAAAAGCGGGCCGTGTTAATGAAGGAAGGTTTCATTACCGCGATGCGATCTTGGGCCGGGTGGCTTTGAAAATACAGGCTATTTCAATCGGGAGCATGTTCTTTCGGGACGATTGTATCTCTAATATTTATTCGGTAGTTATACAACGGCCTATCTGCATCTCCGTACGCTGCAAGCTACGCGCTATCTTTATTATAGCGACGCGATTATTTTGCATTTACACGCATTTCTGCGTGCTGCCTTTGTTTTGCATTGCTAAATGGGCAATAAATAATTGCCCACTGCTGGCTGGCAATGAGCTATTGCCGCACTTTGTCACGGCAAATCCTCGGTCCGCCTTCGACAGGTCGAAAGCCGAAACCGACAGCTAAGTCGATCGCAAGGGAAAGAAATACCTTCACTCTATTTGAATAACAATTAATCATCGAAACAACAGCTAAGGTCGTGCTAGTGACTGACTGCGGTTATGTAATTTTCTCTGCATGAGGATTTATACCTGAATTTATTGCACACAATCACTTCACTCCATGACTACTCTAATGTAACAGAGTTGATCTAACCACAAAACGCTGTTTGAATTTTGAAATGTCGGTTCTCATTTTTTTTGTTTATAACTTATGACAAACACATGCAATTAAAACTAGGCATTATAAATTCCATTTGATTTTGAAAATTATACTGTCATGTACAGCGTAGTAATATCCACACGTCTTAAGAGCTAAGCGAAAGTTACAAGTTCGATTCCCAGTCTGGGTAAACTTTTTTTGTAAAAAAGAAGCGAATACATATACATTTTTACATATGTATCAGTTTTTGCGCAGCATGTGAAACCATGAGCCTCATGTTCCTGCCATTGTTGCACATTATCCAGTGTACTCTAAAAATTAATATACTTAAAGATGTCTAGATTAAGTAGTTAAACAAAATTTAAACGAGTTTTGCTTTTTATTTAACATTATAAGAGAAAAAAGGAGTTGTTTAGAAATCGAACGGAATTTGACTTTGAATTGAAAAAAATGCGTCTGTAGGGGATGAAATTAGTATTATTGAGCAGTTCTTGTTTAATTAAGAACCTACTAAGCTCATTATCAACAGCAGAAGAGTAAGTTAAGAAGCTCTTGTATTATTATTGCCCCCAAAAACATTTCTGGTAATCAAAATACACCAAGACTGGGTTGCAAAGAAAATAATGTCGTATAGCGTCTCAAGGGACAGGCGGCGAACACAGAATTGCTGCGGCTTTTGATCTTATTCGGGCATCATGTGTTGTTTTTCCGTTCAAAATTACATATATCGTAAAAAGCAGCGACCGGTCACAAGGGATGGAGGACAGCACGTGGCTGTGTTATATATTTACCCCAAGTTTAAAATTTTAGAATAGCTTTATACTCATGGAAATGAACTAGATACTAAAAAAATTGCTATCTAAATGTGATTATTTGAAAATATCGACGTTAAATATATTTGAAATTAAAATTATTTTTTTATGCGAGTCGTTATGGCTAGTACAAAACGGAAGATTTTTCCGTAATGAATATAGCAAGATCTTTAATGATTTAGATATAGTATATAGTACTTAATGGCTTGTGATTATTCGTTATTAATTAATACGTTTATAAATCTACGAGGTGGTTTCAACTAAAACACGTTTATATCTACTGCGCTGCGTTTGAAATCCATGGAAGCCAAGTAAATTTATTTATTATGTCTTATTGCGCCAACGTTTCATATATCAATTTTCATAAGTCACAATAATAAAGAAACAGGATTAGCTAGTACTTGTGATTTAACTGTAATCCATGTGACAATGTAGTTTATCGACAGGCTTGCCGGTGAGTGGCATACAAATGTAGATGACCGAGAATGCACAAAAGCATGCCACGACTTGGATAAAACACTTGTGAAAACTGCAAGCATTGTTAGGCGTGTAGAAAAGAATCTTTATTCAAGGCAATTTTATGTATCAAAACCATCAAAAGTACTGCTAAAAATATTTTTATTTTTACCCTAGCTTTGTAGACATCCGGTTTTGTAAATGTGCATAATGCATTAATTGGCTATTGAACTAAGATAAACATCTAACGAGATGGGGTATATCAAATGACCAGCCACTTGCACCACCCTTTTCCTAGGAAGCGATAAAGGGCACGATACAAATTGCACGTCGATTATTAATGCACTGATTACTATAAAAGCAGGAAGGGAGTTGTTAAGAACTTCAAGAATGGCGTCGAGCA
This sequence comes from Agriotes lineatus, assembly GCA_940337035.1. Classification (NCBI taxonomy): domain Eukaryota; kingdom Metazoa; phylum Arthropoda; class Insecta; order Coleoptera; family Elateridae; genus Agriotes; species Agriotes lineatus. The sequence goes on along the minus strand of OW679197.1, from coordinate 124,862,176 downwards.
GCGATTGTGCAGCGCAGAGCGAGTGGTGGCGTTTTCCGAAATCCATTGCAAAAATGACCATCGGCTGTTTGATGTGAAAGGTTCCATCCAACATTAATTCATAATGAACGAGTCTTCTGGCGCACCACTTATATTTCCTTAATCCCGGATAGCACAAACAGACCAGCGGCCGCATAGCATGATGAAAACCTAATGGTTATATCTCTTTATATAGAGATCAAAGGGCGCACAGTTCGTCCTTTTTTGAACTCATCATATCTAAGGTCCGTATTGGTTTGTGCGAGTCCGGTCTCTAATTAGCCCACTCTTGTTGATGCAAGTCAGCGTGACTCGGCTAACTACCGAAACTCCGAGCGTTTGTCGTGGTCGGTAGCTCGTAATCGTTTGCCTGACGCCTTTATAATTGCCTAAACTGATTGTCCATTACACGATAATAATTAATACCATTACAAGAAACGTGACGGCCACAAGAACGGACGGAGATGCCACGATAATATCGGCATTGTGAAAGATTATATTAATCAGCGAACGGTTATAGATTCCAATGGCTCTACTAACTAGCTTCTATTTGAACGTTTTTTATTAGATTGTATCAGGGCCAAGCTACATTAAAAAAGCTGCTTTGTTTTTAACCATGCATTCCGGAAAATGTGATCTATTATCAACCTAATCAAGTGACTTGTCTTAGTTTTAAGAGTTTTTTCCAAGTGCAAATGGATAACATGCCTGTCGGTCCTGCATAAATAATAACTATTGATTTATTGTACATGAGCCAAAATTTGTGTTGATGTTCTAAAATACGAATATTTTAAACGGTCCCTCCACCATAAAGTAACCCTTTTGAATAAGAGACTTTTTTATTGTTTCAATTATTAATCCTATAGATAAATGGCATTTATTACGGTAGATATGGTAGTGCACATATAAATTAAAATAGTTTTATCACAGAACGACGTTTAGTTACTATCAGAGGTAGCTAATTAGTTTGCCTATGCGGAAAGAGGGTATCTGAAAAACATACAAGAGATGGTACTGAAAAGCTGGAAGAGGAACGAGGAAGTAGAAGAAAAAGATACATATTTGTACAATAAATTCATTCATTTTGCTGATTATTATTGTGTTGCAGAGATGATAATTTGGAAAAAAAGAAACTTACAAGAACGTTACCATATGTTTTTACCTCGAGATGGTCTCAAGACTGAATTTTCACGCTATTAAGAATTTATCATAATTAGCTCAACCAAAAATTGTATAGTTGCAGTGTCAAAGTAAATTTTTGGGGTTGGTTCAACATTGCTATACTAGCAAAAAGTTGACTTAGAAGAAAAGATCAAGTAAATTCTTCATACGCAAAATTTAAAACGTAAAATATACCATGTGCAAGTTTAATTTTATTGCAGTATTTGGTGTTCAACATCAGTTAGCATCTAAGAGTTTCACTCTTTATCTACAGATAAAACACTTTTTTTTCATTTATACTGATTCTTCATCTTCCATAGAATGCAGTTGAAGTAAACCATTTATCAAATTGTAATTTATCTACTTGAGTTTTAAAGAGCTTAATTTAACTTTATACCCGCTTTGCGTACTATAAAATCCAGTACCAAGGAGTGGACAAATAGGTTTTCTATATATTCGAATCAAAACCTTAATATGAAATTTTTAAGGTGTCTTGGTTAGCATAGCTTTTCGATTAGGGTAAAAATTTCTTCTAATAGCCAAGAAATAAAGACAACGGGGAGGGTGGAATGAACAGTCTCAGCTGGGACGCAAAACAAGACGATTTTAAAGGTAAGAACATCTTAGATTAATGGGAGGCCATAGATGGCCTTTGATGATTGGAGATAACCGACCCCGAGAAGAGTCTTTTTTTAACGTTTTTTATCCGTTTCGGACGTTAGAAGTTAACAAGGCAACTTTCACTCTATCAGCAGCTTTCCTAAAAAGTTATGTAGAAGTGTGACCGAACCATTTCCGTAGATTGTGTAGCCATGAGTGTCTTCTGCTTGGTGCTCTTCTGCCTTTCATCTTGCCCTGCAGTATTAGTTATAGTATCTATACGATATTTAGTGTTCCTCATGACATCATCAAAATACTGGAGCTTCCCATGTTTGGTGGTAAATGCCAGTTCTTTATTTCTTTTCCTCCTCTTCAATACTTTATCGTTTGAGATATGGTCTATCCATGATAGACATACATTTCGGCGATAGAACCTTATATCAAATCCTCCTAATTTCCTAAGTAGCACATCAGTGATGGTTCAGGCCTTCACTTCATAAAATACAACCGAGAAAATATAACAATACAGCATTTGACAAGAATACAGTAAATAAATACAATTGGATGGAAATGACTGGTAAAACAAGAAGCGTGAAATGACCCCAAATGTGTGTGGTCTACGTGATTATTAAGTATACATTCAAAAAAAGTCCTGTCGTGGAAATATATAATATCAATCTGTGTACTAATCAAGTACTAATCAAGATAAAAGTTTGCACACCAACTGAATTACTATTAATTCTAAATTTGAAAGATTTCTTTAATTTGACTAATTAATGTATCTCCTTCGTTTGTTTGCCTTCGTTGTCTAAACGAGAATTGGTATTTGGACAGAATACGTACTATTATTGTACGGTTTCCTTTGATATTTCCGTCGATTCTCATAATGAAAATGTAAATACGAGTACAGCATCAAACAGAAAATTAGGAGATGGCTCTAAGCAGGCGTGACGCCACTGGAGGAAGTTAACCATTCCGCAACCGATTTCGATTGATCTTATTGACTTTAATCGACCCGAAAGGGATTTCGACAAAGAGGCCGGTATTTATGATTTCGAGTAGTGAATGGTCGGTCCCTGCGGATCGCCTGTATACTTTTCTAAGTTAGTTGATATCGGGCCGATACGTTCATGTATAATGTATGACGCATAAACCAGCGCCGGAAGAATTTGACACGGCAATATTCTGGGGTTGGTGGAGCGCCTTATGTAAGTGTAAGATCAGCTACATTATAGAGGGATCAAACTGTAATTCATTTTCCACCGGACTCCAGTCAATTATTTAAAAATTGCCGTCCCTGTGTGCATCATTTCTCGGCGAGCCGCATTCCCGAAGCACTCGTATTTTGCTGCCAAAGAACGCCTGTTCTCTTTCATTCCTGCGAGCTCGGAGCGGGCTACGAGCCTCCCGGGACCACTTCCGGCTTGTTTTACATCGTTTTGTTCTAACAATCCCGCGCATAACTCCTGCTTCGGCGTCTGTTCTCGTATGTAAAGTTCGCCCGGAACCACTCTACTGTTATTGAAAATTGAAATTCGGATAGTCATTTGACAGACTATAATTCAACGCTAACTGATAAAGATTGCACGCCGAGCCGGCCCAGAACACTCAACAAATTACGGAAAGTAAACAAGCGGTTTACTTTTTGCGTTTTCTTCGGTAGTGCTTCGAACAAATTACTTTTTGAAAGCTTAGCTGAAACGTGTCAGCCTGTCAGCCGATGCGTAATGGATGGGAGCGGGAAATGAGAATGAGCCGACCAAATTGGCGAAGTTCGTAATTAAGGGCATAGCTGGGATCGTAAGACAATAATGAACTCTAACCTGTGGATGTGTGGGGGCTAATGAGCAGGGGCTCATTATGCGACCCGTCCTGTGCGCCAGATTTAGGGGTCGCTTTCCTGTCACCGTCGCCACCAAGCTATTCTACAGGGTGTAAAAAAAATCAGCAGTGGGCTACCGAAGGTACATTACCATCTAAAAATTGTAAAAAGGGGATGTTTTAAATTTTAATGTTGGTTTGATTGTTGCATTGGATTATTTAGGAACTTTTGGCAATTCCAAATGCAATAGAAAAAGATGTTCTGGATATGGCAAATGTGGCGATGATGCTAGTGCTATAGTTTGGAAATATAAGGAATGTTTTTTTCACAAACAGTTGTCACACCTTGAAGATTTAACTAAAGCTGATTCGCCTGCAAGTGCCAGCTTTTGTCAATAGTTATTATTCAAAATTGCTGAATGTCACCATATCCATTATAAGGTTCCAATGTTGGGCACAAAGGTTCACGAAATGGCAAAACTAGCGTTGGTCTCGTCTTATTTTTCTCTTGAGGCACGACTTAAGACTAAGACTGAACTTTCCAGGCCAAAGCAAAACCACGACAAAGTACCAAGAAAAATTAATGATAGCCGAAATACTTACAATTTTATATCGAAAAAAAAATCATATGGAAAAATATTGGAAAGAATCTGGGGTAAATTCAAAGAGCTAATGTTGAGTGTCATGGAGCACAACTATGGCAAATAAACAACATGGTGGTCGGAAGAGGTTATAAAGTAAATTTGGGAATAAAAAGGCTCTGGATAACTATAACAAATATAAGTAAACGAGAAGTGTTGCTCAAAATAGAGTGCTAGAAGTAAAATGAAAGAAAGACGCGGGAGGAATCTGAACATAACATGGAAGCCACTTACAGGAAGGTCACTTAAAGGCATCTATCATACAAATGGCGAAGTGGTCGCAAGCGAAGATAGAGATACAGAGCGAGGGAGTATTTCAAAGAATTATTGGAGGATGTTGGACACCCAAACAGGACAAAGCCACTTAAGAGAGAGGGTGCCCACCAAGAAGAGGAAGATGCAAGAAATGACATTTTTCAAGCAGAATTCAGGAGGGATATAGATAAAACAGAAACAAGGAAATCACCAGGGCATGATGAGGTTCCTCCCGAGGCTATCAAGTGCATCGGAAAAACATGCCAGACACTTCTTCTTCTTCTTCTTGAATTAGGCTTAGAGCCTGTTTTTCAAACATTATGGCGCTTCCTGTGATATTGATGTCCAGCTATTTTCCCATCTGTTCAGGGGTCTGCCTGGTGGTCGTCTGGAGCGTAGTTTTCCTCTTCTTGCTATTTTTGTGATTCTACTGATTCTATGTCGCGTGAAAAACGGAAACCATACAAAAACACTCGGAAATGGCAGTTATCCTCCCGATATTTAAAAAGAAAACCCCAAGATCGTGTGGGCACTACACAAGCATTTCTTTCCTGAGCGACCCAGGAAAATTATATGAAAGAATTTTTAAACAAATGTCAAAAACGGGATTGAGGGAGGATTGGAAGAATCCCAACAAGGGTTTCGGCCAGGAAGAAGTACCTACTATTTAATTGTCACAACCAAACAGATGAGCGAGAAGACGTTTCACCATAATCAAGGTATATGTCTATGCTTCCTACCTGGCCAAGGCTTTTGGCACAGTACCAAGAAGAGTAACACGGGAGGTAGTGAGGAAAAGGGATGTCAAAGGTAAATTACTAAAAGCACTAAGAGGCCTTTATTTTACGTGCAGGAACTATGTTGAAAATGACAATGCAGAATCACCAGAGTTTCTATCGGTATGGACTGAGACAGGGGGACACGTATAGTGGTCTTAGATGATATAACAAAGTACTAAAATTTGGGCAGGGGTATTATCTGCTGCAACCGCTTCACATTTCTAAACTGGCATTTGCGGATGGAACACGACAGCTCAGAGTAAAAATAAGAACGTTCCAAATGTAGTGAGATGTGTCCAGACCGAAGACGAGAGTGGAAGGCGCACGTAGACAGAATGGATGAAAACAGACTACCGCAAATTGCATTAAGAAAGCAGGCCTCCAAAGACATGGGCCGATTCATGGACATCGTCATCCCAAGACAACGCGTAGAGGGCAACATAATGGTTGGAGAAGACAGGGCTACCCCTAACATAAGAATGCGGATAAGAAGAAGTATTAATAAAAGCAAGACAATGGTGATAACCAAAAAGAAGAAGGTATTAATGATAAAAATAAGAGAAGATAGGTCAGGTCAGTGACTTTAAATACCTTGGTTCATTGATATCAGAAGACGGTTGTATGAAACTGAATATTATAACCGAGTAAAAAATAAAAAAGTGTCCAAAGCTACTAAGCTAATAGTATAGAACGTAGCATACGTTTTTACTATAATATACGGGTATGAGACGTTGACACTAATAAATCCAAATAGAAGAACAACAACTCCCCTAGTTTGGGCATATGGTAAGTATAGAACACTAAAGGGACCGCCCAGCCCCCCTCCCCCCCCCCCCCCAAACTGAATTTGAGAACTGCAGTTCCCGATCAAACAACTAAAAGACACGCTGCGCACTACCTGGGACGAGAGCATAGCACACACACACTAGAGAATAGAAATGTGAAGTGGAAAGATGCGAAGAAGATGGCATGGAAGAGAGAACACTGGAGACAGTTTGTATATCCTAAAACCTCGACACCTGCTGAAGGTACTTACAGGAGGTCAAAATTTTGAAATTTGTTAAATCGACAGCATTTTTAATGCATCGAAATAGCTGAGGGAGTAGCTGCTTGGTTCGAAAGCTGCTAGTTTCAGTTTCAAATATGAGACTATTTCTTAGGAGTGGTCTGTCCAGTGGATTTTTAAAAATGGATACTGAATCATCTGTAAAAGGAGAAAAGTAGTGCGGGAAATATACCCATACATATAATGCTAGATGAATTTTGAAAAGCTAATCGAAGGTTGTACTTTTAATTTGTTAGTATTACACACTCATATATAAATAAAAACTTAAGAATAGAATAAAGTTCTAGAAAGTTAAAAGCTATACATGGTTCGATAATTTAACTTTCTAATTTCCAAAACCAGTTAAGCCATCAAGACCAAAATCAAGAATTTTCCTATTTTTCACTTGCTTTTCATAGCCAAGACCAATTCCCAGCTTAACATAAGTATTGTCTTGGTTTTGGTGTGGCGAATCTCTAGTTGGACGAAGGCTGTTGTACTGGAAATTATATTATTCATTTCGCAACACGCACATATGTGTTGATGAAAGTATGTCAGCAAAATTTTCAATGTCGGTTTTTCATTGATGTGTGGGCAAGCACCGCAGGTGATCATTTAGTTGACGCATATGTGTTAGCAATGTGAGGAAATGGGAAAACCAATTTAAATGTGTCTAGTACCGTTACTATTACTTCTAAGAAATATGGATGTAGAGACTAGACGAAAGTGCATGATAGCGCGTGGAAAATTTATTCGCACAGTGAGGATGTAGCCCAATAAAGGGATTACTTCGGCAGACCTATCTTAATTTTCAATTGTGAAAACTATGCATTGAAAATAAAGATACCGTATTGCTTGTCAATAGCATTTTGACTGAAAACTTGCCTCCAGAAACCCTACGGCCAACCTTTCAGACACCCTGTATTCCGACAAAACGCATTCCGGTGTCTCACTCCGTGCACCGGGAGCAGCCAACCGATTATTCAACTATTAAGCCAACTCGGCGATCCATTTGTCTTGTATCGAGAAATATTCATTAGCCAAACCCGTTCGGCGAAAAATAAGCGCAAAAACGCGACAATGATATCGTCGATCGGATGCTAAGTTATGCAGATGTATTCGCCAATCTCCTGCAATTGTGCTGTTATTTAAGGCTTAACATGTCTTGGCTTCACATTTTTGCCGGATTTAAATGAGTCCGTATTAAATTATCTTCTGCCTTAACAAAACCAGTCCGTGTATATCGATCAGGCCGTCGCGTTCAACACAATGCTGGATACCTACGGGGTGTAATTTTAAGTAGTTCGAGTATTTTAATGTTGGGACGCAATCTATTTAGAAGAAAGATTGATCGGCGATAGTGGCACCAACTACCAACCTCCACTTCTCGCTCCAGCACTTTACCACTCCCTGTTACAGTTCGTTTGCAAAAAAGGTGGGAATTCGTTTGCTATGAAAATTTGTAGACGAGCTAAACAGTATACAAAAGGTTCGCGATGAACCATTGTTTCCATTTTTGGAAAACTAGATCATTTGTAGTGCATTTGAAGTGCCAGTGTTGCCTAATTACTATTTTGTAATGGTTCGACTACTATGTTATTTGCACAATGGACCATATTGGTATTCGAGGCTAATTCCTAAAATGGATTGGTGTATCGCTGCTAGATAAATATTTTCGTGTCAGAGTGGGAACGTCAGTTATGATGACTGTATAAGTGGGGTTCCACAAGGATCCGTACTGGAACCTATCTTATCCATTATATTTATCCCAGATCTCCTTAAACTTATGAAATCTTCTCTTTTAAGCGAATGATCTGACTTCTCCATTACGATACTATAAAGAAAAATATTTCAAAAATACAATTGTGAGACATCACCGATAAGCACTTCCAACTGTTTAGTGGGAAACCTGAAACGTCGTGTGCTTGGGACATGTGTGATGCCAGTAACAACCTATGGCCTGGAAACGGTTACATTAACAGCTAAAAGCAGGCATACATTAACAGTAATGCAAACGGCAATGGAGCGATCGATGTTGGTAATAAGTTTGAAGGATCACATCAGAAACGAAGATATACGAAGACGAACCAAACTAACGATAGTGTTCGAGAAAATCTTACACCTAAAGTGGAAATGGGTAAGAAATGTAGCAAGAGAGTATTACATCTGATGAACAAATAAATTGATAATTTGGCAACCAATATTAAATGAAATGTAGGAAGACCACAGAAACGATGGACAGATGACTTGAAAAAGACAGCCGGACGAAAATGGTTTCAAGTCAGGAACAGATGGAAATCAATGGAAAAGACCTACATCCAAGAGTGGATTGATATAGGTTGAAAAGAAGAAAGAAGAAGAAGACTTACACAAGTAGCGTTCTATATATGGGATATAACAACACTAAATATTCTTATAAAGTTATTGCTGCAGACCTAGTAACAGTGGACCAACAATGTAATTTAGATGTGGTAATTACAAGTGACTTATCTCGGTCTCCTCAAGTTTTACGTGCGGTTAAAAAGACATATACAGTGTTATATCTTATATCCAAAGCTTTTCGTACTACTAAAACTTTACACTACGTATGTTCGATCACATCTTGATTTTGCAATATCAGTGTGGTCTCTGTGACCACAGCTGAAGAGACTGTCCTATGAAGATCGACTGAACTTATTAAATCTAATGACCCTTGAAGACCGGCGCAAACGTGGCGATCTCATTTTAACGTACCGTATCATAGTAGGTGATATATTTTGTCAAGCTTTTTTTTAAATTTAAGTAGAGATGCTCGTCTTCGAGGCCACGCATGTCAATTACAGGGCGAAAAATTTAGTCGGAGTGTTAAAGAATTCTTCGTAACGAATGGCATGTTTGCAAAGTGGAATTCTTTAAACAATTCAGTTGTGTCGGCTATATCACTTAATACTTTTATTTGTTCCTCACATCAATATATCAAGTCACTGTATTCACCTTGAAAATGTCTCTTAACTGGCTAGCCTACAAAATGTTACTGGCTAGCCGTGCTCATAGATAAATGATAGCGTGCAAAGCCACAGTTGTTCCTTAGTATGTGTCATATTGATAAATTTAGTTGCTTGTCAGTTTGACATTGTCAATAAATGGTAAATTTATAGTTATTTACGAGTGAAGAACAAATAAAATATTTAACAATAGACGCAAGGTAACGGGTTTTACTGGCTCCAGAAGGTGACTGTCGCGCCTTTGGCTCGCCAGTCATATTCTTCTGTCCGCCAGTAAAAACCCTTTCACCAAGCTAGTAATGTTAAATACTATTAAAACTCATTTGGACAGTGCTGTACACGTAAAAAATATGTAAATGTGTTGTGTACGTTTAGATTTACCCATATTATTTAAGTTCTGTCATGTAATTAGGAGCATCACAAACCTTTGGATTTTGCTCTTATTGGGTGTCAAATACGTAATAATAACAGTAAGAATATGGTGTCTTCTGCAATTAGACGATGTATAGGAATTACATTTCTCACGCATCTAACTAAACGTTGACTTGACATTTTTGTGTACTTAAGTCTTATCTTGAGAATTTCGTGAAAAGGAGTTGCGACAATGACATTTGTCTTGTTTCGTATTATAATCGCTATGACAAAATAGATGAACGCATTTCGAAGGTTGCATCCTTGACAATGTGTTCAAAGTATTATGTGTTCGCAACTCGGTCAATGAACGCGTACTACTACACCATATAGCGATATACTAATCAAGCTTTCAAGATGAGAAAGATAGCTTTTCCGAACCAATAAGAATTTTTGATATCTTATTTTGATTGTTACTACTTCTATACTTGCGAGGTTCACTAATGGGATTTCTAAAACTGTAAAAGATACCGAAGAACATTAAAAGAGTACGACAAGACAAGACAAAGACCAACGCGCTTCGTTTCGAGAATACGCGAATACTGTGTACAAAATGTTGTCAGGATGGTACTCCTCAGGCTTGGGATAAACAATCCAAGATTTGAACAAAAATGGGCAGTATCACGCAAGGAAAATGATGAATATTCTGAGAGGGTTTGGTGATGTTGCTTGGTCACTCAAATCTTACAATTTCAAAGTGCTTCACCATTCACATTTTTTCCTATGGGGTTACCTCAAACAAAAGTTTACGAACATCACCCTACCACACTTCGAGAACTTAAAAATGGTATTTACGTTCAAATTCAAGACATTTGGCCTGATTGATGATGCAGAATTGGCGCCAGCGTGGCTCGGTGGTTAGAGCATTGGACTGCGGCGCGGAAGTCTGGAGTTCAAATCCCAGATCGATGCCTGGCAGGCAGCCTACCCAGTCGCTTTAAATAATTGGGTACCTGCGTTCGAAAGAATAAGGGGTAATAATGCGGTTGTCTAATGCGTGATGCTCACCACATCACTACGTGTCATGAATTTGACACGCGACAGCCGGGTGTGATAGCGAGGATACGGAAGCTCTGACCTTCCGCCTTGCAGGCCAAGCTCCTTCACCAAAAAAAGATGATGCAGAATAATAAAAATCTTCATTGGTGTCAAGACTGTTTTTATTGTAATGGTATTCATTTACAAGGGCAATTAAAAAAACTAAATTGAGAAGATTTATTTTCTAAATTTTAGAACTTATTTTGTAATAGATATTTCTTTAAAATCACCGGTACTGATTTCCGGACTCCGTATAACTGATAGATTTAACAATAGTTGTATGTTATGGTGGCTCGTTTGAGATACAAATGTGCATTACGTAATGTCTCTTGAATCACAAAAAATTGCATTCCACCATATCTAAAACTTACTGGTTAAGGGTGCGTTGAATTTCCCATTTTCATTTGAAATATACAAGATAGTACAAAAGAATAATAAACATCAATCTAAAAATCCACAACTCAATTTAGCTACTAAGCACTCTAATCACAGTCGATTAGCTGCGTACAGAATGTTTTATTCAGTGAATCATCTGCGTTACACCAACTAGATTAAGATGTTGATTTTATCAGGTATAATAACAAAATCTTTGTGGCACTTATTGAATTTGGTATATTTGCCTTGTATATGTATACATGAAAAAGTAAATAGAGAATTGAATTAATATAAACCATGGTTATCTATGATAACTGAAATGCTATTAGATAAACTGCTGAAATGGGAGTGTTTTAAATAGAGAACGATTAAAAATGACAAAGCATAAATATCCCCTGTGTTATAGTTACTTGAACTTATTGCAATTAAATTAATTTAAATATTATGTTGTGATTGATAACAGTTGTACCTAAATAAAAACAGTTTTTTAGCAATTTTCTGAACGTAATTGATTGAGGTTAGTACTAAAAATGATAATACCGGTTGTTCATGTAATCGCAACTGAAGTTAGTTTTATAATTATCAGATCCTTTGCAACAACTTAATTATGTGTCCGCTATACCCAGTGCCATGACCTAAATAGATACATTATCTATTAACAACCTTTTCTAGATCTAAAATCTCACTAGGGGGCAGTTGATTTAAAAATTAATTTATAATTTCCTTCAGGCTACTGATACAGAAAAATAAGTGTGGTGTAATGCTGTTTTAAAGATGTTTATAGTAAAATGTATAAAAATGTAATTATGTGAAATGAATTTTTATAGGAATTTTTCGGAAATATTGTTTTTTTCGAATTTTAAATTAAAGTGCAAATTATGCTGTAGGAGGAATCAAACTAATATAAGGACTTACGGAATTTAGTATACCAGCTGGCTACAAAGCTGCAACACATGCCTCTGCTCTATTTCTTTATTAACATATCACTTCTTAACTTTAAGTGTGGATATAAAGATAAGCACGTTATTTTAGGATCATTAAACAAAGTAATTTCACTTCCTGTTTTATTGGAAATAACCTTATTTGCATTATTTTCAGTAGAATTCTGTGCATTGGCACTGTATTTCTTATTTTGTAAGTTGTTTTGACATATCGCAATTTTAGCAATTTTATAATGTTCATAGAGAATTGCTGGATTTCAATATTTTAGAATCTGCCTTATTTTTTGACATGCTCGTTTGGATATTATTTTTGGAAATAATTCTCTTCAATGTTAATAGAAGAAAAACTATATTTTCCATAGCTTGGTACTTCATATAGGTTCACGATTTACTGCTTTTCTTATTTGGAATTTCAAAAATGCTATAGCAACATAAGTCAAAGCGACGAAGATACAGGCTGTATATGATATGATTATATCATATCGAATGCAACATGTGTATTATACATTTTTATATTGATGTATGTCGATTTATATTTAACATTTGTGCTAGTGTTGCTTTTGATACATAAATAAACAGTATTACAGTTAAGTTCAATTATGAGAACACATATACACGCTATCATTCGAAATAGTAGTCACTTTCAATTACATCGAAAGTAATGCTATGTTGTGTCGCTGGTGAAACACTACGTATAATCTACCAGTAGACTCAAATAAAAAAGTACTGCAGATATAAATAAAAAAGATAAAAAACAATACAGTTGTTTTATAATGACTTCTACACTTTCTCATTAATTAAAACTAATGCTTGTTGCAAAATAAACAAAACTATTCTGCAACGTTAAGTTCCAAAATTAACGGGCAAAATAAAGGAACGAAGCTCACAGATCCTGTTCCTGGTACGTATGAATTAAGTGCGGAATGAACGCCGGTATTTTTTCGCATTCCGGCAATGGACTTCGATAAATATAACATGCAATTTTCATGTTTTACCAGCGGTGACATACGTACAAGGCTGCATTTTGCAAGTCAAAGAGAATTGACGACGATGTTTCACGTTTTGACAACAAGATTGCCCTTTCCCATACTCGTTAATGCACAACCGCAAAGTAGCCGATTTAAGTAAAGACCGCCATAACAATCATGGCACTTATTCCATATTAGATCGGGCTTCTTGATGGTCGCATTACCCCTTATGTGTGTGCATTAAAGAAACTCGTGAAATAAAATTGGTAGTAACATATACGCCAAGATTTTAAATGACCACACGGAAAGCTGCTCCAAGTAGGAGGATGCTTAATGTCGATGACTCGGGCACTTTTATTGGACCAGTTTATTGAGAAGGTAACCTGCGTTTATCGCATCAAATTTTATTTACTCTTTTTATGCTATCGCATAATACATTTACATTAAAATTAAATGCAAGACTTGGAGAAGTCAATCTTATCTGCGCCCGAATTGATCGACCGCTTGCCACCGCTGCTACTTTCACAATTGAACCCAAAAAGCGTTCATTATGATTATCTTTGACAGTGAACGCCGGCTTAAAAGCATCGGACCGCACTTGCATAAAGCGACTTAAGATAATGCAACTTACCGTGACGTCAGGACATTTAGGACCTCTTCCAGGGGCGCATTATCGGTCGACCTCTGCAAACCGAGAAACAAATTGTCACTACAATAATCCATAGTCATTTGCAGAATGTGCAGCAACACATCAAGTCAACAAGGCGAATCACGCCCAAATATTTCCGATTCGAGTGAACCGGGAAATCTACGGTGAGATCGAATAAGGGCCACTATCGCTCGCCGAAGGCGAATTATTATCATTTAAACAAATGTTTGATTCTTTCGATTCAAAAATTTACAATGTTGGTACTCGATAAGCAGCTCTGTTCGTCACGTGACAATCCGGCGGAATTTTATCCTCTTTATTGTAAAATTTAGGAGCGCCCCTTCTTCCAGCGATAAAACGTGAAGCATTTCGCAAACAAATGCCGCCGATCGCGCCTTATTTGATTATTCGAATGTAAATAATACCTGCAGAGCGCGTTTCTTAAAATCGGAAACAAACTGTAATTATTGCGAAAGAGCGGACCCTTGGTGCCACGCCGGCGAATAATTGTCATTTTCCTGCATATTTCCGGAGCGAGCCTTTTTGAAACGGCTCCAATCATTTTTTCGCCTGGATGAGACATGTTTTGTACTGATTGAAAGAATATTGGCGGAGTCTTTCCTCGCACCCTGTGACATGATTGTTTGTCGATGAACTGAAATTAAATATCCTTTTCTATGTCGGAAATGAGATAGAAGCAGAAGCTTTGCGCTGAAAAAGGGTCCGGCCCATAGACTTTACACTGAAGGTAGACTTCGTCCCAGGCTACACCCTACAATTTATGCCAGAATAACCATATTGATTCAAAACAGATGTTTAATAATAGAGGCGTTATTAAATATATCAAATAATAGAACGTTAATAAAACGTTACCGTAAGTTGCATAATATTTAAATTGTATTTATCAAAGAACAATAATAAAATTATCAAAAATAATGTTGCTGAGAACTAGAATAGTTGGATTCATTCAATCATTTTCAAGAAAATTTCATTTATTGATATATATATTTACCTAGAGGGTAGAGTTAAGAGAAAAATCCGAGTCTGAAATGGCAAAAACATAAGAGAAGAAGAAGAAGACCTAGAAACTTAATTACAGTCTGTGAAGGAACAAGTCAGATGAAGACAACGGAAAAGAAAAGAGGAGATTAAAGAATTGTGCTACTTGTGCAGCACCATAACTAAAGATGAAAGAAGAAAAAGAGCAATTGTACGTAGATTACTAGAAGCTAAGATGTGCTTAAAGAAGATACTGCTACTACCTTCGAATGGAATCTCATTGGATGCGAGAAAAAATTAAGAAAACCATATTTTACTGTTAGTGCAAGAAAACTTCAAACAAAAACTATTTACCTAACTGCTAATAATAATGATAATAATATAATACACAATACAATGGTGATAATTAAACTCAATATTTAAAAATCTGTAAAGGACTTTTACTTGAAAATTGTCTTGCAAGTGGAAGTTTTGAAACTAAAATGTTTGAAAATATCAAAGGAAAAAATAATTTTAATTTTTTAAGGTGTCCATTCTGTTGGGTCTAAAATATGCCTATTTTCGTATAGTGTAAAAACCTGAGCTATGTGCAAAATATTACTTTTATTTTACTGATAGTTCATCATCGAGGGACCCTGAAGAAATCTCAAAAGGTGTTTTTTTCACGATTACAATACTTCCTTTGACTTCTAGACGAGGGTAGTCAAAAATATTGAAAGGATCTTATCTTGCCTTGGCGTTAACAAACGCATTTAATTTTGTGTTGGATAAAGTAGATACGCGATAGTCTTACACCCTCTTGAATGCCGAAAACTATTTTTGCCTCTAAAGTTGATGGCCGCTTTAGAAGCAAACATCCTTAACACAATTACTAGAACAGTGTCAATATTGTTGGATGTTAGTTGTTTTAAGAGGTAAAGAAGGATAAGGGTATATCGAAAAATTAAATGACAAAATACATATGTATTGCTAAATGTATGGTTGTGAAACGTGGACAATTAATATCAAATACAAAAGCAAATTGCAGGATGTAGACATAAATTATCCCAGAAGAAGCACCCTGGTAGTATTGAGAATAGTAGATATCACAAATCATGAAATTGGACGCAGAACGAGGGATAAAGATGCACTAACAGATAGAATTGAAATAAGTGGACTGTGAACACTTACTCAGAATGAATAACCAGCGATGGCCATAACAAATCTTTGCATGGAAAACTTAAAAAAAGAAGACCAAGAAGATCGTGGAACAATGGAATAAGACGCGATAGCCAACTATCGAGTACAGGAGGAGGATGCTCAAAACTGGGATAAGTATGTGGCATGTCGGAACCGGAAAGCTGCACAGGGCGGTATAAGCCATACAGGAAGTGAAGCAGTTCAGATAATGAAATTATCTCGTATTCTAAGTAGGTAATTGGTCATCGAGCTCATTTTTATCAATTTCGACAATAAACTTGAACATGTTGAACAAACTGATAGATTTTATGACAAAGGTGAAAATTTTTTTGTGGATTATTTAATTTTGGGCCCCCCTGAAATTTTGCTCGACAAGCCCGTAGGCTTCTCAGGCTTCTGCGATAATATGCCACTCACTGATGGAGTGACACGTGAAACCTGAACAATAGCCGCTAGTGAAAACATAAGGTTAATGGCGATTGAGTTATGCTGCTACAGAAATATGTTGGAAGTAAGGTACGTTGGTCGCGTATTCAATAGGAACATATTAGATACAAGATAAATGATATAAGGGAAGGAGCATAATGGAGGGTATAATGACATGAAGAGTTGCATATGGCATTCACTAAGACACGAGGAGCTAATAACAACTGTATCTCAAAGAATAAGGAAAAAACACTCAGCATAAACCCAGATAGCAGTGCTTCAAACAATAAAAGACGTAAGACGCTCCAGCTACAAAGAATTGACTGAAGATGGGAAAAGATAGAATGATGCCATGAGGAGACAAGCTCATCTACAGGATTGATAACCCACAGCGATAAATGCAGAGCAGAAGGTAAATAGGAAAATATAAATAATGAGCAAAAATGCTACAATTGCCAATATGAAATAACTAGAAAATAAAATATATAAAACTTAACCATAGTTTGCGTAGCCAGTAGTGGGCAAACGTTCTTTTCTCAGTATGTTAACTGTGTTTTAACGTAGGATTCAAGTAAATTCCATCTATCTGCTATAAAATGCTAAAGTGCACCCTTCGTACATTTCTCAACTTTGTAAATTCACACAATTGTTATCTATCATTATTGTTTCCACTGTTTTGTTGTTATTTTATAGAATGTAACAAAGATTTCAGTTTTGTTTATCCATCCATCTATCCACGATCTATTGTTTCTTTTACCTTTCGGTGTCGAGAACTATTCATACCTCGCAATGATTCAAAATATAATGTTTAAGCTACCTAGGTGGTTGAGCGCGTAAGGGCTTAGCTTAGCAATCAGGAAGATATGAGTTCAAATCTGGTCAGGGCCGCGATTTTTTCGGAACGGCAATGGATTTAAACTCATTAAGTTAGCCTTAAGTTAGATTACGATTTGTGGTAAATGTGGCATGTTTGGATGCGGGAGAACGTAATGTAAGTCACATGCGACTCATTACTTTCATTGCACTTTTCATGGGGTATGAATGGTTTTCAACATCGAAAGGTAAAAGAAACTAAAGATAATCAATCAAGCAATGCAATGGATAACGCTTCCAGCAATTATAATATTTGATTTACAGTAGCACAGCTAATTTTCAGATATCTAGCTGTACATTCATAAAACTGTTTTTTTAAAGAAGTTAGTACTTTAAAAAAATATTCAAATTAAATTTAACGTTTCAAAATTTTCTACGAATTAATAATGCTGCGAGTATCAATCACGGCCTGTCCTACTTAAGGAACTTTTTATTAAAATGCTTCAATTTGAAAAGGCGCCGTTGCACAATACACTCTAACGCGACGGTGCTAACACTACAAATGACAACTACATGGTGCTGCCAAAACAAACTAATAAATGTTTGCTTTTATTATTTCACCTGCTGTTGATTGAGAAATTAGGTGGAAGGAAATATGCGAGATTGGGAGCTGTGAATCATTAATGAATTCTTCTGGGAAGGTCGCCGGTTTTTAACCGTTCTTTTTCTTTGGCTTTTCCACAGTTCAAACTTCACTTTTAAACCGGATAAAAACGATAAATAAATAATCTCAACAATAATAAATTACTTACACGCCAAAATTATTAATGGCGGCCTGATTTGCAATTTTTTGCAAATGCGATTTACATATTTTGACAACTACTAAACATGTTAAGTTAATTAGCTGTATACGTTTTGCAACGCACCTCACTACACGAGTTAGCGAGTTATGTAAAAAAATAAAAAAGTTAATTAAACCAGTGATGGTACGCCGTACAAAACCGCGGGATTAATCACTTACATAAAATTTGTTACTTAAGACTGTGACAACCTAACCTTGCAACAGAGAAAGTTGCAGGTGCCATGATGTGGCGCCACTGTGAACGAAATTATTACAAAAAGGCAATTACGCAAGAATTCTGCCAATAACGCCAAGTCGCAAGCGCTCTACGTTAACTTATCCCTTTGGTTCGCCTGGAATACAAGGGGAGTTTAGATTGTAATGGCCCTATTATTAAATATAGCAACCCTAGCACCTGCGAAGGAATGAATTAGGAAACAGTTCAATGCGAATAATAAATGAACTTAATCGAGTTAATTATTCTATTTTTGCTGCGACGTACATCATTTCGCTGGAGGAACTGTAAAATACATTATAGTGACATGTGTCTGTAATACAACCAGTAAACAAATAGCCTTTATATTAATTGACTAATTAATTACTAGTAGCAGGACATGTAAACAATGCTGTAGGTCATTATAAATTTATGTTATGGAATATTTATAAAATTTCCCACTTTAAGTGACTAAAAATTCTTATGAATGTTCGTCTACTGACTCACACTTTTTTCTAAGTTTTTCTAATATGTAAAACTATCGATAGGTACAAAATCGACATCTGTGATGAGTAGTTACACAATTGCTCACTTTTTCGAATGGAATAGAAAGCTCTAAACAAAAGGAGCTAAATCGCCCCAAGAAATTGCAAAATAGCCAACAATCGCATAGATTGCTATTAATTGTATTTGGGTCAAGCTAATTATTACCTGCAGGCGTGCAAGTGCAGATTAAGCTCGGACACGGTTTAGATTTCCTCGAAAACAACTTATTATGTGGAATGTAAACAATGCGTCCGGCATTTTTCAAAAATTTTCCCCATAATTAATTTTTACGGCTCCATTTTGCATGCATCGTTAAGCAACGGTAGCCATGTCGTTTTATTCAAAACGCCCACGGAATTTATGCCGCGATGAAACACAGTTGTCATATTCATCGTGCTAATTTTAATTTTTTAATTGCAAAATTTAAATATCGGCATATAATAGGATTTCCGGTAGTTCTGCATAATTAATCCGTGACTTTCAGTTTTATTGTTGTTTATTTCCAGGTGGGCCTTGGTTTGCGCCATAAATTTCAGATGGCGCCTGCAGAAACGGAGATTAAATTCGTGGCAGCTACTTAATTTTTTAAAACTACCAGAGGACAGTGGATTAATATGCTAACGTTGTTTCCCGATCTATAAATTTAATGCGTTGCAGAGGTGAACACAACGGTAGTATAATCTCATGCAAATTTAGTATTACACTGTGCCTCAAGAATGTATTAATTAGAAGCGCAATTAAAAAAGAGTGATAATTTTGTTCTCTTAAATACATTTCGAATATACGAAACGAAACTGGACTTAACGTGCAAGGTGATAGAAACCATCGTACTTAGAAGCAGAGTTCGATGTATTCGTAGCAATAATATTGTTATTGAATATTATATACTAAGTGAATTAAACATATGTTTATTCACGAAAAGATGTTTAAGTTAATAAATGGTTAATTCACGTGGTGTATATATGTTTATATTCAATTTTGAATAAAAAATTAAAAAATATTCAAATGCAGATATAAATTTGCCCATTCATTGTCGATTTGATCTAAATTTTAGTAATTATACAGGGTGTTATGGAAATGATTGCAAATATTTTAACCCGTAATAGAACTGGCTAAACTGAACAACTTCTCCATTTATCTTTTTTAACGAAAACGCCCTCAAAACTGAGTTAAAATTAAAAACAATTTTACTCTAAAAATGCATACCCGCATATGGAATAATATTTTAATTTAATGGCACCAAACACAAAAAACATTTCTTTGATATGTAAACCAACAATAACTGCATAGGTACTGATAAAACCTTTAGTTTACATCTGGTCACCAACGTACTTTATCAATTGAGGTAGGTAAGTTATTGACCGCATGTTTTTATGCAAGAACTTTGCAGTTTTAATATACTGTCGTTTACCTTTAACTAGATTTGCTTACCAAGCGGCTCGTCAAATTTAAGGGAGATAAATGATAAACGATAAAAGAAAAGTTGTTCATTTTGGTGAGCTCTATCACTGGTTAAAATATTTGTATTCATTTCCATAACACCCTGTATATTACACACTACAAAGAGAAATAATAATTGAATGTAAATATTTGTAGAGACAATAAAAATATGTATTATTCTTCATTAAAACTTTTTAAATTCTCTAGTGCATTAAAACACTTTTATTTCACTTGTGAATCATAAACTGTTTATAACGGTTGTTATGGAGTTAATAATGTCACTTCAAACTGTTAAAATTGAATAAAATAATAAATACAGTAACACAGTAAAATTAAAGAAAGCATCTTGGGAGAAGAATTGCTCTTCGTTTAAATTACGTAATAATTCTACAAGAAAAACTTTCTCTCATAGGTGATGCATCTATTTTGAATGAGTCAGCAATAAATTGTTCGTAAAACATTATAACTGAATATTTGTATAAATTGATAAGTGTAGGAGTTACAAAGAACACACAAAGGTTTTGCAAAATTAAAAGTTGGAATTTTTATCGATATTTATTCGGCTAGTTTATTCACCTCTCCTCTTTGAGGAGGTTTGGGCATTGATGACCCACGGTTGCTAAAGTAAGAGTGGGAAATTGAAGTAGAGTTGACACAATTTTGTTATTGCCGTTGGAGTTCCTGGGGTTTGATCTTAGTTTTTTTCCCCAGAACCATAGGCTTGTACCTCAGAACCACTTTTAATTTAAACTTTAATATTTATTGTGCCTGCTAATTTCGGTTCGCTATAAGAAGCTAAGAAACCATGGCTCTACCATACAAAACCGGTCATTCAAATTTTTTTAATCTGAAAAAAAAATTTTTGTACTTATTTTTTATCATTCTTCTCACGAAAAATTTTTATTTCATGAATAGTAGCTGTACGATAAGCGCTGCTTGCTTTCGCGGACGCATTGGTGCCAGATTGAAGCGGCTCCTCAGCTTTTCAACAGTTTATAGACTGCAGTGGAGGTAGAGCAATAAGAAGTAGATTCAAAGACGTTACATTCAACGGGAGCCACGCCCACGTAGGAGCAGGCCTCAAGCAGGCTCAGTCGGACCGGCCCCTGCGATAACGCGCGCGTGTCAAGTTTCTGATTAAATTTTTACACATATGCTGACTGCGTCGAGTTCAGATGAAGAAAGGCCGCGTACAGGGAGCATATTCGGACTTGACTGATAAATTGTCGTACTTATTGAAATAATATATGTCAATCAGGCACGCATCTATGTATCTCAAACAATAGAGATGTATCTTTTGAACAAATTATAAATTTAAATGAAAAATGAAAGAGATATTCGATTCAGCTCTTCATATTTTTTCACTTTGGCAACTTTTGCCAGTCCACATGCGAAATATTTAAATCTCGTTATATTGGAATCTGTTTGTCTATGAGGGGGTGGAAAATGCATTTTACGTTTGGTGGTTGGCTCTGCCATCAAAAATCTACTTGAGATTCCACTGATGCCTGCAGGCATTTATAGACATAGAAATTATTTGTTTGGCAGAATTCGAATAGTTTATAAAAAAATAGAATTTATATAATTGGATATTTTCGACACTATCTTTAGTCGTTCTGTGTCAAACATTAGTTCTGAATGTATCTTAATGATTGGAATTTGATTAGAAGAAATGAAAAGTATTCGAAAGAATTGGAATCACACAATTGCAGTTTTTGCACTGTTGAACATGCCGTGCCGAAAAAGCTAGATATTTTTAATTTTCGGGCCTAAATTACATAAAGTTATCGACAACCGAAAAAATAATTCACCTAGTCAATTTAAGCCAAAGTTCTTAGTTTGCTTTTAAAAACTCCACAAAAAAATACGTACACGTTAGTTTTAGATTTTTCCTATTTGATCAGAAATATTTTGAAAAATATAAGCCAGTTTTATCATATGAATATGATGTTTTCACCGAAACCTTCAAATATATGAATGTGAGTAAATATTATTTGCAACTCATAAAACAAGGGATCAATTATAAAACGAATTATCGAACAAGGCAAACAATTTGTGCGAGCACTTCAATATCTGTTTATCTGCATATAAACCCGACAGCGAAGCTGGACGCAAAAGGCTTCTTTGTCCTGTAACTGTAAATACGAGATACAAAATCCACCACGTCCACAATGAAATTAAAATTGTTTGTTTTCATGCACCGAAATGAAAATACGTGGGTCACTGTTCTGGCGTATGCTATTATCTGAAAAAATAAATTACAGGTGGAATAGGATCCGAGCTGCAATTAACCTTTTTGTACACGCTCCGCATTTCGTACCGCATTGTTAGGTTCTTTTATTTGATATTACATTAATTCGCTATTATTTATCCAAAATAACGACCCGGCCTTTTTATCGCTGCGTGCGAGGAATTCGAATTCCCATCCGCTAATTTATGGAGAAGGCCTTACCGCAATTGTCCGAGATTTATTAAGCAGTAATAATTAAATGGACACCGATTCCGTGATAACGAATGCGCTAGTGCGGTCGTTAGAGCCAGATTTCATAAATCAAGAACGAGTACGCGTCCTCATTCTACGCATTGTGTAGTCTCATCCATGCCGAGAAAGAATGGAGGTGCTTAGAGACTCGTTAAAGGATCACAATAACTATCTTTGTTGTCTCTGCGTCTGACAATAAAGGCCATGCATTTTGCATCGCCACTTTTGTCACATTGTGGCTGCGATTCTTCCTACCTCTTAACATTGTGTTCATATTTTTGCCGTTCTCACGTACGTCCTCCTACTATCTCTTTTGCTATTATTTATGGCGGAGCCAACGCCGATGTGCAAAAAGGAAAAATGCTGCCAGCGCTTGCCAGCATATATTGTTTAGGCTTTGAAAAGTGCTCCTGCTTTGAACAATGGCATACTTAATGACCTAATACTTAGACAAACAATTTTCTAGCCTTCATTTTTTGAGCTACCTCTGAAGCAAACAGATTGAAAGCAAAAATTTCAAATGGTCAATAAACTGATCTTTCATTTCCTTGTTGTTTAATGCAGAAGCTCGGCCTTAAACAAGAACGTTACATTTAGGATCGATGATTAATGTTTACATATAAATATCAGGGGGCTAGTTAGTCACTGGATTAGAACGGAGCATTGTTTTTTTTTTTATTGAAAATAATAGTTTAAGAGGTACATACACGGTGCAATCGATATGATGAAAAAATATACTACCCTATAGTACCATTTGAGAAGCTCGTGGCGCAGTGGTTACGATTTTAGACTTCTATGCGGGAGGTCTCGGGTTCAAACCTTAGTGGCGGAAAAGATTTTAAAAAGATGCATCGTTATATGAGATCAGTATCTGGCCGGGTGTTACAATAAATCATTCTATATGAGGAATGGCCGATTTCAGACACATACATTATATATAATTCATATTCTTTTTTGGGTATTTCGCCACTCTGCAAATTAAAATTATTAAATAACGTAAAAATAACGAACGTTTCGAAGGACAATCTGCCCTCGTTGTCAACGAATAACAATTAAAAAGGAACAAGAAAACTTAGCTTTTTCACGGAGATTGAAAACCACCAACCTCCAATGAATTGCTTGACATTGACTGGAAACCCTAGTTTGGATAGTGGCGAGCGTCATGTATCAATCTCCGTGAAAAAGCTAAGTTTTCTTGTTCCTTTTTAATTGTTAATCGTTGATAACGAGGGCAGATTGTCCCTCGAAACGTTCGTTATTTTTACGTTATTTAATAATTTTAATTTGCAGAGTGGCAAAATACCTAAAAAAGAATATGAGTTATAGATTCACGCCACAAAGAAGTTTCAGGGATTACATTATATATGTTTACACTATCATAAACTGCGAAAGGCAACGGAAATTTGTTTGATATTGTCAGTAGTAGGTGGCAGTATTGCAGCGTCTCCGGCAAATTCCTCGAATGCAATTGCTCGAAATCAATTGCTCGAAAATGAAAATGCTCGAATGTAACTTTTCTCGAAATACAAGTTCCTCGAACCGCAATTTCTCGAAAATGTTTTGCTCGAATTTATGTGGTCTTAAAGAATGCGTCAATACTAAAATCTGCCAAATCTTTTGTAGTAAGTGGCCAAAGACAAAATTAGGTTCTTGTAACAGGAAAGTGGTTACCATTGGAAGGGAATTACGGGTATTCATAATCAGGATAATGGGTTTATTTGTTATTACAAATAATGTTAAATAGGTTTTTCTTGAGACGCGAAAGTGATTATCATCGGAATGTAATAGATACCTATACCTATTTTTTATTTTAATTTTAATGGTGAGGCATTAACACCCCATGAAGGAGCTTGGCCTGCAAGGCGGAAGGTCAGAGCTTCCGTATCCTCGCTCTCACATCCGGCTGTCGCGGGTCAAATTCATGACACGTGGTGATGTGGTGAGCATCTTTTTTATTAATAAAGGTTATAATTTGTAATTTGTGTTTTTTTATATTTGATATTAACTCCTAAGTTAAAGTTATTTCACAACTTAATTTTTTTCGAGCAACAGATAGTCGAGAAATTGCTGTTCGAGAAACTTGCAATTCGAGCAATGTCACATTCGAGCAACTGACTTTCGAGCAACTGATTTCGAGCAATTCGTTTTCGAGCAATTTACCTAGAACCGTATTGCAGGCATATTATAATTAATTCAGAAATTTCAACCGCAAATTATGGAAATGTTAACTGTTCAAAAGAATAAGCAAATTTACTTACTACTTACATTTATCCGTTAAGACTATCTAAGCATAACAATAACAACGGAGATAATATATAGAGTGCTTTTCATTTGTTATTCATATATGTTTGATGCACCCTAAATATACAGCTTCACTGTCGGTGATTTTATAAGAAATCAAATAAAACTATAACATTATACGAGTTTCACGTTTTCACCGTCACTGATGGTGCTAACTTCACCCGCGATCGGCTCTGTCGTCGCTATGTTCTTCATAACGCAACAATAAACATGTGCATTAGTTAGTGTTACTAGCCAAGCAAGTAAAGGGTCTGACTAGAAATCAGATTACCCCCGAAAACTCGGGTTCGAATCCTACCACCTGCGACGTCCTTTCCTCTTTCCGATTTAATTTAATTCACATTACTAAATCTTTCCGTCAGAAGTATTAAAGCCGTTTTTCTTACTGTGAGCGTTTGTTAATATAGACATTAAAACATGTTCTTCTGTAACTTCCTTATTTACAATCCAATTTGAAAAACTATTTTAATTAAAATAAGGCCACCTACGTTTTGAGCTAAAAATCCAGTAATTAATAATTGCATTTGCAATATTAACCAGTAAATAACGAGCCGCTACTGGTGCTGAAGCCCACTTGACTCGAAGGAGTCAAGCGATGCTACTTCGCAAAATAATGCCAAATTTGGGCACTGGCTTGTTTCATCGGCCAGGGCGCTCTCATTAACCGGTGTATCATGCAATCTTTCAGGTTAGGCAATCCAAACGCACAACAATGTAAGGATAAAATTAGTTTAATTAAATATGCAAATCAGCCTGAACTTTATGCTGCCAAATACTACATTTATCTTTTAAGGAGCGACAGCATAACAAGTATATCTACTTTTTCTGCACACGTTTTGGGTTAATCTTTTATTAGAAATCACCGCGCGTTTTGCTCGATATAACGTTGTTAAAATGTGGAAGTAGGTAAAGGAAAACCATTTTTTGTGCTGGACATTCTCGGGGCGTCAAAGTATTGTGATATAAATCTTTGTAAGGTTATTTCGAAAATTTGAATAATAGGCACCGGCATATTTTGCATTAATAATTACGATTATGAAGGACATACCATAAGTCACGCCTCATATTATGAATATTCTGCATTCAATAATACAGATATTAAAATTTTACCGCTCTAAGTTGACATATATTTTTCTATGGCAACCTTAAAACACGTGTTCCTATCTTAAGCAACAAATCCTTATGACTACTTGGCTGTATGTTCTACATAGTTTTATTTTCGTGCTATATACGTATGTACGGTTTGTTTGTACTTAACAAAAGGCAACTGAATTTGACGTATATGAATAACAAGATTGCCTGGTAGTATTTTTTTGGCACAGAAACGTTCACAGTGACATACAGTTCTTTTACTTGCCACATAGTACAAGTACTTTGGCAGCAAGCAGATGATCGTTCTGTTTTCGTGTATTTTTAGTATTTAAACATCATAAGTTACACTTAGTTACTTCATATGCATGTAAACCAAAAAAAATGAAGCAAGTTAACAAAATTTAATATTTAAAACTTAGAAACAGCCAAAGTACCGCTAACGTGACTGACGATAGATTGAAAGAGAGCAAACCCTTTTATACAGTGTTGCCCATTGTCTGTTCCATCGAAATCTGGTAAACGTTTAATTGCTTGGTTTCCTAGACGTATCAGACAAGGAGCAGTCACGGATGCCGACATTATTTAATGTATTGCAAATTCGGTGAATAGCTTGTAAAGCGTGCTACAAAGTATTGGAACTGTGTCCAAACTGTTCTACTTCGACTATTACTAATGTTTGACTTAGCATTAAAATTACCACTAAGTCGTCATTGGATTTATTATTAATGTTAACTAACACCCGTTTCCCTCTCATCTTAACTGTTTTTTGTAATTCATCAAAAATTTCGAAACATTTTATTTTACCCTTCAGGGAACGTTTTAATTTTCAAATAGCTACACTGTGTAGATTTTCAGCTACCAAATTTGAGGATGTTGTCATTGCGAACCACTATTCTCTATAAAGAGGGTAGTAACATTGTAATTAGTAACCAATACCTATAATTTGTGTTTGTATATCAGATAATGTCGACCAAGTAATATATTACAGAACTATCTCCTAATATGGTCATTATTTAAATGATATTTTAAGTATATGGGAATATATTACCATGGTATAGTGCGAGCAGTCGAATAAGACCCAAAGTTGTAAACACGAATTACTTGTAAATGACACGTCCAGCTATACATCATTGAAGGTGGTAAAAATGTCTGTTGTTCAGAGGCACCATTTTCAAATAATATGCTAGTAAAGTGGAATACAAGCTTAAAAAGAGAGAATTGTGTCTTATTTGAATAGTCGCACTTTACAAAACTGTAGACCTACATCTTGACATAGTCACCCAAATTTTAAAGGGGAATAGGAATCTAGATCTTAGACATCTATGGAAGAGCAATTGCATGAAGATGAAACATCAAGACAAGAGTTGAAGAGACACATATTGAATGTATTGGGTCGATGTGTCAAATAAAGTTAAGTAGATTTCAGAGATCAAAAAATAAATATAAAGGCAGAAGGCGAATGCAATGAAATATAAAATCATACATAATATTTTAGCAGTATTTGTATAACAACGAATGTTTGAACTACCATAAAAGGTAATGCGTTGGTCTACAAGTCGCGCGAAATAAAACGACAACCCATCGTGGTATGCTCAAGGCTTTTACGAGCGGACATTGTTGTAAAATCGGCAATCTTATGCAGTACACAATTATCGTTCACCGTAGGGTTTAGAGTGATTTGATAACAATAATAATTTGGCGTATTTTTATCGAAAGATCCGAGCAGTTGTAACATAAAACTGAAATTTAAGAACCATCAACCTGTTATTTTCCTCAACCAATTAAATTTGTGGTTTTATTACGGTACATTTTTACATTTCGTATTGTAACGAAGCAGCGATTACCGCCGCGGCTCGTATATTATCCGCGTTATTCTTTCCCAGAGATGACAATACGCGCAGCATGGGTCCAAGTAAAAGTCAGACGTGGAACTAGCAAGTGTTAAAGCTCAGGAATTGTACAGTTTGTATTCATTAGCGAAGCGCACAAAAGATTTATAATCACTTTATGCGTTTGCGTTTGACCCCGCCGTTCGGCATCCTCCTTTTACTATCCGTGTCTTCGAGTGGGCCGGCTTATGAAGATAGATAATAACGTCATGTGAGAACCAAAGTTATTACAGTATTTCTGAATATAGTTCCTTCTGAAGCCCCAACACCTAATCTAACGGCGTCTGACCGTTTCAAATCCGATTTGAAAAAAGTTGGTAACTGTATTTATTCATCTTACATCCATCCATGAGCCTTTTATTGTTCATAATTTCGGAATTAACCAAGGTGTGTTAACTTTCAGTTGAAATTTTAACAACCATATCAGTATATCGATTACCTGAAAAGTAGCATACAATACAGTCAATTTTATACCACATGGATGCTAGATGATAAATGATAGAAGCATCTACTCATTAGAAAGTGCAATTTAACTGACTCAGTTAGCAGATACGCGAAATATCGATATCATACAGTTACATTTTCTGATTCTTTTTGATCTTAAAACCTTGATTTTTAAGAGAAAACATTTTACTCGTGGTTATTTTAGTTCTTCCAACTAAATATTCTAAAACTACTACTAAAGTTACTAAAACTCGAGAAAAATTATTATGAAGATATAAAGATAGGAAATAAAACTAGATCGCTAAGGCGTTATATGAGTATGAGTATCCTATTCAATGCTAAAGCACAGCCGAAACTCCCAAGATCAACATAATACAAGAGTCTGATTAAAACTCGTACCATTTTCAGCAAACCATCATAATATCAAGGCTAGAACTGGGCGATATTGAAATTCTGATATCGATTATCGATAACTGAGAAATATCGATACATATCGATATAGCGAAATATCGATACATATAAAAATATCGCTATATATCGATAACTATCGATATTTAGCGATGAGTATGGATTTTATCGATAAATATCAATAGTTATCGATTTATATCGTTAGTTATCGATAAATATGGCTACTATATCGATAATTATCAATACATGTACATATTTATATAGTATATTTTGTTAGTAGATATACCAGTGAGATATACCAGTGACTGCCAAAAAGTCGGCATAATATGGGAAAATTTTATTTTAATGCTCGCCAAAAGTCTACTCAGCAAAAATGCCCCAACCGGCTACTGCGCTAATAATCAGAACACAAACTCTAAACACTATAAAAATTAAACAAGCAAATGCTTCAATAAATAAACCCAGCAGGAAGAAGGACGGGTTCAAAATGCCGCATAGCAAATCTTAAGAAAGTTATGAGTGACTACTAAAGCAAATGTAACTCAGCATCAAATATCGACATACCCTTCTTTAAATATCGATGTATCAATATATTGATATTAAATTTAGTATTTCCAGGTTTTGCACATATCGATATATATGAATAAATATCGATAGTTATCGATTTATAGGGATAATTATTAATACTTATCAATAAATATCAATAAGTAACTATCCATATTTATCGATATATATCGATATGTGCAAAACCTTGAAATACTAAATTTAATATCGATATATCGTTATTTTCGCCCAGCCCTAATCAAGACACCAAAAGCAATTCAAAGATTCATCTAGATGTAGTATAACGTTCACCATAACAAAAATAAAAAACAAGATTAATATTCGACGTGTTTACAGAAATGTTTAAAGTAGAATATTCATGTTCTAATACGAGAAATCGGAAATGGGAAATGTCTAAAACGTATTACTAAAGGTATGACACATACCAAACTTCCTTTATCAACAATTGTTAGATTTAATTACATTCAATTAACGTTAATGCTAGATTTAATTGCAATTCGTAGGACTATATATACGTACTTTACACCTTCAAATCGTCACTCCCAAATTATACCCGTCTAGTTTTCTTTAATTTAACAATTATTGCGATACTCGACATGTTGATAATCTCTTTGAACCGAAGGAGATGTGCGAATCTTAAGTATTTTGGTGCAAGTGCAGAACACTATTCCGAAATTCTCGGCTGGAACTAGAATATTGGTGTTTTAAGTAAAAGAAATCGAAAATGGAAACTGTCAAAACTTAGTGTTTAGGTATAAGACATATTAAAATGATTAACACTGTTATCAGGTTCAATTATTGGTTATCTCTCCTTTTTTAAATTTTAAATTTTTGAGGTAATCGACATTCTGATCATCGTTTCAAACCGAAGAAGTCGTACGACTAACTATTATTTTGGTACAACTGCAAAAAATTATTCCGAAATATTTGTCTGAACCTAAAATATTCGTGTCCTAAGTAAGAGAAATCGAAACTGAAAAATGTTTAAATGTTTAATACTGAGCGCTAAAGCTGCAAGATATACCAACCTTCCATAAACAATTGTTGGATTTATAAATTTAATTAATATTAATATTATTTGCAATTCATAGGATTGTACATAGGTACACTTTGCCCTCTCTACCTGCTGAAAAATTGCTTTGTCCGTTTATGTCGTCCCCCCAAATCATTTCCGCCTGTTTTCAATAAATTTGCCGTTTTTCGAGAACTCGAAATTCTGATCATCACTTCATATCAAAGGAAACGAACAACTCTTAAGTACTATTTTGATGCAAGTGCAGTCCATTATTATCTTTACCTGGTAAGTGTCAGTTGTGTCATTACCTTGAAACACAGCAAAATCAAGGTTAATATCAACAATAACACTAAAAATGTCTACGTTCAAACTAAATTATCTGCAATCCAAGCTAACAGAATTAACAATTATTTAAAACATACCAACGTAGTGAAAATTTGATTACGAATCATTATAGTTACCACGGAAAAGATTAATTTTAATTTTCAACAAGTATGCTAAATGTCCAAACTAAAACTACAACCTTTACGACGATTGAAACGGGCATATGGCCGCCTTGCCTGGATTGTTTATTTCAATATTTGCATATATAGTCAGTTTGTGTTTCCATGCTTTTTCATTGTTAATTCGGCTTCGCCATTGTAATTACTTCTTCTTCTTGACGCGACATTCCCTTAAAGAGCCTTGATCGGCTCCACAACAATCTGCTTATCATTTCTGTCTTCCGCTTTTGATCTACATTTTTGTATTTATAAGGATTTTATGTCCACTTTCACGTCTTCGCTCCACCGCTTTCTATGCCTTCTCCTTAAACGTCTTCTCTCTGATTTCCTTTTGTATGCCATTTTGGGCGCTCTTCCTTGTTGCGTTATGTATACGTTGCCCAACCATGCCAGTCGATGACCTTTTATTATTGTAACAATATCCAGTTCACCATTATAATTCTTTGATTTCCTGGTTTCTTCGCGTTGTCCAGTACTACCATCGTTTACTTTCATCAATATTTTCCTTTCAAAAATTAGAAGTCTATTCTTATTTTCTTCTATTAATGCCTGAGTCACTGATACATATATTACCGTGGTTCTTATTATTATCTTCTAGATATTGTAATTCAGTACGGCGCGTACAGCCTTGTTTTAGTGTGGGATCTCTCAGCTGTGTGGGTTCAGTGATCGATATGAATAGTTCGAGCAACATGGAAAACTTAAATCAGTCACAGGCACGCCAAGCTTAAACGCGCACGCCCTTGCGACTCACAGAGTCAAATCACTATACGGCTAACCAAATCAAAAGCGGCTTGGAAACCGTGCAGTAAAGAGAAGTTGCTGCCATTAGTGTTTATATGCCTCAAGCCAGTGTCGACACTTTAAGTGCCATTTTAATCGAGTACACATTTGCGACGCCACTAAGGGGTTTCGTAATGTCCGATTCTTCCGTGACGTAATCCGCCAGAGACACGCCATAGCTATCAGCCAGGTGATTCCTCAGTAGCATTTGTGAAAACAATTCCACACAAGTTATTCAAGGTTGATGTGATCTAGTCCGAATGCTGGTCAGTAGTTCCCAGACCTCGAGTTTAAGGTAATCTGATTCAAAGTATTACAAATTATAAACGTTGATACGAAGCATGTTTACAGTTTGAGCAATAATCGCTCACTTCAAGCTATAGGAAGCGTTTGCGACCGTAAAGGAATGCGCTTCATAGACAAATCGCTTTGTATCCAAACCTGACGGCGAATTTCGATGTATTTTTTTAATGGCCGTAGATAAGTTATTTTGATATGTTAAAGATTATGTAAATGTAAATGTACTTTGCAGATCCATTTATTCTGCTATTATTTAACTTTTGAATGCATATAGCCACGAGCTATTGCACGTTAATAATTCATTCTTATTTAAAGCTGATGTGTTTATGAATGGCTTTTCATTTTAGGATTGAATCCTGCTTTCTTTATTGTTTTATGTGTGTGTATTTAAAAGGTCAATATATGTTTGTTTATTTGTCAAATTTTGATGAAAATAATACAAATGTATGAACTATGCAACGTATCTTGTTCTAGAGCGCCATTTTCTTATCAACTTGCAGAAATGACGAGACGCAAAGATAAACGCCTCCTCTTCAATATTTATATTCCACGCTGGAGCATGGGGACTATCCTAGTATGAGCAACAATAATTCGAATCCGTTTGATGTGCAGCGAAGCCGATCCCGTGGCTTTCATGATCTCTCCATTCTTGTTTGGAAGGCACCGAAACAGATTCTCCTTCCTGCAATGCAGCGCGGCGACAAATACTCTTGAGCGAATGCAATCTATAGCATCTAATCAAAGAAAATCGCGAGGGACCGTAATATAATGAATTTGTTTGACGGGCTGCTCTTTCAGATATAATGTGATGAGATGAGATGAGACTTGCAGGGTTTTCAACACGTTTTCAGGTTTCGCGGAGAAGCACCGGAAGGCCGTAGGTAAGCCGCGCTTCAGTAATTGATATAATGGTGCGCTCACCAATCATGGGAGGGCATAATAAAAACGACAGGCGTGTAATCGGATATTAGACCACGTAATGCCGCGATGTTGTTACATTAGAGGTCGCTAAAAACAATTAGACGACCAGAACGCGGCGTGTCCGACAAACCGATCGCTTCCTGCATCATTAATCATAGCGCGCTGGGTGCGCTTCGCAGGACTTCTTCGACTTTTCCAGCCTGCGCTGGATGGCTCTACAAACACGTTTTAATTTATTATTTACTATTAATTTCAGCCACAATGAGTCGAACCTGTGCTCGAAAAATTAGTTTTACGGCTACATGTCCTAAAATGTATTAACGGTCAATATGAAATATCGACTTGCATGCAAATGGAAACTAAGTAGCCTAACACGCAGAGATACGCGGCAGCTTTTACATAACAATAGTTTCGTAATTAATGCAAATTCAATGTGTGCTGCTTAAAATAATAATGAATTACAATTTATTGTTCCGAAATGGCGAAGCTGATACATTAAAAATGGCGATTTAACATATTGTTAGGAAAATTACCCCAATCTAAAAGATTAATAACAAAAAATATTTTTCAAAGGTTATACCGACTTTTCAACCCTAAAAGGGCTATAAAGACCTTCATGAAAAAGTAAAGATATAATTTAGAGGAGTATTTAACTGTATGTAAATGTACTCGTGTATGTATAATAAGAACTGTACGAACAACAACAAACCGTGAGACATGGAGAGGATTGGTAAGAACAGAACATCTAGAAAGATAAGATGATGATGATCTTCATAGTCATTTCTAACCTCGATAATGATAGACAAAGCTTTTAAATGCATGTTTTTGCTACAAATTTATCAATATCACAATAAGGAAGGTTAAGCGAATAATAAGGCACGTAGCTAATTAATGGAACCTTGTAATAAATGAATACAAATATTGAATATAAACAATTGATCAACAACTGATGATTAGAAAAACAAATGCATCTTAGGATATAGGATTTGAAATGAAAATAAGAGGAATCAGTGTGATATCCAAGAAGCCACTTAGGGGACATCGGCATAATGCAGGAAGATAGCGTCGATAGAAAAGAATTGGAAATTCAACATTCATAGTTTGATTGGACGACCAAACCAAAGGTGGAAAGACTCGCTGTGAACAACATGTCAAGTTCGTAAGCTAACAGGCAAATTGGAAATGAAGAAGAAGTGAAAGTGTATATCTTACATTGATTATTAAGTTAAATCAATGAGAGATTGACGAAAAACTCAAAAGAAAATGTTGAGAACATGATTTCACATATCCAGTAACGTTCGATAATCAAAGACTTAAATAAACATTATCTAGTATGTGTTGAAAATGGATCCTCATGTCGTCATAAATTTGTGTAAAATGTCAAAATATATCTTCCGAAATAGAAATGACCCATATAGTTGCCCAGGTATTTTTTCCATGACGTCACATGCATATGGAGCAAATGTGCACATGCTCTAGAATGTTGTATTATACTAACAAGGTGAAACAGTGATGTAAACACAATTTTAGACCATTTCTGTGGTTCGCACGCACGTGGCGTGAGGGAAAATATCCTGAGATGAGCTGTATATTTATATTCATGAAAAATGGATGTTTACCTCAGAATATAAAATATTAACTTTATTCAACAACTTAATTTTTTCTTCTATCTAGTACATGCTAGATACAATGCTTTATTATATTTCTTTTTGTTGTAGAACCAGATTTGTTACGATCAGAAATCGGTTGGCGTGAATTTGTCGTCGCGTTCGCTTTACATCCGGACATTTCGAACTTTCCCGCAAAGAATTGGACATCTGCGACCTGCGTACATTACTGAGGTAGAAATTTTCCAATTTCGTCTGCTTACTGAAGCGTTTCGCATGTTTCGGCTGGAAATTCCAAAACTCACCGATTTGCGCCATAAGTGAAAATCGCCCGTTATAGACTTTGTACATTCTTTTTTTTGTGTCGAAATAAATTTTACTGTTGACAGGCGATTGTTCGTTGCGTACTATTTGTAATTGTTTATTTCGCATTGTGAAAATCTTTCAATTCTATGTAATATTATCAATTGTAGTAAGAATAACCTTTTTAACCGATACAATAATTAATGTAAAATTATTGCCCTCGACAAGGTTTTTCTCAATAGCAGTACGAGTGAAGCGAATTCATGCGTAGCTTTGTTGGAGCAATCCTTCATTTAGAACATTAGCTGGATCGATTCCGTATAGGATCAACTAAATCACTTTTTCAATATTGGTGTTCTGTGCTGTTCGTACACTTAACATGAACCACTGTATAAATAATTCTTCCTTCTAGGTCAATTTTGCATTTTGGGGACCAGCGTAAAGTTTAATTCATGAGTGAGTGCGTCACTTAAATTAATTCTGGAATGCTGGTGCTGTTCGTGCCACCCGGCTGTTAATTGGTTACTATTGTAAATAAACGAATCATTATTTGCTACTAGCCGATGTTATTTATTTTGAGTTTTTGAGTTTCTGTTATTTTTTTAAACTGTTCCGTCGTAGCTCACTCGCTCAGCGTTGTTCAACGGAGTTTGACTTTTGTAAGTTATAGAACCTGGCGCCCGTATCAATTAACTCGTTGTGGATTGTACTAATTAGAAGAAGTTTTGAGATTTTTGTCTGAAAATAATAAAAGCTGCGAGACGTTGCTCTCGGGCATTTGCGATAATGTTATGATTTGCTTAATATTGGGGTAACAAAATTTGCACCGTACTTAATTAAGTTTCTAACATATTTCATTCTAAATTCCATTTAAATTACTAATGTTGGCTACCTTCTATTGTATTTTACTTTTTGGGAAAACTCATCGATAAAGCCCAAGAAAAATATAAGAAATGAAACAGTTTTCCGCTCTATTTTTTCGTAAAATATCAATAGCCGTTAGATAACCGATTTTCTTTAGTTTTTTTTTTATTTTTCAACAGATAAAAAGTGATAATGCCGTATTCAAACCCCAATATAGGCACGAACGTACGGGAAAAAAAAACGTACGAAAAAACTGAAACTGAACTAGGTAGGTCTAAAACTCTCGAAACGTGTAATAAGCACACAGTCAATTAAAACGTCTCATACTTTTCCATTCTTTCAACTCTTGGGTTTTTAACAGAGATATCAATAGCACAAGCACCTTCCGATCCAAGTTCAAGTGCAATTATGTAAACTGTGTAAATGACAATTACTTAAACTCAAGGCTTTGTTGTAGTTTTAAGATTGCTTGCATTTAAACACATTTAATTTTTAATGTCAATATTCGCTACGACTGCGCTAGCTATAGTTGTGCGTCTATTAAAATAGTAGCTAATCTGCAAGAAAATAAAATGGTGATTAAATTAGTATTTTTAGAGAAATGAAATTTCGGGCCACTCTATATGCCAAAACAATCCAACGCAATTTAAGATAGATAATGAAATGCTCATTTACTTAAGGAACATTAAGTCAACGATGCATACGCTTAATAAGCAATTGCATTAACGTCCTGACAGATTTGATGCCCGTTTATTACGAACGGAAACTTTTTTGCATAAAAATGCAGACGTTGATGAATCAATTAGTTACTTAGTGCCACGTCTCGTTACCAATTTCGTTTTATTAATTTATTAATACTGCACTGTGTATCATATATTTGCAGGCACAGTTTGAGCAAGACTGACAGTATAATTACTAGCCGTGACTATTTGACTTTTACATTTTAATATGAACTTTCAAAAAGCTCACATTGGATAGCCTAAAAGTAGTTAATTAAATATCTGGCAAAAAAGAGGAATTATTTTAGGTGTGCCATCTGCGATAATCTGCTTACAAGTAGACATATTGTCGTTTGTAATTGCAAGAAATTTTTATTTTGTTTTGCCTCGGTGTATACAAATTTTATATAATGTATTTCTATGATTGTCATTCAGGAGAGTCAGTGATATTGTATTTGTAAATTTACATAGATTCTATTTTTTTAAGTAGGAAACATTAAAGTCTAATAGCGTGCTTTATTTATTTTAATTCCCAAAGTAAAAAAATTCTAATCCTTGGATACTCAACTTATATAATTCTGGAAAACCGTATTCCTTGCTTGCTTTGATTATTGCGACATTGCAAAATACCCCAAAATGTTCAGATTTTAGTCTCAAACTAGTTACGTTAGGTGCAGCGCAGAATCCTCTTTTCACAGCGAAATATAACTAAAATAATTCGTAACTTGAGTTGTACATTCAACATAATTTATTTAGGCGTAAGTGCAGTTTTAGACGGTTAAACCAAAATTCTAAATTATAAATTGTCCAGCAATGAAAATGCGAGCCATGGAAAACCATTGACTCAATAAAAATAGACTGCTGGAAATTTCCGCCCGTGATGTATCGTGATTGTGGTTTATTATCTATGTTTTGTTTTTGGCTTGTATTGGAATAGATCTATGCTTATTATGCAGAGTAACTACAAGTTACATTGATTTCGTTGAGTTGGAGTAATTGATGGTAAGCTATCAAAATAATAGCAATAAGATTTAATTTTTTGTCTTCGTTAAAACTTCATAAGTTTTATAGTTATAGACTCACACAATTTAGATTGGAAATTTTGCAAAACATGTAGAAGCCGAGTGGAATTGGCTGCTCATATGTTAAACCCATTAGTTCGCTTTATACGTAAACGAACCCCTTGCGCTCGTTTTGTTCAAACATGAGCTATTCCCATTCGCAAACGCTCAGATCGCGAAAATTATTAGACGTTAAACATTAAGAGGCGAAGTTGATTATGATGTAAAACTATTCGCCGTGCAATCACGGAGATAATTGCCGAAGGTATTAAGCGCGCAACTTTAGCACTCTAGCATATAATTACAAATCGGTGAATCAAACAAGCGAGCAAGCTTTTTATTTATTAACCGAGTCCAGCACGAGGTAACCATATTTAATTGGATCTTTGTAAAAATTAGTCTGTACGGTTCGTTTATCTGCCTCATGTACGGCGTCCGTTCGCTGCAACTAAAAACGGGCGTTTCATCTCTTTCCGACGTTCCATCTTCCGTATGTCCATTCGCTTTCTACGCGCGAATCATTGCCCGTCTAACGGCGAAATTGCATTACTAGTCTGAAGGTTTCATTTATTCCGAGCTTTTATTTATTCAAGTCGTGAGCAATTTTTTGGAGCGTCGGTAAACGGTTTTACTAAATTATATGCTTTTAGGATAACCCTCTCCGGAAAAGCGAAAAGTGCAGCCTAAATTTGCTTTGCTCATTGTTTACCCATATTTACTGAACATTTCGAGTAGTAAGTTTCTTTTCGTACCCAAAATTGTGATTCTATTACACCGATTATTACTTTAGCATACTTTATTATATTTTATATTATTTCTTTAGTTGAGAATAAAATTAGTTAAAAAAATCATGGATATTATAATTTGAAGTAATAACACGAAATTAAAACTCTGAACATAATTTGATTAAAAGTAAAGTTATGGGAGGTGATGGATTTGATGAAAATTTTAACAATATGATCAATTTAGGATTTTAAGCCATGTTTTAGTTCTAATGCACCTCTTATATCCTTGGTGCACACGATGGTGGTGTAGCAACTATACTGATCCACAAATGAACAGGACCACCCATAAAGATTGTATTTATTACATTACGTCATAAAAAAAATATATAAAAGCTTTTGTTTTATAGTATACTCATATTAAGCATATTTAATTGCACTATCTTCAAATATCAACTGAAGAATTAACAAAACCATATTCATACAATTAAAAAATAATAAAATTGTAAAAAAACTATATTTCAAAAATATAAGAGGAATCACACAAAAGTCTTAATTAATAGTTCTTTGAGTCACTTGTGCTATCAACATCTGGGCAAAATTCAAAATTTTAAAATGATAATATTTTATTAATGGACTTAGTTTTATTTAAACCAAATTATGAAAAGAAATGCTTTTTACAGTGACACAATCATGACAGGTTACTAAAAATGCCATGACTGCCCTTTTGGAAAATATTTTTTAAAATTGCACCAATATATGTAAATGGTCCAGTTCATTTGTGGAGCAGTATATATTAGTTCGATTACATTGATCGAAGGCGTTGAACACAATAATTTCTGAGGGTTTGCTTTCATCCATGATTAGCTTTTTACTAGAAAATAACATGCAATTGATTCAAATCAAATAACTACTTTCAATGAAAATATCAGAGCCCTAAAATCAATACTGGGACTACTATTTTTGTTGTTTTCTATACGTTATGTCCGTTATTATATCTGTTTTGATAATTGTCTGCTCTAATCAGATTTCTTTAAGAAAATAATCTGTAGTTGCTTCA
The DNA here is from genome assembly GCA_940337035.1 of Agriotes lineatus. NCBI lineage: Eukaryota > Metazoa > Arthropoda > Insecta > Coleoptera > Elateridae > Agriotes > Agriotes lineatus. The sequence continues at coordinate 124,822,994 of OW679197.1, read as the reverse complement.
ACTCAAATACCTACTACTGGTGCAGTTCCTCAGGGATCTATACCGGGCCCGCTACTCTTTACCTTCTACAAGTTGTATCAGTTTCGATCATTTTATTTTATAATTAGCTTTCTTTTTCTTCTTCCTGTGTCTTATCTATTTCGACCGTTGGCTATTAACATGGCTGACTTTACTGGTAGCATTCTGAATAGACGAACAGATGTAAGATTGAACTGCTGGCGTAAGTTATGCTATGTTATTAGCTATCTACCAGAAACTAATTTGTAATTTCTTTAACTAATTACTACTACAGTCCTTCAGGGATGTATATCAGGTCCGTTATTCATTATTTTCTATAAGTTTATCGTCATCAGCTTCCAGAATTAAATCTGGTCTCATATAATTGTTCACTCTAACGTTTCTTTGGCCGACCCCGTCTTCTCCTCCCTCGTGGTTGAAAAGTTGTTTTGTGATACGACAGTCGTCCATTCTTAATATATGTTCTCTGCAGTTATGCATGTATTAATCAAATCTTGTTAATAGATTAAAGATTTTTAGTTCTTGGCGTATCTCCTCACTTCTTTTGTGATTCAGCAGCGTGTATCCAGCCACTCAACGTAAGAACTGCATCTTTGTGGCTGATTGAATTTCTCTCCTTTGTGTGTAAAAAATTAAAAATGACATAACCGCTCATTATTTCCACTTTTTCGCCTTTATGTGTTACATTATCTCCAATATATTATCGTTTAAAACGAAATAAATTCTTTTATAAGGGAGATTTCCATAGGTGGTAATTTCAAAGCGTATCTGCCACAAATCAGGCTCTCGATCATTGCGGCTTAGATTTCTTGTAATGCAAAAAATGCGAAATGGTCAATTAGTACCATTTTAATCGCTTATATTTCCCATAAATCACTGTCCGTTTTAAAGCTCGGTGATTAATGGCTTACCTATATATTAATAAATAAATTTCGACAGCTCCGTAGACAATATTACCGCGTGGATGGTGTATTACCTAAGAAAAATCGAAGTCTGCTTTCATTAGTTGTTAAATAAATTACGAAGATAAATTATCGAAGCGAATGGGTAAATATAATACACAGAATTTGGGTTTTTTATAAATAGTATTGTGTGGCGAAACCCAGCACGGTCGATATTTCAGAAAATCAAGGTTCAAATTTCTAGACTGTGAATTTTTGCAATACTCGTTCGCTTCTAGGTAATTACATTAATAATAAAGTTGTGAAATTTATGTTGTAATTGTACCTGCCCCTTGCTATGAATCGTTCAGTAACATTTGATTTCTCCCCATAATAACGCACTGGTTGTGATCATCTTGACCAGCAGTGCAACTTAAACGGTATTAATTCTACATCATCATTACATAATTTGCCAATAAAAAGATTTAGAACATTCGCAAAACAAACGGCGTTTACTTTTCATATAGGCACGTAAATACCTGCAGGCGTATGAAAAAAATGATTTAATCAAACATATAGTTAAAGAGATGAGACGGTGCACATTCAGTCTTCATAATCTGTTGAACACGTGGTTTCAATGTGGTGTGGCCGTTATTATATTATTTTATATACATGATTACGTTATATGTGTGACGACTTCGGCTAAAGAGCACTCGCAGATAGGACTGGAACTAATTGCGAGAAAAATCGGAAACCTCAAATTTAAATAATGATAAAAGCACGTAAACACGGAAATATAATACGTAATATTGCTTGAGCAGGAACTGTAATTCCAAAATCTAAATGTTTGAAGCTTATTATATTAGTTACTTTAGTGATAAAAGTCTTGGCAGGAGCACCAGTTGTTAACATAGAAAGTATTATAGTAACGAGTAAGTTTAATTTAATTCATTTCCATTAGTTGATCATGTAAAATGCATTTGCTGTTGCCACTAAAAAAAGTAGTTATTTGCCAAACAGAGTTTTTTGCCGTTGTTGAAAGGTCGACTACTTACAATATTATGGTCACTGGTCAGTGCATGGATGCATACATTTGTCTGTTGCAATTAATTAAAATCTCAACTTTAATGATGTTATTTAAAGAGCATTCAACTTAACACTTTTAAAGGTTATTCAAAAATATCCAAGTCGTTGTGCAATGGACGTGTAAATTTCCCTTATAATTTAGAAAAATATTATAAACCTAGCTTTCTTATAGTAGGTTAGTTCAGCAAAATTTTAAAAATAAATGTGTTGAATTCTATCAGAACATGGAATCAGGAAGCCTAACTTTATATTATGATCCAGTTACAAGGATAACCTGAACACCTATTATTGACAAAACTATATAAAATTATATTTCTACACAGAGAATATAAGCCCGGACAGAAAGCAGATCTTATAGAAAAATACAGGGGTTGATTTGAAGTTAAGGGTAGATCTCATGTATTAGCCCAGATAGCCTTTACAAATTTACACATGTGAAGAAATTTCTAATTCCATGGAAGTGGTCTTGCGGGTTTATGTTCCTCGGGACATAATTTTAAATTTATGTCCTAGTGTCCCGTAAAAAAGCCATCAAACAAAGTTATCAAACAAAAACAACCTATTTGCGGGGAAAGCTCAATAAAGAAGGGTCTTTTAAAAGGCCAGTCTGACCCCTGTTCATTAATTATTGACGCGATTGTGTGCAATGAATAAGTAAGGCACATTATAAAACGTATCGAACGGCGTCTTCGAATGCAGACCACGCGCGCTAAAGCGCAGATATCATACAAAATTGAACCAAATTGTCGTAGCGCTGATCTGATTATATTTCCGGATATTGTGCTGCTGCAAGCACTGAAAAGATGACGCACGCTTTTTCGGACTCGTAAGGCGGACTCGCAAATCCAATTCTTCGGAATTACGTTCGCTCGGTCTTTCCGACTTGCTGATAGAGTCTTCCAAGTAATGCCGATCACGACATTACACAATTGCGTTTTCTCCTATCCACCAGTTCGCATTTTGTTTGCCGATAAAAATTATTATGAAACTGGAGAGGGGGGAACCGAAAATTGATCACTAATGAAGGAACTATTTTATTATCACTCGACAGCCGGTTTCTATATTCTAAAAGTTATAACGAAGGATACTAAAGTATTCATTTCAATATAGAATAAAGAGGCCAAATATACTGCTCCACAAATGAACTGGACCACCAATAGAAATTGTATTTGTTACATTACGTTATAAAAAATATATATAAAAGTTTTCGTTTTATAGTATTCTCATATTAATCATATTAATTACTGTCCTCAAATGTCAACCGAAGCATTAACAAAATCATATTAATAAAATTTAAAAAAATAAAATTATAAAAAAAATATTTTTCACTAAAATAAGAAAAAGAAGGTTAAAAGGAAATTAATCGCTTTTATCTACGACAGTGTGTAAAATTGCCTTTTAGTTGGCAGTTTTAAGTTTGTAAAACGACTGTTTAATAACACGTTTCCATTAGTTTGCGTCGTCAGTAGTAACGTGTTTAAAATATTTCATTAGGCACGTTGTCAGTAGCAACGTGTTTTAAAATTTTTAAAACACCCAAAATTACGACCGGTTGCTGGGAATTCTAATTTACATTTAATTCTTTTTTAATATTTACCGTGTTTTCTAGATTCTATCGTAGATAAATATTGAACGATACATATTCGTAAAGCATCTTTAGTCACTCGCGGGGCTTAAAACGCACGCTCACTTCGTGTTTTAACTCTACCCCACTCGTGCCTAAAGAGTAGCTTTACGCGCACTTGTATCGTAAATTACTATTTTGAGTCTCCTACGAACGTTTAAAAATTTTTATCAACGATTTGGCATACTTTGTGTGCAATGTGCTATCAACATGTAGGCAAAATTCAAAATTTTCAAATTATAATATTTTATTAATGGACTGAGTTTTATTTAAACCAAATTATGAAAAGAAATGCTTTCTATAGTGACACAATCCTGAAAAATGCCATGACTATCCTTCTGGAAAATATTTTTAAAAATTGCACCAAGATATGCAAATGGTCCAGTTCATTTGTGGAGCAGTATAGATCAATTACGTCAAATACATAGGTATACAGGCTGTATACGGAAATATCGTACAAAGGGAAAAGGCTGAGTTAAAAATTGGGAAAGATCGATTATATCTGTGGTCTTGTAACATAGCAACTTTATTTGTTTTATTGTCCGCGCAACAAGAGAAAAGCTTACGGAAGGAGGAATGTGGGCAGATTCATGTTATACGTTTGGCAGTACTTGGCAGTACCGAAGAGTATTGTTGGTTGCACTGTCAATGTCAAATTCGAAGTTTACAGGTTAGGTTTTTTTGTCAGTCTGTGTCAAATAACAAACAAAGCCTAACCTGTTACCTTCAATTTGACGTAGACTGACAGTACCATTAACAACACACTTCAGTGCCACCAACTTATTATTAAAGAGAAATGTATTTAAAAAATTTCCAAAAATTAATTAATAAATTCAATAAAATTTACAAAGTTCAGCCAAAATTTCTGTAATATAGGGTGATCGAAAATCAAAATCGAAAAAATTCTTCTCAAGTGACCTATAATTTTTCTAAAATAAAAAATTTCACGTCGCAGCTTTAATCAGAAAATATTGAACGTCAAAAAACTTCAAAATGCTTTCAATAATATCGTCAAGCTTCTGTCAAGAATAGAATTTGTAGTTATAATGATAAAATTGAGTCCGCGTGTTTAAATTCTAAGGCCTACATTGAGGAATTAGTTTTTCGATCATTTAGTTGTCCTCGACGGTTTTAGTAAGCTTTTAACGCAAGAATATATAAAGTGGCGCAGATGAAACATGAGAAAAATGACAATACCCTAGGTATTGGCTAACCTACATAAGCCTGGAGAATAATAGAAAACGCCCAAAGTAATACTAAGAATACTATAAACATACAAGCCATACCAACAGAACAATGGGTCGAACACTATAAACAATTGCTAAAAAAATCGAGAACAATACAGAGAAGAAGAAATACAAGAAAATATACAAGATATTACACAAGAAATAAACTTCCACGATGTAAAGAAAGCTATACAAAAACAACAGAACACCAGGAGCGGGGGATGGAGGGGAGAGGGTGTTAACAGAAGTGCAAAAATATGAAGAAAACAAACTAACTCAAATACTAACAAATATATTAAAAAAAAATTAAAGGCAGTCAAGAAAGAATGTGAATATCATCTGTAGGATAATTTTTTGGAAAAAATATAAAAACTAATATTCAAGAAGTTATGTAGTTAGGAGAAAGGGAGTGTGGTTCTAGAGCACACCGATCCTGTCTGGATAATATATTCTCAGTACAACAAATAATAGAAAAGAATAAACGATATTTCGAAAACGGTTTAAAATATTTTCATGGAATTTTGTTGAGGTAATAGGGAGATCAGGGGACATATTTAAACATATTTTTGACATTTACCTTCTCTCTGTGTTTTGAGGGGCGGTGGATAACTTTTGAATTTCAAATGGGATGATGTAATTTTGGTAATAAAATTCGAATCTACGTAAAAAACTATGTATGTTTACAATTTATTTTTATTTCATCTTCCGGTTACGGAATTATGATTAACTAAATCTTGATAGAAGAAATATATATGCCAATTTTACCAATAAACCAAGTTCACTTATTTCAGAATTATTATTCGCTTATTATGCGTTATTTTTACTTAAGTCAGTTGAGAATTATGATGTTTTAACGATTACTTCTCATTTTGTTATTTTATAACCTAATAATTCCGTAACCGAAAGCAAATGAAAATGTGTTTTGTACACATACGTAGTTTTTTACGAATTTTCTAAACAAAAGTACATCATCCTATTTAAAATTCTAAAGTTACCCCCCACCCCTCAAAATACAGAGAGGTGGTAATAGTCAAAAATATGTTTAAATATGTCCCCCCCCCCCACCATCTGCCAATTATCTCACCAAAATTGCATGAAGATATTTTAAACCGTCTTCGAGATATCATCTTGTACCGCTTTAAAAAGCTCACCCAGTATACAAGAAAAATGAATAAATATAGGGAAGAAGATATACAACAATACAAAAATTAAAAACGGAAAATGTATCAAAATATTGACATTGCTAAGAGGATCAAGTAAGGAAGTACAATCTCACCGTTACTATTGGCTACCTGGCTATAGGGAAATAGTGCTTTGATAACCACTAAACCAGACCATTTTCTGCCTATTTCAAATATATATGAGAATTTTCATCAAATATCTTAGTTTAATGTCATGTCTGGTACGAATTAATGAAGTAGGTACCAGAAGTCAAGCAAAAATTATTTCCCAAGTTAAATCCCTATTGCAAAGTTTGATAATTACCACTCGGTATATATAAACAAAATAATGTAAGAATGTCGTGGAAATGCCAAGAGAAAGAGATACAAATAAGAAATAGAGAGCTAGACATACTTTTATTTGCTGACGACAAAGTGATCTATGCAAAAATAGAACGACATGTGGACTATATGGTCAAAGCTTTTCATTGGAATTTTTTTACAACGTTGCTAATCTAAAATTATTTAAAATGTTTTGTCCAATGAATAATACTCTTTTACTACTAGAAATTGATATTTCAAATATTGGATAGGCTATATCATACCTAACAGTGTTAGTATATCACTTGGGGAAGTCCTTTTCCTTGTAACTAATATCGTTCACATGTAAGAAGATGCAGCAATACTTGCATTTCAGCTCTGTAAAAATTGGGCGTCTATGCAATTCTGAGTGTAGATAAGTGTAAGTTTTGAAATCTGTCTATAAATTATAAGAAACGGATGATTATGAAGAAGAAAGTCAAAAGCTAATATTTTTTGACGACGAATTTTCGACTCCAAATTTCTGTATATTGGCATGATGAATGCCCTCATTTGGACCCGGAAGACCAACCAATTTTCAATCTACCAATGGAACAAGGGTTAATCACATACACATGATAAATAATAGCAATTGTACAATACAAAATTACACAACGAATAAATAAAATTTTACTATGGCTTACCAGCGGTTTATTTTAAGATTTGCAGACTTTTCCATTTAAATTCTAATTTCTTTAATGTAGATAGCTGAAATTAACTAAAAACAAATACGTTCTTTAAATTACATGAATATTAAAGTAAAACTAGGTTACCATGAAAAGGATAGTATAACAAATCGGGACAAGCAATATAAAACTCAACAGCCTCAGTTTATTCCAGTCAATTTTTCCTATTACAAAATAACAGCAATGTGCCTACTAGAACGGCACGAAATGGTTTTATTCTAATCGTAGGAGTGAATGGGCACATAAAATTGTATAAAAACATAATACATTTTGCGTCATTTCTGAAATTGCCTTAGTATTTTACGTGTCGGGGGAATGGACAATTTACAGTATGCGAGGCGGTTTTTCACATCTGTATTAATGTTATGCACATGTGTAGGAATATAACAACTGTCCATATCATAATCTAGTAATTTATTTGCGGATTATTTTGAAAGACCAGGTTACTTTCACTGAAGAGTTGTACGATAATAAAATAGCGGCGGCTTGCATTGGCGGCTAGAAATGCCTTTATAATTGTTATTTATTGTTTGTACAAAAGTGGACACTGCCGCAGAACAACACACGACACCGACTTGTTTTTATTTGAAACATAGATTTGTAAACAAGGGATAATAAGTTGCTGCCGAGTTTGCATAATAATCCGCAATAAACAATTATGGAGTGGAAGCAGTAAACATTTTATTGTTCTGCGATTTAATGCAGCCATAAGTCTTGTAGATTATTAGAGGAAGGTTGTCCAGTGATTCTATTATTAAAAGCAGTTCTCTACTGTTTGTAATTCAGCCTTGTAAGCTCAAAGAGCTGCATTTGTATTGTTTATTAAATTATAAATAAATTATAATTTGCAAAGTTTATTAATAACATTTGGCTTTAGATAAAATCCATTAATCATTTTGAATAGGTAGTTGTAATTAACTCGCCGTTAGTAGTAAACAATACACAAACAGAGTAAGGTAAAACATGCAATGAGATAGCTATATCAAAATCTATTGCAGTTATTATGCATTTTCTCTCCAAAATATGTCGAAAAAACTAAAAATTAAGTTAAGATTACTCTTATTTTTCACAATAGTACTTCACATTAGATAATATCAATACAAAGTGATACCTTAATCAGTTTAGCACAAGACGGAATGGGTTCAAAGCTCGTCGTAATTAAAAAAAATTCGTAGAGGAAATAACAATTATTTTATTGGTATAAATAAGAAGCTCTATTTTTTTTTCTAAACCAGAGTACCTCAACGACTCATTTTTACTTTCTAAGCGTTTATAACAAATCTTTTGAAGCTATACACCACTGGAAGAGTGATTTGGAATAGTAAAATTATTTCAACAAAAGGAAAATGCTATACAAAATGTGTTGTCCCGCAGGGATCTAAGGTGGGTTAAATATTATACCTACAGAACAAATACCCAATACCCAATAGGCAAATTGCAACTGCCTCGCAGTCACAGTTTATTGTCGAAAATATTCGAAATTGTCAGTCATATCCCAACAAGTTAAAAAATATATTGATTTATCACGGAAAATTGCATTTATATTAGCCAACTTGAACATAATGTATTTTTTTAGTGAATTTTTGCAGAAATGAAAACATATACGTATACAGTAGGCAAACAGTTTCGACAATTATTTCAGACACGAATAAATTCATCCATAATGTTTGTGTACATGAAAAAGTACGTTTATATTTAGTTCTTTTGTAGGAACTAATGTCTATTTACGTTCCTCACTCTTTGCCTATGTTTTTTTTCTGTATTTTGCATTATTCCTGTACTTCCTACTGGTCATTACTCCGGATAATCGAGAGTCCACTGTAGCGACATTTAAGAAATCTCTGGTAACTACTTTTGTGTAAAGGAAACGCAAATATTGTTAACTATTGGAGCAACTTCAAGTTTTCTTAACATACTTTTTATAATTTCAATAAAAACTAAATACAATATAGGATTTTTTTTATATTTCAACGGCATTTTATAACAAATTACCTTTTGTATTCGTTCCACAGAAATTTAACGTGTATTTCTTGTTATTTCTATTCGAAAAAAACTCAACTAAACAAGTTATCTGCATATCTGTTAAACTCAGATGTCGAATTTGCTCAATTGCCGAAATGGAATGCTCACACCGGGAACTGCATAAAACTTAAATTCGCCCAATTGAAAAATTCATTTACTTAATTGCACCTCCACTCTTTTCTTCTTTTTGTTTTCTCTTTCCAGTTTCTTTACGTCTTTTTTATATCTACCAGTAGGAGAGACCGGGTATCATTGTCACAATGTCATTTACTCTGAATTCAAAAATCAGAGTTAACATGTCCTATGTTGTTCCATAGTATGTTGCATACTGACATATAATACAAAGTTTTACCTCATGTGGGTAGATAGTGCCACAGTAGTAACGATTTATTTGTTTTGTGTACTACACAGTAACATATGACAGCTTCAGATTTCACAGTTATTTACATATCAAATTATGACAGTTATCTTTTACTGGACGAAGGAACATATTGTACGAGGCAGTAAGGCCGAGTACTTTTAAGCTCCTGAGTGCAGTAGAATAACGTTCATGGCATGGTAAGTATCAAATTTTACCTGACATCGCCAATAAAGTCGAAGTAAAGCATAAAACCAATTCATAACCTTGAGAGTTTGGAAACGTTATTTTGACAATCGTTTAAAAACGAGTGATCAGATCTATTAAAGGACATTAGGTTTCTAGAAAGTTAACCATTACACAACTAGTACAGTAATAGCAGTCAGATAAAAATATTACTGTACTAGTGGTGTAATGGTTAACTTTCTAGACTCAAAATAGCCTTGAAAGTCAATTTTGGTGTTTTGAGGTAAAATAAATTACCAGGTAAGAAAAGCATCGATGTTATTTGCGTTCCAGCATTTGACCTAAAAGCTGGTGAGAGTGTTTTCAAGTAGAAATGTCACATTCATTAATCATTAATATATGTTTGCAGAATGCTGGTTTGGGGTTAGTTGTCACAAAGCAATGGGGGTGGGTTATCACATGTGACAAGCAACCTCAAAAAAGCCGTTCAACAGTTTACACATCATTTATCACATTTTTACTTGTGTTTTAGCGTAGATACCTACAATGTCTCGTCAATTTGTAAAGAAAACAGCAGTGTTGCTAAATATTTCAATATAAATTATCGTACATTAACAAGGTATTGTGCTAAATTAACTACTGAAGACATACAAGGTGACTTGCTTCAATGCACTATTCTAGTGAGTTACATTAAGTGTCAAGTGACGCGCTTGAAGAAGAATTTCACCACTATATAGAGCAGGTATTTGACATCTAGTACGGACTTAGTCCTAAATATGTTAGGAAGTTGGCATATCACCTAGTATTGGCCAAAAGAAATGAAAAGAAAAGAAAAAGAAATAGTAGAAGATTGTGAAAATGAAGATGATTGTTACTGCATTGTGTACGTGGATACATTTTCCAACAGCAAATCAAAGGAAAAGTGGGTGCAGTGTGTCCAATGTAAAAATTGGGCACACGAAGCTTGCACATCCAATTAGATGCCTTTGCACTTTTTCTGGTTGTAAATTTTTATGTGCCGCTATACTCTTTATTGTTGTCGAACTAGCCAGAGCTGACAATATTGAATTATACTTAAGGTCTAATTAAGTCGAAAACAATAAAAACACATATAACACAAAAACTTATATGCAAAAAATATTAAAGGCGACTAGATCTAGTTCTTTTTAAATCACTCTGTATTTGCCATAATTGTAACAGTGATGGTCTATCCGATTAGGTATTTTTATATTTGTAGCTATTTCTACATATTATATTAAACGTTTCTTTGGTTTGGTTTTATTCAACCTCAAGGCCTGTGACAAACAGCCTTGTAACGGGACAGGTTGTCCCACTTTTTTATAATTTTATTATATTTTTACTAGAGCAACTAAAATGTATATATACAAGATACCGTCAGGAAAATTTTTATTGCTTTTTTCAAAAATATTAAAAAACTGAAACTGAAAAGTGTGGCAACCATACCCGGTCTCCCCTACCGCTTGGACATATTTCTCTTGGATCGCTCTTTCCTTCTGCCTTGTGTTTGTAGCACGCTATTTATTATGCGGCTATTTTCCCTCCTCTGTACATAATTAATAAATGTGTTTACAAAATGCCGGTTTGGGGTTGGTTATCCGTTGCGCCTGTATATGTACTGGGTGGTCGTCGCTTTGCATACTTGACGTTCTATTTTTAAGCCAAATATTTTTCTTCATTTAGTTTATGTATGAGCAATCTGTATCATTTTCTTTTTGTTTTGTGCAACATCTTATGGCATAGCCTTTCTAAAATGTATATTTAATTTCATTCCATTTTTGTCCATATTAGAATTTTTATTTTACAAAAGAATGTTGACTTGGTGAATGTTTATATATTCTACAAATACAACGCAATTTATTTAATTAAAATTCTTGAAAATATACCGCATATATTTTATTTTAAATTTGATGTTGTCTTGATTGCGCGTATAATAGACTAAACGTTTTGAATGAAACCTATTAATAATCAATAGCTGCCTGGATTCCTTTCTAAGCTATAATTACGCGCGATCGTAAAAACTAAACCGCATAACCCGGGTAGGTAATTATTGTATCACTCCAAAGTTCGTGCTAATGCAAAATTGCTTTGCATGCAGTGAGGTAGCTAATTTTTGAGATAATAGTACAAGTGCAAAATAAAATTTAATGCCTTTATAATAACATAATCCGCGCGTACGTTTGGCGTTGTCTTAAGTTCATTGTACCGTAATACGCCGCCAATTACATGTTTTCCTAAACGGCTGGACATTTAAATTTAAAATTGAAATTCCCGGCCGATTAATCAAAAACCAGCGTACATTCAGCAGTCTCGTCGTTAATGCCTAGGCTGGCATTGTCCAATTATATAATAACAGGTAGCCAATTACGGTATACGCTAGCATTATTAGAACTTGTTCGAAATGCTGTTGGAACGCTGTCCTGTGGCGTTTGTTCCAACTTCATCCTGTTAAGGATAAAAACCGCGGCTGCCGAGTGCAACATTGCTCAGCTCTCGCCTTGAGCATTTGCTTCTTTACCCGTTTTTAGGGGCAATTTGCATCTTGCAGGCTCTTGGGCACTTGCGGATCAGAGTCGGCGCGAAATTAAGCGGTTGACCCTCGAAAGTGCACTCTATTAATGCAATATCTGAGGGCAAGGTAACTCTAGCACATTCTCGTCACGAACTAGCGATTCCATGTCAATCCAATAATCCCACTGTTCCGGTCTGACTTCGAGCAATTCTTGTCTAAAGAGCTACTTTGTTAGATGTATTATGTATATTGCCGACTCTGCAGATTTCGATTTTTCCTTTCAGCTAGAACATGCAACTGATTGGCGTTGTTATGGATGGTTTTATTTTTTAATAAATTGTAACTCTTGCAATTCCTTTATTGCAGTAAAATGATGAGAAAAGGGTGCAATCACAAAATCATTTCAACCAGGATA
>OW679197.1:124760581-124810342 GCA_940337035.1 Agriotes lineatus | reverse complement strand
GAAAGCGAAAATTAGGTCTGATAATAAAGGACCAGGATTAGTTCTACAGGGTGCATCTGCTCCAATATTTATAAATGAACACCTGACAGCCGCAAATAAACTTTTATTCAAAGATGCTCGTCAAGTCGCCAAGGACAAAAATTATAAATTTGTCTGGGTGCGTAATGGTCACGTCTTTCTTAGAAAGGACGAACGCTCAAAAATCGTTCATATTAGCAACAGTTCTGACCTGACAAAAATGTAAAACATAGCTATATAACAAACATAATAAATATCTTCTGTAATCATGGCTATCAGTGTTTTTTACCAGAACGTTCGAGGGTTGAGGACTAAATTAGGCCAATTTAAATTAAATTTAATCTCAAATGATTTCGATTGTGCATGTATCACTGAAACATGGCTCGATAAGGATATAGACGACAAAGAACTATGCAATCTAAATTGTTTTGACATATTTCGACGAGACCGAGAAACCACAGCATCCAGCAAGACTTCAGGGGGAGGTGCTCTTATTATAACACGAAAAAAACTGGAAGCCAAACTGCTTCCTGAGTTTCAAAGTGATGCCGAAGATATCTGGGTGCGCGTGAAAGTGACTAGCTTGATTAAAGTTTATATGTGCTGTGTTTATTTACCAGGAGATGATAAAATTGCGTACGCTAGTTTTACGTCTAAACTGGAATGGATAAACCAGCAGGTCGGAGATAGCATGGTCTTCATATGCGGAGATTTTAACATGCCGTCCTTAAGCTGGGTATGTAACAACAACAATAATAATTTATTTTTAACTCCCGAGAACATTACCCCGTCTGTAACATCTGTGATCGATGCTCTCTCCTACTGCGGTTTTATGCAGTTTAGTTCGATACAAAATCATAATGGCAAATGTTTAGATCTCATATTGTGTAATTCTAGCTCCACTATTAAGAATGTCACTCGTTGCACTTGCCCTGTTGTCTTGGAGGACAAGCACCACCCAGCCATTGAATTCTATTTATCTATTCCACCATTAATTAAGAAAGCAAATATACCTTCTAAGCAATATTTTAACTATACAAGAGCCAACTACACTGAAATAAATAAAGAACTTCAGAATATTGATTGGCGTAAATTATTTAATGCAAATTCACTGGAACTAAATATTAAAAAATTTTACGATATTTTAAATGACATAATCTCCGTTCGCGTTCCTTTAAGATACAAGAATTCGCAATTTCCCGTATATTTTTCAAGTTCAACCATTAGAGTTGTTAAAGAAAAAAACAAATTTCATAAAAAATGGAAAATATACGGTAACATCAGTGACCTACATCGTTTCAAATTGCTTAGACGTAGATCGAAAAGTCTGATAAAATCTGATTTTGATAGCTATGTTAACCGCATAGAATCCGAAATTGCCACTAACAATAAAAAGTTCTGGCAATTTGTCTCAGTGAAAACAAAGAATTGCAATATTCCATCAGAAATGAAATACGAAAACTCAGTAGCCAATAATAACACCGACATTAGTAATCTATTTGCTAAATACTTTCAAAGCGTTTTTGTTCCTCCAGATAACAATCAGGTGTCAAATTTGGGCACAGCTTCAGACAATGAAACCAATAATAGTTTAAGTTGTTTGCAACTGTCTGAAACTGAGGTCCTTGCTGGGCTGAAAGAACTTGATCCTAATAAAGGTGGCGGATCCGACGGCCTACCAGCACTTTTTGTCAAGAATTGCGCAACAGGTCTTAGTATTCCGCTACTTTTGCTATATAATCAGTCTCTATCTTCAGGAATTTTTCCTGAAAAGTGGAAAACGGCGTGTGTAATACCAATTTTTAAAAGCGGCCAAAAAGAACTTGTTAGTAATTATCGTCCGATAAGCAGACTTTGTGTATTGGCCAAGCTGTTTGAAAAACTTGTTTATAAGTATATTTTTTCCTTAGTTAAAAACCAGATAATTTTCGAACAGCATGGCTTCTTTGCAGGACGATCTATAGAATCAAATTTGATGTGTTATTTGGAGCACTTACATAACAGTATGGATAAGCGGATTCAGGTTGATGCCATCTACACCGACTTTAGTAAGGCTTTTGATAAAATTAATCATCGAATTTTACTTGAAAAGTTGGCCTTGGTCGGTGTGGGTGGTGCCGTCCTGAACTGGCTAAACTCTTATCTTTTAAACAGAATGCAGTTCGTATCGGTCAATGGTTCTGCTTCCGAAATGTTTACAACCCCATCAGGTGTGCCCCAAGGGTCACACTTAGGGCCTTTATTATTCATTATTTACATTAATGATATTGCACAGTGTTTTAAGAACTCAAACTTTCTTCTATACGCCGATGATCTAAAAATCTTTAAACAGATTCAACACGGAACCGTTGACTGTCAGGAACTTCAAAATGACCTTTCTAACTTCGAGGAATATTGTCAAAAAAATCATTTGTTTGTAAATTTAGATAAATGTTATGCTATAACCTTCACTCGTAACTTTAATGTAATTCAAAGGGATTATGTTTTAAATAACACAAATTTGAAAAAGGTTTCAGAAATAAGAGATCTCGGAGTCATATTCGATGCGAAGCTGATTTTTGATGCTCACATAGATTATGTGGCTAAAAGTTGCGCTAGGTCACTTGGTTTTATTAATAGACAAGCGAGATATTTCAAAAACGGCCAAACTATGTTGGTTCTCTATTATGCATTTGTGTTCAGCAAACTTAACTTTGCTTCTTGCATTTGGACTCCTCAATACAAGGTTTATATAGATAGATTAGAAGCTATACAAAATAAATTTTTGAATGTCTCGGGTACAAAGAAAAAATCAATATCATTAACAGTGATTACTCTCTGTTTGCAGGAGATTCAACATTGTGTCTCTTGAGAACAGAAGAGTTATCACTGACATCTTAACTTTGCACAAACTTCTTAACGATAAAATGTATTGTCCTGCACTACTATCTCTTATAAACTTTAATATACCTGCAAGAGAATTAAGAAATACTTACTTGTTTTCTATAACGTTTTCTAACACCAAATGTTCTATGAATTCTCCCGTAAGTCGGATGTCAAGATTGTCAAATATGTATTGTCTAGATATCGACCTATTTACTGTTTGTCAAACTAACCTTAAAAAACTACTAACAACTAAATTTATAAATTAACACTTATTAGTGTTATAGTATTGTCTATAATTACTTTGTATACACTAGTTTACTGTATTTTTTTTGTAAAAAAGTGGATACTGTAGTGGGAGTAATCCTGTTTGTATCCTAAATAAATAAATAAATAAATAAATAAATAAATAAATAAATAAATAAATTAGACTATAAGATGTTTTATCGGACTTTTTCTACTGTCTTGGGTGTTTATCACACCGCGCTGGTGGATTAGTGGTAAGAGTGACAGACTTGTAATCACACCGATCAGTGGTCCCGGGTTCAAACCCCGGGGTAGGCACGAGTGTACGTGAAAAGATGTACAAAAATCAGTCCTTCTCAGGACTAACCACGAGTTCATTCAGGATGGGAGTAGATCAAAAACTCCCGAAATTTCGTGTGATAAACACCCAAGACAGTGGAAAAAGTCCGATAAAACATTTCATAATAAACCACTGTCAAAAGTGACATCAGTCGGAGAACATCATAATTAGACTACCTCAGTTATTGTCTTTAACCATCAACCTGATATATCAGTCAAGCTATACTTTTCTATGTTCGTGTTGCCAATTATGACGTACTAACCTCACTTTTGTAAGTACCACATTTTAATTTGATAAAAGGATACATCTTTCCATAATATTTACTTAGAAAAAGGTGTTTTCTGCTGCCCTAAAGAACCAAAATCCAATTATTAACCATATTGTTTATAAACAGGTGTGCTAAAATAATTTATTTCCGAGCTATTCTTGATTAAACAAGCAATAGTATTTAATACAATTTATAACAGTCATTCAAAAGAACCTCCTTTATCTGTTATACAACATTCAGCACGATGAATACACGATTACCGAGTTCGCCCTATCATAGCAGGATGTTCCTTAAGAGTTGTAGAACTTTAAGAACATGTAATAGCACCCATAATAAGAAATTTATTACTTGTACTTTAGGTAACTACAGGTACTAAAATAACATACAATTGATAGCTGTCAGCTAAGCGTAATCTAATAGCTTGGTAATAAATGATTTTAGCACATATGGTTACCAGCATTCTGTTTCGTTTTTACAATAGAATCATATCCTAATATTATCATCTCGGTGGCGCAGTGAGTAGAGTGCCAGGCTTGCAATAAGCAAGTCTTCGATTCGAATCCATTAATTGAATGAACTATTTCCGCAGTTCACTAGATCGGTAATGAGCTGGATGACCATTCGATGTTGGAATACAATTAACGTTTGAATACTGGCCTATGACATGCAGCCACAAGACTACACACAAAACATATACACATACGTGACTCTAAGGTAGCACCATGAGGCTTACTTGCGCTTGAACTTCACCCAAAAGAATATCCTTATACAGTAGCACTTCTTCTTAACTAACTTCGTTGTATGAAATTCTCTGTTTAACAATTATTTTACAGGGATTCTGCCACTCGAATAATTTATCATATGCTCTTTTCTCTATTTTTACGAAATAAAATTCCATTTAGTTAAGTAAAACATGAAAAAAGAATGATAAAAACTGTCGGAAATTTCTGCCTGAATCGAATTTTTAAAACTCCATCTCTATAGGTTTAAAGTAACTAGCCAAAGCAATCTCTAAGACAGATGTGAACTAACACGTTATCTAAATACCGTACTAAGTTCACTTAGGTACCCTAGTATGACCAAATCCTTTAATTTTACGGAAACGGAATGAATACGTGCAAATTCCACAATTATAAACAGGTGGATCCAACATTTTGTTGAGTCCACTATTGGATATTGGTCTTTCTAAGTTTCTTCCATTTTGATCAGTTTTACGCTTTTTGTATTTAATTTCATGATACTCGTATGCATTTAAGGTTATCGGTCCATCGTGTCGGGGGTCCTCCTTTATTTTTGTAAGCGTCTTCTCTCCAAAATTAGCTTTATCGATTTGTGGTCGGTCAATGTAGCCACATAGCCAGCCATTTCCATTATAGGCGATTAATAAATGTGTTTACAAAATGCCGGTTTGGGGTTGGTTATTCGTTGTGCCTGTATATGTACTGGGTGGACGTCGCTTTGCATACTTCACGTTCTATTTTTAAGCCAAATCTTTTTCTGCATTTAGTTTATGTATGAGCAATCTGTATCATGTTCTTTTTGTTTTGTGCAACATCTTATGGCATAGCTTTTCTAAAATGTTTATTTAATTTCATTCCATTTTTGTCCATATTAGAATTTTAATTTTGCAAAAGAATGTTGACTTGGTGAATGTTTATATATTCTACAAATACAACGCAATTTATTTAATTAAAATTCTTGAAAATATACCGCATATATTTTATTTTAAAATTCGATGTTGTCTTGATTGCAAGTATAATAGACTAAAAGACTATTTTTGTAAGCGTCTTCTCTCCAAAATTAGCTTTATCGATTTGTGGTCGGTCAATGTAGCCACATAGCCAGCCCATTTCCATTATAGGCGATTATCTATCTCCACAGCATCTGATATTCCTATCGTGCAGCGCCTTATTTCATTTGGGACTCTATCTCGCATAGAGAATGCCATCTCCATTTCTCGGATCTTCTTAGAGTGCGGGTTTCAGTACCATTTGAGAGTAAGATAAAACGCATTGGTTGTAGTATTTCCGTTTAGATAAATACGTTTGCTAATCCTTCCAACATATTATGCTGATCTATGAAGTCGCTTTATCACAATCAACAAATGTCAAGATGAGAGGTTTTTTACTCGACGCATTTTTCAACAAGTGAGAGAAAACGCTTATCGGCTTATAGTATATTGTTTAAGTTTTCTGGATCGCCTTCCTGATACAGAAGAAGAATTTCTGCATTATGTCAATGTGATAGTAGGTACATTACTCTCTACCAGATATTTGTTAAATAATAGCTTTTACCGCAATTTTGTCTTCACGTGGATATCTATTAAGTTTAATTTTGTTTATAGTTGCTTCGCGGTGAGCTAGAACTAGGGAGCGACTTTCGTAGAAAGCAGTTAGAGCCCTAAGTGTGAGACGACGGCTGAATTGAAGGAGTTTTTCGCAGCGGTCGAGCTACAGCAGTCGTTCTGCAGGGCGTTCAGCGTCTTGCATCTGCAGCCCAACGAAGAAAGAGAGGCCCAGGCATCGTGGCACTTGCTAGGGACTCGAAATAATCCCTAGTTTCCATTGGAATAGCAACAGAAAGGTCAGGTAAGTTCATCTTAAAAAGATTGAATTTAGTGGCGTCGGTTCTTTGCGAACTACCAGTGGACGCGTCCTCTGAATGTTTTTTGTTTGTGACGTGCAATTGTTATCAGCTACGCTTTAATTACGAAATCACTGATATTTGTCAAACAATAACGAATTTATTTTGCGAAATTATGAGGTTGGATCGCCATATTTGAATGTGTTTCCCATTATTCAAATAATAAAATTGTAGCGATCCCAATAGTTAAATCAGCATTATAGGAAGTGTTTACAATTAATTTGTTAAAAAAGATACCACGATATGAATGAATCCACTTTTCCCTAGAGAAGGGTAGGTAACGACATTACTGACAATATCCGTATGCTTGCAAAATGCATTAAGTTTTCGACGCAATCACGTCGCCTGTTTAAACAAATAACGATTTTCAGTTTCAGCCAAAAATGGGATGAACAGGTGTATATTATACTTCCCGTACTAAAGCTGATCATTGTTTAAAGATAACCCAGATAAATTTATGACTATAGAATTGCAACCAGAACGTTTCCCACTCTTCTTCTACTTTTATTATACTAAAACCCATTGGCTAACAGAATTTATTTTTATGAATTTCTTCGGAGACAATTACACATGATTTAAATTTCAAAGACAAATAAATAGTAGTAGTAACTGAACTAATGAGCAGAATAATAAATAATGCGAAACTAATTATTATTGATCAGCTAATGGGAGGTTGATAGGCACGGCTTGATTAAACAATTAGCCATAATTTCCTACATATTACAATTACAAACCGAGTTTATGAATTAGTCAACTTTAGTACTAGACTTTGAATGAGCACGTGGGAACCGCAGCATTTCTTACACATACATAAATTACCATCCAATCAGCGCTGCGTTTCCAGAGAAGCTTTCCGAGTATAATCAACAGTTGAAAATAGCGACGTTGTCAACAAGTAATCAATCATGCCCATCGATTTTTGCTGACAATCCTAATTTCAAGAGCGTGTTTTTGGTCGGTTTTTTATATCTCAATTATCATACATTACTTGCCATTGCTAACACCAACACATCTTAATAGTTCGTCTCATTGTTTTATTAGCTTTTTATTAATTAGTTGTTTCCAAGGAGAAGTTTTGTGTGCTAAATACTTAAATAATGTTCAAGGTAACTTAACATTTATTTTAACTCATATTCGTAGCAGAATAATATGAACTTGTTTTCAGGTTTAGTTTATTTAATATTTTGTACGAGTATCCTATTGTTGTTTTATAATATGTGAATAACATCAAGTAAATCGGTAGAATAAAAATTTTGCTAGCAATGGCGCACCTTTTCATGTTATTCTGTTGTTGAGATAAACACATAAAATTATATTGACACTTTTAAAAGCAAGTGGTTTTTGCATAGGTACATATTAGATCGATATTTCATATCTACCAAAAATTGTGATATTACACGTCGAGATATATCAGAAAAGTTAATTATCTTCGTTAATTCAAGAGTTATATCACATCCATGGAAAATAAAAAGCTTTTTACCTGTTTTGTAATATCAGTTATTAGGGATT
Organism: Agriotes lineatus; assembly: GCA_940337035.1. Classification (NCBI taxonomy): domain Eukaryota; kingdom Metazoa; phylum Arthropoda; class Insecta; order Coleoptera; family Elateridae; genus Agriotes; species Agriotes lineatus. The sequence continues at coordinate 124,802,456 of OW679197.1, read as the reverse complement.
TAAGAACAAAAATGTCGTTGGTTTCTATTTCTCTGGTAAATTTAAAAATGATTAAAATTGATGTTCCCATAATTTTGTTTTACTCTATTGGCTAATACGATACAATAAGATTATTGATCTTAATAACGAACAAAGTTAAATAAGATAACTAACGTTTTCGTTCCCATAAATAAATATCAATATGTATAAAATAATATCAGATTGTTACTCTAGACAAAAATTGATCCTTAGTTTCCATTTTTGACTTATATGTGCATCGTTACTTTTTTTGTTGCTACATTCGACACACACAAGACCACAAGCACCCCGATGTGAACAAAATCCCACCACGTCCACGTCGTTGTTCCTGGGTAACGCCAAGGGTGGGATTGTGAGATGCGCTAAAACTGACCGAAGAAAGCATTTTCATGAAAAATTGTTCGGACAAGAATTTCATATTTTTTACCAGGAACCCGAATCCATGGAAAAAATGGGGGGTTCCATTTGAAATTTGAAAGTTGACCCCCCCCCCCCCGCGGGGGAGTAGGAGGGGGAGTGGATTTTGGTGCCAAAAGTTGTCCGCCTTCACGTCGAACAATTTTGTCCCGGGGTATTTTTCACCATCTTGCTTCCCTCACTGGATAAACGCGTCCAAAGATTAAAATGACTCACCCGGTAGAGTGCTTGATTAAAACAACTTTATGCGTTAACAGTTAACGCACCTTAGACTAAGTTAACGAATGGATTGATGGTAATGCGGGTTCGACACGTGGTAGGCGTCTAGTAGACACGAAGTGCGAAAGAAAAGAATTGCTCGGAATATGTTGACTTGAATGAGTCGACCGTGTTTAGTTTTGTAGAACTTCTCCAGTTGCGTAAATGGAGGGTTGCTTATTATTTGTCCATGGCCATATTGACCTTGCGTTTTCTCGAAAGTGCAATTAGTCATTGTGCTCCGTTACTGGTGACGAAAATTTGGAATTTCTTCGTAACCCTTCTGCTGCAACCGGATGTCTTCTCGGCTAAAATGTTGGGCCACCTTTGTCAGAACGCCTTGCGTCACCCAACGGTTGTATTACTCGACGGCCTTATCTGCCAGAGGTCAATAAAATTGGCTCGATTCTTGAGCAGCCGATTTTATCTCCAAAAAGGGTTGAGTGTTTACTTGATGTTTGCTCTCGGATCACCTGCAGATTTTTTACTCGCGATACTAATTACTCAGTTTATGACACAATTCACTTAGTTACACGTAGTGTAACATTCAAAATTAGTTACCCGCTGATTTAGGCTGCAGAGTTTGTTCGTATTGTTTATTCGCGCGGTGATTTTTTGTGGACGTTACACATGGTCACGTATCCGTTTTCTGTCTTTTTCAATTCTCGGTTCCCATTGTAACGTCTTCTTTGTTCTACGTTTGTCGTTTCCATTTGAGTATTCTTTTTGTTAGATTTCCTACTTGTGTTGTGCTTCCTATACATTTATTTGTCTTTCTATCCCTCAGAGGTATTTCCGACATTGCCCGTTCCAAAGTTTGCCGTTAATTACTATATTTCGGTTAAACAGTTTAGTTTTTATTGTTGGTGTATCTTTTTCTAAAGCGTCTCCCCATACACCAAATTCAGCAAAATATAAAGAGATAGTGAGTTATGTCATTCAAGATGTAGGTATATATCTTTCAACCAGCTCTAGATACTCGTCATCTATCTGTAGAGCAGTTATCTCTTCTATCAGGTCGTTTATGATTGTATTAAACAATTTGGGAGACATAGTATCTCTCCTGCCAGTGCTCATAGTAAAACCTATGTTTAATATACTTAGTACTTCATTTGTTTAGACTTTTCCCATTGCAAACAATAGAGTAAGTCCACGGCGATTTCAATGCTAAGTGGGAAGGCAAACTTGCTTATTGTTATAGTTGGTGAGCGGAGACTTTCCAGAATAAATAATGGTATCAACTATGTAGTGTTAAGGACTATCTGTTAGTAATTATCTAAAACTACAAGCAGTTATCACTAAATCAAGCGTGATGTTCATGCGTGGACGCTGAAAGCCGCTCTTGCAGAGCGTAAATTGTTCTCAGCCTTCGTTACGTAACCTAATCAAAGTCAAATAGTAATCTAACTCAATCTGCCGGTACATGACGTTTTCTAACGGGCGCAGCACACACGTGAGTGGCCGACGGACGGACGGACGGCACAGCAGGTGACGGGGGTCAGGGCACATCACCGCGAACAAACGCCCGTTGACTGCATGTGCATTTTAAAAATATCAATCTCTTGTCGGGGGGCCCCGATTAGTTGCGCTGTGAGACCATGATGTATTTGTGTAGTTACGACATGCAGTGTGAGATATGTGCATGCTCTCGTATTGTTGTTCGTGTTGCGGGCAGCTTTGAGCTTTCAGCCAGCAGGAAGACAACGCGTTGCAGGAACGAAGATCGGCGCAGTCCTGGTTTGATTTATTAGGTAGCGAGCCAGTAATATTCACTTAGATATGTCTGTACGATACCATAAAGCGTATTCAATGCGCCAGGCCTGGATTTTCCAGTGGGAAGAATACCGCTTCGAAGATGAGTTGTACTGCAGAAACGCTAAGGAATGGCAGACGCACGTCCTGCAGTAGATATTTATGTATCCTTATGTAAAAATCCAAACATTTTTCTTTTACACTATGCGTGCAGAATTGGACGACCTCACATGCTGACCTATAATGATTGTCGAAGAAAGTTGTTAAAGAAATCTTCGGGACTACAATTTCTAAAACTATCGCAATGGGAGATCTTTGAGAACAATATGAACAACATAAAAAAATAGAACCGATGCACACGCAAAAATTGTCAAAAGTTATCTAAATATAATCATAATTTGCTAACTGTGGCGGCTCTGAAGAATGTTTGTTCTTTCAGCAGCATTTCCAAGTAAACAGAAGTCCTCTCGACATCACAGCAGGATGATAGCTTAGCATGGTCTGCATGTCCGTAATCTTATGGTAAAGTTCCAATGTTATGAATAAATTGTCACCATATAGAAATCAAGGTAACTCGAAACATACATTTTGAAAATATTGCTATGGACTGCAAATAACATACTGAAAGATCTTCAAAAACAGTAGCAACTGAAATCCGCAATTTTAATGTTTCTACACGTTACGAGGTTATTTTTTCCTTGTCATCATATGTACTGTTATATATAATGATATAGTATATACTGAAACCTAGCTTACTGAAGGCTGCGCCGAAGAAGAAATCTTCAGCTGAAACATATATTACAAAACCACTATTGCCTAGTATGAGTTAACGAGCCCGAGAAGCTTGTCACTAGTATATAACTGTCGTGGTGTGCCCTCAATAAAGCAATATGTGCCGTCAACTGTTTAAAAGTGAAGAAATAATTAGAGAGATGCTAACATTCTACTGTTTATGCGTATGCCAGTAAAATGTTGATAACGAGTGAAAAGAATAATATTAGATAACATTATTGACATGAATGTGTTGCACCCCAAACATAATAGAAATTACAGAAGGAGTAATAGTATATGACAAAACATAACAAAACAAAACGCAGAAGACTGATATAATACACAATGAACTAAACTAGTAGAGAGCAGAAATAAAGCAAGAAGAAAGTGATTAAGTTCAGAAGATGAAAGGGATAGAAAGCGATACAAAACAGAAACAGGAATGAAGCAACAAAAATGTAAAGAAGGAACAGAGAAGAATGGTTAAATAACAAAAAGAAAACAACAGCAGAATACTTTTCCAAAGAATAAATATAACTTAATCTTAAGATAGGGGAATAATGAATAGAAAAAGAGGAGTATTACAATATGAAGAAAATGAGGTTATAGTAACATGGGAAGAACATTTTACTGTATTACTAAATGGGAGATAAAGTGATGACGACGACTCGAAGTGCAAGTAATACTGGAGGAACGGAACGGAGAACATGTAGAGGAAATTAGAAGATGAGATAAATCAGGAAAACATCTTCAGATTTATAAAAGTGTAAAGAATAAAATTGTTGTTTGGCCACATTAAGCGCACAACAGAATGGAAATAGAATAACAGGGAGGCTGAAAGCAAGTTGGTGGGACAATATAATGAAGTGCCGATGGAAAAGTATGGAAGACGATTAAGGACACTGCCATGTCACACGTCAAGTGACAGACAGAATAAAATAATAAAATGAATTAAAGGTTAATAGTAAATAACGTATTAAGAGGGGTAACCCAGTCTTAACATTCGAGCATATTTTTGCCACTCGAGCGAGCGCAGCGAAGCGAGAGTGGTAATTTATGTGAGAAATGTTAAGACGGCTACCCCTCGAAATGCGTTCATTTGTTTATTGTTCATTGAGGCGATAATTTTGAATCAATAATAATTACTAAAAACTGCTAAATCGAAATCGGACTACCATGAATATGTGTGATGTTGCCATGGTGCATGCTTGTTAAATGAGTGGATGCATATTAAATGTATCTTAACATTCGAGGACGCGAGTGTATGCATGTTACATGAGTGGATGCGTGTTAAATGTATCTTAACATTCGAGGACGCGAGAGAATGCATGTTAAATGAGTGGATGCATGTTAAATGTATCTTAACATTCGAGGACGCGATCATGTTAAACACTGTTTAACATTTCAATGAACAATCAAAATATTAATTTGTACTTTCAAATTGCATGAACAAGAATACTAAACAGACGAGGACTTGATATGGCAACGCTATCACGTACTCTTGGAAGGAGCAGACACAAAATCTTTGTAGCTAAATATGGAGGCAGTTAAAGCTGCCAACCCACGATATTTTAGCGAATACAGTGTGTTTCACTTGAAATTAAGTCACTTTAACACCTTCTATATTTATAAGCGTAATGCTTTTGAATTTTGGTGGTTTTTACAGTACCCTAAGGAAACTTCAGCTACCTCCACACAACACAATTTTCAGAAAATTACGTTAGCGACCAAGGTAGGTTATATTTGATTTCAAAATATTTTGTATCATCCTCAATGATATGTATTTTAGATATGTATTTTCTAAGCTAAAAATAAAAAAACAGTATTGAGTTAATCATGAAAATATGGTCGAAACCAAAATTTAATAATTTTTATGGATGAACATTTTTTCATTTTGACGTTTTACAACAAGCCGTAGGTTAGTACGAGATTTTGTATTTTGCTAGGGCGATTTCCGTTTGCAAAATGTACAAATAAATGAAATTATTAACATTTAATTTCTAATACTAAAATTAAGTTTAGTACAAAATTAAACGTAAAGTTATTTAAAAAATGTGAGGACGGTGGAGAATATTTTGAAATCGAAATTTCAATTTTTTTCTTGCATACAATCTTGATTTTTTTTAAATAAAAGGTTATGTGCTAACGATATAATTCTTTTAAAGAATCTTTTAAATATAAATCAGCTTAGTAAAACTCAAAATGGCGCAGGAGTCAAGAACCTAATAAACTTTTTGAAAAACAAAACAATTAAAGAACATTTACGTTTTAACCCAAAATTGTTGAATATTGAATGTACATTATTTTATATTTTAATTACATTGCTATTATTATTGCAATTGGAATTTGTATCTGGAGGTTTCAGAGGATCCTAAAAAAGATTTTAAAGTAAAATCCAGCCGTGTTTGATTGCTAGTGGAAGTTTCGAAATTTTTTTAATCTATTATAGTAGACGGGTTCATAGGTGGAAAGAATCCCAATAGGAATGTTAAGTTTCCTTAAGGATATGTACAAACAACCAAAATTTCAAATCATTATACTTACTTATAAAAAAAATACGTACGTGCTTTAATTTCAAATGAAACACACTGTATATAACAGGGATACGCACTATTATTATTTCTGGCCTAGGGGTATGCGATCAAAAAAGCTTGGAGATCACTGGTCTAATCAACCACAAAAAAAAATTAAAAAATCCATAACTCGGAGATGGCCATAATTCACAATGATTTTCGCGTCAAGAAGAAGAAAAAACATGAACAGATTTAGAAAAGCCAAGACGATAGGATATAATAGAGCTTCTAAGATACGCAACTTGAGCATCAGAAAGCACTAGAAGAGTCAAAACATCAACTAAAAGGTAACATTTTTGAGAATTTTTTATTTGCAATTTTTCTCAACAAAAATTGCTCGTTTTTAAGGCAGTTTTGATTTCGAAAAATTAAAACGAAATAATTTGTATGTAAACGAAAAAATCTCAAAAAATGTTCACCTTTTGTGGCAGTACCCTCGAAAACACTGTACTTTCATTAGTTCCTAGAACAACAAACTGTAAATTTAGAATACACAATTTCAACTGTCATTACCTAATAGTCGACGTCTGGACTAAAATAAATTTTATAGGATTTTATTAGCTTGATTGATTTAATTTATTTATTAGGTGATAGTTTCCAAATAATGACTTGAAGTGGGTGTAGGTATTTCTAATAAAATATAAAATGAAAGCAAATTAAAATTACAGAAACTCTTTATGCAATTCAAATTAGATTCTTTCAGATTGATTAAAACTTCAAAAATGTGGTATTTAGCAAACATTTTTCTGGTGTTGGTGCCTCGATGGTTAATGTTCATTTAAATATGGTATAATATAACATTTGATACTGTGATTAAAAATTACCTAAACCTTCATCTAGTATTTAGTAAGAGCAGGTTTTAGAATTTTCTAAAAATATTTTTCTTTGGCCACATCTGCACCGGTAGTTACCCTGACCGCAAATGCAACGACCGCAAGTGAGACCATTTCGAAAACAAAGTGAATACCATAGTTAATGGCAGATTATAAATAAGACAGATGTTTTTTAGAACTTTAAAACAAACAGAACTGCCCACTCCGTAATCTTATAGTAGCAAAAGTTAATACCGTAAATGTGACGTCAACAGTGACCGCAGCAATTTGATCAAATACAAACACAATGAGAAGGTTATAATTTGCTTGTGCTAATATGGAATTCAAATATATTGTTAAAACTAGAACTACTAGTAGATAATTTGGTAAAGTAAGTTGATGAAAATAAGTGCCGTAATTACACATTCAGAACACCAAAAATGGTAAAATTTAGTATAAGAAATTAAACTGAAAAGACCTATTCTTACTACAGTTTTGTTCAAAATTTGTGTTGCCAAAACTGAAGCTACACCTGTTTTACTTTATTTCGTCATTTTTCGTATTAATTTGTCATGAATGAATTTTTTAGTTTATAGCAATGTTACTGATCATTAAGAAAACTAATAACCGTGTGTTTGAATTATTCCTAATTTATTTATCTTCTATATTTCCATATTTGAAAATCAGTTGCAAGTTGTAAATATGACGTACAAGTAGAAGAATCTCGTTAAAAACAATAATTAAAATCGTAGTAGCTGTGGTTAGACATTTGCAGCAAAGGTCCATAAATTTCCGGGGAGCGTTCTTGTTACAGAGAAGAAAACAGTACGTCACAATAACGGAGGTTTTGCATTTATGTAACATACAGGAAGGCCGACTTTAAAGGTGCCAGAACGATAATGATTGAGTTGGAATCTGAAATACGTAGGAACTTCACAGCGGCGTTATAAATTGTAGTTATCGTAGTAACTATCTCAGAGAAATTTTGTAGGACTCCCACATTTAAAATTTCAGGCATTTATAATGCGCTTTCTGATATTTTTAAAATGCTAACATATGCTTGTTTATATTTACATCGATTACTACCACCCAGTAATATAGTAGTCACCCATTTTGACACAGCGTCGGGTCCACAATAAATATTATCCCTGCAGAGCTTTTTGATGTTCCTACACAACGTCCTCAATGTGCAGATGAAAGACCAATGCCAGCTGGCCGTTTTGAAAGAAAAATATAATAAGTCACCGAAATTATTATAAGGATTGTTCTGCGATGAAGACATCTAAGAGCTGTATCCGCCTTAATATTTTTACTGCTGGAACGCTAACGCGCAAATGTAAATTATTGATTATTACTCTGATTTAAGTCAACATAAGGCTGTCAACACACGTCAGACCAAAACTGCTAATAAATTGCTTGTCACTCGTCACAGCATTTTATAATATTTTATTGAGGATGTGCGTTACTTAATTTGCGAACAAACACTTCCAGCGGTTGTTTGCCGTTTTCAAACGTAGATTCTATTGTACTTTCGTTATTGTTCTTCGAGTTTCAGACGCAATACTATTGGGAATTTATTCCCATTATTGCTGCATTGCGTAAACGCCATTTAGCACGAGTTTATGATAAACAAACAATATTACAATTATTGTTTAGTTCTGCGAGACCAAGCAGCAATTAGTCGCCGTAGCTAAAGTAACCAATTCATTCCGCCATCCTTCTCTACCAAAACGATGCAGCAACTTGAGATGTAACGTGCGCCACTACAATAGCGTGAACGATCGAATTTGCTGCAGCAAATTATTCAAGGATTTCTTAAGCACGCCGCCGTGTTATGATTTTATATTGACCACTGCATAGCTGTGTTGCAATTTCTCACCTACTTACTTCATCAAATGCAACATAACCTGTCAAATATTAGCACAACACCTGTAGGTTGCTGCCGACTAATTAGAAATTCTTATTAGAATAATGCCTGAAGAAAACAGTAGTTCGGCTGATTTAGTTTGCGCTACGGCTCGATATAAACGTGCAATTATAAAATTTACATGCCTCGACCGCCTGTGTGGGCGTCGTTGTGAGCGTTTGCTAGTTTATGGGGCATTGATTAAGATTATTTTTATTTCTTACGCTGAACTTGTCTATGAAGCATGCATTCCAATAAGACGCATAATATTTGCCCCTGCAAACTACATTCATGACTACTTTGTCATGAAGGGTTGGGAAATACATACATTGTTTTAGAAGTTGCTTTATACTCCTATTTTTCTTCTATTACTTAATAGTTATGTTTGTTGAATCGTACAATAATATTAATATTATGGTAACCAAAGCATCAACAAAAAACACATCTTTACCGTACTAGTACTATAAAACGGCAATAATCATTTATATAGAGGTTTTTCAGCACGTCTCAAGCTACTGAACCGACAAATTTCAGTTAATTGGAAAATTAGGAACACCCGGTCAGTGACACCACTCCTAGAAAGTTAAATTTACTTATTATTGCATCAGATTGTAAATTCTTCTCGCGATTTAACAAAATATATTTTACGCAGCTCGTACTGAAAATGTCTTTACTGGACTCAAAGACTTTTAGGATTCGCCTACAACTCATCCTGCAAATTGCCTACTCGTCCTATAAAGTCTCGCTTTGAGTACTTCTTACGTAAATAACCATTATGGTATTAGTGTGTTATATTCCAAACTAGCAAGATGTCCGTTCTTCGTACGGACTACAAATGTTTGTTTTTTTTCTTCTAAATCTCAAATTAATTTTAAGGCGCTACCCTCCCCCCCTCACTCAATATGCTAAAATAACAAACGCTGCAATAGTGTTGGTAAAATGGAAACAATATTCTTCCGAAAAAAGTCCTCCACAATTCTTTTATGCTTCACGTACCTACCCCATGAAAATGTGTACGTGATTGTCATTCCTCTTGTATAGATTGATAAAACTATAGTTTTAGTATAAAAATAAGATCAAATTTAAAAAAAATGTACTTATTAGATGTTGTATTCATAAATTATAGCAGGAAACCCGTTTCCACCACTTGAGGTGGAATTTCGTAAATTCTCCTATTTTATTCTAATAGATATTGAGTAATTCGTGAAAACACAGTTTCCCCTTTGCCCCCTTAGGGGTCAAATTTCGAAAAAAAAATTCAGCCTGTGTTATCCTAAATGAGCCCACAGTGAAAAAAATTAATAATTTTAACACCCTACCCCTTTTCAGTTTTCCCTTTTTACCGTTAGGGGTGACATTTTAAAAAGCCCTTGAAACCCATTTCTAAATATTTTAAAAATACATTTCTATGCCAAAAATGAATGATCTAATTCACCAAACACAGGATATACCAGGGGTTTTATAATTCACGCACGTTTAAGGGTTAATTGGAGGAAACTCCTGAAATGTGGTTTTAGACATTTGTATTGGATTCCTACGCAAGCAAACACCAAGTCGATATCTTGTCAAGAGATATTGAGGAATTCATAAAAACATAGTTTACCCCTTTTCAACCCCTTAGGGGTAAAATTTTAAAAAACCCTTGGAACCTCTTTCTAGATAGTTTAAAAAGACATCTCTATGCCAAAAAAGAATGTTCTAACTCAATAAACATAGGAGATACGAAGGGTTGTTTAATTCACCCCCAATCCAAATTTGCACATTTAGGGGTTGATTAAGGAAAAATCCTGAAATGGGTTTGTAGACAGCAAGTACTAAGTCGTTATCTTATCGGGTCTAAGAGATATTGAGGAATTCGTGAAAACACAGTTGACCCCTTTTCACCCCCTTAGAAGCCAAATTTTAAAATTTCTTAAACCACTTTCTAAATATTTTAAGAATACATCTATATGCTGAAAAATAATGTTCTAACTCAATAAACATAGGAGATACGAAGGGTTGTTTAAATTACCCCGAATATTCAGAGTTGCATCTTTAGGGGTTGATTAGGGCAGAATCCTGAAATAAGTTTCTAGGCATTTGCATTGCCAATCTTTCCAAGTAAATACCAAGTCCATATCTTATCGGGCCTAGGTGATATTGAGGAATTCGTGAAAACACATTACCCGTATTCATCCCCTTAGGGGTGTAATTTAAAAAAATCCTTTCTTAGGACTACCTCACATAACAAATTGAACCTTCCACCCAAATTTCAAGTTCCTAGTACCAGTGGTTACTGCTCTGAGTTGATTAGCCAGGGTTATGATTTGCTTTTATACAGTACGAGTGTAAAGTCTGGAACTATCTAAATAGAACTTTTATCAAATCATTTTGAAAGAAATCCTGAAACACGTCAATTTTTATTTTAAATAAGACACATTTTACTGTAATTGTCACTTTTAGATTGTGTTTTATTTTTGAGTTATGACGTGCGCGATAATTTTTTTAAATGGAAACCCTAAATTTTTATGATGAATTTCGACAGAGCATGAAATTCTAAGTAAACAGTGGCGTGCCAGATTTTTCTAAAATAAGGTAACTGAGGTCGCCCCGATGCACGCCACTGGTGCAAATAAATTAAATTTATTTTGACCGAACAATGCCACTTTATGAAATACTAACCTACACCAAGTTTCATTAGAATACCTGTAGCCGTTTTCCAAAAAAGTACTTTTGTTCAAACTTCAACATCCTGTATCTTGAAAACGAAGCCGTTTAGGTCCTATGTTTGTATGAACTTTTTTGTTTATTTCGTGCCTTGGAATTCCGAAACACCCTGTATATATATAGATAAGTCACGCGAGATGAGCCCTCGAGGCCGCCATTTAAAATGTTTGAAGAATGCATGAAAAGTATAGACGTCAAAGGTATAAACGATAGTGTTCTGCTTGCTTATTTTTCACATCTACAAAAGAGATTCTTTTTCCTTCAGCTACATAAAAAGATAGATACATCAAAATAAGGGAAACTCCTAGCATTTTTAAAAACTAAGTTCAGGGATTATAAACCTAAATAATAAAAACTCTTGGCCGAGATGGCCTCGACAAATTTTTGAGAGAACCACCTGACCAAGAATTGTCGATGATGAAAACCGCATTGTTAATGGGTATTGCTGGACCTTGCAGTTGTGACTAGCTGGCACAGCTGACCATAGAAAATGTCAAAGACAAGTGTGTTTATCTCTGTGTTGCAATACCATCAGGCACCAAGACCAAGATTTCCCGCAGTTTTGCCATCGCTCAGAAGGGAATTCCGGTAAATGTGGTTGAATTATGTAAAAAATACATGATTTTAAAAAACCTTCAACAAAAGGATCCATTGGTACCTCAAAATGGGGTTGTATATCACAGGAGAGATGTCAAAAGTACCAAACCTTCTCCATGTATCACGTTTAATGTAAGAAAAAGCTAGGTTAATACAGCAGCGACATGTTTCGAATGAAAAGTCATCATCAGGCTAAATGTTAAAACAGTAGGGACCTCGGCAGGCGAGCGGCGAATGCCCTTGCAGCCGAGGTCACATTGAAAATCATGGAGCGCTCGAGCCGGAGCGTTGAGAGTTCAACTCCCGGCACGGGCGGTCTAGATTTTCAATTAATTAAGGCTACGTTTAAGTGACGCCCGCGCCCCCTGAAGTAATGCGTAAGCGGTTCCGGGGGGCAACGGTAATCGGTAGAGAGAAAAAAAAGAAAAAAAAATGTTAAAACAGTAGTTAAAAGCTAGGTAAAAGCGTAATTAAGTACTGCAGAATTGGACCTTGAGGAGGAGCATGTGTTAAGCTATATGTACCACATCACATGGAAAATTACAGACCTAAGCGGTCGTAAAAGCGCAAAAATTACATGGGGAATTTCTTAACAAACGAGTTAAAAAATATTTAAAACATATTTAAAACCAAAGTAGCGAAGTAAGATAGATAATTTATTTATATCGCACTCAGCCAACAGCCGTTAGGCCAATTATAGGCGTCGCTGTGCATTTATGGGGACTTCCAACCCCACTAACGACTGCCATGATGTTGTTATGACCGCCGGGACCAACTATTTCCGTGACAGCCGTATCACGAGGCGCCGAGAGATGTAGCCGTGGAACTCCCATCCAAGTTTTGACCAGAAAGAGCGTTGCTTAACTCTGCCGATCGAACGTGGACGCTTGTTCAAGCTACACCACCCGGGACCTAAATGAATGATTTTAAAGCCAGAAAAGACACGACACAAGATTTTTTTTACATATTTCAAGAACGGGAAATGTATTAAACAATGCGTTGGCATTAATACATTGTCTAAGGCAGTGGTCTCCAAACTTTTTTGATCGTGTACCCCTAAGACAGTGAAAATTAGTAGTGATTACTCCTAATGTATACAGTGTGTTTCATATAAAATGAAAGCAATCGTGGCGAATCGTACAGACTCCTAAGAGGATATAGCTACATATCGCGATTTTTCAAGGAAAGCTGGATTTGATTTCAAAATCTTTTTTAGCATCCCCAAAAAATTTCAGATATGATTTCTTGTTGCATAAACATCAAAATATTTTTTTAGAAAAAAATTTAAATTATGTAAATTCCAAATTTTACAATTGCGGAATAAAAGCAAAAATGTACTTCCTGTGTATTGTTTTTCAAAAAGTTGATTAGGTTCTTGAATTTAAGTGATTTTGAATCTGCGCTTTGCTGATTTCTCTTTGTTGTTTTTTAAAGAGTTACCTATATCGTTAGCACCTAAATTTTTATTTTAAAAAAATCAAGATTTTTATGTAAGAAAAATGTGAAAATTCAATTTTAAAATATTCTCCGCCATCTCCAAAACTTTTCAAGTAACTTTTTTTATTTTGGTGATAAACTGTGCTTATTTTTTTTCCAAAAATTGTTCAAAATAATTATATCGTTAGCACCTACATTTTTATTTTAAAAAATCCACCATCCTTAAATATGTTCAAATAACTTTACGTTATGTTTTGATGGTAAACTTTATTATCTTACTAATGGAATGCAAGTGCTAATAGTTTCATTTTTTGTACAAGTTTTAAAACAGAAATTGCAAAAACACAAAATCCTGGATAACCTATAAGACTTTTTTGCAAAACGTAGAAATAAAAGTACCTACATTTTAATGCATAAAAATAAAAAATTTCAGTTTTGTCATTTTAGGTTTTTATCATAATTCAATTATTATTATTGATTCGAAAAAAATGGTTTCATTTGTTTGCGACGAGAGTTCATATACGGTGGTTTTTGAAGTTGATTTTGAAATAAGCCTTCCTTGATCTTTGATCATAGTAAGCTGGTTTGCAGAAATGGAAATAATCCAAAATAATTACGCTTAAAAATATAGATGATACTAAGCTGACTTTATTTCAAGTGAAACACACTGTATATTTGTTAAATATTGTCTATTTAGTGTTCATGATCGTGTAATTTAAAAATAGAAGTTACTATTTTTTAACCCTTAATTGCAGTTTTATTTTATTCTGTTACTTGGTGTACCCCCAAATATCGACTCGAGTACCCCTTGGGACCACTGGTCTAAAGTTCCATTTGCAATTGTTACCTATTTGGGATTCGAAAATGTAGAATTGTATACTGGCCAGAACTTAAGAAAGTCTTAAGCAACACTTCTAGCAGATGCTGGAACCAGTATGATCACCTTGAAACGTCATGAGGGGGGGGGGGATCTGTAACCGCCGCTGAAGGGTATCTTAAATAATCGATGAATAACAAATAAGACATGGCCAGAAATATCCAAAGTGCATCAGTTAGTGGAAGATTAAACAAAAATTGACTTCTTGAATAGTCCAGGTCAACTTCTTCAAATGTAAACGTACATTCATTATCTTACACTTTTTGAATAGAATGTTTCCGAAAACTGTGTTTTTCATTTAGACTTGCGGATTATAGACCATTTTGCTGGTCTGAAATGACAATAATAATGACTTTAGAAGTAGCAGGTGTTGGATCAACATATTTTTCACACATTCATGGTTATCCCCGATATCAGAACTATAGACCCATCTTTTGATGAACGTGCAGACTTACTGATTTTTCAGGTCTGTTGCCATTCCTATTCGTCTGTTGTTTTGAGTTCCTTAGTCTTTATGTTACAAGTATAAATGATCATCAAACATTTTTCTTCTTTTTTTTCGCCTTCTTCGCATCCTATCCGTCTGTACGTTGGCAATTTAGTATCAATCTATCACGTCTTCTTTTACCTTACTTAACAGCAGTACATCTTTGTCAATTTGTCCAGTTTCTCAATACGTGGGCAATATAAACATATAAGTCCAACTTGTGTTTACTGTATATATTACTAGCTCAGTAACTAATGTGGATCGAAAAACTCGGTCAACAATAAGTTATGCAAATGACAGTTCAGTTTCAATAATTGCACCAATAGAAAGTGGATCACAACCAACGTTGTTATAATGAATTGTTAGGTAAGTCGTATTGTGGTCTCACGTACTTTGACCTAGCGGCTACTAAACGGTTCTCTATGTGTGATTCGAGTGACTTCATCAGATAATCTGCTAGTTCTTCAGTGTGAGACGTCGTTTTCAAAACTACCGTGTCTATTCCAAATCTAGAGTGCCAATTATTGTAGTCCGAACTCTCTTCTGTTACTACACATATAGTTGTGCCAGGTAGTATACCTAAGCTCAGATCAAAAGCTCTGGTCTCACACTTTGTTGCAATATTCTATTCTTTCTTTCTTTACTTGAATATATGTTTTCTATTGTTGCCAATTTTCTCAACACTTTTTGATTTATTGCCTGTTGTATCCATTACATTTTTTATTGGTAAGTTACACATATGTGTACACTAATAATACATACAATATATATTGGTTCTATGAGCTTATTTGATGATAAGGGGACTTGAGGGAATTAGTCTATAGCCAGTACCCTAGAACCATTAATTATTTAGCACGTCTCGGGGCCATTTTTTAAATAATGTGAAAAATGGTGTTCCTAGCAGAGTTGAACGGATGGGTTTGTATCTGCTACAAGACGATCATGGCTTTTTATAGCACGCTGTTGGATTTCTTCTTACGAATGTGATATTTAAATCGTTGTGTGGAGTTTGATTACTAACATACCTTGCTGCATCTGATATTTGTCTGAGAACTTTGTACGTTGTACAAACTTTTTGTATTATATTTAAATTGAACATACTCGAGCAATCCCTTCAAGTTCGCATGTTCATATTGGCATAATTAATATTTTATAACTAAAATATGCATTACAATTGCTTAGTGTCGTAGTTGATGCAGAAAATGTTTTCTTAATTTACTTTAGAAATGGGCGGGAGAGAGGCGTTTTCTATTAGTAGATGCTCAAGTGAGTGTAATCAATATTTATAAAATGATATTCTCAAAATAAATTTCTAATGTACACTACATCTATGACTACTCCGCCACGAAGAGCTAATGCTAATAATAATTATTATTATTATTACTATTATTATTTCTGGTGTGCATACAAATACAATAACATACCAAAACTGCATTTTTCCACTACCGGGAGTAGAAGTCGGTTTCTATTGCAACAAAATTGTGACAGAGTAAAGCATTTACTCTCTAGAGACAAAATAAGACAAACATTTCCCTAGGGAGTTTTTATTATGACTGAAACAACAATTATGTTAAATTCGAGGTTAGTAGGTTAGGTTTTGCGTCAGTCTGTGTCAAAACTGACGCAAATCAACTTTAAAATTTAAAAATGTCAATAAATTACGTTTCAAAAAACAGGCTTGTAGTTTTCAATCTTCCTGCAATGTGAAAAAAAAATAGTATATGCAATTTTTCCTATTTATATGATGAGGACAAAGTATTTTATAAAACAACGGCAAAATTCTATCAGTAAGAGTAGTAGGACTAAACTGTGTGCAATTAATATTTATAAATTTATTTCTGAGGTTAGAAAGGCTAAACATTGAGAAAGGGAATAATTTATAAAAAATTATGTTAATCTATGGAAGTTTCGTCGACGTTATAAAATATTATGTCCAATAGTTTGCACAACAGCTAATGAAACCTACAACAGTTTGTTGTTATAAAAACACACCATTACCATGACAATATACTCTGCAAAGCTGTCGAAAGTTATTTATTAAAAATAGGCAAACCATTTATCATCACTTTTAAAACGGACAGTGATTTATGGGAGGCATTAACTATTAAAACGGTACTAATTGACCATCACTTCCATTTTTTACGTGTGGTCCTAAAAAATAGGCTATTGTAATTAAATTTGAGTTTTTGTAACCGCATAAATTATATAGTAACATTGCTTGTCTTCTCGTAATTTTTCATATAAACCATTTGTTGGTGCTGCAATAAAAGACAGACGAATATTGGTAATGTCTTAGTACAAGTGTCTAATTGAAGCACAAATAACGAGGCATTCATTTGCGTAGCAACCATTTTGCAAGTACGGGAATAGAACAGTATTTTACTGTTTCAAAATAGGGAGTAAAGTGAGCATTTATTCCCATTAAATTTAATGTCGTCAAGGAAACCAAATAACAGTACAAATATAACGAACGTTAATACAAAAATAATGTCAAACGGACAACTGCATATAAAAGTGCCACTTTAAAGTCAATTGTTATTTAATTTTTACTTTATTTCGTTTTATGTTAAAAATAAGAAAATACACCAGGACAAAATATCCACTTTATTCCTTTGGTGCATAAATAACTATTATTCCAATATTTTTAAATATTTTATTTGCAGCTTAATTTTATTTTAAAAGCTTTTAGCAACATATTTTGATAATATTTTCAATGCAATTTGGTATTATTAAAAATTTTATATACCAAGGGCATTATGAAGATATGTACGCCCGAGGGATGTAAACATCAAGTAATGCCCGTAGTGCATACAACGTTTTGTATTCCACATTGAATATGTAAATACATATGTCATCATTAATTACACTCGCTGTTTACGCCCTCGGGCGTTATGGACTGATTTATATATGTCATATCACATCACCAAGACACGCCTCACACAATGGTTGCTGCGCAAGCACCAAAGGGGCCTTCCAACTCTGTATCCCAAATCCGGGGCAAGTTGAGCATTGTACCGCCAGATACCACGTATAAAGCACCAGCCTCTACACCGTAAGGTAAATGAGGTTACAGGTTACAGACAATACATACATGTCACAGATATAAACAACAAATAATAGCTAGGTTGAAAATAGCTATAATTAAAACGTATTGTGTAATATAAAACCACATGGTTAACATTACAGATAAGTTTTAGATGGGTACTTGGATTTTTCAATTGTCGGTGTTAGTTCTAAGTCACATGTGTGTATTTTTGTTGCTTTATCTCATAGACCAGTCTTCATAGGAGACATTAATTATTGTATCCTAACGTAGAATGGTCACCCGGATCAGCAGGGCCGGCGCTAGACTTTTTGCCGCTACAGGCAAGATTTGTTTGCCGCCCTAGTGATAAAAGAGAAAAACGGATTTTTTTGTATGTACTATAAAAAATAAATAATACGAGTACAATATTAGTACAAAGATTTATTAATTCTTCATTCGTAAATATAATATTAAAAAATCTGGTGTGATACACTCACATAACTTCCTTTTACAGTTATCTTATAATTAGGCAAAAATTGGATTTTTAATTTTTCAAAAATTTTCAAAAATTGCAAATTCTACAAAAACGGTACAAAATAGAGCCTTAGATCAAGAGACAAATTTTATCTAGGATTTTAAGCTGAATTCAAAAACGTAATAATATATCGGGTGTTCTACTTAAAATGGGAGTTAAAAAAAAATAGAAAAAAAAACAAACAAAAGAAACCCCATTTTAGAGGTATTCAACTGGAAAATCACCTATCTCACATCAATACATATTAAAAATGTAATAAGAATGTAAAGTTTCAAAAAAATCGTTAGACCCCTTTTTAAAAAAATCGAAAAAAACTGAAGAAAAATCACAAGAATAAACGCCTACTTCCGGTTATGCGATTTTCTTCAAAAGCTTTCTGTCGCATCTACATAGTACACATAACTTATATATGAAGTTTTAACGCCACACCTCTTTTCGTTTTTGAGATATTCTGTTCACAGACAGACCAATGAACAAAAATATGTTTTTTTATTATACCTGCATCAGAATCGCCATTTAAAGCACGCTTGAGCATGCGAAAACAGGCGATTAAAGCACGCCGAGCTTTAAAGGTTCTCAAGGAAACAAGGTATATAGGTAACATTATAATTTCATCGCTATCTTTATTTTGCTGACACGACTGAATGCAACAACGGACGTGGACGCGACAAAAACGTAAACAATTCTCGTAACTATAGTAGCAATATTATTATGCCCTCTCGATTTATCACGACAAAAGTTATTTCTAAGTTTTTAGTGCTTAATTTATTTCCAGTATTGCAGGTATAATAAAAAATAGCGTAAAGTATTCGTGGATAACTGGTCTTTAAAACACTTGCTCTATTTCGAGAACTCCGGCTACGCCGTCGTGCTCGAAAACTCGCGCGTGTTTTAAAGACCTTGTTATCCACTCATACTTTAATATACTATTTTGGTTCAGGGGACTCTAAAACGTGAAGATATGGTGAAAACTCAAATTCGAATTTTTGGGGTGAATCCAATACTTCCTGTATTGTAAAAGGAAGTAAAAAAGTCACATTAGTAATAAAAATTTCCACTAACAATAATAAAAATTAAATGAAACAATAATAATCACAACAATTATACGTATAGCAAATCTTTTTCTCGTTTTTATGTTTGTGAAATCTCGAAGTATATCTTCTTTGTCTACTGCTCCATTTTTAATGGACAAAATAGATAGCCCAGATAGTCGGTTTTGAGTCAATCATGACCTAAGGTAATTTTTTATCAACTTAAGACGTGAAAAACTCCTTTCTCCGCTAGCGACACTAACTGGTATTGTTAATAATATTTTTAAAGCAATATGTAAATTTGGATAAATTGGTATTAATTCATTGCGTAATATATATTTCAAAACATCGTTCGGGTCATCTGATGGTTTCAGCAAACTTAAAATGAATATTAATTCTTCTGACAGTTGAATACCATCAATGTCTTTTTTATTATCATCGCTAATGCTCAGTATAATTTCTAAATCCTTACAATACGTTAAAATATCTTCTTTTTTCCATGTAGTTAATTTTGAAATAGAATGTAAGAAGCCAAATGTATTTTTATAATTTGATAGCTGTCGAAAACGTTCTTCTATTGAGTGTATAGCAACGTCTAACAAATTAAAATAAACTTCAATTTTACATTTTTCTTTTAAATCTTCCATTAGGTCATCATTCGCTTCGTATTCAAAATTGCGTTTTGGTTTTTTAATTCGCACTTCCTCGAATTTGGGTACCAAATCAATTATATCTGCTAATTCCCGAGCAGTAATAAAAAGGTTCTGGAACTCTTCGTCAGTTCTGAGCTTTTTCAAATAATTAAGAACGGACTCAATTGTTTCTACTGCGGCAACAATAGAAGGTGTTGTATTCTGCATTAGAAGATTCACTTTATTAACTTCTAATAACACATTATACCAAAGTACTGCGGTGCAAATAAATTGATAATTTTTAAATTTTTGTGCCAATTTTTTTGCGTCAACCTTCATTTAAAAATATTTTTCCCCTCATTTTTATTTTAAACATTCCGCAGGAATATCAATGTCGGTCGCCCCGCGAAATCAAATTCACCCCAGTTTACGGTAATTTTGAAAAAACCGATTATTAGAGTTTACTAGGAAAGATCCATTTCAACGATTTTTCGATTTTTGAATTTTCGGCCGCCTGCTCTGCCCGTGCGTAACGCCGGCACTGGGGATCAGTACCAATTCAGTGGACTGCGGAAAAAGTTCCGCCAGTCCATGGATTTGAACCGAAGACTTGCTTGCTTAAAGCATGGCATTCTACCGCTAGGTGGTTGAGGTAGGGTTGTTACTTTTTAATTCGATCGAATAAATTTGCTTTCCTAGCAACGACTTGTGCTCAAAATATGGATAGAGTTATATTTGTTGCTATTATTTCGAATATAAATAAAAGTATAAGAAATTACATTGATTTGTTTGGCAGTCAGCAGGTAGCGGTTACATCTGACTACATCGAGCTTATACATTTCTAACCTTTTAAGTATTTAGATATTACCAATATAACTGAGCGTTCAAAGTAAACTTTTCCCTGTTCAATTTAATAAAACAAAAATGATAAAAGTATGCAATTTCTGTTGCTATACATTTTTCTGTGTTTATTTTGTTCTATACTGATAATATTCTATTAGTTATCAAATCCATGTTTGAAATAATTTCAACCGAGCATTTCTAAAAAGAGAATTAGACAAGAAATCAACCATGAGAGTGATAATATGTGTGTTCTGGAAATTTTAGACGTGTTATATGTTTTCAACAAAAAACAAATACACCGTACAAAATAGATGAAGTAGTTAACATGGTGATGAGGAAGACGTAACTTCCAGATTTATTTGACTGTAGTTGAAACTTAAGATATTCAAAATTATAAACGTGACGATGAAAAAAGCAGAACATGTGAATATTCCTGAGGCAGGTTAATTAGCACATTTGATTTTTAAATTAGTGACTCGTCACAATTCCATCACATATTTGTAAAATATTACAATCATACCAGAATATCTAAATACCTTAGTATTGCTGTTGGATAATCCTAGTACCTAGTATATAGACAGTTTTATTTTGTTATTAATGACATAATCAATATCAATTAATATATATTAATTTCATAGCAAATTTGCAAATTTTCT
The DNA here is from genome assembly GCA_940337035.1 of Agriotes lineatus. Taxonomy (NCBI): domain Eukaryota; kingdom Metazoa; phylum Arthropoda; class Insecta; order Coleoptera; family Elateridae; genus Agriotes; species Agriotes lineatus. The sequence goes on along the minus strand of OW679197.1, from coordinate 124,781,123 downwards.
GCTACTTTAGATACGTTCTAGGAATTGAAATTGGCTGGCGTGGACGTAGAAAACGTGCATTAATAAAAAGTGTAAGGCAATCTAAAGATGATTGGAATACGATTCACACATAACTCATCTTGTTATCTCAACAGCAGATGAATTGAATGCCGAACAGAGTTTGCAACAGGTTGTTAAATATCGTAGATAGCAGAGACGGTTCGTAAGAAAGGCATTGTACTTACATCAAGCCTATCAATACTTTCGCAGCGTACGGTTTACAACTGTCAAATTAATCATATTGGTCTTGCGAACAACCACGGTATTGCCAATTAGATTCCGAAGAAAAGACGAATGTTTATTGTTGTTGCGGGATTTTTTGCACGCACATTCCTGCCCATCTATAACCTAGATGAACATGTTTCAACTTCCAGACAAAAGAGCAAAAACCGTACGATATGGAAAGGCTCCAGACAGTTAACGGTCTGTCCGTCTAACAGATGCATAATGTGGATGTCTGCGGATGTATCAGAACTGCATCAGCTCGGCTGCTTCAAAACACTGTTACGGAAAGTGATAGCGGATAAGAGCAGAATTTCCTTTTCTGTAGCGAATGCGAATATTTAACGAACGCGGATTCGGCTACATGGCACCGACAGGTATGAGAATGTTCGAGTATCACCCTCCGGTTGTAAGTACAAGCCTCTTGCCGGCCAGGCCTCGTGTTCATGTAACTATCAATAACTGTTAACGTCTAGTCATGATTGTGTAAGTGCCAGCATTAATTCGTTTTTATAACGAAAAATCAACATGGAGTTTATATTGTCCAGTCGGATGATGTGAATCATAAATAACGTCCCTAAAGAACCGAGGATGGCTGTCTGTCAGGCAGCAGTGAGATCGGTCATAAGTGAGATGAGGAGGCTCAAGGTCACCCGGAAGAGTGGACAGGTGTGACGTCACAGAGGTCAGCGCGGCCTGCTGGATCAGGTGTATAACCTAACGGTCGCTTGCATCATGACAAGGTAGGAGGCTGAGACCATCACGCATCACCGGACCAAACTCGATGTGATTTTGGAGATGGTCACGTTTACAGTTCAGATTAAGTAGTATGTTCAACTGCAAAACGTAATGTTTGTACCTCATCATTTAGACACATTCACACGGTTGGGTTATGATTAGTTTTTTGCCGGCCAACGTTGATGTAGGTATTTTTTGCTCGTTGTACATGTCTACAAATTTACAGACAGTAACTTTTCTTCTATCATAATCTAATGGCTGTGGGTACGTGATAACACATGCTGGGCTTAATTTTTTATGCCCCATTGTAGTTGTCTGCAGCCTGGAATAATGCAAATGAGGTGTGAATGTGGAGAATTTTTGTGTATCGCGTCATATTTAAAGATCGCGATAATTGGACGAATCGTCTGACAGCTCTGATTGATTGCTTTTTAGATTAAACCGATTAGACAATAAGCAAATAGTTTCTATTTATAATAATTCTTCTATTATACCAGGAATGTAAGATGTTCAAGGAAACGCGATACGAGCTGATAAACGTGCAAGTTGTAAGAATGTTACAAAAATAAAATAGGCAACAAAAGAAATTTGGTTTACAGTAATCACAGTAAAATAAATTTTCTGTGACTTCGTAGTAATCAGACTATTCAAACTAGATGAATATGTTTTTGATTTCCATGGAAGTAACCAAGATGTTTACAAATGTTAAGGAAGAAGAATATGTCTATATAAAATAACGAAAAACCATGTTTGATGAGCTTCTTTCGTAAACATTTTTTTTCTCCGTGCTCGTAATACATATAGGCCTGTAGTATTACTAGAATCATTCATGGGACAATTTATGCTTTGAAGAGTAGTGTCCAAACATGTTTAATGATAACACAATAAATTCACAAAACTGCAATGCTTGTTTAAACCAAACCTTGAATTAAAAAGTATAAAACATATGTTAACTTACAACAGTTTTATGAAATTTGGATATACCTAGAGACAACTACAGAATCTGTGGAAACATTTCCACCTGTGCAGTTGACCAGGTGAAGCGTGACTATCAGTGCATTCGCACTGTTGCACATGGTAGTTATGCCGGCTTTCTAAACTAAGATAATAATTAGAGACGTGCGACTGTAAGGGTCTCACAAAAATAAATAACTCAGTACAGTGAGAGAAGAATAACTATTCAATTACTTATGAACTATTAACTATTACAGATAGACAACTTGGAGTAAGTTTATAGTTAGTTTGAAAAAAATCACTGCAAAATTTTTTGAAATAAAGCAATACAACATCTGTACCGAGTGATTTTTAAAAACTCAATTGCAGCAGGCCCTGGATAGCCTGAATCTCAGTTGGCAATACTGAAATGTATTGTTGGTGACGCTGTAAGTCTATGACAAAATCGAGGATAGCAGGTTAGGATTTGCGTCAGTTTTGACACAGACTGACGCAAAACCCTATCCAGGGCCTGCTGCAATTGAGTCTTTAAAAAGTCACACTATTTTTATTACAATCATTCTAGAAATTAAAAAGTTAAAAGACAATTGATGTTAGTGGCGACAATCTTTACTAAATTTTGATCTTTTCAAAAATATTCAGAGTACACTACTGAGTATTTCCTTGAAAATGCTTATCATCAAATCTGTCCGGACCTTAGTGATAAGGTACCATTTACGGGGGTTTTTATTTTTAAAACTGTAACAATGGCCGTTATCCACAAACATTTTCGTAAAAATGGGTAAAAACTATGAGACAAGTAAAAAGGTGTATAATATTTGACAACTCCGTTATTATACTGTGTGTCCCAAAAGTCTGGAATAAATTCAGTATTTCCTAACATGTTCATTTCCGGCTAAAATCCTCGGACCCGTCGATTTTTATTTTTATTTTAGCATTTTTTGAAATAAAATTCATACACCCGTGCATGTGGTATGGCGTTATCAATGTTTTGTTTAAATGGAAACCCCCTTTTTTTATTACGGAATCTGAAAGAACGCATCTTTTACTTACGTTAATCTGATTTTTGAGTATAGATCAGATGATCAAAAATTAAGAAAAAATTTAAAAATTGCAAAATACCAAGTTTAGTAATTTCTAAAACAACTAAATTAAATGTACAAATTGTGCACCGTTGTCTGCCTGACAGTAACTAAGACGACGGATATGTATTTTGTTGATTGCTGTCATTGATAAAAGCGTAAAATCACACTTCTTAAAATCAAATTTAGTATTTTGCAAATTTAATTTTTTTTCTTAATTTTTGGTAATGTGACCTATACCCAAAAATTACCTTAGCGTAAGTAAAAAGATGCATTCTTTCAGATTCCGTAATAAGAAGAGGGGGTTTGCATTAAAAAAAAACATCGATAACGCCATACCTCCTGCACGGGACACCCTGTATGTATGCATTTTCTTTCAAAAATGCTCAAATAAAAATAAAAATCGACGGGTCCGAGGATTTTAGCCGGAAACGTACATGTTAGGAAATACTGAATTTATTTCAGACTTTAGGGACACACGGTATAGTGTTAGAAAAACAATAGTAAGATGTTCAAAATTACGAACTTTTACCCTTACATATTTCAAAATTTCTTATTTTGAGTAGAACAGATCACTCTGTATGTCTGCATGTATATGACACTTCTCGTAACTGAAAATGTTATGTCTTCTCTGCTGTCTTTTTAGTCTTACTAATTGTATTTGAAGCTGAATATAAGATATTTTGTAAATTATTTTTTGTTTGCCAAATCTCATACTGAATAGGAAAACCTTCAAATAGAGCATCATCATCATACTTCAAGAAGTAAACCTAGTGGTTTGTCCCAATCCCATGTATTGTAAAACTCGGATATAGCAAACCCGTGAAATGACGAGAACTCACTTATAACGTACAAAACGTGTATTTACGTTAATTTAAAACGAACACATTCATAGCGACGCTCGGATATAACGAACGAATTTACGAGAAAAAATTGACAAAGCGTACGCTTATAACGAACGAAGTCACAAATGATTAACTGATTTACACGGAACAAATACTTTTTATTAACTCACTGAATTTTTTGATGTTAATATTTTTAGTTTTATTGAATAATTTGTTACATTTAACATTTAATATTTTTTTATATAGTAGTAAAATTTGCAAAAGCTGCAAAACATATTATCAAACGAAATTTTACTAGAACATGAGAAAATAGTAAACGTTTGCAAAAAGGTTGGTCTAATAGTGAAGTGGCAAAGCCAACCGTCGCTTACAATTAACAAGAATAAAAGAATAATAAGGATGGAAAATGCAAATAACTTGTCTAAAGTAAAAAAAGATCTTTGTTACCTTGTGCATAATCTTGACAATTTTATAATATATACAAATATGTTCTTAGCTATTTAAGCTTAACGTAAATCAACGTTGAATAAAATAAGTTTGACTTTTATAGCGAATGGTCGGTTATAACGAACATTTTAAATTCCTCGAGCTCTACTGTATTTTATTGTTACAGCTGATCGCTTCTTGGGTGTCCTACACTTCTTCGTTATTGTGATCTGTATCTACGTATAATAGTTATTTTGGGATACGACTGTTGTGCTTTTAAAAAAATATAAAAATTATTTAACACACACTTCAAACATTAAGATAAATAATTATTATTATAATTATGCTTTATGCTTAAATATTTTGTCGGTTATTTGTACATTTTTATATTTATTACAGGGCAGAATTTGTCACTTTATACCCATATTTGAGGACGTAATGTGTCATTTGGTCCGCTCAACATTTATAAAAATTATAATTTTGGATCTAATTGTAAATATTCCAGTCTGTACACAAAATATTGTGCGCACCTCGTGTGCAGCTAGCGTTTATGGCAATTTTCACGCCGCATACCGTAAACGCCTTCTTACACCCTTGGTACATAAATAACCATTACGAGGTGACAAGTTTGAAGAATTGAAGGTTTAAGTTGTTATTTAGTGTCTGAGATACTGCATGTGTGCCTGAGACGACAACTGATACTATTTCCAGAACAGCTTTATTTTAATTTTTTACAGTTTTTGTATATTCTATGTCACTGGAACTGCTATATCTATAATACTAGTAGTATTTTGCTAGCTTTATATACCGAAATTAGATCGGTTGTATTGTTTTAGTTGTTATTACAGGCTTATCATAATTACTGTTATTATTAACTTACGGTAATAAAATAGAAACTGAATTTAAATCGTCACTTCGATGTGTTTTGTTGTACATTTATGATGACATTAAACAGAGAAATATCTTAATAATTTATATCTTTTCAATAGTATTAATCCATACTTCTTGCAACAGCTTTAGCCTTTTTCAAATATAAAATTTAACATATCGATGGCTACAATATATCTGTTTAGGCTAAAACTATTGAAATTAATAAACACCGTTTCTAAAAAAAAAACAGTATAATATATTTACATAAACCTGATCATTTTAACAAATTTGGTGTCAGAAATACAATATTTATAAAATTACATTAATTGTTTATTCTACTGTTTTTTTTTAAATTTTGAATCGAAGAACTTGATGAATTAACGTTTTCTTTGTACTTTTCCAGACTCATTTGTGTTCCTGTTCTGTGTCAGTAACGGGTTTATGCAAACCGAATAAAGAACGGCTGATTTATTCAGCCAATCAATTGATTAGAGAAAATGTGTGCATAACAGTCAATATATTTGATGTAAAAAATAGTGGAGTATCAATTCTCAACGGCGCCTTTCTTTACCGGCATTTTATGCCTTGTAACGTGAAACCTGGAGATTGTAGGTGATAAGTTTTGAATAAGTCCCTCTTAAATTTGGGCTTGTTGTACATTTACTACAAATTTGGAGAAAGCACGACAGTCGATGCCGATTTAAAAATTCAGATTAATGTAAAGTTTGACCCAGAAATAAATCTCTAGAATTTAAGCAACTTCGTAGGTACGAGCTGCAGATTAACAGATTTCGGAGTCTTCGTTCGTCAATTGATCACTTACTATGAGTAAATATTTAAAGCAGAGAGTTTTTAATACAGACTTTTAATGTGGGATTTATTAGTTCAAATAATGAAAAATACTATTAATTAAAGATGAAGGATAATGTTCTGTGTAATTCTTTAATTTATTGTACTGCAGGTGCATATTACATACCATTTCGCGATTTTTTACTTTCACCAAGTTCATATCGTCTACAAATCATGCAATTACATACCACATAGCTATAGGTCAGCTATTCATAACAATACTGTCGTAAATCAACAGATCGGCTATTATACTTATATACATGTGTAGGTATAGCGGCTTAATGGAATAAAATAGCTTTTTAAAATTAATTTGTACGCCTTTAAATACCATCTCCCATAACAGATTGCAATTAATTGTTGACAAATTAGGAAAAATGGCAATTAATTTTCTATAAAATAGAAACCATAATTTCTAAGTCTTCATTCCTGTGGCGATTATACGAGGACTCTGACTGAAAGATTTCTGGTATTTAAACAAAAATGGCCATTTTCGTCTTAATTATGAAATTAAATGCTTTTATATGTGTTGTATAGGTCGATTTAAGGAAGAAGTAGGTCAAAACGTGTCCATAAAAATATAATATTAGAAAATTATGGCTTGGTCTTAACATTTACGTCTCAATATACAAACGATTCTGCATATTTAATTTCCGCCCAAGCTGAAGGATGCATTTTAGTATATTAACTTATTTCCAAAACGGATTCCGGGAAGTAGTTTTCATTGCGGTTGATCTGAGATTGATACAAAGGGCAGATTTGTAAAATGTATTCCCACCGGGTAGTGTGAAACTTAAAAAGTGACCTTTTGCGTGTGCCGGTGGGCGGGAAGTGCTCAAAATGGAAACATTATAATTTGTTGTAATTAATAAATACGCACTCGACTTATGGCGTGTCAATAATTTTAAGGGTACTTAAATGCCGAGTGCAAATAAACTGCTTTGATTCTACTTCAAGGATTTTCAGAAAAAGTAGGCCGACTTTTAGCGCTGCTTGGTGCAATAAATAATTACACCTTCACATTTACTTTTGTTAGGGTTTCAAATTGTTTGAACTTTCTGATTATAATTATTAATCTTATAACTCATAGTACTTATTAGAATTGCTACTAATAGATCGTTTCAGAAACAGAAATTGTATTTTTAAATGTTGCGAGGGCATGTTAAATTGAAGGAGTTCAAATTAAATGGTTTTGGAACCTTTCACGTTTCTTAAATTTTAATTTTAGCCAATGAGTAATTTTTTCTTAATTAATTAAAGCAATATGTACGAGCTAGGGTTGCAAAAATAGATTTAAGTGTTAAAAATTCAAGAAACATATTTCACACCTCTTCAGAAAATGCAATAAGAACATATTTTTAAAATAGTTAAACCTATGTCAGCAGCAATGATTAGAAAGTATATATCATGATAAATATAATATAGTTGGGTATCTATATATAATATATCCGACATGGTTCCTTGAAAATTGTTTAGCTCTGTCGGATAAAGGTTATTAAACCTTAAAGCATACCTGGTGCCATCGAAAAATAAGAAAAGTTTCGCCTCTAGCATGGTTTACACGTTGAGTTAGGCCCATGTTTCGTCAAGGGTAAAAATCTGAGCTATGTACTATTGGACGACTTTGCCCAGAGTGAAGTAAATAACAGAGATATCGTTCTGGGAAATGATACAAGCATAATTACAAATAATAATTTGGCAATTAAAAAAAATTAAAAAGGCGTTAAACCTCTCGTTGAACACTGCACCAAGGAAGAACACAGAGAGACCTTGGAAACAAAAAAAAAGCCGGAAAATGCATTTGATGAAAATGGGAAGGAGAAGGAAAAGAAACTGCAAAAACGAAGCGGAAGATGAACTCCAGAAGTAAATAACTATGTTCTCGTGGAATTTGTGGATTGAATAAAATATATTACATAGGACAGATCAATGAGAAAATTGATGAAGACGAGAATAAGTTCCTGCACCGTTCAAGAAATATCAAGATCGTTTTATTTTTCCACCCACAAATGATATTGCATTGGTTGAGAATCGATGTCAAATTTTATTCTTCCTTTACGGCTCTACCAGAGTGCGATATGTTAGACTCAGATGCCGATTTCGCTCAGTTGCCGAAATGGTATGCCCAGTCCGAGAACTACGTAAAACCTAACTTCTCTCAATTTCCGAATTAATTTGCCCAATTGCAGCATTGGTCAAGTTCATTTCGGCAATTGAGCAAATTCGACAACTGAGTTTAACAGGTATCTGATCTGATCTTTTATCTTATATTACCATTGTCAGCCAACATATTAGTAATATAGCAGTGGTCTTCGACTTGGAATATTAACGGAGGCCACCTAATGACATTATTTAAATAAAACGTTTAAAAACAAACAATGCTCATCACATGTATAATTTATAGAAGGAAGGTACAAGTTTTTCCTCGTGTAATTTCGTTGTAACAAAGCAGCTGCGCAGGGTTCATAGGTTAAAGCAAGCCGCGAACGTGCCGCGCGGACGTGTCTTATTTTTTGAAATATCTTACGCATTATGAATATTTAAATTTGGGTGCTTAGAACTATCATGCATTGCTTTAATTGCTGGCGAGCTCGGCTGTTTGAATTCGCTGCCACGTTATTTCCATGCTTTCCTAATTTATGAACATAGCTGCGGTCTTCCGGCAGTAGCATAATTGCGGATATAATAGCCATCATCCAAGAATGGCCAACTTCTCGATACAAGTCGAAAGTGGAAATCGTTAAGCCGTTTTTACGCAAGCGTGTGGCTGTACTGTCGGTCTGTTTGATTAGTTGTTTTAGACGGGATGCATAGAAAATTAGAAATTAGATTTTTTGTTCGGCCAATGCTTGGTTTGCTTCATGATGAATTGTTAGATTGTTACTTTCGTTTGCCCATATCTTGCTGAGTACTCCCAGACAACCTGGCTACAATGGCAAATCCATTACATTTTACCTAATGGTACAATCAACACTAAAAGCTAATTAAACTATTATATTTAATATTGTATGGTAAGCTTTTCAGTAACAGCAGCAGATAGGTACCTTATAAGGTAACTATATCATATTTTATGGGAAAACATTTAAGAGAAGCTTATATATGTATAGATAGTACGTCTGACTTCTTGGGATAAGGCTGGCAGATTAAAGCTTTAAACATAACTTCTAGAAGAACTATTATTAACATGGAGGAGGAGTCGAAATTTGAAGAAACAGAACATTCAGTTCGCTTCTATAGCTGAAAGACCAGTCCTATCTTAACTTGAAAATCCCTCATCAGAAGCATCAGAAGAAATGTAGGAATATGAATCATGGGTGTTGTTACGGGCTAAAAGCTACTTGTTTGGGCTTGTAGTTCTATTGCGTATTTTTCTAATTTTCTGCGCCGAGATTCTCGTCTTGACCGTTCTGTCGCGGTAGGCCTTTATATGTTTCGTCGATCATTGTTCCGTGCATTCTCACTTCCAAAATCTGAATGCCTTAAGGTATTTGTCTTTAGCCCTCATTCGACCTAGGGGGTTAGTCTTTTTGTTCTTTTATACTCGCTCCTTCGTTTTAGCGCTTGTACTTATATTTGTATTTGCAACTGCTTCTACCGTAGCCGTTCTGTAGTTTTATAATTTCACTTCTCGGGGCCACGTGAATTTTTAATCTTTGCTTTGGAGCTCGCCTGCATGTGTGCATATGCGATACTTGTGTTTTCTGTTCTGCTAGTAACCAATAATATTAATTTAGAAAAGGTACCTTTATTCAGATTACATTTTATGCTTTTAATATTTGATTGGCTGTAACTGTTTGTACTTAATATTATATTATTGATTGCTATATATCGTATTGTTGATATGTGTGTTTTAATTACTGCAAACTATTTTTGATCTGGCGTTTTTGTAAGTTCATTGTAGATTATTGTGATTTGGTTACGATTTAAGTGTATTAGAGACTTATTGGTGTCCCTTTCCAATGATGATTGAATTTAAGATTTTGTAAACCAATGCCGTTTCCACTGTAGCTCGTGGGCCCTCGAATGTGTCACTGTAGTCATGATAGTTTCAGAATTATTTTTGACAAATTTTGGCATCAATATGCAGTATAATTCAGAAATTAATAAAAGAAAAAGCCTTCTCGATTACTGTACTGCGATTCGAGCATTCATTGATGCCAGTTACTGAGCTTATTGTCATATTAAGAGATCTTGGCAGCTTTTAACGTGGTTTGCTCTGAGTGATTAACTAACCAACGCAATTCGCCACTGTTTCTCGCTGTACCAGTTGAAAATAATCCTGAAAGATAGCTAAGGGGTACTTCCCCTTCCTTAAACTGTTTACGTTAAGCTTCTTTTAGCATTTGACGTGACTGTTGGTCCGTATAAAGTTCCGATCCACCCACTCGTGCACCCCCACAGCAAGCTTCAAGCTCGTGTAGAACGGATGAACCAGTACAGGTGGTAAGCTCCAGCACGCCTCTAATAAAATTTAAGCGCTGTTTTAAAATTTGGCGAAACTAGGGCAAGCGGCAGCTCGAATTCCAACATAATGGCTTGCTCTCCTGCCGGTCGGTTTCTATAGCCGCAATTATGCCGGTTTTAAACTACTGTTAGAGGATTTGTCTTGTCAGGCCGGAATTTCTCAAGAACGGAATTGTCTTAATCGAACACGTGGTCGATAGGCGCAGATGCCCGATTGGGTTCCACAACAGAACGCAGAGGCGGATGGTACTACTATAAATTAGAAATTATCATCTTCCGCAGTTGACGCGGTAGTTTGTACGACACCAAACGATCCGGCAAGTACGGGGGCGTAACGTGTAAATCTTTTGCTTTTGAGCGACCGCTTGCGCCGGTTGACGCAACCGTCGCCGTCGGTGACTGTTCAGGTGCAAATTTTTATGCACGAATTCGGCCTAGTGGGTGGACGTTGAGCAACCGACCGATTTATATATTTTTTCGAAAGATTAGTCGTACATCTACCGCGGAATATTTTTTTCACACGAAGCTGGTTTTGCGGTTTCAGCCAGGACCGGACTCGCCCGTTCCAACCATTGGAATCGGATAAATTTTATTTGTTATTTTGTATAGATCGATAATTTTGGCTAATGAAGTAAGAAGTTAAAATTATTTTAACAATATGTAAATCGACCTAATGCACATTTATAAAACACTGAAGATGAAAAGATTTTCATTAATTTTAGAATCGATTTTATTGCCGAGAATTGATACACGTTATATAAACACGAATCTATGACATACAATCGGAATAAATTACAAAGGCATACCAATAAGCGCAGTGGTAGAGTGCTAGGTTTGCAGTTGGTATATAATGTAACAACATAAATTCTCGAACGAACCACTACCGATTATTTGTCAATTAGGTGACAGTACCTGTGCTGTGTCATATTGTTATTACGCTTTACATTAAAACTACCACTTTCATTGTGATAATTAACAGTAGAACGACACGGTACCACGAGTTCTCTTAGAATTGTACATTAAAACTCTCAAATTTACGTTTACGTCAAATTGTCAGGTGGTCTCCCACGGAGGCTTAATGATATATGATGTTAAAAGTTCTTCGTGTCAGTACTTTGTATACGTATTAACTACCTATGGCAACAAGTCAACGCCTCCTAATAAAGACCTCAGCTTTCTAACGTCATTGGCTCGTGATGTCAGCTAAAGAAGGCGATCAGTATGACCGTCGCGTGAACTGCGTGTACATATCGTAGCTACATGTTCATTGAAATTATCAATTATAAGTGAGCTTTTTTAATAGAGACGTCATTTAGTGCCTTCCTTAGTGTTCGGTAGTGTGCGTGTGGGTGCTTTATCGTCAGTATTGCATAAATAAACACGTATGTAACTGTTACATGCCGTTGTGAAATAAATGCATTGTCACCGTACGGCTAGCGTTTTAAAACAGTTGCCGGTAAATAAGTAAATAATAGGGTATTGCAATTATATACCATATCCTTGGTGTCGAAGCAATTATACAAACGTGAACATGATGGGTACTTCTTTTAATAATAATTCTTTAGCTACTGCGACTTACATGTTCATAATCACAAATATAAGGGTAAATTTTAAATTGACATTTTTGGACAAAAACATAAATTAGCTTGATCTTTGGAAAGCTTTCTTGAGTGCCATTATCATAGTAAGAAACGAATAGAAAATACTATAATTATTTTATAACCAATACTTGGATTATGAATTATGGTGGTTAAATGTGTAATAATAATCGATCGAACAAAGGAAATAAAGGTAGAAAATTTAGCACGATAGCAAATCGATAAACCAAAGTAGCAGAGTAGGTTCATCGTAAAGCCTATGTTCGCGTGGATAAGCTTCATCCTTCACGTAAAACTCAGAATCCATGTACAAGAATGAGAAGGCGTTAGGCAAGGGATGTGATATAATTTAAACATCGAGGTAGGGTTTCCCCACTGCAATTGAAGACGTCTTAATAATATCAGATAAATATGAAGAAGCGTAAAAATGGTAGAAGAACTTTCAGAAACTTAAAAAAACATAGGGTAAAAATTAAATCATCCAAAGACCACATCGGCGAAGCTACAAAATTGACGATAAAACGTGAACACTTACATGATAGTTAATATAGGCAAACCATTCATAGTCTGCAGCTGTGAGTCAATGACAAAAAACTATTTACAAATCGTTACAACGAACTATTTACTAGAGGAAGAAAGATTGACTGCCAAATTATTAGACCTGCACGGTATACCTTTAATTAAAAGAGTGGAAAGTAATCAGTTACGTTGGTTTGGAAATCCAGAAAGAACAAAGCACAGAATTCGCAAACAAATATGAATAACCTAGGCACATGAGAAAATATCAACAGTACGACCGAAGTTAAGATTAGACAATCCCATAAATAAAATTATCAGCAACCAAGGAATGGATCTAGGTTATGTTCCATACCAAAAGGTAAAAACGGATTAACAAACCAGCACAATCACAGAGTAATTGAAAAATCTAGCCTTAATATAAAGTTAAAATTCAAGAACTCCATGGATTAGGCACAAAAAATTGACAAACTGTAAATCTTAAAATGGTAGCGGACAGACATTATTCTACAAATCCTGTGGAACATTTTTATTTTAGGGAAGCGACCCTGCATACAGAAACCTTGGCTCTGTTTAGGAGTGGACTAATTTGGGCTGAGAAGGAAATCTTAAAATAGAGCTTAGCTGAATAAAAGGAAGGTAAAAGACCTGTAAATGGGTTTACACGAAACTTCCCACTCGCGAATTTGATCAAGTTGTAAATAAAAAACTGTATTACTAGGATTGGAACTCCACGCTCCGAGGCGAATATTTCGAGCCATTTTCTTGTTCGCTGCTAGGATAACTGAGCCACGGGCGCGTTGGAATTGTACGAGTTTCTGATGCGTTATAAAGCACCATGCTATTTTGTCCAATTTATGATGTTTACCCTGCATCTGTTAGGTCACACTTGCGCCAATGATAAAGTCTGAGCAATGTGCAAATTATTACTGGTATCTATTTCTCAGGTAAAGTAAAACTAAACATTTTATTTTTTAAGGTGCTCACCCTGTATACATTACTCCGAAATATTCTCGGTTTCATGCCAGATAGACATATACACTCACCGGCACGAAAAACGGAGCACTTGCATTTTTTGATTAGATTTAAAATTGTATCCCTTTGTGATATTTTATTATTACATTTATTATTATACATTTATTATACATTTAACATTATAACATGTATAATAAATGTATAATATTAAATGTAATAATAAAACATCACAAAGGGATACAATTTTAAATCTAATCAAAAAATGCAAGTGCTCCGTTTTTCGTGCCGGTGAGTGTAATATGCATGCAAAATATCGTCTTCCTCCAACAAATAGTTTTTAAGTTCTACCGCCAACAGGCAGACAGACAGACAGACAGACAGAGAGACAGACAAACAGAAATGAGAAAACATGTTTTTCGTCATCTAGAAACCTGAAACCTGAAGATCTGAAGAAATCTCGGAAGGTATTTTTTTCATGATTACAATACGTCTTTTAGACGATGGAAGTACAAAGACGGAAGATTGACTGAAATTAGGCAATAATAGACACCCTGGATAGGAAAGCTACAAGGACAGATGGTGCGATTGAGATAGAAACAATCTGGATCTGGATCAGTACAAACCAGAGAAAAATTTAACTAGTTAAGAAAGGTCTATTTTTAAAGGCGATATTAGGCTAAAAAGAGTCAAAAAATATACTGTATTCTCGACCAGAACTATGTGGTACCTACAATTTTTAAACCTGATTGGGGTGAATCGATCACCAAGTTCTACATTTTCAATTTTACGAATCTGAGTATATGCCAGTTCCCCTTCCATAGACGCTTTGGAAAATGTAAAATTTTTCCACTATGCTCGTTTGCTTATCAACATGTAGGAAAAGTTTTCTGTTTTAATAAATGTACCTTGTACATGTTTATTCACTAAGAACAATAAATGATGTTTGTAATATGTATTGTTTATTTATAACGTAAAAATATATGTGCATAATTTTGAATTTATATTCTAGAAGTGCTATATTCCATGAACTTGAATTTCTTTCGTCAAGAAAATATAATAATAATTAGATAATTATTAAAGCAGATACTCGGGTGGTGATTAGGGAAACGGGTGCCGGCGTAAAAAAAATTACCTAGAAAACGTAGAGCATCTGAGTTAATAAAACACAATATAAGTACTTAGATTTAAAACGCAAAAACGCCATTGTCTGGGTTTTACCAACTTAACTTATGTTCATTGTTTTTACCGACAAAAGCAGACTTATAATTACTTTTTTGTTTAGTTAAATTAGTAAACACATTTTTTACTAAAGTTTGATTATCAATATACTGCCAAATGTTTGTAAGAGCAACAGGCAGAAAAAACAATGATCTTGGCAATTTGATAAAGTTCTTCCAGTTCTTTAATCAGAATATGTGACTAGTTAGTATAAATTATAACTGACAAACGTGTTGAGTGAGCACAAATTCACACAAAAGTTCAACCATTTTTAAATATTTTATTATTAATAAGAAATACCCCTGATGGTAATAGGGATGTTAGTCGCCAAGACTCCGAGCATCCCTTGCAATGCACTTTATAAAAAATTATAATTTTTGCAATTTCTTGTCCTTCAGCAATCAATATTCGTTAACTGATAATATAATAAATAAAAACTAATTACCAGATGTTATAAATACGAGTTAGTTAAATTTGAGCGCATTTAAAAACTGCAGTTTTAAGATAGTTGTAGCAATTTGTTGTTTTATAACAATTACACAATTATGCGGGCCATTTTCTAACAAGTCGTATGCACGTTAGTAGCTGTGCGAGGAGAAATAATGAGCAAAATTGTAATAATGTAAATAACGCAGAAAAGAGAGAGACTAATTATCGTGGCCGCTTGCGTGATGTCAGTAATTTTATACAATTTGTAAGCGTTTGTTACCTCTAACATCTAAATTACTCACTTTTCACACAGGTCTCGTAGCAGAAAAATATAGCATCGCTATATAAGTATATTTGTGATACTTTTACACCATTTCGTTCCCTCTTTGAGCGGAGCAGAGACAATTGAAAAAGTTGAAAAGCCCATATTTTTCTCGGACGTCAAGCTGAGCGAAGCCGTAATGACTGCTGCTCACAATCAACCCGGGGCTTGCATAACCTGCCTACGTAACAAATATTAATTAAGAAGATTCGGCTCTTCATGTATTTACCTGAACTTTATAATTACGCGGGCAGTACAGCGACTGAATATTAATTATCAAATTGCAGTGCTTCGACGTTTAATTGCTCGGCGAATATTATTTATCACTGTGTTTAAGTAACAGAACAAACCGTGCTTGCGCATGGTGGCTTGTAATTGCTGGTAATTATTTGCTACTTGTTGCAGGCAGGAGGAAATATGTAAGTTCAAGTTGTCGGCATCATTAGTTTCAGATAATTTTTACAGGTGATGCGTTGGATTTTCAGTCATGCAGTTTAACTTAAACTTCAACTACTTACATTAATAGAAACACGCACTTCTTTGATCACGATACTATCTATTGTACTCTAATACTCCATGCTGTTAACAATATCTTCGATATCGAGCGTTTCTATAATGACCTGATTACGTAGTAAAACATATTTAATATAAACGACGTAGATTAAAAGTAGATTTTCTTACAATATTTATTACGTACCAAGGGCGTAAGATACTTTAAGCCCCTTGGACTGTAAAGTTATACGTTATGCCCTTAACGATAGGGTATAAAGTGACAAATTCCGCACGGTCTTACATAAATAACATTATCAGTTCATATAGGGGATTTGCATTCTTCTTTAAATATAGTTTAATTGCCGACAAATGAAAGCTATGGATAACTGATACTATTAGGCATACGACAGGTATATAATAAGTAACCGGTCTTTAAAAAGTCTCAGTCCCAGGCAGCTATAGTATAGTTCCTAGTTTATGAATGCAACTATGTTTATAGTTAAATATCAAGTTTGATTGCCAAGTGACATAGTTGCATTCATAAATTAGGAACTATATTATAGCCGCCCAGGACTCAAAGACCCGTTGTAAACATTACAAGTTATTATCACATTGGGAATATTATAAATCTATATGAAATTATGTTACTTTAGCTAGAAAGAAATAGAAAACACGGATGTCAATATTTTGAAAGACAACAATGCCATATAGAATACTTAAATAAGTCAGATTTATAAATAATGTACGAAACTAAGAAATAATAACAATAATACTTTAGATTTTTATAAAAACAGCAAAGTAAAGGAAGTCAACGATGTATTCAATTGTGACAGTGTTAATATTGCTGATCTAGTCGGATTAAAAGGAAATCCGAAGGATATCGATCAAATCAAACTTTGCTATCCTAGAAAGGAATTGAGAATTGAGAAAATTAAAAAAAGCCTTCGTCATACCATTACCCTAAATAGCAAATATTCTTGAATTAAAAGACCTGAGATCAATAAGCATTTCATTTGTGTTTTTAAAATTCTAGAAAAAATATGTTTTCATAAATTCAATCCTATGTTTATGTCAATAAAACATTACCAGATGTACAATCAGGCTTGCCGGGCTCCATAGCTCAGTAGTAAGCATTCTGGCTACTGATCGAGAGTTCGATCCCCGATCTCGGTGAGGTTTTTAAGAATTAAAAAATGTGGATGAAAACCTCTACAGAATGCCATCATTCGGAAGTGATGTAAAGCCGAGGGTCCCATGTTACTACGATGTGTGGCATGTAAAAGATCCCTTGCTAAGGTTGGAACTCCTTAGTCTCGGAAAAAATCTAAGTAAGACTAAGGGACCTGGTATTCTGCATGCCTGGACCTTGTTCATGGGGTTGGCAAAAAGGGTCTATAAAGGCCTACTTGCTAGACGTGAGTATCCCCAAAAAATACTGCTACTACTACAATCAGGCTTCCGTAGAGGATTGTTTATAGTTACTTCAAAGTTTTTCAGATTACATGGCTCTGTAAACTGGAATTCCACAAGGTTCTAATTTAGGACCACAACTATTTACGATACATATACATTTTTAGTTTTCACAAATATGTAAAATCATGTTCGATGTATTTTCGCCCATTATATACAACTTTTACACCTACTCATTTAGTAAGAAACATTTCCGGTTTAGTTTAGATATATAAGTCATATAACCAATTGCATAAAAAAGGATATTTAAATTTAAAAATTCTTGTTCTTCATAGACATTGCTTATCAATTTATGTAAAAGCTATGCTTTGCGAAACGTTACTACTGTCCTATTTTTCTAAATCTTTTCAGGTCTATGGACAGTCAATCACGTAAAAATTTGCACACAGAATATAGTAAGCTCAAAATTCTTGTCTGCGTTTTATTTAAGGAATCAGAAAATTTGATAGAATCTCCCACAAATTAACAGATAAAAGGGCTTAAAATGCTTAACAGACAATTGTTACGAAACTTAGTTTTTCTTATTGAAAAAGGGTGCATTTTCGTACTTCATAGAAACGTCACTTCACGTTTCGATAATATGGTTTCATATCATGAAGACTACACAGATTCCGGCAGGCAACTGCGACTATTGTAGTATCACCATAGAGCATATAATGCTCTTTGGTATCACGGTAAATTTTCCTGTGACCGAGGCAGTGTTCAACGTGCCCGTAAAGTCTAAAATCAAGTTTCCGACTTGTGGCCTGGTAGATTGATATTCTATTGTTTGTTGTAGATAACTAACTACAGTTTCAGAAATGAAAAAGGTAATTGTTTAGGGGAAAATATTTTTATGGTGGTATCTAATTTCTTTTGTGTAGCTAAAGAGGCATTTCTATATAATTGAACATGCGTGATGCATTTAGTTTTATATAATGCATACAGAGGAACAGCTTGTGTTTCAATAAACAAAATCTGTTTCGTTTATAGGCAACCATCCATGCACAGATAAATTGGACTTGATACTACAATAGTCTTAGTTACTGTGGCGGTTACATTATAGCTTGAAAATGATTAAAAATGTTGATCGACAGAATTTAAACTGCAGCACTAGTATATTTGCGAAAATACGCTATTACACTATATTTTGTTGTACTCAGTTGGGGCTTATTATAAGAAGCCAAGGAGTCATGACTTTACCATAACAAATCAGTCATTAGACTTTTTTAATTTGAGCACGAGTAATTTTTATTGCTATCGCGAACGTATTGGAACCAGTCGAAGTGGCTCAGCGTTTTGACCGTTTATAGACTGCAGCGGGGAGAGAACGGCGAATGAGGTAGGTTCAAAGATACGTTATTTGGGCTTGAATCGGAGCAACCTCAGCATAGGCTTGATTACTGATCCTCACAATTTTCGCACGTAGGTTACTTCATCGACTACAGATGAAGAATTGGAATTTTTACGTAAGCAAGATCGCAATGTCACAAGGTCGCAAACACTAACGTTTACATTTGATCACATTTATTTGCAAAAGGTATTATTTAATTTTCATTATATTATTGTATCAATTATTACTTGGTTTAATATACCTTCTATTTATCACGCAGTTATTAGAGTGCGTGACATATCCGGCCTCCGCCATGGGAGGGGGTGGAAAATGCATTTTACATTATGTCGTCTCTACCATAAAAAATATCCACAAGCCGCCACTGATTGTACTACCTTGATAGCAAAAAACATTCTTCAAATCGATACATATTTTTTAATTTAAAAGGTCAAAATCTACTGAACTTCAATTTGTATGAAAAAAATTAAGTTTTAGATATTACTAACTTAAATTCGAAACTTCGTAGATATCTCATGAGCATCTGACTAAAAATTAGACTGTTGAAGATGACAGGTATTTATATCTGTACGTCGCGAAAAGGATTAGGAAAATAGGTTTACGAATGTTTAATTTACGAACATTATTTATAACGAACATTACATTTTATATCATTACATAGAATTTTTTCAAGTCGCTTTAGGAGCATAACGAATAAATCGTATAATGAAAGATCTATCTGCAGTTTTTAGTTCTTTTAGGGGTATTTTAATTTTGATTAGAACTAGCACAATGCATTTCCTGGCAGTTATTATTTTTTTTAAATTTCTACGAAACATTTCATAGTTGAACTTACCTTAAATCAAATTCTATCACTGTTTTACTACTAGAAAAAGTCGAGAAATCTTAAAAGCTTTAAAACTAAACAATTATTTCATTTTGGTATCAAAATGCGTCCAGAGTCGTATATTTTCACGCGTCTCTCACGCGCGTTTTTGCAACGCCGCGCGGGTGCGGGTGCCGCTGAAATTACCATGAAATGTTCGTTTTACTTTCAGTCTGGTGAGAGGGCAGTGTAACCGGATGCTGCAAGTGGGCCGAGATGAAGCGGAAGAGCAGGTGAACCGGTGTAAATCACCGGCTGACAACCGCGAGCTTTCAGACGGAGGACACCAACGTCGAGACGCTCAGTCGACGCACACACACCACCGCAGACGCCGCTGCATCTAATTGCACGTAAGTTAGCGATTGCTTTAGCATGCCTATTGGTTATTTTAAGACGCCAGTTCTGCTTGCCCTGCTTGCTGAGCGATAAGATGAGATTAGGCAACGGTTTCGCCATTACAAAGTAGTCCCGCCGAAATATTGATTAGCGCCACATTAAAAATCTGGTCTAGTTAATGTGTCCTCAGCTTGTGCACGTTCTAAAAGTTTTGCAATTAGGGTAATAACGATAGCGCGGCGGAATTTAAACTGGAACATTTTAATTTCGATACTTTTCAAGCCGATCTTCACGCTGGTTACGATGAGATCACACAACTTTTATTTTTGGGCTTAACAGAGCAGCCATGCATGTAATAAGCTAAAGCTGCTGTTAATAAGTAGCGTATATAAATTATGGGACGAGCGTCGAGTTATTTATGTTAATATTTATTATTTACTTTGAATGCTTACCAATCAAGCTTCTTGAAAATCGATAAATTTTCTTATCTTGCTGTTGAGTTACC
>OW679197.1:124720053-124760481 GCA_940337035.1 Agriotes lineatus | reverse complement strand
CCTTATCCGTTTCGGACGTTGGCGATCAACATGACAGTTTTTACTCTATATCGGTGGCTTTCCTAAATAGTTCTATGGAAGTTTGACCGAACCATTTTCTCAAGTTGTACAACCATGAATGTCTTCTCCTGCCTGGCTCTCTTTTTCCCTCTACCTTGCCCTGCAGTATCAATTGCAATATGTGGTATTTATCGTTCCTCATCACATGACCGAAATATAGGAGCTTTCTCCGTTTAATAGTGATTATAACCTCCTTATCTTTGCGTATTCTTCTCAGTACCTCTTCGTTGGTAACGTGGTCCGTCCATGATATGCGAAGAATGCGGCGATAAACCCACATCTCGAACGCCTTCAGTTTTTTCAATAACGCTTCAGTGAGGGTCCATACTTCGAGCCCATAATATAAAATCGCAGTGTAGCATTCGAATTTTTAGAGGCATACTCAGATCTCTGCATACAAACAATTTTCTCATTTTTATAAATGCTGCTCGTGCTTTTTCTATACGACTGCGAATCTCTACAGCTTGTTCCCAGTTTTCGTTTACTAGGGTACCCAGGTAGGTATACTTCTCAACACGTTCAATGGGTTTACTGTCTAGCGTAATTATGGTAGATGGTGGGGCATTTTTACTCCTAACTTAATTTGATTTTTAAAATTATTTAGTGTCACAATGTCGACGAGGGACGTTCTGGGTAAAGTCTTTTACAGATTTTTTTCAATTGCTTCAGTTGCAGCGTTCAATATAGTTTTTAACACCTTTCAACTGTCTTCCACATTTTTTTCCAGAGTTATTGAGTTTGATTTAATTAGCGTTTATAGTCTTGTTCTATACAGATATTTCGTTGTCTCACAATTCGTTGCTTCTATTTCTAACTTGGTTTTATATCTTTCAATTTTCTTCGTTTTCTTACTTTTTTTTTCGTTTTTGTCTCATTTTACCAAGAATAAGTCTATGGTCGCTAAACGTACCTATGTCCACAGAGTTAAGGCTTCGAACGTCCACTATCTGGGTGGGATGTATTTTCCTGTTCCTGACTATGTAATCCATGGTGCTTCTATACCCTCTTGTATTTTCTCAGTTATGCTTATGTTGCATTTTGTGATTAAAATATGTATTATTAATTCTGATTATGTTGCTAGCACAAAACATCACCATTCTTTGTCCGTTGTCGTTTACTGTTTCTTCGTTAAAACGTTATTTTATACTTGGTTTTATGTTGTTAACCACTCGACCATTAAAATCTTCCATCATTATTGCTGCTTCTTCCTTATTTATTGTGTTTTGGAGATCATAATAGAATGTTTCCTTGTAGTGAACCGGTTTGTTGTCTTCCGGCGCATATATCAACATTATGTTAAGATCTAGTTTCTTTACTGTTTGTAGTTTCAACATTACTATCCGTTTTGATATATATTTACATTGTTTCATACTGTCTTTGCGTTTATTTTTATGAGTGAGAAGGCCAACACCCTTTTCTGCTCTTACTGTGTTCCCCACCCCACTGTAAATATAAATATTATTTGTTTCTAATTCTATTTTTATTTCCTGATCTTATATTCTAGGTTCTCATCCTTGTTATACCTATCTTTTAATATCTTTTTTTTTCGCTCTATTGTCGTCTTCGTATGATCCGTCCGGTTCCGAGGATTCAAATTGGTTCTATGAGCACTATAGTTTTATATCCACCCGTAAAATGATATCCTTTCCTGCTAATTTTTTTTATTCCTCTACGCTAGGGTCCGTGGTGTCGCTACAAAGTAAACTTTAGTTTACCCCCTGCGTGGCCAACAATCAAATCTACGGATTTATTTTTGACATGGCAATGGATAAAATAATAGTCAACGATCACTAAAGATATGGCACTCGTAACAGAAAATAAGTTTCAATATCCCTTAATTTGTAGCTCAATACATTTTGTGTGGAAGTGAGAAAATAGGCGCCCTTAGGTCTCCGCCCATGGATCGATCGATTTATCTCTTAATTAAATCTAAAGCGCAAAATTTATTAGACCAAAAAGTTGGCTTGTAAAATACCTAGAGCTAATTGCATGTAATCAAGTAGCTTATTAATCGAGTGGCATAACTAGAATACGGAGCAGCATTTATAAAGTCGACGCGAGGTTTGTCGCCGCAGGACTGGGCGGGCGGCGTGACTTGCACGTGCTTGTCTAGGGCTAATCGTCTGCTACCGTTCTCTGCATCGACGTTACTCCAATGACTCGAGCTTTATTCCAGTAGTGACTCGCCGGAATCATAAATCATGCACCGATAACGCGGCCACCAAATGGGTATCAATCCTCGTTTAGTTTTACACGGCATAATCGGGTCCATTGTGGCGACCGCTTCCGTGCCAGCTTTGATCCTCGGCTCCCGCTCCCTCTGGAACAAACAAGCACATGGTGAGCCTGGACGACAGGAAATGCCCTGGGTGATCGGGCTGCGAATTTAATGGCTTTTTTAATTAGGAAAATTGTTTTAAGGAAGCTGAATGTGGTGATTTCGTTCGCCCATTTTCGTTATGTTCTTTGACCTTTCCCTTTTGCAACATATAATTTGAATCTGGTAATTATAAAGAACAATTGTTGGCGATAAAAACAGTGGAAACTTTCAAACAATGGCCTTGGAAGAAAATTGTTATTATTTATACCTAGTAAAATATTTATAAAATTCATAATTCATATGGGGCCTCTAGTGTTTCCATAATTCTGTTATAAATAAGTACATAATTTGGCATTATTCATCTATATATGTGATAACCTGATAACTATACCACTAAGATCATTATACCTGGAAATATATCGAATGCATCGTCATAACGACATCGCCAGACAATTAGTACATAATTTGTAGATTCGTTCAGTGCAAGTTTATTTTGAACTTACAGTACTGAAGTTCTGCGTTGTATTCAAGAGCCACATAAAATAAAATATTACCAACTACTAGAAAATACAGTTTTACCAGTCGTATATGACAGGAAAATAATATTTTCCCATTTTTTAACATTGATCTGATCTGTGATCAATGCAACTAACAAACATTTGTCAGATAATAAACATATTACAATTACTTTAGAATCGAACCAAGTGTCTATGGAAAAACCAAACCATCATTACCTTCCAACATTTCATATAGGTTTCCATAATATTTAATACAATATGTTTTAATTTCTATCAAATATTTTTTATGTTTTTAGCACATAAAATTCTGGGCTCCGATTATACATTTTAGACCCCTGAACTGTATTAGTAAATTACTACGTACATATACAGAGGGCAGAATAATACGCAATAATTAAAACAGAACATTTACTATTATATCTATTAAATAGTTTCGATTATGGTTTCAATGACTTCATAAGACTGTGGATAGTATTTATGGAACAACTTCCGGAATTGGACCATGTCATTGTTGAGGTAGAAGAACTCAACATCTGGTGCCTTTCGTAAGGGGCTTCATCAAGAGTGTGAAAAACAGAAAATCACGGTAACTAAAAGTGTCAGCCACGCCAGAGATGAAGCTCTTCAGAATAGTTTCTCACACTCTTAATGAAGCCCGTTGTTACCTTCTTACCTCAAAAATATCACAGTGTAATCCCGAAAGTCGATAGTTAAATAATAACGATGGCTGTGCAAGCCTTTAAAATCAGCTATCACTTTTAACGAAATTCATTAGTGCAGATTTGAATTACTAACGTTCTTTTTGCCACGTATCAAATGCTAAAACATCTAATTTTTCATTTCTTCTCGCGTTAACAAGTATAAACAATACGCATGTTACTTTTTCGATTAATTCAATTGGTCGTTTGAAAAATCATCATAAGTTTCACTACTTTACTGGTAAGTCAAGTCCTATTTCACAGTCATTCATTTGAAGCTTCCAAATTATTTAGAGGTATAATAACTTTTTATAACATTTCTCTAACCTTCTCCAATAGAAGAGGTTGAAAAGCTCTACTACTTGAGTAGCACTATAATCAAAAATACAAGAAACAAAAAAGTGATCGTACATGCGATAATAAGAGTACATAATTTGAAAAAAGAAACTACTGGCATTGAATAGACTCTTTCTGGATAGAAAAAACTATTAACAACTTTCGTAAGCAGTGCACAAAGACGTCTGTGTGAAAAGTGAACAGTGACCATTGGTCAAAAAAGTTTGTCAGCTGAATTATAATGCATACCTATTACATAAAGATGTTAAAAGCCAGGTAACTTAATCGAATATTCAGTAACGAAGCTATACAGGAATAAGGGTAACGTGGTAGTACTCGGACAATAATTCCAAATAGAAAACATCATGATTAATAGCAGACCCATAATGCAATGCATGTTCCAAATAATAGAAGATGTAAGATGCTCCAGATACAGAAAAGTGACGATACTGGCCGAAGATAAAACATAATGAAGTGATAGAAAGACAAACTGAAATAAGGACGATAAGGAAATTCCAACTTTAAATCTTCGACTTACTCTTTAAATGCAGTGAGAGTGTTAGATATGGAAAATCTGGCTGAACCGTCAAGAAGCAGATCAACTCGTATTTGGGAATTCAGCGCTATCCGTATAATTAAAACGGTGCTAGCGAAATGTAAGTTAAAGCCGATATTAAAACCTTTAAAAGTAATCGGCACAACTGAACTGGACGCGTATAGAGGGAATGCGTTTTCTTCTGGGGTCTATGGTTTTTTGATAATAAAAAACGGAAACAAATAGAGTAGTTGAATTTCAAGTCGGTCATAGTTTTTGCAAGCCAATTTATATTTACACAGAAATACCGAACACAAACCAAAATGAATAAACCACAGAAAGATTAGAGCAACTGCAGTAACGTGAGGGTCTAGGATAATTTTCCGCCGCCGATTCGTCGTAGAAACAATTCGCCGTCGGAAGCTTCCCTGTCAGAATATTCGCCGTCGGCGGATAAAGTTTTAAATGAATAGTGTAAATAAAATTTTAAAAAAAATAAAAAATCTTTCACCAATGCGCTCGTCAGGGTTGATCCTTTACAATGGCCCAATTGTAATTACGTTGTTTTGAAATAGAAAAATAACGTTACAAGTCCAACACAATAAGCTTCAGAAATTCTTCAAACACAAAATTGTATGATTTAGTAATAAGTAGAAAGAGTTTCTAATGGATTAAAACTCAACTGTGGCCGTTAAAGAACATCAGATTTACAGATTATTTCTGTATTATTTAAACATTTCAAAAATACAGCTTTTCGTGACCGCGATTGGGCCGACGGCGAATCGGGTAGACGATTAATTTGTTCTACGGCGAATCGGCGACGGCGAATTATCCCATCCCCGCAACGTGACGTTTATGTCCATAAAATTGTACATTTTTAAATCATAGAGCGTTAGAGCGACCCGTTTTAGCTCCCCAGTAAGTTGAGGAATAAAGTGCAGCTCCAAATATAGAAACCTTTACTATACGGTAAATTGTTTATCTATTAAAATCATATCATTCTAATAGCTACAAAAAATTTAGGATTCCAATTTTTCGTAATATAAATCTTAAAATGCGCATTCACGTTTGGTAATTGTGTAAACAACGATTTGCATTTAATTAATTTATTTGTACGAATTTAATTAACGATAAAAAGGAAGAAGTGTTACATAAATTAAAAAACAAAATCAAATAAAGATAATCCACTTACTAACTTATTTCAGAGTTGATCTATTCATAAACCGCATATTTACTTATTTGCTGAGACTAGGTGGATCATACTGACGTATATATTTGTGTTGTAGGTTCTAAAATAGATTAGCAGATTTTACAGCTATAATTCATTAGGTTTAAATGTTGACTAATAACTATTTATGCTTTGATAAATTTTGGAAAACGCACGAAAATTTCCATAACATCCCCACAACAAGTGTAGACTAGTACAGAACACTGTATGTAGTAGCATATCTTTTTGCAGGAAGTATATGTATATATGCTTGTAGATTACCGAATACAGAGGAATTGCATTAATTATACCACTAACTATATTACAGCAGTCAAGATTGGAGCTGTGGCGTTGGTATAATATTCATTTACTTATACAAATCAAAATATCAGCAGTAAAAATATAGGGTGTTGTATTAAAAAATATTAGTAGCTGACCTTACATGAGTGTTAGTACATAACACCAAGTTTTTAATAAGATGAACTATTAAATATTGGAGGTATTACGACTATAATATCTATATTTTACTGTGTCGTTGAACACATATATTGCTAATGAATACATAACTAAACGCCATTATAGTTTTTCGTTAGTTAATAATAATTCTAAATATGTAGATTGTGTAATTAACATTTTGCTAACCAGCTTGGCATAAATCGTATTCATGTTCCTAAAGAAGAAATCAGCAGCGATACACAAAATCTTCAAATCAATGTAATTTTCTGCAATTTCAGTTATTGCTTTACTTTTATAAAACTTGGAATACATAATATTTAAGTAAGTACCATGATATACACAATTTTAATTATCATGCATACAATGTACTCTAGTCAGTTACAATTGTGTTTGTGAAGGCGTGTGATTATCACCTATTAATCAGGAAGATATGTGATTACCAGTTGCTATGTACATTATCAAAAGTTAGTACATGCGTAACTATGCATTTTGCCGTTTTTCATTGGTTGATGTTAGAGGGAGTGATATGATCAAGGGTAATACCACAAGCAGTGGATATATTTTGACAAATATTTTGTCGTTTCCATGTAAATTATTGCGTTTAAATTTCACGATACAAAATCACATCAAAAATGTCACGAGCCGAAGGCGAGTGACATTTAAATGTGATTTTGTTGAGTGAAATTTGCAATAATTTCTATGGAAATGGCAAAATATTTAAAAAAAATATATCCACTTCGAGTGGTATTTGGGACGACTATTTAACAATATTAATACATAACGATTAACTTTATTGAAAAATAATCCTACAATTAATATAATTATTCATTCTCAATTAAATTCAGTGGAATACTTCCAAAACACAGCATTTTAAAATTTTTAAAACAAGCCACACAGTTTGTTGGGGTTTAGTGTTACGTAACCTAGCGATATCACTAAGGACAGAACATCGTTGCTAAGCTATACTTCGCAACAAGGCTATTTATTTTTTGAGTAAGTACATTGTTTTGTGAATATTTTGCATGGTGCCCAATATTCAGTGATATACTGCTGTTATTGGTTGAAAAAAGCAAATGTCTGCAATGTGATTGGCTTTTATGTTATAGTGTTGAATAGTCATATATAATGCAACTAGTGGGTTCTTGATTATCAAATAATCATTTCTGTTTACATAAGATATATTGTTTGGCAATCACGAGAGTTCAAATAACGAGCATGATTGCCTAAAACAATATATCGAGTGGAAACAGAAATGATTTGATAATCAAGAAGACACGAGTTGCATTCGACTAGATTATATCACGAGTCCATAAACAACGTTTGAATAGTGTATCTTAAATATTAAAAGTACAGTTAATGTGGTTGTTATGACAATTGTACTGACAGCAGGTAACGTGATGTTTGTGAAGGCGTGTGATTATCACTTATTAATCAGGAAGGTATGTGATTGTCAGTTGCTAAGTACATTATCAAAAGTTACTACATGCGTAACATGCATTTTGCCGTTTTTCATTGGTTGATGTTAGAGGGAGTGGTATAATCATATATAATGCAACTAGTGGGTTCTTGATTATCAAATAAATCATTTCTGTTTACACGAGATATATTGTTTGGCAATTACGCGAGTCCGAAGGACGAGCTTGATTGCCTAAAACAATATATCGAGTGGAAACAGAAATGATTTGATAATCAAGAAGACACGAGTTGCATTCGGCTAGATTATATCACGAGTCAATAAACAACGTTTGAATAGTGTATCTTAAATATTAAAAGTACAGTTAATGTGGTTGTTATGACAATTGTACTGACAGCAGGTAACGTGACGTTTGTGAAGGCGTGTGATTATCACCTATTAATCAGGAAGGTATGTGATTGTCAGTTGCTATGTAGGTACATTATCAAAAGTTACTACATGCGTAACATGCATTTTGCCGTTTTTCATTGGTTGATGTTAGAGGGAGTGGTATAATCATATATAATGCAACTAGTGGGTTCTTGATTATCAAATAAATCATTTCTGTTTACACGAGATATATTGTTTAGCAATTACGCGAGTCCGAAGGACGAGCTTGATTGCCTAAAACAATATATCGAGTGGAAACAGAAATGATTTGATAATCAAGAAGACACGAGTTGCATTCGGCTAGATTATATCACGAGTCAATAAACAACGTTTGAATAGTGTATCTTAAATATTAAAAGTACAGTTAATGTGGTTGTTATGACAATTGTACTGACAGCAGGTAACGTGACGTTTGTGAAGGCGTGTGATTATCACCTATTAATCAGGAAGGTATGTGATTGTCAGTTGCTATGTAGGTACATTATCAAAAGTTACTACATGCGTAACATGCATTTTGCCGTTTTTCATTGGTTGATGTTAGAGGGAGTGGTATAATCATATATAATGCAACTAGTGGGTTCTTGATTATCAAATAAATCATTTCTGTTTACACGAGATATATTGTTTGGCAATTACGCGAGTCCGAAGGACGAGCTTGATTGCCTAAAACAATATATCGAGTGGAAACAGAAATGATTTGATAATCAAGAAGACACGAGTTGCATTCGGCTAGATTATATCACGAGTCAATAAACAACGTTTGAATAGTGTATCTTAAATATTAAAAGTACAGTTAATGTGGTTGTTATGACAATTGTACTGACAGCAGGTAACGTGACGTTTGTGAAGGCGTGTGATTATCACCTATTAATCAGGAAGGTATGTGATTGTCAGTTGCTATGTAGGTACATTATCAAAAGTTACTACATGCGTAACATGCATTTTGCCGTTTTTCATTGGTTGATGTTAGAGGGAGTGGTATAATCATATATAATGCAACTAGTGGGTTCTTGATTATCAAATAAATCATTTCTGTTTACACGAGATATATTGTTTAGCAATTACGCGAGTCCGAAGGACGAGCTTGATTGCCTAAAACAATATATCGAGTGGAAACAGAAATGATTTGATAATCAAGAAGACACGAGTTGCATTCGGCTAGATTATATCACGAGTCAATAAACAACGTTTGAATAGTGTATCTTAAATATTAAAAGTACAGTTAATGTGGTTGTTATGACAATTGTACTGACAGCAGGTAACGTGACGTTTGTGAAGGCGTGTGATTATCACCTATTAATCAGGAAGGTATGTGATTGTCAGTTGCTATGTAGGTACATTATCAAAAGTTAGTACATGCGTAACCATGCATTTTGCCGTTTTTCATTGGTTGATGTTAGAGAGAATGGTATAATCATTGTAATAGCAGCTGACTGTTGAATTTTTGATTGGAAACGTTAGCGCTATTCTAAATTCCACAACTAACGAAATTTATCAAGGTTTTTCCATACACGTGATAACAACAGAAATAAATAAGACGCCATGCATAAGCTACTCTATTGTTCAGTAATAGTTCAATAATAATTTGGAAAAGCAAAGGTTAATTATTTTCATTTGCACAATATAATATGTTTGTGACCTACTAGTTTTGATATCAAAATGCTTGTTAAAGCACAAACCTCGTCATTTATTAAATTTATACAAAAGCAAGGGTGAAAGTAACCGAAACTCTCCCGAACATTGTTCCGGTAAAAGATATGGAAACGGGGCGCCAGGCAAGAAATAAAAATAATACTTTATTTTTTCTAAATAATCTACATTGAAAAATGAAACCAAATTGTTGATTTTTCTATAATTTTTATATTTACAATACAACTATGATTTGTTTTTTAAGCGTTTCGACAAGACATTTTTTCTACTTTCACCCCTGTACATACAAATGACTCACGGAATGCATAGGTACTCATACTCATATTAAAATACTCGATTTATAAGTGGTCAGATGTTTATAGGATATTTTTAGAATATTACAAGATATACAAAATAAGAGGGGGATGGAAAACTCAAAAATCGAGACAGTGTTTTACCTCTGTGGAAAGTATGCAATAACCGAGAGTCACATTCCTAATTCTTAGAATAAACTCAAAATATACTCTTAAAATAATTCATGTTTTTATGCCCCGACGTCAAACTACCCTGAAGAAGAAATAGATGCATTTCACGATTCTGTGTGACGATTTAAAGGGGAAAACCGGAGTCAAAATAGATAATGCTGAGATTGTAGTGGGAAATTTCAGAAGCCGTACAAGATACCAGCGAGAAGAAACTCTTGACGTTTTATTCAAAAACATGACCAGTTTATCCGAAGAAACACTAAAAGGATATGAACCTAGACAAGTCTAAAAGTCTAAAGTTTCAAAAGACGAAATATACTACATGATAACAGACAAAAGGTGGCTAGTTCAAGACGCAACAGTACTAAACCAATTATTCGATGGAAATGAGTATAGAATAGTAAGAGTCACAATTAAAATATACTTAGGCAATGAAATATGTAAAATAATCAGAGAAAAACATAAAATAACCCACAAGCCTCAGAAAACGTCAGCTAACGCTGATGGAGTTACCAATTCAAATAAGGGTATAGGAGACACCAACGACAACATAACTAATGGACTCGTACTACAAAAAGCTTAATAAGGGTTCTATTCTGTAAAACAACGCAGCGACAACAAATTTCGTCAATATAGAAATACTAATGAAAGAAAGAAGAGAGAAAGATGAAAAATCGGATGTTGTGGACGCAGCTAAATAAATATATGTCCAAAATCATCAAAGAAACTATAACTATGAATATATTAAACAAACAATAGAAGAAAATAAGAATATGTATCTCCTGAGAGGTAAATTCAAAAATTAAGCTTGAAAACAGCCAAGGAGAAGTAACAAGCAATAAAGACAAACGCAAGCGACTACTGATACTGAAAGATTTCTATAAACAACTTTATAGAAGCGGTTGAGGAACACAAGACGAACCCAAATAAGAAGGACAAACCGTGTAATCAGTTAAGGATGATGATGAGGTAGCCATAGAATGAATAACGACATGGAGACATTTTACTAGAAATAAAAAATCTCTGCCTAATACAAAATGGCATGCCTAAAAGATAGATCTTCATCCTCAAAAAGAGCGACACAGCAAACATTGATAAGAATAGGCCCATCCGCCTACAATGTTATCTATGCAGGCTGTTTACAAAGATCATAAACAACTCCATCGAGAAGAAGCTCGACTTGTACGAACCCGCCGAACAAATGGGATCCCGATCTGATTTCGAGTGCAAATGACCATTCTAAAAGCATTAATCAAAGAGACAATCGAATATAATAGGCAACTGGTAATGGTGTTTGTCAACTCTCAAAAAGCCGTTAACACAATTGAAACAAATTCTATACGACCTATAGAAACTTGATGGTTTACATCAAACTACGTAAGGATAATGATAGATGTCTGTTAGAAAGAGACAAGGTGACACTGCACTGGAATATATATTTAAAACACTCAACTGGGACAACAAAACGTACAAACGAACATACTTTGATTCGTCGACGACATTGTTTTCATAGCAGACAATTATCAAATAAAAATCACTAGAGACAACTAAACATATGAACTACAAAGAAGAATAATCTTGGGATGAACAGCATATGGCAAACTAAGATACGTGTTATATGCAGTGACATACCGATAAGTCTCAAACGAAAGGTATACCAGCAATGTGTTCTTCCACTACTGGCGTACGGGACAAGACGCTTGCCCTAAGGATAACGACGGCAAGAATTGCCTTAAGAAAAATGAAAAGAGCTGTGCTAGGCATCAAACAGAAAGATTGTATAAGAAATACGATGATACAATGATACAATCAGTAATATCGTAATGCCACGAGTTGACTGTGAATTATCAAAAATCTTTTTGCTTTTCCACAAAACTCGGTATTTAGGTGCACCACAAGCCAAAAGCAAGTGATGTTTTTACGAAGCAATTCGTTGAGTTTGTAAAGAAAAGTATTTGATAATTCGTAAATTCATCGAGTACGTATTCGATTAGATTATATCCTCAATATCAATACACACGTAAATCATGATCTATTTTCATGCGTATCCCAAAAAACTTTTAGAAGTAGGAAAGGTCATGATACTGGCAGTGACAGTTGACTACAGAATTGAAAGCACCAAAAACGATAACACCACAGTGTTTCCACTTATTAATACGTGGTCTCTATAGGAATCTTATACACTGCGAGTAGTATATAATCCAGCGAATTAACTTGAAGTGGAAATGGGCAGAACACGTTGCAAGCCTCAGCGACGGAAGATTCGGAAGGAGAGTCGTTAAATGAAGACCCCGTCAAGATAAAAGAAGTAGAGAGACACCGATAACATAAGTAGCCGGAAACTGGATAAGAGAAACGATTAGTGGAGGTCTATGCTCGACAGTGGACGCAAATATCTGGATGATATATGTTAAATTTGTATTGCACATGCTCGAATTTTACAAAACCAAATGTTCAAAGCTAAATGTAATAATTATTACAAATTCACAATAATATTTGCTCATACAGAACGCTTTTCTCTGATATTACTTCAATGAAACGGTCCGCATTGTTTTAAGAGCAAAACGACAGTATATTCAAAACAGCTAAATTAAAACTGTAAAACCAAAATTTGCTAAATTAAAAATCGCTAGGTATATTACTACTGTTACTCATTCTAAAAAATGGAATTATTTGATTGGACTAGAACAGCGTCATATATGTATTTAAGATTACAAATATGGAAGTAATATATGTTTTTGCAACACCATTTTGAAAATATTCACCAGCATAAATTGAAATAAAAACGTTTATGTACCTGGAATTCAGAGTTAAATTTAAAAAGAAGGTTTTGTGTAAGTAGGAACAGCTATTTAGCAAAACATAAGCCCAGCTCATTGACAATACTGTTTCTCACATCCGACAACTCCTAGAATTTTTCATTGTTTTACTATATAGGAATTTAATAAAAGAGTAGCATGCATGGTACACTAATATTTGCATTGTTATCTCAACTAATTCCAGCAGCATTACAGCACAATGGAAAATTTAAATTAGGAGCTGCTACAAAATATAGCACAGGAAATGCCAGGAAAAATCTGCATTATTATAATTCTATTGTTGACGTAGGAATAGTAAGCGGCGACTTTCCTGAAACAAGATTTTAATTTTCCACACGTATTTACAATGTAATACTGTTAACTGGACTAACTCTCTACTAAAGGTATGGTTTATCTTTTGCTAATCGAATTACAATTAACTTAGCAAAAGAAACGAGTGCAATATTTTATTAACATATTGAAATTCCCGGTATTCCCGTAATGATGCACCAACTTTACAAACTGCATCTGCGGTTCAAAGCAATAAAATATAATCCGCAGACGCTCAGTTTTCAAACATTTATATTTGTTAGGACACATTTTTATCTAAAAGTACGTTTTCTTAACAATAATCTCTTTCAAAAGCAATAATGTCTTGCTACTATAGTACTTGCTCAACATTTTTTCCACACACAGCGCCGTGCCACAGACTCTTGAAAAATCCCCAGCTACTTTCGAAACGACGCCCAAAAATTAACAACACTTTGGTGTAAAACTATAGACGCGAGGTACACCATCGTTTTAGTAAAATGACTTAAATCAGGTGAACGTGGAGACCAGGGCACAGGCCCAACTATACTTGGTCAGCTTGCAGTATCAATTCTATTTAGATATTGTGACACTCCAATGCTAAAATGAAGATGTTCACTATCCTACATGAGCCATATCCTATCCAAATGAATATCTTCCAGTAATTCAGGCAAAGCACATTACTAGTAAAGCGCTGTAGTACCTTGACCGACTGTAATTATAATATGTGAATTGGCATCAACCCATGGATGACAGTTGGGAAAATTAAAAATACTGTGTTTCGAGTAATAGCTGTTTGATCAGCGAATAACACACGCGATACAAAAAGAGTCGAACAGTTATTGCTACAAAAACCATTGCGAAAGTTTCAGCCTAACGAATAATACTTGACAATCAAATCTAGAAAATGTGATAGGAATAAACAGTTGTACGAGATGTTTCTACTGCCAAAGCAGTTCATCTAATACTACTTGCAAGATTTTCAGCGACCATATTCAAAATTATTTTCTCAATTTCTACAGTACAGATTGACGAAAATATCAGATTCTCTTGCTTCTGTTGTATTGTTATTTCTTCATATTGATAACAGCTTCCTGATGCTGATTACTGTGGCAATTATTACTTTGGATATTTTCGAACAACAACAATATTATGATATTTGAATTTCCTACTTAATTTTCTAGGAGAAAAAGGAACACTAAATTAAATGAAAAACCTACATAAATTACATACTATAGAAACAAAAAATCTGGTGTGATACACGCACACAACTTCCTTTTACAGTGATTTTATAATTAGCCAAAAATTTGATTTTAAATTTTTAAGCATTTGTCAAAAATTTTCAAAAATTACAAATTCTACAAAAACGGTAGAAAATAGAGCGTTAGTTGAAGAGACAAATTTTCTCTAAAATTTTAATCTGAATTCAAAAATGTAATAATATACCGGGTGTTCTATTTAAAATAAGAGTTAATAAAAAAAAATTGAAAAAACAACAAAAGAAACCCATTTTAGAAGTATTCAACTAGAAAATCACCTATCTCACATCAATACAATTAAAAATGTAATAAAAACGTGGCGTTTGAAAAAAATCGTTATAGCCGTTTTTGAAAAAATCGAAAAAAACTGAAAATCACAAAAGTAAACACCTACTTCCGGTTATGCGATTTTCTTCAATAGCTTTTTGTCGCATCTACATAGTACACACAACTTATATATGAAGGTTCAACGCCATACCTCTTTTCGTTTTTGAGATATTCTGTTCACAGACAGACACACACACAGACATGCAGACACACACACAGACAGACCAATGAAAAAAATATGTTTTTTGGGTTCAGGGGACTCTAAAACGTGAAGATCTGTTGAAAACTCAATTTCGAATTTTTGGGGTGAATCCAATACTTCCTTTATTGTAAAAGGAAGTAAAAATCCAGACGCAATAAAACAATAGCCAGACATAGACAAAGAAAACGTTTTGACTACTTGAAATTCCCTCATAGATGGTGTAAAAAGTCTACTTGCACTAAGCACGTACACAAGGTATAATACATTATTTTGTGTACTTGGTAATCTGGTAAATGGATATACATAAGATGGGTCATTTAGAATAAAATAGGTAAAATTCATATTTGATTTTTTTTATTTCAACAAATAAAAGACACAAGTTAAATTAACACTCTACTTAAAGAAGGAATATTGAACCGCTATTTTAGCTGTATAGGCTATATAAAAATAATTAAAAAAGTAAACTGAAAATATTTTTAAAAATCTGGTGTGATACACGCACACAACTTCCTTTTACAGTGATCTTATAGTTAGCCAAAAAATTGATTTTAAATTTTTAAGCATTTGTCAAAAAATTTCAAAAAATTACAAATTCTACGAAAACGGTACCAAATAGAGCGTTAGTTGAAGAGACAAATTTTATCTAGAATTTTAAGTTACATTCAAAAATGTAATAATATACTTGGTGTTCTATTTAAAATAGGAGTTAATTAAAAAAATGGAAAAAAACAAAAGAAACCCGTTTTAGAAGTATTCAACTGGAAAATCGCCTATCGCAGATCCTTAAACATTAAAAATGTAATAAAAATGTGAAGTTTTAAAAAAATCGTTAGAGCCGTTTTTGAAAAAATCGAAAAAAACTGAAAAATCACTAGAATAAACACCTACTTCCAGTTATGGGATTTTCTTCAAAAGCTTGCCTTCGCATCTACATAGTACACAAAACTTATATATGAAGTTTCAACGCCATACCTATCTCTTTTCGTTTTTGAGACATTCTGTTCACAGACAGACAGACAGACACACAGACACACACACACACAGACAGACAGACAGACAGACCAATGAAAAAAATATGTTTTTTGGGTTGAGGGGACCACAAAACGTGAAGATCTGTTGAAAACTCAATTTCGAATTTTTGGGGTGAATCCAATACTTCCTTTATTGTAAAAGGAAGTAAAAAGGAACAATAAACCGTGAATTTCAGGCGGCTGCTGTAAGAAAATTGGAATTGAATGAAGAAAAGCGTTACCAAAAAAGTATGCTTTTCGTGAACTACCTTTCCAGTGGAAAATGATGGTTCTGGGTATTACTAATATACGTAGTGCTGAACATATTAGCAAATTTAATAATTTTGTTTTTTTTCAAATGAAACACCCTGTATGAATTTATGAATAGCGCTATTAATGAGATTTTTTGTATGTTACTTCATACCTATAAATTCAACTGCTTTTCATAAAAAAAAATTTTGAGGCACTTAACATGCTTCATTTCAAGAAAAACCGACAAAAAACACCTTGTTTTATATACGAATAGAGAAGTCACCTTCCATACCTATGTCAAAAGCATGTTGTTATTGCATACCATGCAATAAAAATTTTATTGCACACATCTGTCACTTTATTGCACACTGCTGTCAAACCCGTTTATGAAGTGTGACAAGTTTTCAATTTAAAACAATGAAAGCATCACCTAACATGATTTTTAATGAATGTTCAATTTGAAATGACGTTGACGTTTTGTAATCTCTTTTAGCATATGTACGTATGTATGCCTTCGGCTCATTCTTTAAACTTTCTCATGCATGCAAAAAAGTTTGACACCCCCTTGGATCCGCCAGTGAGATGGGTGGCGGTGTCAAGGGGGGTTCAAAATTGGACGAGTAAATCGGAGATACATTTTAAGTACTTATTCTTAATGTATTTTAGTACTACTGCATCTGTATTAATTTTCATGCAGATAAAGTGACTTTAGCTTATTGAGTTGCTACAAGAAGGAAGTTGGAATATTCTAACCGCTATTAATAATGATCATAAATAATATTCGTCTATATTGGATAGATTCTGGCTGATGGCGCCATCAGCAAAGCAATTCTGTTTTCTGCAGTAGAAGTTTATGAGAACCTGAACCCTATACACAAACTTTAAGGGATGGTTCCTTAAGTTAAGACATGCCGATTTAACTAAACTTCCCTACATCCAAAAGTTCTATATTTTAACAGTATCAAGTTTCAAAGTTCTCGAAAACAAATCTTACTAATATCCAAACGTTTTGAGAGATTCGTTTCATATTTGGCGAAGACGATAATTTTGTGTTAAAAAGTCGGAAAATTAAGTTTAGCAAAGGTGCCCCCTA
The DNA here is from genome assembly GCA_940337035.1 of Agriotes lineatus. Classification (NCBI taxonomy): domain Eukaryota; kingdom Metazoa; phylum Arthropoda; class Insecta; order Coleoptera; family Elateridae; genus Agriotes; species Agriotes lineatus. The sequence goes on along the minus strand of OW679197.1, from coordinate 124,743,144 downwards.
GGTTGGATGTAAACATTGTATCTTGGAAACGATATAACCTATCATGATTATTTCTACGCCAATTTTTGTGGAATATTGATGCTAAGAACTGAAAATGTTTGGGACGCGATCTGTCTCGTTTCTTGGTATGTGTTTTTCGATTTGTATTCTCCTAACCAGTAATAGACGTTAAGTGGTAACGTAACTATGCTGTCGCTATGGCTTAGTGTAGTAATATTTAAACTAGGGGTGGCGACCCCATTTGGGGCCACGAAGAGGTCTGGTGGGGTAGTGAAACGTGTGAAAGAAAGTGACAAATATGAGTTCCCAAAATGATCAAAATAGTACATATTTAACTTTGAAAATAAAGTTACGCTTTCCAGTTTCAAACTTACTATCTTGAAAATGATCCTACCATGAGCGGAACAAAAATTAATTTTAATGTGATCATCCCATGAATGAAAAATTGGCTGAAATCTCTTCCGATGAGGATTTTAAAATCTTCGTTAAGGAAGTTGAATTGAGCAATTTTTGGCTGACAGTTCGAAGCGACTTCCCAGAATTATCTGATGCTGTACTAAAAGTTGTGATGCAATTTGCATCATTTTATAGGTGTGAACACGGATTTTCGCGATTAATTTATGTAAAATGTAATATAGAAACACGTTAGAAGTTGAATCTTCAATCAGATTCACAAGTCGTATTAAACGCTTTTTTGAATAGTATAATACTCGTATGTGGTATTTGATTTTTTATTCATCCTTTGGATATGTTTTTAGTTTTTGTTGTTTTATGTTTCTATATTCATGTAAATTTTATATGCATTAAATAGTTATCAAAATAAACTTTCAACAAATATATGAAAATCATGTCACCTAGCACCCACATACTGGAGTCGCCATGTGCTTGGGTCACTAATGTGGGATGACACTTCGAAAAAGTTTGAATGCCACTAGCCTAGTAGAAAGCTTACTCAACTGCCAAGCCAGAGGTCACGAGTTCGGATCTAGGTTCGGAAAATATTTTTTTCTAATTTCGAGAGATTCGGATGCAAATGTTTTAGCCTTTCTCACCTTTAAATCTAAAATGCCACCTTATCGGATATCAGCGCTCTCTGCCCATTCACACTCTTCTCTAACAGTAGGTATTAATAAATCACTGACACGATTTTGAACCGATTTCCTCCGTTTAGGCAATAACTAATTCCCATTTACCTTGCGAATTCTCTTTAACCGAAGTCGTCGCACATATGACGCATTCATATACAGGTCAGTGCATTTCAGTGTGGAACCCAACTTCATAATGAACTAAAGCGAAATCGTATTATTTTGAAAGAAAGTATACAAAAATGGAAAATGCGGTTGCTTGGAAACCGAACATATTGTCATTATTATTTATTTATTTAATTTCCCTGACCACCAATACCATATGAACATAAATAGTTATGTCCTTTATTAGCTAATATTGCTTCCTATCGTACTATTCTTACACTACAATAAATCAATGTGTCATAAAGAGAGCGCATGGCAAAAACCATTCCTTCTCAACACTGCTGAAGTACCAGAAAGAAGTATTCACCTTCTCATGTTGTTTAATTTTAATATTTATTTGTATTATATGCAGTTTCCGATAGCTTACAGCTGCCATATCGTCTTCCTACACAGAAGTTTGTATTTTATTTTCTTATGGTTTGTTCTAACCGCAGGAACCACTTTCAAAGTGTGTGTAGTGATCTGATACACATTGTATAATACATTGGTAAACACAGTTTGGTGCTGTGATAGCCACTTACTCTGCGTATTTTTCCATCTATCTGATTAAAATGCCTCCTCTGTTCTCTTTTACCTTTTTTAAGTTTTTTCTTCTAAATATTAAATTTTCTATCCACAATCACAGCTGGTTATTTGTAAAATAAATAACTTCTTTAGAAATTTACTGCTGATTCCTTTTTGTATTTTTTCGTTTACCTTCCCCTCCTTAATATTTCCAGTTACTATGTTAAGTTAAAAAGAAATACAGAATATCATTATTTTTGAGGTACCTAAGTTAAACCTCTAAAATATATACTGCTCCACAAATGAACTGGACCACCTTATAAAAATTGTATTTGTTACATTACATCATAAAGAAAATGTATAAAAGTTTTTGTTTTATAGTGTACTCATATTAAGCATATTTAATTGTCCTGTCCTCAAATATTAGCGGAAGAATTAACAAAATCATATTAATAAAATTTAAAAATAATAAAATTATAAAAAAACCATTTTTAAAAAAATTAGAGGAGGGACAAAATAAGGAAATTAATATTTTTTTGAGTTTCCTCGGAACGTTGAAAAATGTTCGCCAATGATTTGGCATACCTTGTATGTAATGTGCTATCAACACTTTGGGCAAAATTCAAAATTTTCAAATTATAATATTTTATTAATGGACTTAGATTTAGTTAAACCAAATTATGAAAAAAAATGCTTTTTATAGTGCCACAATCCTAAAAGTTTACCAAAAATGCCATGACTGTCCCGTTGGAAAATATTTTTTAAAACTGCATCAATATATGCAAATGGCTCAGGTAATTTGTTGAGCAGTATATTTCATTATAATTTTTATTTTTTCTTTTTTTTTGTCAGTCTTGATCTATCCATTTCTGGATGTAAACCTCTTCCATTTTTTCCATGATTTTCGATCCTGTGCTTGTTGGAACCATCCTCTTCCGGTCTTCTCTTTAATAGAGTTGACCCATCTGTTTGAAGACCTCCCTGTGCTTCTCTTTGCCGTTCTCGGTCCCTGTTGAATGATCCTTGAAATCAATCTGCTATTGCATTGTCTAACTACGTGTCTCACCCAATGCCAGTTAATCGGGCAACCATTTGAATTTATCTCGTAGACTAATATTGCTCGTTCCATGTCTCTTTCCGAAATCCTAAGATGATTTGCGCTTGTCTGAGATAACGTCGCCGTTTCAACGAGTTATGTTGGTGGTTTGGTTCTTTAAAATGTTATGCCCGTGATACACCTACATCCACTACATCGATAGTGTGATCTCCAATAAAGACTTATTCATTGTTTATTTTTGTCATCCTTATATTCACAAGACTCGTTCAGATGTTCGATGCGGTGGTGCTAGCTGCTAGCATACCTTCTAGTACTTTGATATCACTAGTTATCGTTGTTAATTCATTTCTTTTTCCACCTTATAGTCTTCAAGATGTCTTCCAACATTAGCGCAAATAGTTTTGGAAAAATTGTGTTTCACTGACAAATGCATCTTATAACTTTAAGTTTATCTGTATTGATATTGTCGTGAAGTTTTGTTTGCAAGGTTGCATTTTCATAAATGTTGCATCCCTAGTCGATCCTTGCCTTGATTAGAGCTTCCAGAATTGTACAGCTCTCGATAGAGTCAAAGGCTTTGTGATAAACTACCAAGGATTGTCTGAAGATGAGCTATTGTACTATAGTCCTTAGGGAAGCTCCCCTGTTCGATTGGCTGATAGAAGCCGGATTTGTTTGTCATCCGATACGTTATTATCTTTGTCAACAGTTTATAAAGATGTAAAAGTAGGCTTATGGCCTATAGCTTCTCATGTTCTTGTTATCTCCTTTCTTATAAATCAGAATTACGTAATTGGACATTTTGTAATAAATCTGTAACTCTACTATCGTTTAGATATTTATCCAAATTTCAGCAGTAATTCAGCTCTCTCCGGATGCTTTCCTACTTTGCATCTGTTTTAAAACAGCTCTTACTTCTTCATTATTTATATTCGACAGTTTTGAGCCTATGTTGATGGCAAGTTCAGTCAGGGCTTGTGACCTGTCGGATGTCATATCATACAATTTATGGTAGAATTCGTCGAGGGCCTTTATGATCTCCGTTTTTTAGTCACCACTATGGCTTGCGTAATTTCTGTTTTTCAGATATTCGTTCGGCCCTTTGATAGTTTCGATCGCAATACTCTCATATTGCAGTTGTCTCCTATCGCATCTTGAATAATTTTATGAAATCATAGGTAGATGCTGTATTCAATGAGACCATCTAAAAAATATTCAATATTCAAAAATATGATAAATATTTCTAAGTATTATTTAGTTATTTAAATAAAGGACTTTAATAATCTCAAAATGGGTTCTATCTCATATGGGTCGGGTATCTAGATTCTAGCAAGTATTATTTTGCTTTGTATTAATTTCAAGAAGTACGTTTGCCATCAAATCAATTATCGTGTTATTGTTTTCAATAATTTAAAAGTAAACACTTTTTGTAATGGTGATTAAACTAATGGGATAGATACCCTACAGAATATTATTTAACTAAAGGGAAAATGAACTCAAATATGGCGATCCAACCTCACAACTTGCAAAACAAGTCGGCTTTAAACGACAATTGTCTAAGTGATAACAATTGCCGTAAGTAAATACACATCACAAATAAAAAAACTCAAAGGAACTTGTGCCGGAAGTGCTTATAAAACCGACGTTACCAAGAAATTCGATAAATTCAATCATTTAGGGTAAAGCTTTGGACCTTTTTGTTACGTTTGTAACGAAAATTAGGGCTTGACTCGAGTTGCTAGCAAGTCCCACGATGCTTCGCCCTGTCATTCTCCATTGGCCTGTCGATCCAGGCCGCTGAACGCCCTCTAGAACGGCTCCTGTAGCCCGACCGCTGCGACACCCAAAACTGCTTCCAGCTCACACCGTTGCCAACACCTAAGGATCCACTTCTTTCACTACCTCCAACTTCCAATTAATTTGCTATGATGTCCAAAACAGCCACCGAAATGCAAGTTAACACTCAATGCTCAGATCCAACACTTTTGCAAGCTTCTGCAGAGGTGCTCGAATCAATGCACTCCACTACAGCATACCCACAGGATATTCAATCAATTTTAAAACTCACTGAATTGGGAAAAGGGCATTTATTCAAAAATTAATAATTATTTATTGGGAAAGCCAAATTAACAACATCTTTCAAGTTAGTTTCCTTTCCTCAATTGTATGTTTTCGATCTTACATTGTTTTACATTGTTTCCAAGCCTAATTACTAGTCAAATCAAGGCTAACACTATTTTTAATACCGATTTACAAATCATTATGAAGGCCAATATTATTTTATACTATTTACAAAAATTAATCTAGCACATTTCTGGAACATTTTATAAAATCATATCTGATATGCTTGAAATATTATTAATTGCTGTTATAATCATAATGGCTGCAAATGTGTTAGGCACGTATTACACTTAATCAGACCTTTTAAATGAGGTGCCGCGTGACCCTTTTCCATCAAAAAACATCTAAGGCGGCGCGGAGCGGCCGTCTTGAAATTTTGATTGACCTCACATGGCTTAAAAGCTAAAATTGGTGTACATACTTTATTACTGTAAAATTTTACTAAAATATTTCGACGTATTCGAAAATTAGAGAGGGCGTATTTCTGGTCCTCGGTGTCTATGGTGGCACTCAAACTCAATTATTTTCACTTAAATTCCGAAATTTTTTTAACTGCATGCTCGGTTTTATCTATTATTGTCTGAAAATAACAGAATTTTCTAGTCGTATCATATTTTTTATAAATTTTGAGAAGAAACTGTTTGTGCCAGTCGAACTTACGATTTAAGTATGGGCCGAAGGGCTTACTTTAAGTATTGTTTTTTTATTAAAGACGTAGATGTGACTGTTTTACCCACTGGGCAGTATGCAAAGACTTCAAAATGTAGAGCTTGACACTGAACTGTGACTGGACAACTTTAGAAAATTATTCTAAATACTTGAACTTTGAAACACTAATTTTAGACAACTTTTAAAAAATGCAGGTCATTAAGTTCTAGTAAGGAGTCTATAGAATTGACCCGGGAAAATTATAATCAAATAAATGTTATATCCGAAATCGTTATACTACATGAGTACTATGTTGTACTTATGCCAGTTTCATATAAATCCACAGCTTTTTATTAAGCTACCCAATATCATCATAGATCGGTTTTTTACTTTAAATAATAAACATAAAGAGTACTAGTGCTATATTTTTTTAAATGCGTAAAAAAATGTGGAAACACAATATTGGCAATATTAATTTGTGGAACAAAAAAAATTTGGTTAAAAAATGTGTCTAATTCAATTGTTTATTTATGTAAAATATGTGCTGGTCCATGCGAACTATTTTTAAGTAAAATTGCAGATCTATGGCGATGCAACTGATCGGAGCGGCTACTTTATGAAATTGTTCGCCGTATAGTCAAACCTGTTGAAAAGAGTGTTATTAATTTATTAAACTCGCCCTTTTGTCGCATCGTCGGCCGTCCACAATAAATCTTGCGCAAATGAAAACGCTGAATAAAGACCATCATTTGCATGCACAATGCAAAGTGCTTTGTGTGCCCCAATCAGGCTATGAGACGGCTTTTTGCGTACCCCTTTCGCCGTGTCCACTCTACAAATTGATATTTCGCTACTTTCGCGTCTGCGGAGGTAAACAAAGCTTTGTCTCGCCGAAATAGAGCTCGGCTCACATGAGTCAATCTTGTCCATTATTCTCCTGCTAACTTAGTTTGGAAGTTGCGCTTGCACGTTTAGAGCGAGCATTGCGGAGACAATGTAGCAATCAATAGGGTAATGAGAGGACACTATATCTAATTATCGATGCGGTCAGCTCCATCCTCGCCGGGGGCACAAGACGCTGCTTTTAATGGAAGCATCCCCCATTCCTCGGCGTCGAGCCGGAGCTGCATGTGCGTGGAGCGTCCATTAGCACCTTGGAGGAGCGTCAGTCGCGATTCCTCCACTTTCGGAACTCACACTTCAGCCTGTCAGTGCTCCATCAGCCTTATCGCCCTGTCGAACCCGTGTAATGACTTCGGCGGGCCATTGTTCACGATGTAACGGCGATTGACGAACATTAAAGAGCATTGTCAAGTCAATCACGGATGCGTGTCGTCGCTATCGCCTCGGCGCATCGCGTCCCACGTTTTGGTCCTTCGAGCCGGGTGTCCTGCCGCGGCCCAAGCCGATTAACAGTTATTAGGGCACCTAAGCAAACAGAATTTGAGGGCCATTGTCTCGAACAGAAGCACGAGGGAAGTCCGCTAGTCCGCAGACCTGCCTGACGGCCTGCTCTACCTGAGTATGCTTATATGTCCCCCACCGGCCCATTCTTACCTTCATGTGTATGTGATCAGTGTAAGAAGCGGAGTCTTCGGGAGAGCACGCGAGGCTGCGAGAGTGTACTTCATGAATGGGACTGATTAAGGGCTCTGCACCCTCCTAGGGCTCGCGTGCAGCTTGTGCCAGTGCTCCGTAGGCAACCTCGGCACTCTGACAGTGACACCTAAGTACAAGTCCAAACGTGTAACTCTATCCTCAAGGATAATTAGTGGTTGATATATTAGTACATATGTCGTAGTGCCGCTCGTTATCAAGGTCTGTTATTGTTTATGTGGTTGCCACGGACCGATTGTTCCTCCGACTGTGTTAACAAGTGTGTGAATTCTTCTCCGCTTCTGGCAGAGCACCTGCTGGATAATTGGGAACACTTTCGATGCCAGTGACACAGTCGATTCTCCTGGATATTGCAATTTTATGCGGCTGTATTGTAAAAATGTAGAGACCTGTTAGATCAGCAAACATTCAACAGGTAAGATGCGAAATTTCCAAGTGCCGTTGTAAACACTCATCACGTGGCTTCAAATCTGCAAAGCAACAAACAATATCTCGATGGGCGTAAAAGCAAATCAGCTTGCAGGTTTTAAATTATATATGTGTGCAGTAAATATAAATAGCGTCTATAGAATTTAACATAAACTTCAGTTGGTAGCTTTAACTGTCTAATCACTTATATAGTACATAACCCTCAAAAATCTGCAATTTTATATCCTACAAACGAGAACATTTCATATTTTTAAAGAAGATTTATTATAAAATCAATTTAATGCAAGAAAAATGGAATCGCTTCAAATTTTATCATAAGCCCTTACAGATTTTAGCTATAGTTGCTGGATAATTTTAGTTCGTAGCTTCTGGTTTTATTCTTCCATTCCCAAATAATTTACACAGTTGCATCAATCTCCTGCCAGTAGGTACTAAAATTCAATCAACTCGAAGCAAACCAAGGAACATGCATATCGAAATTTACCATAAGCCGCTCCCGATTATTTTGAATCTGTTCTGTTTTCGCCTCCGTTACTTGTATGGATTATTGTTGCAAAACAAGTCAAATATTTGCAGGCGTTCAATTTAACTTAATTGAAATGCATCAACCATGTTTTGCAGAGAAAACGCAAACTTTAACCAGCAGCTTCTACCATTCCCAAAATAATTCAATGCAAGTTAAAGAAATTTTCTTTCAAAATTTACCATAAGCCCTTTTAGATTTTCTCAGTGTCAGTTGCATGTAAACAGCTTGCAATGTTGAGCAAATCGTTAATTTAACCCATCCGTTGTTACTACGATGCACATATTGCCAACCATTTTAAACTTATCATTTTATGCCTATCAGAAATTATTCCATCATCCAGAACAATATAGGTATAAATAGCGCCACGTTGAGTGCGTGCCCAAACAAGGTAAAATGCAATTATAAACTGGCCGCTACATTAGTTATCGCAATTTTTTCCTCAAGTCTGTAATGCAGCTAATAACAATTGGCTGCTGATATTGGTCGACATTTTTTATGTAGCGTTTCTCTTATTTATGCGTTTTCTTCTGTACTTTTATAACTTATTTAGGAAACAACTTGATGGATTTAGTGGTATTAAGCGTTCTCAGTAAATAATCGTTTAGGTCATTCAGGTGCTTTATTAAGCTGACCACTAATTACACCTTTCGGTAATGCAATTCTTAAAAGCAATTTTTGCTTTCTCGGGCTACCGCGATGATTAATAGTATTGTAGTGGATACTAAAGATTGCACAAATGCTTCTAAGAAGATGGTTTTTAAACAAAGTTGCTTTTAACAACTGAATGCTGTTACAAGCAGGCGGCGCTTGGAGAAATCAAATGTCTAAAATAGAAAACTACATTCTAACAAATGTAGTAAAACTTGGCAGGTTTTTTATTTATTTATATTTTTTGTCAAGAATTAAAAAAAATTAAGTAATTAATGCACCTGGTGTAAAACTACATATATCGAACAGTTTTCCGCAGTCTGAATAACTTTTATATGCGTAATTACGTATTAATGCAGAAATAGGAAATCAAATAATGCAACGTTCTGTACTGTATTTCTTAGTTAATAGTAGCTAATACTATCAACACCATAATGTTCATCATTCTACATGCTTTTCATCTGTTCCTGACAGCTATTCAAATCAACATAAAACTGAAGTAGTTTGTATGTATTTATTTATCAAAACCTGATAAAACTATTCATGTTGAAGAGGTCTAGGCCTTAAAGCCTTAGGTTGTTAACAATTGGGGAATTGAGTGGTGTCAGCAATAGATTTGTGTGGCTGTCGAAGTCATTGGGGATCAAATCCGTGTTTTCTGATCTCAACTCAAACGTTTCACCGTTGAGCCACACTCTATAACTCTGTTATTATATACTCATTTACTGCTAAAAAAGTTAACCCACCACTACATCTGTTGAATTAAACGTAGTGTGTAGGTAGATATGATCTACTACATAGTTTTCCAACGTTCTACAAGTGTAGGCCAAAATGAGCTTGTTTCTAATGCAAAGGTGAATTAGTATGTTCTTATTCGGATCTACGAAAGTAATGTCATTAAAATAGATAGTAAAAAACATAAAGAAGAATCTTAAACGGGTACCTAAGTCAATTCCCTAACTTCTCATATTATATGACGACGTGTCGCCCAATAGCAGAAGATTTTTTAAAAATTTGAGTCGGTACCTACTTTTATAACTTGCTCTTTCTGTTACTAACTATTTTATCCTCAAACTGACTCATTAAGCACATTAAGGCCAAAAGTATTCAATATTTAAGCAACAATGAAATTATAATCTTAATCACTCTTCATAGCTACGATATAAATTAATTCCAGTATTGATTGATTCATGAAATTATTTAACACCTGTGGATAGCATAGATAAAGAAGGTGATAAGAACGATTACTAATTTATAGTTATTGTAATTAACAATAGCTGCACTCGCTATAGCATATTTTGATGCATCCAATAAGTGATATAAACTAAACAGAGATATTAATTCATCTATGTAATAATTATTGCAGACAGAAAAAAATTTATAATGTAAAACTCGAAATCCGCCTTTTCTGTTCAAAGTGAATAATACAAATAACAACATTCCTACTAGAGAGAATCGCGGCGTCTTCATTGATTCATCATGACTTTCTCTAGATTATATTGATAACCTCTGACTATACAACCCACACAATTCTAGAATTTCCACTGTCATTTTATCATTTACCAGGTATAGGGGAAAAACGCTTGAGCATTATTCAGCATCAGGCTTAAAAGTAGCCGCTTCCGATTTCAAGAACGAATCAAGCCTAAACCGTTGTGAAATTTCCCTCGCTGCAAACAACTTTTCCATTCTTGCCGCAGCAATTTAACCTAGTTAAGTGGGCAGTTAATTGTCGACATTTTATGATTTGGGAGAAATCGAACAATTAAAAAGTTTCTTTTGTCCGCTGATTCACCGGTTCGCGCAACTTGACTCACTGGACAGTTATTGTCGGATGGACCGTTAATGTAGCTGAGTACAATGTAACACACCATGCGAAATACGAGAGCCCCTTCTCTGGCACGTCTTAGAAAATCAGCACGACCAATAATGGGCGTCGGGGGCCATCGCTGCACGTGTTTTTTATTAATAAATTCGATAATAATCAACAAGGAACTGGCATTTTGATGGCGTGTCGGTTATTTCGGCTTCTTCCTATTGTAAAAACTCAGTTTTTTACAGCGACAATAAATAACGGAGCTAATTATAGAATTTTTAATAAAAGTGATGTTCGCTGTTGTTTTTTCGATATTTTGATAAAAAACGGCAGCGGTATTCGGACTGGCATGGCAATTAGCTGGGTAAACGACAACCGGCCAAGAAGCGATAGCTACCAAATTTATTCTAATTTAACTAGTCTTTTTAATTATCGATTAATTAAGATTTTTGTGGCCAGTTTTCGCAATTTGTTGCATTTGTGTCAGGCACATTGGAATTTTTTAGAGCTACGCTGAAAGAATGCCTAGGTATTTTCACCAAATAGCCGTTATCTATTAATATGTGAACCTCTACGAAAACTACACATTTTAATGATAATAATTCAGTTTTAAATATTAACAAAATTTCTCTAAAAATTAAAAATAGTAGTTTACGTAATAAGTCCGTAATGAGCATTTTTACAGGACGCGTAGGCTGAAATCTGAAAGCCTACAAGTCATATAAAGGGCGTTTCCGGATGAGTTACGTACACAAATTTTCCTACGACGGTTTTGCATTCTACAGATACATTTAGTTTCCCAATTTGACATTTGTCAGTTTTAGCCAATCAATAGTATGATTATTAGAATGGAGAAAATGCTCAGTTTGCTCACCCATTTGAGCGAATAAAGTAAATACTTTCCACACAAGAGTAGGAAAAATCTATTTCATATCTGAAAAACAATCATTCCTCAAATCCTCAAAAATTATTGGGGCTTCCTGCAAGTTTACAGGCAGCTATTTATTATATGTTAGCATCACATCATCATCAAAAACTGGCAATAATAATATATATAATCCGCAATTAATATTTATAATTGAGATCCAGTTCTTTGCATGAATGGACGATTAGTGTCTTAATTGTGTTAACTTTTTGCTGCATGACATGGCAACGCATCGGACTCTGGAAAATTAAATCAAGGCCAAATCCATTGATATTTTTAATGTATTTATTTGTTAGGATTTTAGCATACATAATATTCTCGTCCAGCATTATTATTTTGTTGTCGGTCGTACAAACATTAGCGACGTTTAGGCTACATATGAGAGGGCTAAAATTCTTGATTTTCTCTAAAATTCAATCGATTTTTTTTTAGAAAACATCAACAAGTACAGATTGGTTGGCTTTCTTCAGTTTTTATACTAAGTAGCACGGACAAATACTATCAAAACAGTAATCACATGTATTGTAACCCATTACCTCTATTACACTTCCTATGCGATATGAATGGTGGTCGACACCGCAAGATACAAGAGATTGTGAATGAATACATATTCGTATTCATGATGTATAGTGGAGTTAGAGGGCCTATATAATAACTTAGACAAGAGTAGGTAAAATTCCTTCATCTTTCAATCATTTTTTGATCAAAATCTGTCATTGGGGGTAGATTAATGTTTAAAAACCTGGTTTAGATATTTAGTATACTTTTTCATTTATAGATTCATTGCATTTTTAGTAACTAGAATTTATTAACATCGTCAAATCCAAGTCATATACACGCTTAATTTTTTATTTTCTGATTATTATTAGCCGTATTAAAACTGTATTAGAAATTAGTTATTTTATGTACGATGGATCAATAATCTTCGTTCTTTACAGCTCAATTTCAGGCCTAAAGCAATTTTTTCGCCTGTTAAATGATGTCAGCGGGCGTAAAAGAATTTTACCGCTCGCTGACGTCATTTCAGATATTATTTATAAACACGTATTAATGAAAACCATACCTATTTACAAAAGTACTCTTCGACTAAATTAATTATAAGAATTTCCCAGTTTTCATTTCACAACGTCTTATATAAGCTGAATCTACCGTTTTAAACGATTTCGATCATACCATCGGGAACATAGAAAAGTGAACTTATACACATTTTATGGGATATATTAATGTTGTGGTACTGACTTTATAATCATCTAGGTAAAATCTACTACGCCCCAAGTATACTAACAAACAAGTTTGATCGAAACATTTATCATTTCTAGTTAAAAAATTATTAGTACTTCACTTTTCTATGCTCCCGATGATACATAAAGTTTTGTATGCACCTCAGGTATAACCAGCGTCTTTGTCCTTTGTCATGGCACATAGCATTCACGTCGCATGCCAAAAACATAAAACATAAATAACTATTATAGCAAGTTATAAAGACAACAAATTAATTGCAGCATAACGTTCATCGAACTAATTAAATTTTTCTATATAAATACAATACAATCAGCCCCATATATTTCTATATCGACAATAATTATTTTTACGTTACTCTAGGAATTATGTGCTCTGCTATATTTTCATTCAATTAACACATCTTAAATAGTTTTTTGAGCTTTATACATTATATATAGAGTGTTTCATAAGTAAAAGATGAGACTTCTGGAGGTGCATCGTAACGTAAAAAGAGGCCTAAAACTCCTGCAAGGCTTGTGCACGTTAAAAATTTGAGAAAAAATTTTGAGAGCCGCCGATTGTGTCGTAAAACTGCATATTATTAAGGCTTTTGTTACTCGCCTGCTTTTAAAAACATGCCCCTTTACGAAAAATTCAACAGCGCTTATAATATATTTAATAGTATTTAACATTACTAGCTGGGTAAGAGGGTTTTTACTGGCGAATAGAAGGATATGACTGGCGAGCCGCATTGTTGAATATTTTATTTGTTCCTCACTTGTAAATAACTAGAAATTTACCATTTATTCAAAATGTCAAACTGACAAGCAACTAAATTCATCAATATGACACATACTAAGGAAGACAACTCTGGCTTTGCACGCTATCATTTATCTATGAACACGCTTGTAAAATTTTACTGGCTAGCCAGTAAAAAATTTACTGGCTAGCCATTTTCAAGGTGAATACAGTGACTTGATAAATTGATGTTTACAAGTGAGGAACAAATACAATTTTTTAACATTGTTTTATAAGAAAACTACGAATCTGAGGTAAAAATCGTTGAAGAGTTTTAAACTTCTTTTTACCTTCAAAGGTCGGCTTACGGAACACCCTGTATATCGTGAAATCTTAACTACACCAATTACACCGTCATTGATAAGAAAGAACAATTTACTCCGACATGTAGATTTATTAAAAAAATAGGGAATTTGTATGCATTTCTGTCAATTTTTCTTTCAGTTATTATTGAAACGGTAACTCAACAGCAAGATAAGAAAATTTATCGATTTTCAAGAAGCTTGATTGGTAAGCATTCAAAGTAAATAATAAATATTAACATAAATAACTCGACGCTCGTCCCATAATTTATATACGCTACTTATTAACAGCAGCTTTAGCTTATTACATGCATGGCTGCTCTGTTAAGCCCAAAAATAAAAGTTGTGTGATCTCAACGTAACCAGCGTGAAGATCGGCTGAAAAGTATCGAAATTAAAATGTTCCAGTTTAAATTCCGCCGCGCTATCGTTATTACCCTAATTGCAAAACTTTTAGAACGTGCACAAGCTGAGGACACATTAACTAGACCAGATTTTTAATGTGGCGCTAATCAATATTTCGGCAGGACTACTTTGTAATGGCGAAACCGTTGCCTAATCGCATCTTATCGCTCAGCAAGCAGGGCAAGCAGAACTGGCGTCTTAAGATAACCAATAGGCGTGCTAAAGCAATCGCTAACTTACGTGCAATTAGATACAGCGCCAGCGGCGTCTGCGGTGGTGTGTGTGCGTCGACTGAGCGTCTCGACGTTGGTGTCCTCCGTCTGAAAGCTCGCGGTTGTCAGCCGGTGATTTACACCGGTTCACCTGCTCTTCCGCTTCATCTCGGCCCACTTGCAGCATCCGGTTACACTGCCCTCTCACCAGACTGAAAGTAAAACGAACATTTCATGGTAATTTCAGCGGCACCCGCACCCGCGCGGCGTTGCAAAAACGCGCGTGAGAGACGCGTGAAAATATACGACTCTGGACGCATTTTGATACCAAAATGAAATAATCGTTTAGTTTTAAAGCTCTTAAGATTTCTCGGCTTTTTCTAGTAGTAAAACAGTGATAGAATTTGATTTAAGGTAAGTTCAACTGTAAAATGTTTTGTAGAAATTTTTAAAAAATAATAACTGCCAGGAAATGCATTGTGTTAGTTCTCATCAAAATTAAAATACCCCTAAAAGAACTAAAAACTGCAGATAGATCTTTCATTATACGATTTATTCGTTATGCTCCTAAAGCGACTTGAAAAAATTCTATGTAATGATATGAAATGTAATGTTCGTAAATTAAACATTCGTAAACCTAAAACTGTTTAGTGTTTATGTACCTTTCCTTCGTCTAAATATTTCGGGGGATAAGACACTAAGTTAATACAATACAAGACAAGATATCGAAATAAATCAGCATTCAATGTTTCTGTTTTTTTTTCTTTATTTCAGTAATGTATATTTCTACAAATCTATATTTAACATGTTTATTTTCGTAATCCTTTTCGCGAAGTGATATAAATACCTGTCATCTTCAACAGTCTAATTTTTAGTCAGATGCTCATGAGATATCTACGGAGTTTCGAATTTAAATTAGTAAGATCTAAAACTGAATCTCTACTTAATTTTTTTCATACAAATTGAAGTTCAGTAGATTTTGACCTTTTAAATTAAAAAATATGTATCGATTTGAAGAATGTTTTTTGCTATCAAGGTAGTACAATCAGTGGCGGCTTGTGGATATTTTTTATGGTAGAGGCGACATAATGTAAAATGCACTTTCCACCCCCTCACATGGCGGATGCCGGATGTGTAACGCACTCTAATAACTGCGTGATAAATAGAAGGTATTTTAAACCAAGTAATAATTGATACAATAATATAATGAAAATTAAATAATACCTTTTGCAAATAAATGTGATCAAATGTAAAGGTTAGTGTTTGCGACATTGCGATCTTGTTTACGTAAAAATTCCAATTCTTCATCTGTAGTCGATGAAGTAACCTACGTGCGAAAGTTGTGAGGATCAGTAATCATCTTTGAACCTACCTTATTCGCCGTTCTCTCCCCGCTGCAGTCTATAAACGGTCAAAACGCTGAGCCACTTCGACTGGTTCCAATACGTTCGCGATAGCATTAAAAATTACTCGTGCTCAAATTAAAAAAGTCTAATGACTGATTTGTTATGGTACAGTCATGACTCCTTGGCTCCTTATAATAAGTCCAACTGAGTACAACAAAATATAGTGTAATAGCGTGTTTTCGCAAATATACTAGTGCTCTAGTTTAAATTCTGTCGATCAACATTTTTAATTATTTTCAAGCTATAATGTAACCGCCGCGACAACTAAGACTATTGTAGTATCAAGTCCAATTTATCTGTGCATGGATGCTTGCCTATAAACGAAACTGATTTTGTTTATTGAAACACAAGTTGTTCCTCTGTGTGCATTATAAAAGTAAATGCACCACGCATGTTCAATTATATAAAAACAAGCAGTCCAGTGAGACAAATGTCTCATTTAAAAAAACAAAAAAGACCGTTTTTCAAATAGAACGCGTATTAAATAAAAACTGTACCCAGACCTGGAAGGTGTCAAAGTGGTTGCCTAACCGATCGACGTTTTTATTTAATACGCGTTCTATTTGAAAAACGGTCTTTTTGTGATTTATCGAAAACCGGAAGTGTCACGTGACTGAAATTCGGTTCCTGAGCTGACATGACCATTCCAAACATATAACTGTAATAACTTTTTTCTCCATCTCTTACGGTTTGGCTGCTGAAACAGCGTCCCGGACGGACGGACGGACGGACAGACAAGTCTATTAGATAAAGGATGCCGCTTTAGCTACACAAAAGAAATTAGATACCACCATAAAAATATAAATATTTTCCCCTAAACAATTACCTTTTTCATTTCTGAAACTGTAGTTAGTTATCTACAACAAACAAAAGAATATCAATCTACAAGGCCACAAGTCGGAAACTTGATTTTAGACTTTACGGGCACGTTGGGTTTTAGGTAAATTGCTCGAATGCAATTGCTCGAAAACGAATTGCTCGAAATCAGTTGTTCGAAAGTCAATTGCTCGAATATGACTTTGCTCGAATTGCAAGTTTCTCGAACAGCAATTTCTCGATTATCTGTTGCTCGAAAAAAATAAAGTTGTGAAATAGCCTTAACTCGAATCAGTTAATATCAAATATAACACAAATTACAAATTATAACCTTTATTAATAAAAAATAGGTATGGGTAGACTATGCGATTAAGGTAAAAATTATAAAAACCAAATATTATATGTTTTTAATATGATATGTTATGTGCTATTCCACACGGGCATAATCATATATATGTCTGTCATGTCCATAATTATTCACTAATCTTAAAAGTCTCTGTGCACTGCCACGATATATTCTTCGACTTATGGTGTGTTGTTGACTGCTGATATATTGTTCTATCCGTAATTCGTTCAAACTCTACTCCCTCTTTAATGCCGAAATAAATTTCCAAATGTTAAGACCACATAAATTCTAGCAAAACATTTTCGAGAAATTGCGGTTCGAGGAACTTGTATTTCGAGAAAAGTTACATTCGAGCAATTTGATTTTCGAGCAATTGATTTCGAGCAATTACATTCGAGGAATTTGTCGGAGACGGGCACGTTGAACACTGCCTCGGTCGCAGGAAAATTTAACGTGATACCAAAGAGCTCTTTTGTAATACTACAATTGTCGCAGTTGCCTGCCGGAACCTGTGTAGTCTTCATGATATGAAACCATTTTAACGAAACGTGAAGTGACGTTTCTATGAAGTACGAAAATGCACCCTTTTTCAATAAGAAAAACTAAGTTTCGTAACAATTGTCTGTTAAGCATTTTAAGCCCTTTTATCTGTTAATTTGTGGGAGATTCTATCAAATTTTCTGATTCCTTAAATAAAACGCAGACAAGAATTTTGAGCTTACTATATTCTGTGTGCAAATTTTTACGTGATTGACTGTCCATAGACCTGAAAAGATTTAGAAAAATAGGACAGTAGTAACGTTTCGCAAAGCATAGCTTTTACATAAATTGATAAGCAATGTCTATGAAGAACAAGAATTTTTAAATTTAAATATCCTTTTTTATGCAATTGGTTATATGACTTATATATCTAAACTAAACCGGAAATGTTTCTTACTAAATGAGTAGGTGTAAAAGTTGTATATAATGGGCGAAAATACATCGAACATGATTTTACATATTTGTGAAAACTAAAAATGTATATGTATCGTAAATAGTTGTGGTCCTAAATTAGAAGCTTGTGGAATTCCAGTTTACAGAGCCATGTAATCTGGAAAACTTTGAAGTAACTATAAACAATCCTCTACGGAAGCCTGATTGTAGTAGTAGCAGTATTTTTTGGGGATACTCACGTCTAGCAAGTAGGCCTTTATAGACCCTTTTTGCCAACCCCATGAACAAGGTCCAGGCATGCAGAATACCAGGTACCTTAGTCTTACTTAGATTTTTTCCGAGACTAAGGAGTTCCAACCTTAGCAAGGGATCTTTTACATGCCACACATCGTAGTAACATGGGACCCTCGGCTTTACATCACTTCCGAATGATGGCATTCTGTAGAGGTTTTCATCCACATTTTTTTAATTCTTAAAAACCTCACCGAGATCGGGGATCGAACTCTCGATCAGTAGCCAGAATACTTACCACTGAGCTATGGAGTCCGGCAAGCCTGATTGTACATCTCGTAATGTTTTATTGACACAAACATAGGATTGAATTTGTGAAAACATATTTTTTCTAGAATTTTAAAAACACAAATGAAATGCTTATTGATCTCAGGTCTTTTAATTCAAGAATATTTACTATTTAGGGTAATGGTATGACTAAGCCTTTTTTTAATTTTCTCAATTCTCAATTCCTCTCTAGGATAGCAAAGTTTGATTTGATTGATATTAACCCCATCAATTCCTTTTCCTTTTAATCCGACTAGATCAGCAATATTAACACTGTGAAAATCGTTGACTTTCTTTACTTTGCCGTTTTTATTAAAATCTAGAAGATTATTGTTATCATTTCTTATGTTTGGTACATTATTTATAAATCTGACTTATTAAGTATTCTATATGGCATTGTTGTCTTTCAAAATATTCACATCCTTGTTTTCTATTTCTTTCTAGCTAAAGTAACATAATTTCTTATAGATTTATAATATTCCCAATGTATTAATAACTTGCAATGTTTATAACGGGTGATCAAACAGTCTTCGAGTCCCGGGCGGCTATAGTATAGTTCCTAATTTATGAATGCAACTATGTCACTTGGCAATCAAACTTGATATTTAACTATAAACATAGTTGCATTCATAAACTAGGAACTATACTATAGCTGCCTGGGACTGAGACTTTTTAAAGACCGGTTACTTATTATATACCTGTCGTATGCCTAATAGTATCAGTTATCCATAACTTTCATTTGTCGGCAATTAAACTATATTTAAAGAAGCATGCAAATCCACTATATGTTTGGTACATTATTTATAAATCTGACTTATTAAGTATTCTATATGGCATTGTTGTCTTTCAAAATATTCACATCCTTGTTTTCTATTTCTTTCTAGCTAAAGTAACATAATTTCTTATAGATTTATAATATTCCCAATGTATTAATAACTTGCAATGTTTATAACGGGTGATCAAACAGTCTTCGAGTCCCGGGCGGCTATAGTATAGTTCCTAATTTATGAATGCAACTATGTCACTTGGCAATCAAACTTGATATTTAACTATAAACATAGTTGCATTCATAAACTAGGAACTATACTATAGCTGCCTGGGACTGAGACTTTTTAAAGACCGGTTACTTATTATATACCTGTCGTATGCCTAATAGTATCAGTTATCCATAACTTTCATTTGTCGGCAATTAAACTATATTTAAAGAAGCATGCAAATCCACTATATGAACTGATAATGTTATTTATGTAAGACCGTGCGGAATTTGTCACTTTATACCCTATCGTTAAGGACATAACGTATAACTTTACAGTCCAAGGGGCTTAAAGTATCTTACGCCCTTGTTACGTAATAAATATTGTAAGAAAATCTACTTTTAATCTACGTCGTTTATATTAAATATGTTTTACTATGTAATCAGGTCATTATAGAAACGCTCGATATCGAAGATATTGTTAACAGCATGGAGTATCATGATCAAAGAAGTGCTTGTTTCTATTAATGTAAGTAGTTGAAGTTTAAGTTAAACTGCATGACTGAAAATCCAACGCATCACCTGTAAAAATGATCTGAAACTAATGATGCCGACAACTTGAACTTACATATTTCCTCCTGCCTGCAACAAGTAGCAAATAATTACCAGCAATTACAAGCCCCCATGCGCAAGCACGGTTTGTTCTGTTACTTAAACACAGTGATAAATAATATTCGCCGAGCAATTAAACGTCGAAGCACTGCAATTTGATAATTAATATTCAGTCGCTGTACTGCCCGCGTAATTATAAAGTTCAGGTAAATACATGAAGAGCCGAATCTTCTTAATTAATATTTGTTACGTAGGCAGGTTATGCAAGCCCCGAGTTGATTGTGAGCAGCAGTCATTACGGCTTCGCTCTGCTTGACGTCCGAGAAAAATATGGGCTTTTCAACTTTTTCAATTGTCTCTGCTCCGCTCAAAGAGGGAACGAAATGGTGTAAAAGTATCACAAATATACTTATATAGCGATGCTATATTTTTCTGCTACGAGACCTGTGTGAAAAGTGAGTAATTTAGATGTTAGAGGTAACAAACGCTTACAAATTGTATAAAATTACTGACATCACGCAAGCGGCCACGATAATTAGTCTCTCTCTTTTCTGCGTTATTTACATTATTACAATTTTGCTCATTATTTCTCCTCGCACAGCTACTAACGTGCATAGGACTTGTTAGAAAATGGCCCGCATAATTGTGTAATTGTTATAAAACAACAAATTGCTACAACTATCTTAAAATTGCAGTTTTAAATGCGCTCAAATTTAACTAACTCGTATTTATAACATCTGGTAATTAGTTTTTATTTATTATATTATCAGTTAACGAATATTGATTGCTGAAGGACAAGAAAATTGCAAAAATTATAATTTTTTATAAAGTGCATTGCAAGGGATGCTCGGAGTCTTGGCGACTAACATCCCTATTACCATCAGGGGTATTTCTTATTAATAATAAAATATTTAAAAATGGTTGAACTTTTGTGTGAATTTGTGCTCACTCAACACGTTTGTCAGTTATAATTTATACTAACTAGTCACACATTCTGATTAAAGAACTGGAAGAACTTTATCAAATTGCCAAGATCATTGTTTTTTCTGCCTGTTGCTCTTACAAACATTTGGCAGTATATTGATAATCAAACTTTAGTAAAAAATTTGTTTACTAATTTAACTAAACAAAAAAGTAATTATAAGAGTAGTAGTGCGGCAGCGAAACTGGAGCAACCTGTCAATCAAACTATTAATTCCGCGAATTTAATCCGCGATTCCGCGAATAAATCCGCGGTTTGCCCTAATTAATTTCGCGGTTTGCTCTAATTATTCTTCATATGTGCTACTGATTAATCACATATGAAGTTTGATATGTAATTTACATATGTGCTACTGATTAAATTACGCGCGGCCATTTTTTATTTGCTTCCGGAATTACGCGACGGAGCGCATGAATGGATTAACACGATTTCCATTCGCCCTACCTACTATAGGAATCTTCCATATTTTTTTTCTAAGTTCCATTATTTGAATTTTAAACTTCCCGGGTGTCAGCAGCCACCTTGGTTTTCTGCGCGCGCACCTCTCGCTGTAGTCGTTTTTAATTTTGAATTTTCGCGGAAATATTTGAAATTCAAACTGTTGGATCTATCTCGCTCTTCGAAGCTGCTGTCTCTCTCTTGCATTCACTCGCGGAAATATTTAAATTTAAAAAAGCTATTTGCGTCGGACCCGAGTGGGAATCGAACCCTCTACGTTTGCATACACATTGGGCTCACATCGATCGATGCCTCTAGACCACGGAGCGCTACGGGATTTAAAGGGTTTGAGCGGTGTGCCATCCCGCTTGAGTACCGCTATGCTGTCATATTATAAAATTATTTATTTCCTGAAAATTATAATTAATAACAGATGAACTGCATTGTGCATAATTTAGAACCATAGTAATATTTTTAAAAGGCGAAATAATTATTTTAGTCCCTTATATAAATACACGCATTCTGACTATGCTAGCTTTCTCTTTCAAAGTTTTGACGTCATTGCATAGCGGGCTGTAAATTTTAACCGACAAAATGCATTGTTACCGGGGGATTGTATCTGCTGGAGTTTAGACTTTTTATAATAGAAATTAAATAAATGAACTGAATCACTCAAATGGGTTATAACGCTCAGGATCAAGCGGTCTCTATTTAATAAATGTGTTTTACAATCAACCATTGTTTTATTTGCAGACGGTATAGAAAATCTATTTTATTTTAAATAAACGTTGTACCACACAACCTATTTTTCAAAAATTTAGATTATAAGAATAGGGAATGTTTAGCTTATTGTGTTTAAAGGTTGGTACAATTTAAAAAAAAAATTAGATTTGCAACAGCTGTTGCTGTAATTAGTGCTTTTATTTTTATAATATGAGTGACGTGTATGCGTGGATTAACGATATTTCCATCGTTCTCTGCCTGCTATATAGATGGAAATTTCCTCTCGAGTTCTTGGTCAATCGAATATATTCCGGCGAAATGCTGTAACATATTTAAATTTATGTTGCTATGCGTGCTTACAAAAAGACGTTATGGAGCAATCAATTAATTGATCTAATTAAATTCGCGGTTGTCAAATAATATCAAATTTTAAACTTTGAACACAACAGTTTTAAAATATTGCTCGGCTAACATAAAGAAGATATACGTATTGCTTGAGTAAGAAAGAGATAAACATAGTAGCAAATATTGGAGAAGGCTTGCCTAATTTTAATTATGACATTTGTCAACTAAACATGCCTAGTACTAATAGAAATAATTACTTTATTTTTATAATCTGCTCTTTTATAATATCGCTGCGGAACTTACGAGACGTTCTTTATGTTTACTTTAGAAACCCTTAACCCTTTTCATTTAAATCGCGAAATCCGCATAAATATATTACTATAAAAAATCGCGAAAAGTGTTGAGTAAATAAATGCAACGCATTGTAAAGCCGTAAAACTTTTAGTTATTGTACGTTTACAAGATGGGTCTTTTGACAAA
>OW679197.1:124686251-124719953 GCA_940337035.1 Agriotes lineatus | reverse complement strand
TCTATCTTCAAAAATTAATGAATTACCAACACCAAATAAGGCCCTCAGTGTCCGACAGTTCTACGAATAGAAAGTGTGAAGAATTTGTGATTTAGATCAGGCTACCAAGTAAGACAACTTGACAATATTAAAACGTTATCAACTAACGAAAGGTTACTTGAATTCGAATAATAACTGAACCACATTAAGTGTCATATAATAGGTCTAAACGAATTCCGAAGGAGTCAGATTACCTTAAAGTCGAGAAATGCATTTTACCTACAAAGGTAAACAAAAGTCTTCAATGAAAGGAGCTGAGTTTATTGTCAACGCAAGCTTCGTAAAGCAGTTTGAAAAATGGTGCGGCGATACAGTTCAAGACAACAGCAAGTATTTAATTGTGGGTGATTTCAACTTCCGATACAATCATTGCCTAGTTCTAACAAATCTGGAAATGTTAGTGTTACTGTGCAAATTCCACAAATTTGTGAACATAACTTAACCGATGTCACGTTACGAAAAAATGAGCAAAAGGTAATATTACGACTTATGTAAATTATTCGCAAGGAAAACTGCTTGATAAATTGAATACATATAACCTTGTCATATTAGTAAATAATAAAATGTAAACAACGCTACCACACATATGGTCAGCATAATACAGAATTCCATAACTGACATCGTTGACAACAAAGCAATTGTGGCCAAAACAGAAAATCTATGGTTTAACACTGTCTTGGCGGTAAATCCAGGCAAAACGCAATCAAATGTATAGGACAGCAAAACTCACAAAAATACGCGAGCCTGGGTAAACTATAAATATATTTTAAACACTTTTACAATAATGAAATTAAGGACAGGAAAACCAATATTATGAAATTGAGCAGAAAAATATTGTGGAAATCCTAAGCAGATGTGGAAAACTAGGAAATATTTAATGAAAGGGCGAACAAAGACTTCTAATATTTTATTTGACTGAAAAGATATTAACAATGTTCAGAATATTTCTAAAAAATTGAATCAGTGCTTTGTAAATAGCATATTAGAGTTAAACAATTTCGTTACTACATATGACAGTTTTGAAGAACCTACCTTTCCGGATAATATTATTGCTTCTTCAGAATTTAGATTATGTTAGGCGATGATTAAGTAAACTTAATGATCTAAAAGTTTTTTTTTTAATTTTGACTGCTAGAGTAATATTTACAATCTGCTTTAGATGAAAATTAAGTAAATTAGTTGACTTGATTAATGACATGTGGGGATGTATCCCTTCAATGAGGAATTCCCTCTATATTACAGGTAATCTAGTTATTCAGGATATATTAAGAATTAAAATCTTGTCGTTAGATCTAGAGAATGAACTCTTTTAAGTCTGTGTAATGACTCACTGTTGTCTAATAGATTCACTGCTAACGAGTTTGGATAAGGTTCAAGACTAGATTGATAGCGTTCACTATTGCACTTCACTTCTGCTTTGACAGTTTTCATGCGAAAGCCATTTTTCACGTACCATGCGGCGTTGGTGAGTTTTGGATTGGAAGCGCTGCAAGATTTCCAAATTTGAGGTGCTCGCAGTACCCCAAAGTTGAATACAAAAATAAAATAGTACTTAGTTAAATAGATACATTATTTATTATTTAGGTAGATATATGACCTTACACCTGCAAGGGTAGAAAGGTCCTAGGATTAAGTAAGTAAGTAAGTAGGTATATGTATATATATAATTTTATTTTTATGTTTTCCGTTTTTTTTAAATGAAAACCTTGACAAAACTATTGCGATTTGTGCTTGCCCCCCCCCCCCCCCCCCCCCCCCCCCAAACAAACAAAATCTGAAATGACGCTCCTGTAATGAATATATGTGGTTTGAAAGTTATGTCGGCCATCGACTACATACTTCAATCAGTGCCAGTCAAGCTACATGGAAAACACCTTGGGTGTACCCCAAGGCTCTGCCTTGAGTCCATTATTGTTTATTTTATATATAAATGATTTGAAATGAAATCTAAAGTATTGCACCATAAATCTGTGAGTATAGATGATACCTTAGTGACAGTTACTGACGAAGATGTTAGAAATGCTGTTAATAAAATTAACATAGATTTAGAAATTATTTATAAGTGGTTACAAGTTATATTATATATATATTTTCTGTGTTATCCCTGCATTGTTTTGAGAACCCCCTTGAAGGAGGTGCCCACCGAACTCCCGTTTCCTCCGAAGGGACCGGCATATGTAACGCTAGCTCCCGTTTGAATCCGATTAATTCAATATTAAATAATATTTGCTGATTTAAACGTCGCCGACCTTTAGCGTTATCAAGAACCCGGCGTGTCCCAGCAAGATAAGATAGCGCCGACCGAAGTTCCGCGCAAACAAAGGTATGACGCGCGCCGTTTCTCCCCACCTAACAGCATTTCAAGACCTATAAAACCAGTTGCAGAGTGTATTTCAAGAGAGATTCCCCAGAGATTTCCAAGAGATACCTGATTCTCCTCCAGCAAACACCTAGTCCCCGATCCTTCATCCTGCCCTGTTCAGAGAGTCCCTCCACCAAGCCGTCCTGAGGCTGAGTTTAATTCAGTGGTTCTATAAGAACGCCTGGAACGCCAGTTAATTATCCTGAAAATCCCTGACAACTGAGTTTAATTCAGTGGTTTCTATAAGAACACCTGGAACGCCAGTTAATTATCCTGAAAATATCCTACGCCGAAACCCGTTGGTCAAATAGCAATTAACGTAATGTCAAAATCCCAGCTCCCTTGTATTTTAAATTCACCACCTTGCTATTCAAGCAGAATTAGAAGCGTCGAGCTACCTAAGTAGAATTTACCTGAATTAATCCTTGAGAATTGCAGCGGCCGTCTTGCTTGGGAACTCGGCGGACCGTATTGATAGCTTCGCCAAAGAGTTCACCTGCAGGTGCCGGGGATTGTTAACCTCAAAGGTCACGCCGATTCGGAGTTTCGTTCTTCAAGCGAAGCCCCGTCGGGCGGCAAATTCCTCGGAGTATTTCACCACCGAACTGTAGTTACACGTATAGGGTGAGAACCCGCGTTAGCAGTTTTAATTTGTTATTTGTTTACAGAAGCCAGAATCTGCAGCTCGGCGAAATTTGACAGATTACACCGCGCAGTTCAACGCCGATCGGGAAGCGCCGACAATTCTCGACGCTTTCGAAGCGGAGCTCCTAGGAAGTCGGCAGACCCTGCCGGCACGGACGTGACGCGGGTTGCAGCAGCCGCAGGAACCGACAACGTTATTTCAAACCAAAAATGTTAATTTTGAACAATAGAAATCTCGTTTATTTCCTTACATGAATATTTACTTATGTACGATAGATATATAGAATAAATGTTATACAGGATACTCCGTTAGTGTGTTTTGCTTATTTATGGTATATCTGAGCTAACGAACGAACCCTAGCTCCGAAATATGAGCTAACCCGTGGTAGATAAATAGTACAACCCCTATAAGCAGGGGCGGATGTTACATGGCGCGTTCGAGCAGGAACGTGAACTCAGATATATGTACATAGATTGGCAAACACACACCTGCAGCTCCAGATGGCGCCCGAGTCCCGAAACCTTGAAAAATACCGAACCAGTAAATTTTGTTGTAATTTGAATAATGCACAAAACCTGTTTCAGCCTAGCCGTCCAGGGGAATCTACCAGAGCCCAGAAACCGAGATGTTTCAGTCTAGAATTCCCAGATACCCGTCCAGGTCCTGTCCGTTCCAGATAAGATCTTTCCGAGATCCCGTCCAGTCCAGAAAATCCTTCTCCAACTCTCCGGGGCCAGCAGCTTCACTGCTGGTACGGGATTTTGCGTCCCCGAGGTGCCTTAGCTAAATTGC
Source organism: Agriotes lineatus (assembly GCA_940337035.1). Lineage (NCBI taxonomy): Eukaryota > Metazoa > Arthropoda > Insecta > Coleoptera > Elateridae > Agriotes > Agriotes lineatus. Next base: position 124,716,114 of record OW679197.1, on the reverse strand, counting down.
CGACAATACTACGGACCGCCCGCGTAGTACCGTCTTCTGCAATGCCAGAAGAATTTCAGAAGGAATCCGTAGTCCGCAGTCCGCCTGAAAGACAATCCTGATGTCTCGTCCGCCGGAATATCTGCAGGTACCCGTGTAAGCACCTGGTTCGCCTGTAAATGAAGGAATGTAAAGGTACATGATTGCCGAATGCGAGTTTGAATGCGCCCTAGTTAGTGAGAATGCTAGAATGCCAAAATGTTTGCTGGTGCTATCCCGAATGTTATTCTCCTTTTGAAGCGTGCTCCCTTGTCCCCGTGAACCCGGATTGTGGCAGGAGATAGTAGACGAGTAGTCGAAGCTTGAAGGAGAGAATGTGTTTTCCGTACCAGAATACCGTCCACCGTTGGCCCGAAATTGTGTGCGAAATTTCCAGAGAGCGTAAGTTTAGAATGCGTCCCAGAGCGATCCTGCGCACCGTTTTTTTAAAAATTGTATGCTGGTCTCCGCAGCCTCTACAATTTCCCGAGTAAATTGTGTGGGAATAGGTTATCCTGGAACCTAGATGTTTTACACGCTGAGAGAATCCCGGAATAAATGAAGGTCGAAACCGCGACTGTACCGGCTCCAGTATTTAAATGTTGAAAGTTTGAAAGTTGGCCGAATTGCAAACTGAAACCGCAGTTTTGCAACCGCCTGTAACGTGAGTTTGTGTACACTCCTTGAACGTAGCATTTCGCCCCAGTGCCTGTAAGAAGCGCGCGTTCACTCCGTCGAGTGCACATTTTTGTGCAATAGAATGCACCCCGTGAAATGGCATCCGGGCCATTACCAGAAACATTTTTGTGCAATAGAATGCACCCCATGAACTGGCATCCAGGCCATTGCCAGAGTTACCCGAATGAATGTGAATGATATCCTGAAGGACCTGTAGGTCGAAACCGCGACGCCGCCGTGTCCTGAAGAGTGCATGTGTATAGCATATGCATATTTCTCCGCCGACAGAATATAGGTTGAAACCGCAACCTCTGTATTCGACCAGGCCAGAATTTAGAGTACAAATTGTACTCATTCTGTATAAAGATCCCGAAGGAACGCCTGTTAAAATCTAGCACCCTCGCGTTTCCCAGTTTGAATGTTTTCTGTGTTATCCCTGCATTGTTTTGAGAACCCCCTTGAAGGAGGTGCCCACCGAACTCCCGTTTCCTCCGAAGGGACCGGCATATGTAACGCTAGCTCCCGTTTGAATCCGATTAATTCAATATTAAATAATATTTGCTGATTTAAACGTCGCCGACCGCGTTATCAAGAACCCGGCGTGTCCCAGCAAGATAAGATAGCGCCGACCGAAGTTCCGCGCAAACAAAGGTATGACGCGCGCCGTTTCTCCCCACCTAACAGCATTTCAAGACCTATAAAACCAGTTGCAGAGTGTATTTCAGGAGAGATTCCCCAGAGATTTCCAAGAGATACCTGATTCTCCTCCAGCAAACACCTAGTCCCCGGTCCTTCATCCTGCCCTGTCCAGAGAGTCCCTCCACCAAGCCGTCCTGAGGCTGAGTTTAGTTCAATGGTTTCTATAAGAACCCCTGGAACGCCAGTTAATTATCCTGAAAATCCCTGACAACTGAGTTTAATTCAATGGTTTCTATAAGAACGCCTGGAACGCCAGTTAATTATCCTGAAAATCCCTGACAACTGAGTTTAATTCAGTGGTTTCTAGAAGAACGCCTGGAACGCCAGTTAATTATCCTGAAAATCCCTGACAACTGAGTTTAATTCAATGGTTTCTATAAGAACGCCTGGAACGCCAGTTAATTATCCTGAAAATATCCTACGCCGAAACCCGTTGGTCAAATAGCAATTAACGTAATGTCGAAATCCCAGCTCCCTTGTATTTTAAATTCACCGCCTTGCTATTCAAGGAGAATTAGAAGCGTCGAGCTACCTAAGTAGAATTTACCTGAATTAATCCTTGAGAATTGTAGCGACCGTCTTGCTTGGGAACTCTGCGGACCGCACTGATAGCTTCGCCAAAGAGTTCACCTGCAGGAGCCGGGGATTGTTAACCTCAAAAGTCACGCCGATTCGGAGTTTCGTTCTTCAAGCGAAGCCCCGTCGGGCGGCGAATTCCTCGGAGTATTTCACCACCGAACTGTAGTTACACGTATAGGGTGAGAACCCGCGTTAGCAGTTTTAATTTGTTATTTGTTTACAGAAGCCAGAAACCGCAAACCGGCGAAATTTGACAGATTACACCGCGCAGTTCAACGCCGATCGGGAAGCGCCGACAATTCTCGACGCTTTCGAAGCGGAGCTCCTAGGAAGTCGGCAGACCCTGCCGGCACGGACGTGACGCGGGTTGCAGCAGCCGCAGGAACCGACAACGTTATTTCAAACCAAAAATGTTAATTTTGAACAATAGAAATCTCGTTTATTTCCTTACATGAATATTTACTTATGTACGATAGATATATAGAATAAATGTTATACAGGATACTCCGTTAGTGTGTTTTGCTTATTTATGGTATATCTGAGCTAACGAACGAACCCTAGCTCCGAAATATGAGCTAACCCGTGGTAGATAAATAGTACAACCCCTATAAGCAGGGGCGGATATTACATGGTTGTGATATTCATAATTATAGTACTAGAAACAGACGTAATGTTATATTACCTAAACTTACAGAAAGCAGTTCTCAAAATTGTTTCTTTTATAAATGCTTCAAAATTTATAATAACTTTCCAATTGAAATTAAAGGAAATAAAAACATCTATAATCTGCGATTATGTTAAGAAGAATTAGTTAATAACTATGTAAACAACTGTAAATTTTAAAATAACGTATAACCCAGTAAAGATTATTATTCTATTATAAGAAGAATGCAAACTGGGTTCTAGATATTGAAAGTCCTAGAATTGCTTTGTTGAAGCTCAAATTGAACAACATATACAGTAGGCAAGTCGTCCAAACATATGTTCTTACAGCAGATTACTCTGTTAGAAAGAAGCCATAAACAACAATAACGAAATTGAATGATTTATTTTGCGTATGTGCCGGTTTGACAACTTGATATTGTTTGAATTTTATAGGACCTCTACCACGCTGGATCAACATTCGCCAGTAGTTATCGAGCTCTTATATTACCACGGAATAAACGTGAACAATTAATAATAATATACAGATATATTAGTCTTATGTCTATAAGATCCTACATTATGTGATAAGACAATTAGTGCCAAGAAGTTTATGCAACAACCGTAGAAGTCTTTTGACACAATTTTAACTAATGCCGATATATGTATGTATTATCTGTAACCTCATTTACCTTGCGGTGTAGAGGCTGGTGCTTTATGCGCTGGCATCTGGCGGTACAATGCTCAACTCGCCCCGGATTCAAGATACAGAGTTGGAGCGGGTTTTTTGGTGCTTGCCTAGCAACCATTGTGTGAGGTGTACTTGGTGATGTGTTGACCTTGTTACTCTATCTCTTAGGTCTGTGGTTCTGAGTAGAACACAGTTAATTTGGTGCCCACTGTGAATGGTCTCACCGAGCCCGATTCCAATCGCCAAGGCTACGGAAAAATTCCGACCCCCGCGGGATTCGAACCGACGACTTGCTTAATACAAGCCTGGCGCTTACCCAATTGCGCCAGGTGGCTTCTCACCAATGCCCATACTGTATCCAAATCATTACAAACAGAAAACTGCGCCATTCTGGAAGTCCATAAGTGGTTGAAAATGGCAACAATTGAACATTACTGAATTGTGTAACATTTACCAAGACATAGGAGATGAAACAGTGAAACTGGCTACTTTATGAGTAATTGAACCCCGTTTCAAAATTAAAAGAACAAGAGCAATAGGAATCCATTTTGGTGAATTAAGTACAGATTCCAAACTCCTGCAACCCGTAGAATTTTTTAAAAGTGTTTAAATTCAAAATTTGTGATTAACTCATCGATAACGGCATTATTCAAAATGCACAGTCATTGCAAAAATCATATAAAAATTACTTTAATATGGCTTTTTAAAATGTTAAGATTTCGATCAGCATACCTCAACTTGGTTAATTCGCATGCCTATACCTTGTCCTTAACAAACAAACAAAGATTTACTACCATCAAAGAATTTTCATATTTTGTGATGTCCAATAGCACCACATTAGCCAATTTTCTTAATACATATTATATACGCATTTTTTATAACAATAAAAAAAGTATTGTAATCGTGAATCGTGAGCTACTGAGACCTTTATATCTTTATGTTTCAGGGTCCCTAAATGACGAAAAACAGGTGGTTTTCTTAATTCCATTGATCTGTTTCTCTGTACGTCTGTCTGTTTGTACATTTGTTAGCGGTACAGCTCGAAAACTATTTGTTGGGGGAAGTCACTATGTTGCATGCGGATTATTTTTCTACCTGGCACAAAATAGAATACATTTTCGCTCAAATATATCCGCCGTGAGTACTTTAAAAAAACATTAAAAATCTATATTTTTGCTTTAACTGAGAAATGGATAAAAATAATAATTTCCATGTAGCTCAGACTTTACTCTGGACAAAAAGGGGCCAAAAAATACAGGGTAAATGTTGTAAAAGAGATAAAATTGGGCAAAATAAACGTGTGGTATATAATCCAGTCGCATTGTGCAGATGCTAGGTATTTCTTCGTGGCAGAACCAGACCAAGAACCGGGTTGTGCGTGGCCTGGTGACAAGCTTTCGTAGGCGAATCTCATCGCCTGCAATGTGCTTTTAATTTGAAAATTGATGTAAATCGCATTACCAAATGTTTATCTTTAGTGTTTCAGTATTTTACCCCTAGTTTCCTTGGATTTCAAAATGTTTAGTGTCACAACTTCCACTTGCGTTTAGCCCTTTACAGATTTTTTAGGAAATTTATGCGAAATTAAATGTATTGGATAACAAGAAGAGAATTAATAAAGGATGCCTTTACAACTGAATCAAATTTTCAAAAACTGAGTAGTCGAGTAAGTTATCACTACTGTATATATCAAAAAAAAAAATGGAACATTTATGAAGCGAACCAACCTCAATTATTTCATTGCTTTGATTTTAGTAAACGAATGCAATGATAATGTAAACGATCATATTAACCCTCAAATTAAAATAGTTATTAAAATAGAAAAGGCTACTTAATTATTGCTTCCTGGCGAAATTTGATTCTGAAAGAGGGTCATCTTTTAAACATTGCACCTTGCTATGTCCTATTATTCACTACAAAGCAGTCAACTTCGACCTCAGCTTTCGCTCGGTTGTAAAATTATTACTAAAATTAGTAAAAATATGAGGATACAGACAATTAACCTTTGGAAAAATGAAAGTTGACACCTTGTTTGTTAAATTATGTTTGTTATAGCGGCGTTTTTATAGTCGATTTAATGAACGAACAACGCACTGCACACAGTTAAGATTTGAAGTTTAGATTGACACCCCATTGTACAATTTTAATTCTTATTTACTTAGTTCTACAATTACAAATAAGAAATACATTCATTTCTGAAATTTTCTGCAGTTATTATTCTTTTAATTATAGTAATTACCGATTCATAGCAACTGCAAAAGTGCACCGTTCAGATAGTGATGTATTGTTGAACCAGTAAAAATTTAAATTTAAACTGACTAACCAAATTGCCATAACTTTAAAAGGGAATAATGGAACTATCTAGAGCAAAATCGAATAAATTGCAAATTTTTAAATGGGAAATTTATTGTTTTAAATCACTGTCTAATGTGCGTCTGTTTTGCATAATGTAATTCATTCGGTGTTGTAAACTTTCTACAAAGGAAGTGCCGCCAAAACCACATTTGTAAGTTTATTGATAGGGAGTTACAAGTAAAACTTATCGGATTATTTTGTTATTCTTAAATTAAAATTTGGCTGTATAGCAGGTCTTCGACATTTTTGTAAACCTAAATTGAGTCAAACTGGGCTCATAGAATGGATTAGAACGGAGCAGCCAGTTATTTAGGACAGCAAAGCATATCAATTTGTCAAGCTGTACAGTACGACTGTACAAGTTCTCAATTTATTATTACAGAATTTAAACCATAGATGAAAGTTCCACAAGTAAAATTTAGGGACATAACGTTCCGGAGCCTGACTAATTTTGAAGTTCGAGGAATTAGCACATTAGGATATATAAGGTTGGCTGTCAAATAAATTTTTAATAGCTCGAAAGCTACGAATTAATTTTACCTTCTAATGTTCAATAAAAATACTTTTATATGTTGAGCTTGTCTTCTTCGGACATAAATAATAATACCGTTGAGATTTACATGCAGTCTTTCCGTCATTTTTACAGTGACGCCTTTAGAGATGTAGCGTTTTTGTTGGGAGATTACATAAGGCAATTATAGGCGCAGATAAAACTTGACTGTGAGATAGATGTCTTTAATAAAAAACAATTCATAAAACATTTATTTAGTTACGTGTTTGGGTCTAGCGAATTTGCTGCTTCGTAAGGTTTACAATTCTAATTTTTATAGGTTTCGTACAATTAAGTAGTTTACCTGTCTCAAACCTTATGTTGTGTGGAGGTACCTTTATCAACATATAAAAATGAATACAGTTAAATTGGGGACAGCGGTTACCCCTGGCTCATTTCTTTGTTTGGTTCATGCTGTAAATTTGATTTATTTACTTTGATATTTTGACGTAATTACTATAAATAATCTATTAAAGCACTATGATTGCATTGCTATTGATAATTTTCAAAGTAGAATAATAAAAAAGCCTAATGCAACTTGTGATTTAATATACTGTTGTTCTACTACGTAATATATTTTGCTGAAATTTTTCGCCTTATAAGGTTTCTGTTATGCTTCTTTTTTTTATATATCGCACTGAGCCAACAGCCGTTAGGCTAATTATAGGCGTCGCTGTGTTCTAAGTGGTTGGTTTTTCTCTCACTTCAGTTCAGTATGTCCTTTATACTAAAATGTATTATTGTGGAATACCTGTAAAGTCGCCAGGTCAAAATTTTATAGGCATCGACCACATTTACCGAGCCAGTTCAGATGACACTAACATTTTACAGACACCGTGCCTGTAAAGACTCATTTACCGAGTCAGTTCAGAGAACAGTAAACGAATAAACAACTCAAGAGGAAATAAAATTACTTGACGCTTACATAGTAATATTTGTCGAAAAAATCTAAAACACTGTTACCAAGAGGGGTAGGTGGAACTGTGCCTTATAACGGGTGGGCCAACTAGAAATTTCTTTTTGAAAATGCAATAAAACGACGAAAAATATTGTTTTCATATATTATGGCTTTATTGGAAGGAGAAAATATTCCCATTATTTATGGAATACGATTTCATTCATGTGGCTGCCTCGACTGGCTGTGCAGTAACGCATCCTGTCAGTCCAATTTTTCAAGACGTTGATGGTTTCGGGCTCTATCTGACGAATGGCTCGGCCAATATTCAACTTCAGGGCCTGGATCGTTTGTGGATTGTCCGCATAACATCGATCTTTTACGAAACCCCACAAAAAGAAGTCCAACGGCGTCAAATCGCAACTCCGAGCCGGCCAATTGACATCACCAAAACGGCTCGTTACACGATTACCGAACTGGGTGCGCAAAAGATCGATTGTTTGATGGGCAGTATGGCATGTTTCGCCATCCTGTTGAAACCAAAGGTCGTCCAAGTCTATGTCCTCAATTTCTGGCCACAAGAAGTAGGTGCCTCTGTACCGCTGACCATTGACCGAAACTGCGTTTACAGCAGCATTTAAAAAGAATGGACCAATGATGCCACCACTCCACCATCCGCACCAAACTGTCACTCTCGTAGGATGCATTGGCTTCTCGACGATCATATGCGGGTTTTCAGAGCTCCAGAGCTGCAGTTTTGTTGGTTAACATAGCCGCCGAAATGAAAATGCGCCTCATCAGAAAATATGATTTTTCGACCAAAATCGTCGTCCATTTCGAGCTGCTCTAAAGTCCAAACTGAGAAACGATAACAAGGCAGCCACATTAATGAAATCGTATTCCATAAATAATGGAAATGTTTGCTTTTTCCAATAAAGCCATAATATATGGAAAAAAAATATTGGTGTTCATTTTATTGCATTCTTAAAGAGAAACTTCTACTTGGCCCACCCGTTATAATCTAGAATAGCCTGTTTTCATTTTCTTCCAAAACTTTATATTATTTGTCACCCAGTTTTCTCGTTTAACATCTAGCTCACTCAAGAAATGTTCTAGCTGAATTCCATTTTTCTAACCAAGTTCTTCTAGTTTCCTCCTTTAGAGAACCTCTGTAAATAACGCAGCTATAACGGACATAATTTAAATTACGTTAGGTGTACCGCATATAATAAAGTATGATCGAAAACTATTTTCATCTAGTATGCGGCCATGGAATACTTCGTAATTTATGAATGCAACTATATTTATACTTAAATGTCAAACGTGACATTTGCTTTTTAAGTGAGTTATAGTTACATTAATAATTTAGGAAGTATTCCATGGCCATACTAGATGAAAATAATTTTTGATCATACTATATAATATATTGTTGAGATATATTATTGTTTCCCCTCAAATATTTTGTTGCTATGTGCATTTCTATGTACATGATATAATTAATTGTGTGATAGTTCTTACTAAATGTTGAAAATTCAACAGAAATCGCAATTTTGTGAGCAAAATGTTGAACGTATTCGACAGTCTCATCTATACAGTCTAAATAAGTCTACTTACTACAGTCGCAATTTCATAACTTGAAATTCTAGCATGTCCAGCGAACGTTTACAATAATTACAATTATTTTCTGGATATGTTGAATAATTACCTAGTTTCTCAGGTTGCTAACATCCTGACATAATATACTAGCATTTCTAGTGAATTGTACGACAAACCCTAGACAACCATTTTCCGTGAAGATGGGTAGGAAGAGGTCGTTTCCTTGGTAGCCTCGTTCACTAGATTTATTTCTATGGCGATATGTCAAGGATCTAGTTTATTCTTCTAAACCCACTTCGCTAGAGGCTTTATGCGTAAAAATTAGACAAGCTATAGTAACAATTACTCTTAAAATATTGCAACGCACATGGCATAAGTTAAGTTACAGATTCGACGTATGTCATGCTACACATGCAAGCCATGGTGAAATGCGTGATACTTGAAGTTGTAATTTTAATATAGTATTTGCGAAACCCTATATATTGAGGTGGTCTAATAAGCTCCACCAACAATTTTGATATTTTAATGCAAGATTTGAACTGGTTAAAATAGTTGCTGTATTGTAATTTTATTTATTTATTAAAAAATAAAATAGTATTATGCCCTCTTTTGAATTTTATCTATCTGCAATTTCAATCTCAAAACGCTAGCTCGGTAGACACTCAATCTCTATTCAAAGGGGTAGTTTCCTGATAACTTCAAAAATTTTACCTTAAACTGGGTACGCCACTGTGCGCCCGAATTATATTCAAATACGCAGTCGCAAATATGAGCGCTGCTGTCAATTCACACAATGGTTTGAATCTTTCAGTAAGCGTTTTTGACTTTAAAAATTAAATTTGTGAAAGCTCGAACAAGGTATTTATTTAAATTATAGTGCTTTGGCGGTTCTAATTCTCATTTGTTTCAGTGATTAATTTGTCTTATGACGTCAGACCGACGCCGCTTGAATTATTGTTAATCTTCACCTAACCTCACAACTGGATTCTTGTTAATAATTGGAAAAAAGTTTCAGCTGGAGGCTTGAATACGCCTGCTTCTTGTTCAAACCGGTATTTGTCGCCTATACACAAATTTACGAATCCTCACACTATCATTAAGCTTTCTACAGTACCTTTAAACTTTGATATGGTCCTCGGAAAAGGGGCCCCAGCTCGGATCTTCTCCTGGAGTGGCTTGCTCGGAATGCTTGTGGTGAAAAATAAATTTTTGTTGGGGAAAATGCTACCCACACTCCCACAGAAGCTCTAAAACTTGCTCAACACACTGGTATAATTTTTATTGATAAATCTGATAATTTATTGGGTAAATTCTTTAATTATAAATGAGCACAAAAACTGCTTGTCAATTCTCAATTTATTCAAATGTTATCTGCCGATGTCCGTTATAAACAAATGCTAATCTAATAACTATAAAGCGGATATTAACCAAGTCCAAATGACTTACATTTTAAATTAAATATTCTTACAAATAATTAAATCTAAACAATTCTTACAGCTAAAATCTTGTCTACATCTTTTAATAGTCAAAATGTCTCTTGGCCCACTACACGTTTTATTAATTGCGTTGCTTGTATACTCACGTAATTACACTGATTAGTTTTAAGAGTTTACTTCCTTCGTAATTGTTTTTTGGTGTCCAACTGTTTTCGTTTCACTCGTGTCCTCTCCTATTTTGGTATCTGCTTTTCTGCCTTGTTTTATCAAGTCATGTTTGCTTCTCACAATTGCAATTTTATGCCTTTATGCCTGCCTTAATTGCTCGTTGCAACATTATTATTTCTCTGCCTCATACCTTTTAAGAATTGCTCACAAATTGTATCTAATAGCTAAATTGAACTATATGCTTCAATGACCTGCACATAGAAAACCTTTTTGTGATTATTTAATTTGGTTTGGCTATTCATTCTGCCCACACCTAATAATTAATTAATTTGAACTTTGACTTCAACCCTGTGAAAAAACAAGCTGTCCCTTTGCGTTCCTTAACCAATTCATTTATTTTAATACAAGCATCTCTTTTTCAATGCATTTACTGAATGACATATAACTTAGCATTGCGGCTAGATAAAACACCCCAACTCTGTGCTTAGTGATTAATTTTCAAATTGTACTGCAATCAGAGCACAGCCGTAGGGCCTAATACCACTGCAATATACATGACTACATATATTAGGAAACGTATATGACTGTAGCTATCCCATTTTCTTCTCGTTATGTTTTCTCTGGAGATATTTCTTGTGTTTATTGAAATTTAACTACCGGGTGACCATACGCGATTGTAATTTTTTTTCTTAGGTTGGCACTGTTTATGTTGGTGGCATTGTAAGTCTATGTCAAATTCGAGGTTAGCAGGTTAGGTTTTGCGTCAGTTTTGACACAGACTGATGTTAAACTTAACCTGCTAACCTCGAATTTGACATAGACCTACAGTGCCACCAACATAAACAGTGCCAACCTAAGAAAAAAATCATAACCATTTATGGTCACCTGATATAAGTATTCGCCCTCTGCTTCAATTATTTTACATCCCAGACTTAGCAACTGTGAGAAACCATGATCGATGTTAAATTGCATGTTAAGAGAAAATCACTTGAATACTTGCTATGGAGTAAATTAGTAATTAAAAATTGGGAAGAGAAAGTGTAGGAGCACCAGGCAAGCAACGATCTGTTCCTATATATCAAGCGAATAGTCAGCCAAGAATGTAATTGTTGTCAATTTCACAAGATCCATTAGCCTACATGTTACTACTTTCCCATATCAGATCCTAATATACAAAGAAGGAAGAATATTAAATTGTATTTATATAAAATTGCAGTTGACAAGCAGTGGTTAGATTTTTCAACACATTTTTGATAGATTATAATATTTTTACTAAAAGTTCCACAAATAAGAGACTTCTCCTTAAACAGATCGGCGTAACTTGCTATACCAAGAATTAATATGGAAGTCATGGAAGAATATTGCTTCAACAGCGACTGAGTGCACGCTCCTCCACTTTCCAATTTGACTGCTGTTCACTGAGAATAAAGTTTACTTTGGTTCTTAAAATTTGAAAATGACCATTACTGCTGAAATTTGTGCTCTTTGTCCAAAATATGCTGTGATAAATGATTTATCTAACCGTCTGGCACTTCTGTCATCGATGAGGAAGGGGGATATTTGCCACAAACCACTACAAATAAAACTCCCAACCTTATTATTTAACACATCTATTTTCAAAAACTTCAGCGAAGGAGATTGTTTCAAAATTCTGTAAATTTGGAAAAAGGATTGATTTAATGAAATTAGAATTAGCGTACCGCGAAGATGAAAACACGGAGGTAGAAACATGTGTAACAGAGCAAATACCCAAACCACCAAACCGATCAGGTAATTTAGCTTGGTTCCATGACCTCTCCGTAAATTTAATATTTAAAATAGATTTTAATGTTGAATACGTCGGGCCTTGCCAGCGTTAACAATACAAATGCGGTCTCGCCATTTGTGCGCGCGCGCCACTTGCTAGTATGCAGGCCGTTCATGCTGCGTGTGCGCGCGCCTGCTTACGTCTGGACGGCGACCGGCGGCATCAGCTCTTATAATATAAGATTTTGGCAAATATTTTCAAATTTCCACAATGGACAGCATCTGAGAAGAAAATTGAAACGAAACATCCAAAAACAATTACGAAGCAAAAATAACCCAATGTGTGGACCAACTTGACATAAATTTATAGATAACACAGAAAATTCTTGGAATTTCTTAGAAAATATTTGGAGTAAAGGTGATTCTAATAAAGGAGAGCCTAATAAGAAGAAATCATCATCAGAACGAACAAGAATACCCCCAGTTAAAGATTCAAATTTTTCTAAGATACTGGATTGAACATCTTTCGGGACCGAACTTAAAAAATATAATTCACATTTAATGAGATTAAGAACCAAAGCTAATTTTTTAAATTCAACAATTATTTTTTCTAAATCCCGTAAGACATCAACTGCCTTACCTCCTAATATGCCATCATCTAAATACCATACATTAAGATCAGAAATTAAAATTTTTATAATGTTGTGAATGGAAAGTCTAAAAATGGCTGGACCTATGGGGTCACCTTGTTGACAACCAATGAGAGAATCAATGACTTTATAATTTTAGGAGTTCATTTAATCAAGCAGATCAACCGAGAGCAAAACAATGTATAATTCGTTGTTAAATTAGAATTATATCATATTTCATTTGAATTGTTCTTATTGTATTTTATTTTGAGCAATTTTTCGCCGGGTGTTAGTATTACAAGGATTCTGTAGGCTAGGAATCAATTAGTTATATTAATTATATTTTAGTGATATGCTGAAGGCATTTTTCGATAAACAATATTAAGGTATTGATTGAAATGCTGCACCCATTTTAAAATGACTAAATTGCCGACTCTAAACCAACGCATTTTAATTAATACCTCCTGTATCAAAACACAAAGTTCTCCTTATAAAGCCATGTAAAGTTATTGAATCGCAGTGGTCGAGCAGCTTGATAAAGGTTTGATCCCGCTGTTTACAAATGCCGATTCAACCATCCATTTAGCAATATAAATAAATTTATTCCACGCTAACGAAACGTTCAGCTACTGGCATCCAAAGAACATTATTACCGTTAACAAGACGTATTTGGTAATCATCATACCTACTGATTTTCGATCAGGCGCTTTGTGAATCCTAAGCTCTTTGAATTAATATTCATGGATTCTTTCCCTGGCATCGACTAATGATGTAATTACCGCTCGGTCATTGTTTGGTTTAGGACGGTCGCTATTTATCTTGACCGGTGATTTCAGCTTTTTTAGCTCTTTGTGCAGTCCCATTTGGTTTTTCAGATACAAAAGCGGCCACATTTAAATACCTTTGAAGATAATTCGGGTAAACACTGAGATTGCTCTGCAAAAACCTTTCGAACGTTTCTAGCTAACACCGTGACTGTTAATGGAAAACTAAGCACAGTTTTTCTTTACTATAGGTTTTGTTTTTTAAATATGCGTACTCTGTTCATTGGCAAGAAATAAAGACTATTATTATTATTATTATTATTAGTTTGCATGTTCCATATTGCGATTTCGTGGTACTACCCTTAGTACGAACACGAAATATGCAGTCTACCTAGCTGTAGAACAAAAGTGATAAAATTGCACAAAAATCTCTTAGATAGAGAACTTCCTCTTACACTTAAACGTTTTATTATTTTATGTTCAATTCCATTCTAAAAATATTTTTTATAATTCAGGTAGTAAGCTATTTACACATATTTTCACAGGAAGCTAACTTTGGGCTGTAGAAAAAATCCGAGTATCAGAGATCACCAAGTCACAATATCTTACAACCTGATATTCATGCCTCTTATGTTATCAACCATTGTTGTGTAGAAAGTTTACTTTATATTTGCCCATACACATTTTTATTAATCTAAAACCTTTACCATATGTTCAGCCGAAAGATAGTTTTCCCAAAGCGTTTTTGAAATTACCAATGCTGAAGGGCTGTTAGGTAGTCATAAGATACACGTTTTCTTAAACTATTCAAACTTTTATTATTTTTAAATTACTATCTTACTCCAATAAATTAGTTGCAATAGCAGATTCCGCCATTCACTGCAAATATATATCATAAACTATTTTGCGTCGGCGCTCTATTCTTCCTGCAAAATTCAACTACGCTGCTATGCCGCAATTTCTGTATACCTGCAATATAAATTGATCACTTCGAAACTAATACAATATAAATAGAACAGAACAGCACTTTATATCTCGCCTTCATTTTATAGAAAAGCGTTTGATAGATCAAATACTACTATTTATTCAAGGCTCTGCGACGTCAAGGGTTGGAAGATTATACATATATGTAAACTCTGTATATTTACAAAGACAATAAATCAGTATAATTATACAGTAATTTAACATAAACAAAACTAATGACAAACGCAAAACGATCCTCAGATTATATACGAGTCCTTTTCAACAAAAACCGATCTTTGATCACATTAGCCTTGGAAACAAATGCAATTATCCTTTCGGATTTTTTAAATATTAGTAGGTAATATTTGTAGCCAGCACACTGATCAATTGTGGACACTTAAACGGCATTGCGAGTTGAAAAGTTTTGGTATAGAAATGTAGTTGGCAAGCCTGCCTAACCAAGATCAGCGATATTTAAATTTTGCGTTATGAAGGTGTTCCGCCTTTGCAGATTTGTATGCAAATGTAAACTGTTCATGGAAACGCATGTGCCAACTGGAAAAACTTGAGCAAAAGTTAAAAAAAAGAAGACAGACTGCAGGCACATACTGCATAGATTGAGAACATGATATCATGTGTTTTCCATCCACTGCAGGATGTAGACTTCCCATGATTTCTTCTAAACTGTTCTGTGTTGCGCTTGGTGATGCCAGCTGTTACCTGCGATCTTATCTACGTTCTACCTACACTTCTTTCGTTATTCTTGGTCGCCGCTGTAGTATCCTACAGTCCTTGTACCGGGTGACCATAAATGGTTGTAACTTTTTTTCTTAGGTTGGCACTCTGTATACGTCACGCCACACACTTTGTCTCTCACAATCATGCTATCTTTCTTGCATTCATTTATCTTTGTCTTACTAACTGGATGCTTATGTGTTGCACGTTCTAAAGTCATATTTTATTTAAAAAACTTTTATGCTCAAAGCCAGATTCGAACCTGCTACCATCGTATTGCGATCTTTATACCCTAACCACTAAGCTTTCGCGACTGGTTATAACTATCCCTTTCGAAGTCCGTTACTATGCAGACTGTTTAAATTGTTGCCTATATTTTAAAAAACTTTTCTGCTGTAAACCGGATTCGAACCTGCAACCATTGCATTGCGATCCTTACATGCTTACCTCTACGCTACGGAGAGTGGTTCCAACTTTCTCTTTCAATGTCCGTTACTATACAGACTGTTTAAAGCGTTGCATGAGAATCTTCTTATGAAATCTTGATTGATTTTAGACGAAACTTCGTGTAACGTAATGTGAAATAAAAAAGTTAAATATGGTAAGATATTTTTTATTAAAGTATTGTATCTGTATACATATTTATTCACTTAAACATTAATAACAATATTTGTTTTTTATTTTTATTTCAAAAACTAGATAACGTTGAATAAGTTTAACAAAATAAAATACTGTGCGCAAAGGTTTTTTACATATTTGTCGTTACAAACTAAATTATCGCCGAACAAACTTAGGAAATCTAACATAGACACATTATTTATTCTAAAATATAAATTCATTAAGCAATACAGGCCGCAAACGTTGGAACTAAACGCTTGCAATATTTTGGAGTGGTAGAACTGTAAGTCTATGTCAAATTCGAGGTTAGCAGGTTAGGTTTTGCGTCAGTTTGTGTTAAAACTGATTGGTTCATTTTTTTTAAGAACAGTTGATTAATGCTGGATTACCTAGTCATTGAAGCCGCAATAAGTCAAATTCTTGACAGTTCTAATATCCCACCATCAACATGACAAGTTGTAGTACAATTGGATGCAAAAACCGCTTAGAATTTCTAGGGAGCATCTGCTGTACTGAGAATATAGTAATAAGTAAAGTAACATACAAAAGTTTGTTAAAATATAAATAATTACATAGCTTTTCTAAATGCAAAACATTTATAAGATTGAAAAAATTGGAGCAGCAAATTGTAACTTTAAAATCAAACAATAAATCAATAAGTCGCTAATTTTATTTGGAAAGGTTTTAAAACAAAAGGCCAAATTTCCAAACATTTATAATCCAGAGCAGGTTCAAGCCTTAAACGCCAGATTTAAAGAATGTTCAAATGAAGTAGTAACTACTTCCTTAAGAATGAAATTTAATGTGGCACAACAGGCTTCAATATGTTAAAGCAAATTTACAATTTAAATCTAGAATTTTGATGGAAGTCATGAATTTATTAAAAATAAAGGTTGAAATATTTGACGACTTTGAAAATGGTTGCATACCTGCAATTTCAAAATATGATGACGTTTGAAGGGATTGCCATGAATGATGACAAAAGTTTGGATCAAAAATATTTGACATATCGATGTCTTGTTTCTACCATTATCTAGTACTTTATATAAGTACTCTATAGTATCCTATAAGGCTATATGTTTTTATCCTTCGAGCAAAATATTCTGACGAACTCCATTTCAAGCTAGCAATCCGGTGCACCACATCTGTCACTTTTGACTTCGTCGACGAGTAACCGCATTTGGTAGCTTAGGGAGCTCAGGCTACGGTGCCACTGTACAGGGTTCAATCCCCACATCTGGCAACTGGCGGGCGGCCCACCCAGTCGCTTTAAAAATTGGGTACGGAAACTACAGTTGTGGAAGTAGGGAAAGTAAGCCAGTCGTGTGATGCTAACCACATCACCCAGTATGTCGTTAACAGTGTGCCGGATTGACTGGGTTGCGAAAAGGGATATTTCGGCGATCCTAACTCGCCTTGTCTCAGGCCCTGTTCCGACAAGGATTGAAGTGCCCGAATTTTACTTTAGATACAATAAAAGTTGCGACGTGGTAGGTTGTACATTCAATAATTATAAATATTTTTTGTTTCTTTACAAAACAGTTCTGGGTACCATAACCGTGATACTTAGGTAGTTCGTGATATGAATGTTTTCTATTATTCTTATGTTAATTTTATTGATTATTGTATTTAAACAGTGATTACAAATATATTATTTGAAAGAAATAATATATTTTTCTGTAGATAATTTTAACAGACGTTGACAGAAAATACCTGGTTTATGCCAACTAATTACTAATTTTTGGACAAATGCTATAGAACTTGAAAAGCAAGACATGGCATATTTAAAAATTCCCAAGTTTTAAATTAGTATTTTAAAATACTAATCGCATTTTGAATATTATTATTGGTATCATTTGATGCTTAATAATTTTATCTTTCCATTGATACCATTACCTTCCCTGTAAGTTGAATTGGCGAGCAGGAATCTGCAAAAACGTTCAATACAATGTTAATCGCCTATGTTCGACTTTGAGAACGGACACCCTGTATATATGTATTATGAAAAAAATGTTAATTCCATTATACTTAATATTACAGCATGACTAATTCAGAAATAATAATTATTTTAATGGATAGCGTGTTCATCGAGGCGCAGCTAAAAATGTACCCCCAGTAATGTTTGTTTTACGCAAAGTACTGAAAGTGGGACTTTACAGGACGAGTAGTCCAGTAAAGACACTTTCAGTACGAACTGCATATAATATATTTTGTTAAATCGCGACAAGAGTTTAGAATTTGATACGGTAATTTAACCTTCCAGTAGTGGTGCCCGGTGTAACAGTCCGGGTGTTCCTAATTTTGCTAATAACTCTGAGATTTGTCGGTTTAGTAGTTTGAGACATCTGGTTATTGCGGTTTTATAGCACCAGTACCATAAAGTAAACCTCTGCGTATCTCGTTATTGCTGTTTTACAGTACGTAAAGAATTACAAGTACCGTACATATGTTCTCTTGATGTCTTGGTTACCATAATATTAATATTATTGTACGATTTAACAAAGAATAATTTGGACGCAGCATCAATTTAATTTTTAACGTTTTTATGGAAGAACCAACGTGGGGCAAGCAATTTCTTCCAAAAATTTCCATGCAATTTAGTGGTTAAGAATGTTTCCAGGACAAATTATTGCAGTTATTTATACAAAAACGTTTATAAAAATAAACAGTACTTTTTATAACACAAAAAACTGAATAGAAATGCAAATAAAACCTTGTATCTCGATTATTTATGAAAATAAGTATAGCAAACCTTATATCATTGAATGGAGCAAAACAAATCCCATCTTGATGTTAGTATCAATATCTCGAAAATAATGAAATTAAAAAATTTACAATCATATTTGAGTGCTTCTTTACTAAGTGTTCTAACAAGATAGTTTTGTTTTAAGTAGCTTTATAAGTAACTTGTAAAAAACACATACAAGTATAAATATTTGCTTTTTGAGTGTAACTTGTAAACTAAGATTGCTAAGTCCACTTTTTGTATATTATTCAGCGGTAAAATGTACAACTTTGAACCAATTCAACGTACCTTGTATCTGTTATAGTTTTCGAAATTCCAATGGTGTGTCTAGAAATTGAATAACCCTGTATAGGCGGTGCTAAAAGTATGTTTTCGCCACAAACCCATTTTAACCTGTTTTCGGGTTTGTTATTTATCACCGAAAGTTCAACTTACTGCATCCTTTTTGGGCGAGCGGCGCAGGAACTACTTTAATTATGGTAGGTGAAGGACGAGCAACAATTTTTTTTAGTGTTTTAACATAACTAAGATTTATGTTTGACTGTTCCATAAACACTTTATTATTATTTGGCGTCCATAGAGTAACGTAAAACGGCCGCCTGTCAATACGTTACAGTTTTTATCAAAATAAATGTCAACTTTACAAATAATAAAAAGGAATCGTCCTTAATACTTTACTGTAATATGTAGTTATTCTTGATATTGATAATGCAATTAACCTAGAAGAAGCACCCTTCGAATCAAATGTTTCAGTAGCAACTTGAATTTTCTAATGTGTTTAATATAAATTTTATTGTAGATAAAAGGAAATCTTCTGCAGTGCAATCGAACGTAAAGCTTTGTATGCAGTTCGTACATAATTTTACCTTATTTGACTTGTCCACTTCTTTTCTGTACGCTGCGCTAGTTCTGCCATAAACTAGACTCGTCGAATAAAGTCCTAGATTATGTACTTGATACTTCAATAGCTATTAATAGTTAGGCTATTATAAACTGAAATAGTCCTGAGTGCAATACCTACCTAACTAGTTAAAACAAATTATATAATCACATTTCAAGTTTGTAATAGCCAAAGCTACAATTTAAAATATGAAATGTCAACCTGTCGATATGAAACCTAACCTCACCACAAAAATAATAACCAGAAGTTTCTGTAACAACACAATGCAGCCTAGTGACAATGTTTGTTGTCAATGGTTTACCTAGAATTTCGGCATTTGCATTTCCATATGCAAGAAAAATGGACTACATCGAATTCTTCGTTATCGCCCTAAAAATTAAGACCTGTTTTACAAATTCTCTGTGATTTATTTCTGCACCACCTAGAATAGAACAAAGAATTTTAACATCTCATCCCCCGAAACGTTCCCTTATTGGAACAAGCCTCAAAGAATACCATAACTTTCTCTCCGCCTATTTTAAGACATTTGCCGACCTTGTAACGTAATATACTATTAAGGAATGGCAAAGTAATCAAAATGGCAAACGTATAATTGTTTGATAGATTAGTGACTCTCTTGACGCTGTCATCGCATTTAAAATACTTAACACGCATCTGTTTACACAAAAGTTACTCAACATCGTACGTGGCTTTAATTAAGCAATAGACTAAACCGTGTTAACTGTTAATTTAAAAAATAACAATTAATAGTTCTTCATAACTTTTATAATCACCATATATTATGTACTCATATTTCATCTGGCTGGAAAATTATATGGCAACATAGAGTCAAAAAGTACCATCTAAGCAACGCTTTAACAAAATCAATAATAGCCGAAAAGAATGCGAACTTCAGAAGCCCCTAAAACAAATATCCGAAACTCCAGAAACTCATAGTTTATGTTGTCATAGGCGCGAATATTACAAGGAAACCTAATTACTCCATTGCTGACTGAGAAACAGTATGCTAAACAGTCACTGCGGATTCAGATTCCATGATGGTTTGAGGTTGTTTTAACAAGTTTCCTGCGAACAAACCGGGAGTTCCGCCGCCCCTCCTGCAGTTACCGGCTCTTTAGCATCAAGACCGAGAAACATCTTCTTTGATGTTCCTAACATTAATTAGCAAACGACAAAATTGTATTTAAACAATGGGGCACGCTCCTGCAACATTAGAGAGGAAATACACGGAATTTAACATCAGGTACAGTCCTCGCAAAAAGGAGGCCTCGGCGTACCCTTCGCGGTCCGCCCCAGGCGTCTGTTTAAAATGTCCCAATTCTTACGACAATTTATAATTGGTGTTAGCGGCCGTTTGTTCCGTACTTAGGTTAATTAAAATTAATTAGGAAGTACTACCACCTACAGCCGTTAATTAACGGGTGTGTACCTTCCCGACGCAAAAAGGAATTTCGCTACTGGCTCCTGCACGGGGCGCTTTATCTGCAAATTCATTTTCTACTCTGTATTGTATAAACAATGGCTCCCATGATTATTCGCTTTGATGTCTCGTGATTTTAGAATAAACATTTATTTTAAACTTTGCAAATACGCCAGGGGTCAGCTTTTAAACGTTAGAAAGGGGTCGGCATTATTCCGCTACGCAAACACAATAAAAGCCAAAGGATGAGGTCCCTGACAAAAAAGGCACAAAAGAGCAAGGGGAGGAGGAAATCAGTTCAATCAATGTTTCCTATCAATTTATATACCGGGCGGATGCAGGCAGCGCTTCTTTTGTTTAGATCAGGCCAAACCGCTTTATCTTGGATTTAAAGGAAGCATTATAGTTCATTTACTTCACATTGTGCTTTTTGCAGCAAACTGGCATCTCTAATTGGCATATAATGGACAGTTGATTATTTACTCGACTTATTATTATCCTCAAGCTCAGCGCAACTTCTGCAGGAAGAAGAGAATTTCAGCATAGTTTCTTATTGTGCATAGTAGCACATAAACAATGAAGAATGTTATGTAAAAAGTGTTCTTTGGTTGTCCGTCATTTTTGTAATTAAGGATTTAAATATCGGTTTCTGCCTTTCCTCACTTAATAGTAGTAATAGTAATGAATATTGGTACTATTTTTGGTTAAATAATAAACAATAATTAAAGAATTAGATACAAAATATTCGAATAGGTTTTATCAGATTTTAATTGCCATAACAAGGAGACAATCAATTTTAAGGAGTTTTCAATTAATTCAATATTTGCAAAGGCCTACTAAGCGTGGTTTGTTTTCTTCCCTTGATAGAGTCTGCAACTTTATTAATTCTTGAAAATTCGTGAAGAAACTTAAATCAAATACAGATTTAAATTATTTATCTTCATCGGTGTTGTTATTGACTACTTACCAAATCAATTTAAGTAGAGTTAAGAGCTTTGTTACGGCACTCAGTGCGGTTATAGATGATATTACCGCACTCAGTGCAGTAATATCCGTTACCGCACTCTTATTTACAAACCAAAGAATAAATTAAACCAGAATTTATTGATGAAACTAAAATATTAAACAATACTCGTTTGCTTATGGCACTTAATGAAACTCATTTGATTGCAGCAGAACTGTGCTCACCGCCTTGTCCTGGCAATCAAACTTGTTTCCTTAAGATGCTCATAATGAAACTTGTATTGTTAAGAGCTTCACTACCGCACTGCGTACGGTAATGGATATTACTGGTCTCTTTTTATATAAAAAAAATGAAACCAGAATGTATTGATGAACATAAAATATTGAACAATACACGTTTACTTATGGCACTTAACTCGTTTGATCAAACTCGTTTCGATAAGATGCTGATAATCAAACTTGTATCGTTAATATCTCTAACCACACTTATGTTTTCACAAGGCCTTCAACAAAGGTGTAACTCCCCCCCCCCCCCACACGTACAGTAAAAGAGGCATAACATGTTAAAACAGTGATATGTGTATATTTCTTTGAAAAGTAAAAAATTGGGTGTGATCACTCACACGTGACTTTCATTTACTGCTTGTAAAAATTTAATTTTGTGATTTTTTCAAAAACTGCTACCACAAAAACTGTTTTGACAGACGTTATAGATAATTACCTAATATATAACAGTTTTAAAAATGTGTATTCACATTATTTTTGGACTTTTTTATATAAATTCAATTTTACGATTTTTTTTTAAAACTATGCTTACTCCTTACAAAAAAAGTTTTTGACAAACGAGTTTGATTGCCAGAATGAGGCGGTGAGCACAGTTCTACTGCAAACATACGAGTTTCGTTAAGTGCCATAAGCAAACAAGTATTGTTCAATATTTTCTCTTCTTCAATAAATTCTGGTTCGAAGCATACTTTGTTTTGTGAAAAATAATGCGGTAATAAAGGTCTTAATGACACTAAAATAAATTTGGTAAATATTCTATTACACCGATGAAGATATAAATAATAATGATTTTCAGAAAGTACGTACTGCCAGATAGAAAAAAGGCAGCTGCGGGTGGACGATACTTTATGAAACCGCTGCTAAATTTTGATCTTCGATGACTCTGTTTTAGTTTTGTAAATAAATATAAATTCTAGGAGCTCGAACTCGAACTGAGTTTCGCCTATAACGGTTGGAAAATATTCAGGAATTACTGTTGCTAATTGTATTGGCTACGTCGCTTAAAGGTTCATACCGAATGCATTAAATGTGATGGACAGTTAATATTATTATTGTTGTTAATTAAATATATTACTAATTAAATAATAGTTATATTCATTACAAATAGTTTTGTATAGCTTCTTTAGCCCACCACATAAGTGACCTTCGCAATGATTTATGCATTTTTAAAAATTTAATTTATATGAAACTGTTACCGAGAAAAATGTTTAATAAAAAAGGGCATCTCAAAAGAAACTAGTTTTGATAGTTTAAATAAGTGTTCGATAGTGTGCAAAATAAACAAAAATATCTTAATGTTTCCAATAATAATTAAACAGTAAAGGGCAACACTTAGTAATGCAAATTACATTACTGTAAAAAAAGAATAATATCGTAGTCGGTAGGATCCGAAGCTGCGCTAACAGTGTGAATTCAATTGTTCATCAGACACTTTATCTGCTCAGTAAAAAGCCCTACCTAACGTACTTACTTATCGTGGCCTTATTATAATTTTAATAGTTTTTGCATATTTAAAAATGAGTTTAAAATAGACAAGTTGCAGAAGCAACATTTTTCTAACGTCTTTAATTACAAAAGTGCTCCGCAAAGAAAGCATCTATTGCTAGATTGAATAACGGTTGATGAATGTTTATAATTATGTACAAAAGAGGTAACGTTTTCAGTAAGACTGTGACATTTAAAACTAAATGCTTATTAATATGAATTACTTTAATCGGGAAAGAAAAAATGATATTGCCGTTGATAGGATTCAAACCTGCGCTCACAGAGATAATTTTGTTTCTAGTTACACGCTTACTTGTTCCCAACCTAATGCGCAAGCTCATCGTTGCATTAATATTTGTTTTCTTTGTCGTTATTTACCAATACGCTTTTATCTTACAAATAATTTTATGTACTAATATCGGTTGCGGCCCAAAAAAGGTAACAATAAATTAGATAATAGAATTCGTGAGCATGAAAATAGTGTAAATCACATTTTATAGACTAGAGAAAATTACAACAAAATCTGAAAAATAATACAACTTCTAGTTAATATGAAAATCAAACTTAATTGGAGATCCAAACAATGGATTGTTTTTGGGCAAGCTTAATGTTATGAGTTATAAGGCATTAGATCAAAGTACTAGAATATTATAATATGAGTAAAGTGCAAACTTCTCAAGTTGAAAAGATATACTGCAATATTTATCGCCACATATACTGAATTGGATATAATTCGAGCTGTATGGCTAAATAAAAATGTTCCTTTACAACGAATATAAAAATTATCAGATATGCTGCTCTTTATAATTTATTAATCACAATAATTAATACTTTTGCGTCGACTAACCATTAGGTTTGCAAAACTCTCATTCCAAGGTTGAGTCGCTACACAATAGAAAAACTTACGCAACTCCATGATAACTGCACTAGTATGGCGAATTGTGCTTAATACATTTAACCTCAAATAAATTTTCACGAAACGACACAGAGATTTGCGTCCAATTTTACTCTAATCAAAACAAGCTGTTGATAACTACGTCACAGGTAAATAACAATGAAATAAATGCAATTCCGTGACTAAGCAAACTTGTTTATCGGTCACCGTGGACGCTGCCTCGGTCCAATGTTGTCTCGATTCGAATTTCAAAAAGACGCTAACCTACTTGAGTGCCTTGCTGGGCCCCCCCAGATGCTGGAAACTGCTCAAAATGTACCTTTTTCTTCCACTCTGCACAGTCATCTGCTCGCTGGAACCACTTTGATCAAATATGTGGGTAGCTTCCTCAATTGCGATTCTTGGGGAGGCTCGCCTTGCTGCTTGAACTACCTTCGCTGGTGCTCCCGATGTCGCTGCTATTACTCGTACTTAATTTCAGGCTTCGTTTCCTGGGCCAAGTCATAGATGTGATTCTCCAACTCGTTACTGGCTTCTTCAAATTGTGGCTGTTTGTCGAAGTCCGGAGTTTTGCTGCTTCAATCTTAACTATTAAACTGACTACCGGAAACGCTGCACTATACACAAAAGGCCCACAACTGGATAACAATAATATGACCAGTTAGAACTCAAACGACTTTAATTACACGAAGATTTACTTACTTGGAAGCCAGCATACAACCCCTTTTCTTGTCTTGGTTTGGCCGAGCTTTCTTCTTTTTTGTTTACAAGTGTTGCTAAGTAACCTACTACATTCTATTATTATGTGAGTACACCTACTATGATCTTATAAGTTAATTGTTTGTGTTCTAGAATTGTCAAATATTGTTGCATTAACCTCACATTTGTTTTATTCACATTTATTTTTTTGGTATTTAGCACTGCCACTCTTAATTGCTAACGCGACAGGTTGCTTTATGAGCTTAGGCATGTTACATAATTCTTATCATTGTATCATTACCTGTAACTAGCTGCAATTTGACTCTGTGACGCCCCGCCACCCTTTCTACTAACACAATTTGATTAGCATGTCTTAAGTTACTTTAAATATCTGAGCATTTACCATAATAATAATATCACTTATCATTTCAAATCATAACATTGAATTAAGTTAATTGAAACCCTGCCGATATCGTTTTTGGAACATACTTGATATTCTTAATTTACTTAAATTATAAATTATTTATTAATTATGGTTTATAAATCCATCAATGTTTACCTCTCATAATACTTCTATCTGTGTGATTAATAAAGTACCAATTCTATTCATGTTTGATTTGTAATTAATTAACATTTATTTAATAATAACAAAGGAACCAGAATCGACATAGGAAGCATATCATCTCAATACAACATGAATTTGTATCGTACTGTGCAAAACATGTTGTAAATAAAATTTGCTCATTCGAAACAAAAAATCTCTATATTGCTTTATGTTCACCTTCATAATAATGACAAATATAGTTTTGGAATTTAGTGTCTGTACTGAAAAGATCGGAGAACGCATTGTTTAGTTAATTAATTTTTATGAATATTTTACACTCTTCCGATAACAGTAGCTCCTTTAGTATTTTATCTGATTAAGAATGTTTTTAGTCTAAAATTATTCAGGAACGCTTAACAAATTTATGAATATTATGTACCTAAACTGAACTGGTAAGGTGTGATTTTTCTAACAACTAATATTATAAGGAATTTTCGGCGTTTTTTATTTTCAAATATTTTATTTTTGCTTATTATTATTAACAGAATTCCTTTATTTACTATGTGTAGATACATTTATTGATATATGTGTTTGTGTTAAAAATGAGTATTGATATTAAAAGTGATTAACTCCCTGTTTTTTATTATTACCTAAATGGTATAGCTATTTTTTGTGTTCATTATAAATCTACAAATATTTAATTTAATGTAATCTAATTTTTACTTCCTTTTACCGTAAAGGAAGTATTGGATTCGCCCCAAAAATTCGAAATTGAGTTTTCAACAGATCTTCACGTTTTAGAGTCCCCTGATCCCAAAAAACATATTTTTTTTCATTGGTCTGTGTGTCTGTCTGTCTGTGTGTCTGTCTGTCTGTGTGTCTGTGTGTCTGTCTGTCTGTGAACAGAATATCTCAAAAACGAAAAGAGGTATGGCGTTGAAACTTCATATATAAGTTTTATGTACTATGTAGATGAGACAGCAAGCTTTTTAAAAAAATCGCATAACCGGAAGTAGGTGTTTACTCTTGTGATTTTTTAGTTTTTTTCGATTTTTTCAAAAACGGCTCTAACGATTTTTTTCAAACTTTACATTTTTATTACATTTTTAATGTGCATTAACGTGAGATAGGTGATTTTCCAGTTGGATACTTCTAAAGTGGGTTTCTTTTGTTTTTTTTCTATTTTTTTTATTAACTCCTATTTTAAATAGAACACCCGGTATATTATTACATTTTTGAATTCTGCTTAAGATTCTAGAGAAAATTTGTCTTTTGAACTAACGCTCTATTTTGTACCGTTTTTGTAGAATTCGTAATTTTTGAAAATTTTTGACGAATGCTTAAAAATTAAAAATTTAACTAATTATAAGATCACTGTAAAAGGAAGTTGTGTGAGTGTATCACACCAGATTTTATATTATAATTTAGTATTTTGTAGTCATTTATAGCCATTAGTTAACTTTAAATTTGATTCGAAATTGCAATGTATACGTCTTATGATTGCAAAATATTGATGAAAGCATTCTTCAAATGGGAGCAAGCATAGTTTAAAGACCACAATGATTTTCGATTGTCAAACTGTTTACAAATCCAAAATGAGTTTAAAAGTAACTATAAAATTATTTTATTCTCTAATGAGCAGATATCTAAATGTAGGTTTAAGAAAATAATGAACTATCGTTATCTAAATGTTATAACTCAAAGAACACCAATGAAAGTTTATCTGCGCTGGAATGAAAATTACTTATTTAGCAAAGTTAAATTATCAAAATACTAGCCATTCCATAAGTTTGTGTATATTGTGACTCAGTTCACTGGATGAATGTGGCAAATCTGTTTGGTTTATTTATTGCAGAATAAATTTACTAAAAATAACAGTTTCCTTTATTATTAGTTTAATGCTTTATATATTGGTTAGTTTGGGTAACTGAGTTAGACTCGCTGATCATTTCAATGAAAGATCAGATTACAGTCATTTCGGACCAACAAGTCCACCTAAACTGTGTTATATTTGCTGGTTATACATTTAGTTATAGTAAATATATAGCTTCTATCTTTTTTCTCCAACAGCAGTAAAAATGTTTTTAATGAACACCCTATTACTAAAATAGATATTCTCAACGGGAGTTCCATACTCGAGATAAAGATCTGCTTCTAACTTTATTAGCCCAATAAAGTTCGGATGTGAACTTAGAAGGCGACGTTATTGCTATTGTTGTTTTAGTTTAAACAAACATCAGCAAATGACGTTTTGGTTAATTATACAGACGATGATCTCAGGTAGTATTCGGGCAATTCCAATTTAAAGTACAAGGACCAGATACCAAGCCGTCGCGCTGCTTACATTGTATCAGTTTCTATGATAAACTTCCTAATTATAATATCACAAATTCAAGCAAATTTACAATTCTAAATTCCCGAAGTTATAATTAACAGGTTTCGTATAACAACTTTTAGTGTCAACCGAGTTTAAGTTGCCAATTATCTCAAAATTTTATTAATGTCCTCCAATTTATGCTGCTGATGATATACAAGCACTTTTATCTGCAGGGAATCGTTCGACAATTTAGTAATCCTGACGGAGACACACAACCGTTTTCAATTAGTTAAAGCCGTATAGAAATTTCCCGAGCTTCTTTATGCCAGTCGATATATTATGCATAATGCGCAATAAAAATATTGTCCGTTAAATTAGTGGCCGTTTTATGAATATGCATCCTACTATAAATGGGATTCTGACTATGATGTCAACAACTTTTAAAAAATTATTAAACTTCTGTGTGCTTCTGTACGACGAACGTTCATAAAAATTATGGAGGTTGTTCCTGTGTTTCAAAATAGACAATCTAAGTAGTTTTAAAGGTTAAAGAACGCTGACGAGTTTAAAAGTCATTACTTATGCAAATTGGCAAACTGGGAAAAGGTGTTGAAAATGTTGTTTGCATACCAACATTAATATAGGTTTACGGACAGTGGAACTAGAGCAAGCATATTACTGGAATATTCGTATTCTTAGAATTGATCAATGCAAAAAAGTACAATTATAGATATTTACCTAATCATCCTTGAACCAATTGATTTTTCATGTATAATTTGAAATTATAAACTAATATACATATATAAATATGAATAGTTATTACAAGTTCTTGATGTCGGAATATTTGTATCGAAGGAAACGGTGTTATGCCATGTACGTCTTCAGAATATTTTGAAATAATAGTTTCTCATCGCTGTAAATATAAGACAAATTAATACGTAGTAACATAAAAGGTGAGTCCATATTGCTAAGAGTCAGTTCGGATTTTATAGCTAGTAATAAAGCATTTATTATATAATAAAACCATATTAATACATATACACGTCTATCCGTTAGATAATCTATTTGAATTAATATATTTCACAATAATTTAGTAGCAAATTTTTGTAAAATTGCATCCATATATGAGTGCTGTTTTCTTAATTGTTAGCAGAACGCCGCGCCGTGAATGCCAATACAAATTGCATAAATTGAAAGTGCAAGCTTATGTTTTGGCAGTTTGCAGTTGCACCTTTGAAAGATTAAGATTAAAGGTATTTCTGATTTTTATACGTTGTTTACTCTCCACTAAACATAATGGAAGTGCCGCGTAATGCTGTTCCAGCAAAGATTTTCTACTATTGTAAAAAAACTTTGACATGTGACAAAAGCTACCAAAATTAAGTGTCAGCTTTCTGCAACCATAGCCCTTCGGTATGAATAATTAGCTACTTGTATCCAAGAATTTAAAGTGAATGGTGTACGTTAAAAGGTGAACACATAATTGTACGACTTCCAGTAGTTGTTCCTGCAAAAAACGTTAGTGCTACCGAAAAGTTGCTTAAGGAAAATCGTAGTATAACTCAGAGAGGCTCCATAAGAACTAGGAATTGGATCATCGGCACTAGATATCATTTTACACCAACAGGTGGGTGTGAGGAAACTGGTCAGTCGGTGAATTACACATCAATATGTTAATCAAAGAACCAAATTTACGGATGATGACTTTTGGATCTATAATTGTAGACTAAACAATAATCAATGGTTTTTAAACTATACTATACCAACGAAATGCCCAAATTTAGTGCAGTCTAAAAATAAGTTGTCAAAAGACGGAAGTAATGCAGTAAGCTCCAAAAAATCGTGG
>OW679197.1:124624384-124686151 GCA_940337035.1 Agriotes lineatus | reverse complement strand
GTGAATGCCAATACAAAATTGCATAAATTGAAAGTGCAAGCTTATGTTTTGGCAGTTTCAAGTTGCACCTTTGAAAGGTTAAGATTAAAGGGTATTTCTGACTTTTATACGTTGTTTGCTCTCCACTAAACATAATGGAAGTGCCGCGTAAAGCTTTTCCAGCAAAGATTTTCTACTATTGTAAAAAAGTTTGACATGTGACAAAAGCTATCAAAATTTAGTGTCAGCTTTCTGCAACCATAGCCCTTCGGTATGAATAATTAGCTACTTGTATCCAAGAATTTAAAGGTGAATGGTGTACGTTAAAAGGTGAACAGAGAACTGTACGACTTCCAGTAGTTGTTTCTGGAAAAAACGTTAGTGCTACCGAAAAGTTGCTTAAGGAAAATCGTAGTATAACTCAGAGAGGCTCCATAAGAACTAGGAATTGGATCATCCGCAGTAGATATCATTTTACACCAACAGGTGGGTGTGAGGCAACTGGTCAGTCGGTGAATTATACATCAATATGTTAATCAAAGAACCAAATTTACGGATGATGACTCTTGGATCTATAATTGTAGACTAAACAATAATCAATGGTTTTTAAACTATACTATACCAACGAAATGCCCAAATTTAGTGCAGGCTAAAGTCAAAAGCGCAAGGCTCCAAAAATCGTGGATCCTATACTGATCAGTATCCAAGGCACACGACTGAGGTAGATGAAGAACTTCAAACATCTAGGCAGCTCAGTAACAAATTATACAAAGATAGACAACGCAATATATGCTCTCATAATACAGGTCTCAATCTCCTACTTATAGGAGAAGACAAAGAAGCTTTACAATTCCCACAACATAACAGCTCCGACACAGCTAGGTGTCTACCGTGCAACAGTCATACCAACCCTACTATATAGTGCAGAAACCTGGTGCGCGTATAGATGCCACATCAAATATCTTGACAGATTTAATCAAAAACGTCTGAGAAACATCCTGCACATTACATGGCAAGATCGCCGTGCACATAGCTTGGCATAGAGGCAACTGCGCTGGTGCGGGCGCATTCTTAGAATGCCCAAACATAGATTGCCTAGGCAATTGCTATAGAGTGAACTATTGTACAGAAATCGAAAAGTAAGGTGGCAGATGCTTAGGTATAGAGATACTGTCAAAAGGAAAATTAGAGATCTTGGGATAGATGTGAGTACAAGGGAAACGGAAGCTGCGGAACGCAATCACTGGAGGTAAGATGCAAAACAGTGATGCGAGGAGGGAGGAGACTAAATACCGCCAAAGAAGGAACATACTCTATATATACACCTATAATCATATGGGTCACCTGTATATGCGATATGCGACAGAATGCTCAGCAACAAGCTAGAGTCCATCAACCACCAGTGAGTGCATGAAATGGCAGATGACCAACAGGAACAGCCATAAAGAAGGATCGTAGTGGCCGTATCGACCAGGATCTACACACAGTAACGAAGTTATTGGCGGTAAAGTGCAAATAAAGAAATTAGTACTGTTTTCTTTACACCCGTTGATCCAGTTGTAGTAATTCCTTTTGGTGATCGTAAAACTGTAGCGTTTGATTGGTATATAGAAGTTTGCCTTCCTCAAATGTTTGACATTTTGTGTAGTGAGGGCTGAAAATTACTTTGTGTAGTATTTTGTTAAATCACGATAATGCGACTCCGCATTCACAAATTCACACATTTTCCAGCTGGTCACTCACCCTCCACACAGTCTAGATCTTGCCCCATACGATGTATGTCTCTTCCCCAAGATTTAGCAAGCATAATATGTGTTAAAAGATTTCCTGCCGCAAATGCGGCAGATGCTAAATTTAAGCGAATGTTTCACCTCCTTCCAAAAACGGAATTGTATGCGTGTTGTGAGAAGAACAAATGTATTGTGACTAAGGGGTAATGTTTTGAAGAACAATAAAATTATTTTCTTAAAAGTCCGTATTTTTTAATAACTAGCAATTGACAGAACAGTCCTAAAGTTATTTTCTTCTTCAGATACCTTCTTTCGTAGTAATTTATTTCCAATGACCTTTAATTTTACCTTTTGTTGCATAGGTACCATACGTCATATGAGGTTTATAGTCTTTATTTTTTTTCGGAATTAGTTATATTTGAGGCAAATAATGCAAAGTTCCAATATAAGTACTTCTCACTCGTCAGCAGAAATAAAGAATATCTGGAGTGGAAGTTTTATAATTTTTAATTTAGGCACGTTGAACCCACATACATTAATTCGTCGCTTATATGGTATGTACTACAACTGAAGACTAAATTGTTCGCAAAATTTAGTTGATTTGAAACAATTTTAGAAAAAAAGATTGTAGATGTAATTTTTAGATATTGAATCATTATTTAACAGAGTATGTATAAAGAAAAAGTTTGTTTTATATCACCAGCTTAAGTGTTAAAATTTAATTTCAGCTGACTAAGGTCTGAACAAGATTAACGGTTTTTGAATGGTTGTAGTAGTGCGTTTAGAATAAAAAACCTTAATCGTTATCAAAAAAATAATTGACTTTACGTTTTCAGACAGAAGTATCCCTACTGTTTAAAACATTATTTGTATGAATGCTATTTTTGAAATTCGGACTCTAGAAGAATGTTAAAAATCGTGCACTCCCCGGCTATCACGCCAACACCTATGGTAGTTGTTAACCCTCAAACAAGGGAACTCTTCCTCACTTTCGATCGGCAAGGCTAGCTACCTACCCGGCCTAAGAGTACACAGGGCTCATAGAACCCCTTTGTCTTTAAAACAGGCCGCTGGCCCATTATAAGAGGAAGCAGAAGAAGAAGAACTAAAAGCTTTTATATTGGGACCAGCAGTAATAGATGTTAAGCGGCGGCAAAACCGCTCTATGCCAACAATGTGTCGAATTATCACGATGGGGTTTGCATCGTTTTATAATTTATTTATTTTGATTATTTAAGTGGGTGGCCTTAGTTTTTTTCTCAATTCTAGACCAATTAACAACAAAGAATACATCGAGAATACATATTTGTTTTACTGTTGCTGAACATTGCAAATTGATCCTTATACGGTCAGAATTTAGCCTTGATTGTCTTATCAGAAATATTGTTCACGAATTAAAATAACGCCAACAAGTTTTTCTTAGAGATATTTGCATTATCTTCCAAATCTTCCAATTATTACACAATGTGATCAAGTTATAAGAGATGTACCCAACTTCACAAATAAACTTTAAATATTATTGTAGTTCATGTGCTGTAGCAGAAAAGTTAAATATTGATTTCTTTAATTTATTTACCATTATTTTAAGAGGAAGTCGAATTATTTCCAACTCCTTCAGGTACTTTTTAATATAAATAACTATATATTCAGATCTTTGAAAACTGTTATCGTAGTTGAGTTACAACGATCAACTTCATTTTTCTTATGGGGTTTATAGTTCTCTATAAGATCTTTAAAGAGTCTTTTTTAGTTTTAAAAAATTTATAATCTATTATACCTAATACGAAAAATAATGTAGAAGACATTTTTTACACTGATAGGAGAGAGCATAGATTGCGAAGTTTTCCAAAGGTTTTGAAAAAAAAGAAATTAATAAAGCTTATAATAATGAAATTATTTAGTGCTTAATACACTTTCAAAAGTAAAATACAAAATATTGGATGCAAGTTAGAACCGTTTACTGTTTATTTGTTACTGCTAAGACGTTGAATGTTAAAAGAATTTTTTAAATTCAGCAATAGCGATTATTTCCGCTGCATTAAAAATTAGTTTTCCCACTAATTAATAGGACGAAATGTGCAAACTGGTTCAATCTGCAGTATTTTATAAACATTCAGTTTATTCTACTATATTTGTGATTTTTAAAGCGCCTAAAGATTTACCACTCTAAAATTCTATTCTCATTCATGAAATAGTGATTATATTTATGTCCTGCTTCAATATACAAGCATTGGAGATATAAATGTGAATTTTGAGAAGTAAGTATGGTTATTACCTGCTGCAACTGTATTTTCAAACTAGTAACGTTGTCAAACGATATATTGTTTTGGTTGTAATAAACCTCACGTTGCGGCGCCTGTTTGCAATGACTGCCTTCTGTTTTTATGGGAATAAAATAAATAAATTAAATAGGGCAAATCTTCACACTACTCAGGGTACTCTCATTATATTTAAGAAATGTAAAACTTCGCCTGTCAGTATCTTAGGCTAATCAAAATGAAATGTATTTATTATACTTTAATAAAATGGTTAATTGCCCCTTTCTATATTTTATCGAATTGCAATAATATTCTGGGCTTGCTCCGCAAAACACAAGACTAATCTCTCAGGTTGGGTTCAAATTCGATTTTAATTTGAAATTATTGTTTAGAATATTTGATTTAGAGTAGCTCAGATACGCAATTTTAGTACAACTGCGCTACTAGCGTCGATTACTCATAACCTCCAAACTTGACATTTACACAGAAGCTCGTTAGAGCATAAAGCGGTTATTTTACGAATCAAAAGTGAAAATTGTACAAGGAACCATCAGGTAAATTGAATTAAAAACTCTCACCTAGCAGCAGCAATCTCGATTTTGTTTTAGATGTGACGTGAACGACGCTAACAAACATGCCAAATCCTACCTTATAACTTTGGCCGATGTGGGCTCGGAGCTGGTTGTAGGTGGCGCCGATGGCTTTATCCACTTGAAGTCGCTTTCCTGGCAGCAAATCCTGTTCTGGGATGCTCTTGCACGTCTTCCTGGCCTGTTGGAATGGATACCCCTGGCTTCTGAAGTTCAAATGGTAAAGTATCGCTGTTAGAATTTTCCAGGTGTTCGGTGCCAATCCACAGCCGCAGTTGGTTTGCACAAATTTATAATTTTTATGTCGTAGAAACTATTGCAAACATTTCCACATGTGCCAGATAACTTGTAGAATATAATGGTAAACTTTTTATAGTTGGCAAAATACTTTTATTACATAAAAACAGGGAATATTCAGGAGCACAATTTGCTCAACTAGTCAATTACAGGCATTAATTTCTTATTGTTAACAAAACAGCATCGCGTTACTAGTAACCGCGACCTGAATTTGTTTAGAGGAAATAAGTATTAGTTACAATTTTACAAAAAGGAATAAAATTTGATAACATATTTGTTGCTTAAATCTAAAATTGTCTTTATTTCTTATACATAAAAATTGTTCTTTCCCGTTACATACAACGTTTTCATTCACTGCTCTGCTATACACTTAGTTTTAGAATGCACTGGCACTTGAGTTCATTTTTAAACACGTCACTGATTTTTCTTCCTTTCAGTTGCCTTCGTTCTGTATTGCTCTTTGCAATTTTTATCTTATCTTGCTTCGTTTTCCATCTACCTTTCAGCTTGCTTGCTTTTCACTGGCCTGTACGTTTATTAATAACTTTAAGCTCATATTCATTATGCACATAACCAACCTTTTGTATTATTTACTTTCATTTGGCTTGGCTTCAAATATGCTCAAACCTATCATATTACTTATATTATTTTAGCCATCTTACATTTTTCTTTCACTCAAAGTTCAAATTCAATCCTTCTGAAATCTGCTTTGCTTATGCCTGCCTTTATCCCTCTAATTATACTTCTTGCATCTCATTACCAATGCATTTAATAACTTTAACTACTGTTTAGATTGCAATTAAATAAAATACTTCAACTCTGTGCTTTAATTGACTTTGTTCAATATTTCTCTCTGCATACAGAGCTAAATTGTGAGCTTTAAACCATCTCAATATATGGACTCGTAAATTGGATAACAGGAACATAATATAACGTCAGTCAAGAACAGTAAGCTTAAAGGGACCACTTGTGTGATGGATAGACAATTTATGAAGACCTACAAAGGCGTCAAGCTATAAATTGGCAGAGAATCGTTTACAATAGAAAGGTGAGAAAGGCAATTGTTGCGTCCGTAAAAGCCTTTATCATTTTAAAATTATGAATACTCACAATTAATGTAAAACCCTATCAAAATAATTGCATAGAAGTGTTTAACTAACTGAAAAAATACGAATGGAGGTTTCTTTATACGGATTTTTATTTTATTTCTCGAAGAAGGCATTGATAAATAAGTGATGTGAGCTTATATTTTAATGTTTTTGTCAAATATTCTCTCATTTTGCTTATCCTTTACACTCCACAGAAAGCTATGGTAGGTTAATAAACTGCAGTCTAAGTAGAATTAAATTGCATTTTAATTGTTTGAAGACCGCTGGTCCGCGGATTTTCCGAACTACTGATTTTAACAATGCCAACGCGTCTGCTACTGAGCTGCTCCAATAATAAATCATCTATTAATTTTAGTCAACACATTTACTAATAGCGTGTTGGAGAAACGAATTGTTTAGAAAAAGAATTGCGAAGCCAACATAAACACAAAACTTATTAAAATTTGTTCGAAAATTGGGGTAATCTAATCCAGAGAAAACAAATTAGACGAGAGGTTCTTGAAAACAAAACAAAGAATGTCACAGATTTAGACCCAATCCATAAATCTTAATTAGATAAGTATTTTCCATCGTATACATCTGCCGAGATTAAAGTCGCGTGTCGTTATATTATTACGCTTTGTGTGGGGACCAACATTTGTTACGTCTCTATTAATTTGACAAAAACAGTTGTCTGTTTTTTCAGTGTCGTCGGTTGACGGAACCAGGAGAAATATCTCTAAGTCAGAATAAGAAATGGGCAATGGTCGATTAAATCCCACCGTGGCACACATGTCGGAAAACATATAAAATTTCTGAAATAATCCGGGATTTTCGAATCCCCGAATTAATGGACGCCCGAATTTATTATCGGATTTGACATGTCAGCTGAAGCAAAACAAAGAGCGCGTTTCGCAATTATAAATCGTGGCGGTGCATTTCTTTGCCCTCGGCCATTCTCTCAATTAATCTACTTATACATTAGTGTAGCTGTTTACAAAACTAATGCCTTTTGTACGAATTTCTGTGCATTAGCGGCGCAGGGGAGAGGTTCATTTGTATTTGTTAGCCACGGAGCACCGACAGAAGCAGATTGCAGAGAACCCGAGGGGTAGCTAAGCTTGATATGCAGATCAGGGAATACCTCGGGAGACTGCTCGGTGATTCTCACTTGTGTCCCAACGTATGCATCAATTACTTCCACCATTTATATATTATACACGCACATGTTTGCCATGTGCAGGGTGAAGTTGGTATGTTTTAAGAATGTATCCGCCTATGATGGATTTAAAATCTTGGCGGACCCTGTTGCATCATAGTAAGCCCTACATTTATCTGTAAAATAAGCAATTAGCTATTCGTTAGTCATACGCTTGACTAAAGGCTTCCTTCTACACATGTTTGGGGTCTGTAGTGAAAAAATTGCAATCGTGCAATAAATATAAACGTTCTAAAATCGGTGCGGTGCGCATCGCAGCTGGCTGCAATGTCAGACGTGCGTCGGCAGTCAACTCGATGCATGCCGCGCAATGAAATTACGCAAGTGAAACAAAGATAGAGTGATTTATTTAGAGTGACACCTCATATTTAATTTTTAAATTATTAAGGATGTTTATCTACTCCTACTGTACAATGGCCATTAATTATGATTCATAATTCACAGTTTGCAGCCAATCATAAAATTCTATTTTCATTATTCAATAGTTTGCAAGTTGCAACCAATCACAAAATTCTATTTTCATTACTCAATAGGTTGTAGCCAATCACAAAATTCATTCTTATTATTAAATGACTTTTGAAGTTAACATCTGTCACAAATATCATAATTGGGAAATATGAACACAAGGATCCTATTGCATAGGAGTAGATAAAATATCGTATTATATTCGCGATTATGGCCATTATTCACTCAGATGACTTGTGCCACGCGCCTTCGGCTTGTGGCACAAATGTCATCTTCGTGAATAATGGCTGTCATAATGGCTCATATAATAATATACTATTACCACGTAAACAACCAATAGTGTTTCATATTACACCATAAGGTAAATGTACACATTTCTTCCCTTGGTAGTTTATGACCCGTCTGATATAATTTGGTTGATAATTCGAGGTTCGGTTTTCCATGATTGGTTCCATGTTTGATCTGAAGTTTCATGTGACTAAGAGGGCTTTAAGTTCCTAAAGTTCGATGAATCTTATCGCATAGAATGTTTTAAAATCTTATAAATACCGTTGCATCATGGCAAACAATTTGAACGAATGTATGTTCATATGTGAAGTAATAACAAATATAAGAAATAACTTATAAAATAAATAATAATTTGTATAGGTTACCTTTAAAATTTTATCGGGCCCTATTGCATCGTGGAAAACCCTTTGAAGAATTATATATTTATGTATACGTTAAGACACAACATTGTCATGATACACCATATTATACCTACAGCATAAATTCGATTTTAAAATCTGATAGCGAGAAGCAACTCATTCTGAGGAGCTGTGATTACCAATGCTTTAATCAAACGTTTACCTAAACGCTTCCTTATGTGCCTATCTAATTTCTAGTAATAGAAAATTTCCCGTGGCTATGATGGTTTATAGTTGTATAATATTTTGACATTTAGTGCATAGAGTGGTTTTAGAATCTTAGGGGACCTCGTTTCACCATGGGAAATACTTTGAAAAAGTATATTCATACAGAACAACAATGTAAGAAGTGGATTCGACTCTTTTCATATTGAAAAAAAAAAATTCTTCATCATACGCTTGCCTAAAAGCTTTCTTATACACTTATTTAATTTGTGAAATAAAAATTCCCATGTCGCTATGATGGCTCTAATATGAAAAATGTATCTCATAGTGTCTTCGCCGAACTCCGAAAAGTATATACCTTTTGTAACACAAGAGAAATCATAATACGGCGATGGTATCGTAAAAGCATCAGCACGTGTAGCGTCCATAAATTACCCCAAGTACGTCTTGCAAGAGAAGCGCAGGCGATCATAAAAGTGAAAACTTCGACCAACAACCACCAGCTGTACAGCCAAATTAGCAGGAATCTAGTTTTAAACATTACGTTATGCGCAAGTAAGTTACTAGTTTCGTAAACCGAGTGATTAGCGTCACGAGTGACAAATTACTCCGCGACTTCAGTGTAAAAGACACGCAATATAAAACCCTTTTGGACAACAAAAGATCGGCTCCCCAGAAAGCAGGGAATTTCAGTTGATCGCTCGCAGACGAAGACGCAAGTAATAAAACACTCTGGTGGCGCAAGTAGTATAAACAATAGTGACATAACAATTGCTGTAGCAGAAGGTCAATCAACAAAATTCTGATGTCCTGAGAAACTGGGCACAATTGCTAAATTGCGCTTTTGAGACAACGAAACCATAAGCAACCCTGAAATTACGCAACTGGAAAAGCTATATAAACCGACACGGAAGCACCAGCAAGGGATTTTCGTTCTCGATTCATTCTTATTCAGTTCAACTACCAGCGCAGCGGTCGGTTTACAACCTCCGGCACAGTTTGTCTGCCTATCATCTGATTCGTGTCGAATTCGTGCTACTTGCAACCTGTTCGTTAACATATACCGACGAAATATCAGGTTGCAAAACAGATATCGCTTAAAATTGTTTTAAACGCGCACTCTATATGGGTATTTGTATATCTTGCTACATGTATGTAAATATATGTGTATTTTCGTTAATTATTTTTTCTTAAATAAATAATGGTTCTTGTTTTACATAAAGTGTCATCATTTTGAAATACTGAAGGTGTTATCATCAACATCCATGAATCAACAGTATTCAAAACGGCAAAGACGAAGATTACGGAGGGACCACGTAATGTGCACTAAGGAAAAACGTATAGCCAAAGCCGTCATGATAGGAACAGAACATTTAAGACAGCAACAGCCTGTAAGGCCAACAAAATAATGGAGAAAGTGCTGGACGTCATTGTTACAGGAGAACTGCAAACCATATTAAAAGAAGTCTTACAACTACAACAAAAGTAAGAAGAATAGGATATATTGTATTTCGTATAAGTTGCCTGATTTGCAGAAATGCAAATTCATAGCGATGGCTTAAACTTAATATAATTTCAGGAATTGACGTGTTGATATTATTGCATCTGTTTATGTATTACACAACCTCAATCTTCTCCAGGCTTTCATATATTTCCTTCACCGTTAGTTCTTTTTAACTGCAAACTATTTTGGTTTGAAATTGTCATTATCCCATTATTTCATACTGTCACTGGTCTCTTGGTAAGTACTATATTTGATCACGTCACTGCCCATTTCTTCTTTCATGCTGACGACATAGTTGAACCATCTAAACTGATTTTCCTCGATGTTATTCAGTATTTGCTATAGCTCCAGTTTCTTATTTCGTCATTTCTAATCTTGCCTGTAATCGTGACCTCTTCAATCTTTCTGAAAAATTGCTTTGTTGCATCTTGCAATATTTCTGCGTTTGGCATTCTCTCATATTTTAACTATTTTATTCATATCATAGTATATTTTAGCTTTTGCTTTAATTATGTTATGAATCTGCAACCTATCCAGTTTACTTTTTCGTTGCACCGAGTTATCCTTACGTACTCGATATTTCCTCTATGTTGTTATATTTTGAAGAGTGTATGCTTATTACAATTTTAAAATTTTTGCAAACCCTAGCAATAAGAAAAGCCGTTTACCATATTCTATCGTATGTTAAAAAAAACCTCATTTAGGGTAGGCCTTGGAAATAAAGATAGAAAATCTAGTCATGTATTAACTTAAGTCTGTAGGTAAATGTCAGATTGCAATTTGTTTATGAACACATCTCTCACTGTGCCAGGTAAAAGTTTACACTGCATTAACTTTAATTGCATCAAGCAAAAAGGAAAATAAGATGGCATGTACACAACAACAACGAGTGTAATGATCATAATGGTCAATAAGAATTGTTTTTGTTAAGTGTCCTGTATGTTTTTAGGAAAACAATTCAAGGTCAAGATGTAATTTAGTTCTCTCTGACTTGGTAGTTCATTTGCATCAATGGACATATCTCAAGTTACGGCAAACTTTAATTTGATCATGGCATCCTGCGAATGAGTTTTTTTTTTGGAACATACGATATAATTATATGTTTGGAAAATAACATTTGCACGATACGTTGTTTTACAAGAAGTAAATTCATGACCTTGAAGGACAATGCTTTCTGAATCAACATTTCCTGGCTACATTTGCTTTTCTTCCAAAAATGGAAAGCTGCGTACGGTTATGATGGCTCATAGAGCTTGATAGCAGTACAGCTGTGGCATATGCCAATGGATATCAAATTAACTTTTATTTACTGTCCTACTCCAAGCTGTAACTTCTTTATGGGATTATTTGCGGAATTATTTTAACTTGCTCGGTAGCTCTATAAATGATGAATGTCTGTTCTATACAACAAGTATCTTAAGATCACGTAACAAAGTATGTAGCAGAGAACTAATTTTTGTCATTATAAAATATTGTTTTGGAATTTTTAACATTATTCAGTTTATTGAAAATAATATTAGTTTCGTTGGTTTAAATATAATACTTTTTCGGCCAAAGAAATATCTTATCTTTTTTCGAACACCATAGCCATTTTTGAAGGTCTTTGGGACGACCGCTCCTTAAGACGCATACAGTTTTCGTAATCTGTTAAACCGATGTTTTCACCGTAGTAGTATGGCAGTTATCATATTATGTTCTGCACATGCTCGCACCATACGTGCTATGGCTAAAGATAATTCACAAAGGAGATGGAAACTAATTACTGCGAACACTCAGATGAAGAAAATCGGTTTAAAATCGAGTCGGCGCATTATCACTACCGTTAGCGGACTGCGTGGATTGAGCAGAGAGGGCTTATAATGTGTCATTTCAGATTTGAGGGTGAAGATTTGAACTGGCGACTTCAAGCTCGACAGTCCAGCAGTGTTCCACTATGCCACTATCACGAGGTACTTACAATTAACAGATGTTATAGGTAGCGCAAATACAAATTGACAAACACATACAAATATGAGCGACGGAAATTTTTCAGTTATTTGTATTACTACTTCCATCAAACTAGCAAAGAGGTCACCCTGATGGTTTATGTCGTTCTTAAGTTATCGATTTTGCATAAATCCGGTGTGAATTTTCTTTAATGTTAAAGCTGTTGCTGTTTTCACAAAAGTTATGTACGTAACCTTTCATATAACTTCATCCAAACATAAATATGAACGTTAACAATGCCATCAATATATACAAATAAAGCCTTGGCAATATTGTTGCTGTTGTACATGGAAAGTTTGGATAAAGTTGTTTCAAGGGGACAGAGTCTTGTTTCAGTAGATTTCTTCTTCGTTCTATACATTTTTAAAACTTTTCAGCTTGAATATTTTTCGTTTTAAATAAATTGTTTGGTGTTACACCTTGATACAGGATGTTAGATAATTCTTGCTGGGCTATTTCAGTACCAATTTTCAATTGTTAATATCACTCGATTTATTAAACGAGAACTGTTTATGCTGATGATGATGTTAATTCACTAAAATATAGGAAACTGAATTTACTGCTTGGTATACTAACAAGTTGAGCTTTTGTAAATAATTCTCCAGAGTTAGGAATTTCTTCTGTTTTCACAGTTGGAAACCCATGCTTAAAAAATATCGAAGTAACATGCTCTAAGTGCGCAATGGGCAAACAGCCTTACCAGAACAGCTCCTCAACAGGCTTTGTATCGGAATCGACTGGTTTTTATAGGGTCTTTATAACACATTATCGTGACTTTTCTACAAATAAACTCGACAATAAAACTTAAACCAAGACAAAAGAAACGTTTTACGAGGTCTAAACAAACATGTTCTCTAAAAATACCTCCCTCGACAACGAATGTTCACGGTGTCGTGTATTGTTACGGGCTGTCACTCCGCAGCTTCGTCCAAAACACAATTAACAGAACCTCCTGTAAATATTTCACAATCTTGTATATTTAGACAGACAACAATGGCAGCGCATCGCTGCCAAAAACCGAACGCCTGTACAGTGACCATAAAAATGTTATCGGTTTTAGAGCTTTTTTTGCGTAAACTTGGCGTTTATTACGCCGGTTCGAGATTTGGACAAGATCGTAAAGTTGGCAGGTTTATTCAAGCACTGAATGCAAAATCTGAATCTAAATTGCGCCCCTAAGATGCGCTCCCAAATAAAGTGAGCCGGTGACAGTTTTAGTTCCGCGTTATTTCCATTGTCTTGTGGGCATGTAAAATATGGGACCGATAAATAAAGCTGAAATGATAACCATTGTCCTACCATCAAACGAAAAACTGAATTTATGTGACTGCGTCTTGTGTTTAAACATCTAAATCTAAAACAACCGACAGTTACGAATAGGTATTGCCAACGTTTTGAGATGAAAGGAAAGTTTCGTGGTTTATTTTCGTTTGTATTGTCTTTCGTTTAATAGCTATTAGGGTATAATACAATGTTATCAAAATAAAACTGTCTGTCAAAGCACAGCTCATTTTTTATATCTCTTTGCTATTGATCAAGTTGATTTTTGTACATCAGATTTATTACATGTGTTTCTTACATCTTGATATGTTTGTACAAGTATTCTACCAAATATAATTTGACCATATCCATATTTTTCTGTAGATTTATAATCTAAGTGACTGACGTATAGAAAATAATATTCCAAGGAGTGTAGGCATATTATATTCAAAATATCAACCCTGGAGCTGAAGCTCATCGGATGTTACTAGATTATGAAAAGTTATAGATTCATATAATTTAATAGTGCGTGTGACATCTACAAAACTTATTAATTTATTTTCTTCCCTTCCAGTATTGTTCCATAGGTGATGCATTTAGGTGGTTTGTTATCTTGAATTCGAAATATGTACCCAGCGATTCGATATTGCAGATTCTTCTGAGTTTTTCAAGATTGAGTATGCCATGGCAACATTGTATGGTCATCATCCGTCGAAGATGTCTGTTCAAAAGGCTTGATACACAACCCAGTTCTTACATCCATACAGAGGGATTGAGAAAATGACAGCCGTTCTTGTTTCTATATTGAAATAGTGGTTTAAGAATATCTTGTCTTTGATGTTTCAGTATGCCCTCGATGCTGTACCGATTCGGTTTTTACTTCTGCATCGAAATTTGCCTTATCGATCATTGAACTTCCACAGTAATTAAAGTGTTCTATGCAGTTTAACTGTTTTTCGGATGAGCTCAAGATGGATTTCGTGCGAAGTGAGCATAAGGTTAAATTTGGTAGTGTTAACTTGTAGACTCAGCGCATTGCTCTGGAGCGGGCTAGTATGGAAGATCAGTGATGAATCGTAGGTACTTTTATGAAACCGTGTTATCCAAAAAGTACACGGTTTCATAAAAGTATCCAGATATTTCTGAAATTTTACATGGGACCATAATTTAACATTTTGAATAACTTGCCTTCATGACATTTTGACGTATTTAAAACAAAAAAGTGACTTTAACTGAGAAAAAATAGTTTTTATCTACCACTTGCGGGGGCTTTCGTTCGAAGATTACGTGTAGAACATAAAACACAAATGCATAAAATCAAAACAAACAAAATCGTTTGTAGTGCGCAATTATAACCCTTGAAAAATACTAATATACTTTCTTAATCTGGTTTGACTAACTAGATAATCTTTCTATATAAATGCATTTTTTTGCGTCATTTTAATCGTCACCACTGGACGTTACCTCTGGGAGCGTAGGTTCGAATCTTATCAACTACAAGATATTTTTTGATGTTTATCAATTAATGTAATTCACATTACTAAGTACTTTGTTTGATTGTATATAGTGATGGGCATAACCGGACAATTTTCATAACCGAATTATTTG
The DNA here is from genome assembly GCA_940337035.1 of Agriotes lineatus. Taxonomy (NCBI): domain Eukaryota; kingdom Metazoa; phylum Arthropoda; class Insecta; order Coleoptera; family Elateridae; genus Agriotes; species Agriotes lineatus. The sequence goes on along the minus strand of OW679197.1, from coordinate 124,671,316 downwards.
CATTCGACTGATATTAATAACCGAATGATTATTTGAATAATCATTCGAATACATTTTGGTTCTCGATTCGTTTCGATTATGTCAGCCGGTTTGCCGGTTGGCGGTTCACCGTCATCTGCATCGACATCGGTTCACCGTCATCTGCATCGACATCGTAACTTGCAGATAGCAGAGGAACTCAGTGGATATGAATGAAATATATCTGGTTACACCTTTATTGTTTTCGATTGCTGGCGATTTATAATAATATAATAATATATTGTTGTAATTGTATGTTTTACGGCTCGCTATTATTCTGCATTATCTCGATTACTCGTACATTCTTCCAATCTATAACCAAAACATAATATGTACGGTCGGCGCCTTAGAAATTGGGACACGTAATATGTTCTTCTAGTCTTTGGAGTATTCTTGCTCCGGTTACTCCATTAATGTGAGATGGCATTTCATAATTGACAAACAATAAACAATCTGAAGTAAAAATTAAAACCATAATAACTGTAAAAACCCAGTTTATACACTTAAAAAATACATGCAAAATATATCATAATAGTGTGTAGTGTCTTTGATTTCTAAGGCGCCGACCGTACATTATGTGTTATGTATTGGAAATTAAAAGGTATTTATTAAGAAGTGTAGAAAGAAAGAAATATGCGGGACTGCTTGCTAATCGCAATAAAAACAAACAGTGGTAAAACGCTTATCTTTATCGATCGGGCGGGTTAAAGGCGCCACCTCTTGTTTTGAACCTTTGGAGATGTAATAGTATATTATGATACGAGTTTTATAAGAAGCATGCCTTATAAACGAGGTATCATACAGTATTTTATCTACTTTGCCACTTTTTTAAGCAAAAAAATGAAAATGTTTAGTATTTTTATTATAGCATCGCATTGTGTCTATTACGATACGCAAACGCGTATCGTAATAGCCTCAGTACGAACGCAAAGTAGATAAATTGTTTTATAGCTTGATGCGTTTGCAGTTTTTAGGCGTTCCGGTTTCAGGTCTCCAGAATTTGATATTTTTTATGATAGGAGGTAGGTACGCGATAACCAAATGGTGTTTTCAGTACAACCTGCTTTGTTTATGAGTTATGACGTATTTCTATTTACAGAATTTCGAGCACTGCGTAGGTCGCTGAGATATGGCACGTAGTACCTTTGAATAGAGGTTTTATATTCAAAGCGTAGTACGTATCAGCATGAGGTTATTTTTCATTCGAATACTTGGAACGAAAACCGAGTTACATAGGTTATTTCAATAACCGGATAACCGGTTATTTTTCATTCGAATAAGCCCATCACTAATTGTATCAGTATTATTAGAAACATTACGATATTTGTATATACTCATATTTTGTACATAATTATGTATTAACACCAGCTAACCGTTGTAGATACAATAACGGTTGTTTTTTTTTGCGGTTCACTTTCTAGCATTTTCACGTGTAACTTCGTTATTTACAATTCAATTTGAAAAATATTAAATTATTTTAATTAGAAGAAGGCTAGCTAGACTTTGCCTGGGATTTTCAGTAGTGAAATACCCTTGTAGTTGACGCAATCTGATGCGCTTTCCTTTTTCTTGAATATATTCTCTCTTATTTCTCATATTTGACGGAGACATGCTTTTAGGTGTGGTATGTTCCTATACCGTCAGAATCGGCGAATTCATTATTCTTCATCCGTTGGACAGTTGATTTTACTTCATCCTTAGTAAGAGGTTGTTTCAAGTCTCTGATTGCATCATAGTGAGTGAGATTTATTGCCTGTTCGTGGAATCAAAGTTCTGGCTGAGTATGGTGCACTACCACTCTTCTCATCTAGTGTAATTTGTTTTTGATCTCTTAGTAAATTTTCGTTCTTATATTGAATGAGGAAAGTGTTTTAGTTTCTTGCACCATATATAGACTCAGAACGGTTTCAGCCCTAACTGTGGCACCACATACCTGATATTCTCTCCCAGACAATTACAAGAAAAGGCTAAAGAACACCAAACTCTATACCGCTTTCATCGCCTTAATGAAGTTGTTCGATTCCGTCAACAAAGACGCTTTGTGGAAAAGCCGTGTCCAAGTGAACTGTTATCTGCCGAAGGTTTCATAAGCAAACTGAGCAAAAGTCGTACACAACGGGGAAATTACCGATGGTTTTCAGACACAAACCGGCCTCAAGCAGGGTTTGCAACTGACATCTGGGTCCCCTTGCCTGAATAACTTATTTTAATAATTGCATATATAGCCAGTTTGTGTTTGCATGCTTCTTTATTGTTAATTAGATGTAATCATTGTAACTTAGCATAACGAAATGTGCGTGTACGGTCCTGTTTTAGTGTACGAAGCGCTAGATTTTGCATGTGCAGTCGCGGGCATGCCAAGCCTCAAGGCACACGTCGCTGTGACCAACTTTCAGTGAATTTCGCCTGAATCGAGCTAAACAAAAGCGGCTGAAGCCGCGCATCAAAAAGCTTACTGCATAAGTCTTTGTATGTAGCAAGCTGTGTTTACACTTTAAGTAAACGCCATTTCAATTGTGTATAGAGTAATATACAACTGCTAAGCCGCCAAAGAATTTCGTGACATCAGGCGCGCAAGAGAAATTTTCATACAACCAGTCATTCAAGAAATGGCGTAGAAACCCGAGTATAAGGTTGCCTATTATAAGGCAAATTTGCAGTTTAAGTAATAAGCGCTCGCTTCAGGTTGTAGGAAGGCGTGTGCATTAGATGAAGTACGTTTTGGGTAACACAGTTTCATAAAAGTAGCCCGATATTTCTGAAATTTTGCATGGGGCCATAGTTTTACATTTTGAATAACTTTCCTTCATGACATTTTGACGTATTTAAAACAAAGAAGTGACTTTACCCGAGAAAAAAATGTTTTTTTATCTACCAACTTGTGAGGGCTTATGAAGACCAAACCAACATTTTAGTATTAAGATTTTCAACTAAAAATTAATCAAAGAATGGCTCTACCTGAATATTATGTGTCATTTTTAATACATACTGTATACTATTTCTCAACATATTCTAACCTTAAGAGTAAAGGAAATCAAACACTTTGAAAAATAATTTACTAATACACGAACGAATAATTAGAAATCTTAAGCTTTGAAGGATTTGGATTTGCACTTTAATTATTTACGACAACGTGTTATTCAAAATACGATCGTTTATTCTTCAATGCAATTTTGAAATTTGCTCTCCTTGTTCGGCTATCACTGTATACACTTCTGTTTTAAGCCTATTAGATTGGGATAGCAAACATTTGATATTTAAATCGTGCGAAACCAAACATTATTGTCAGAACTTCCTGAAATAAATGTTTACTTTCGATAATAATATAACTATAGCACAATAGATCATTAGTGCTGCTATTTTTGAAATTATTACATATTATTTCCTAAAATTAATATAAATATAAAGGCAGAGAGATTTTAAGAATAGCTACAGAAAAAAAGTAAAAACATATTGCATTATTATTAGATAAATATTTAATAGTTATTTATTGTATGAGTGTTTTTAGTACAGTAAAACTAGGGTTTAACCCAAACATAAAAAAAAAGTTTTATCCAGCTACAAACTGTTTAGTAACCTCCTCTTAGTAAGTGGTAAAAAGTCACACGACCCCGCGCTTCAGGTTTAGGCGTAAGGGGGGTGGAAAGGTGGTAAAATGGTAGGTTTCAACAGTTTTTCGCAAATATCTCGTTAACTATGAGGTTTAGCGCAAACTTTGTTTGATACAAAATTAATCTATAGGTAATTTACAATAGAAATGGTTTTATGAATTTTTGAGTTCCAGTAAAGGGTTACGGAGATATGGAGGGGTCATTATTTTCCAGTTAGCTTGGGATCCATCGTACTCACTTAAAAAATACTTAGTGACGCATAAATAATATAGGAACATTTGTTTGTATGTATGTATGTATGTGACACAGATTGACGCAAAACTTAACCTACAAATTTCGAATTTGGCATAGCTTGACAGTGCTACCAACAATGCAGTAGAAGTGACATGGTTTTATCCCACTAGTGGAATAAAGTAATTTCATTATTCCACTAGTGGATAAAGTGGCACTTTCGACGGTTCATAAATGTGGTCAAAACTTCAATTATAAGGTGATTGTGGATAAAATAAATTATAATGGTTACTCGTTATCAAAATTTCTTTCATTTACTCTTGTTATTGCGAGACGCCTAAAGTCGGGGTAACTGGCAATCCTTTTAGTTAAAACACACTCGGACACGAAGACCAAAGCTACTGTTGCGAGATTAATAAGAACACTGAAGTACAAATACTTGCATTTATTTTTCTGCCGTTTACAGAATTCTTAAGTTTAATACCGTTGTTTCTTAACTTTACGTATTTACATCTTCTTATTAACTAACTTAATTCTAAGTCCATTCTGACCAAGAAAGCTCGGTGGGCGTTTACAAAATTCCCAATAACCTATCAGAGCTGGTCTAAATTTTGGAATTTTGGCACGTACATACGGACGTGATAGTTCATAATATTTCTATGAATTTTAAAAGTTTGAGGCTTTCCCACGGTGAAATGTGGTTTGCTCGAACCCTTCGTAAATTACCGCTATAAAGGATTACAATTCTACTAAAAGTATTTGGTCCCAGCTGCAAATAATTTTTATGATCGAGTTGCAACCGTTGCTTCTTCTAATCACGTACCGGTCATATACATCACTCAATATTTCGGTTTATGAAGTAAACCCTGCATAAACTTACTCTAATCTATTGGTGAGATTGGAATATCTCCAGATTCCCAAGCAAAAGGCACGTTTCTAAACATCCGCTTGTTGTAATTTAAATATGACATTTTTCCTACGACTTTTACCTTAAAATATTATACAGATGGCTTACAGCTAACTAAAGTACAGTATATTCCTACATAGTTCATTTCATTAAAGAACGCAAATCGTAACATTGTATACATTTTATTTCTTTTTCTGACAGTTTGACTTAACTCACGATATGTGTGATTATATACTATATTAATGTAATTTTAACACGGTATAATAATTAAGTATTATTGAGATTTCGCTAGCTCAGTTATTCAATGATTTTAAAATGGCAATCTTTCTCTCAGGTTGGGACGTGCAATTTGCTAATTCTTAATTCAATGTTATTTTATGTTCCAACGTTAAATCAAGTATGTAGCTTTTTTTTTTCAAGTAAATTATAGTTTGACAGTTCATCAAACATTCCACTTCACAAGACACACAAACAACCCTTATCATTTATTTCAGGTAACTATGTATCATTCCGCGAATGGTTTACCTTATGATACAGCCCTCTGACTACAACTCCTCTTAACGCTGCAGGTCTCTGCAAAATTGTCCTGATGTACTTTCAGCTATCCACATCAACGCGTCCCATTCGGATCAATTAACGACGTTGAGCTCCTGAACCTCCACAAACCTCCACCTCGTTCATTGCAACGGTCCTTTTAATGCTAATGATCCACGATGTTAAAAGTTAAATGATACAATACTGAATGTCTCTGCTTACATCCCATTGTCAAGTGCCAATCCAGTCACAGAAATGGTTAAAAACAACTACTAATCCATAATATTTACCTTTACATTCTTAAATATTTTTTAGTAACAAGACTTTTCTTGGTTTATCTTAGTTAGCAAATTATCCAATATGAACCTATTGGATACTTTTAAATGTATTCCATTCCAAATTATAGTATCTTAATTATTAAAATAATATTCAAAAAATCTATTTGTTACTTTTTGAACCTCCTATATCTTAGCAGCTAGCTTATTTACGCAATTACATAGTTATATCTTTTATGTTAAACATTGTACATTATTAAAATTCCAACAATTATAAATTTAACAATTATATTTAATTTTTTAAATTAATGTCATTGTTTAACGATCAATTTGTATTAATTTTATAGGAAGGAACATAAAAGAAAGTTTCCCAAAAAATCAAACATTAATTATACAACTGAATTTATATATAATTTATCTTCGTAATATAACCAAGGTATGATTTTTTTTATTTTTGATTATACGTACATAATCCTGACAATCTACTTGTATCTTCATATATATTTTTAAGTAAAAGAAGTTAAATAGTCGGTAATCTAAGTTCAGCTTCGTCAAGTTCTATGTGTCTTAATTTAGTATAAAAATTCATCGCATGTGCTTCTGTGATGAAGCATAGTGATGCCTAATTATTTCTTAATACATTTCGAAATTGGCAACCGCCCACGCTGAACAGCGACGCGCTATTCTCGCAACAATGAGCAGCTCACACCCCCTATTTGTTGCAGAACAATAGCAATTACCGAGGCGTATTTGTCTTCTAACACCGAGTCAACCTACACTCATTCTTTTTCCAGCTCACTGTTGTGTAAACACGCAACTACCACAGATAATGGTGGATCTTGAAAGATTTACGGCTGAAAAGCTCATAAATTAACTCCGGAGCTATTTTGCTTCCAAAACTATTTTCTTAGGAAAGTGTTGCAACACAATGACTTTCCTTGTGGTATTGCAGGCTGAATTCCCTACGTGATAGCTGGGTATTTAAAACCTGCAAATATCCTGAAAAACTGGAACCTCTGTATGACGTACTCTACAAGAGATTGAACTTCACATGTAGCGAGAAGCGAGCATTTTTAGATTTTCTGTAACTGAAAGTGGAAATGTTTGGAAACAATCTGGGGAATAACAACGACTGTTAGAGGTGCTGACTGGATTGAAATACAACAACCGTTGTGGTAACAAAGCAGTTTATAAAACGTTACAAACATGTGGAATTGTTTAGGTTTAACGCGATGATTGAGTACATAAAATATTCACGTAAATAAACAGACGTTTTATGTAGTCTTCGTTACTTTTTTAAGTACCCGCACGACGTAAACAGAGTTAAACTATTTTCTTTCCAATAGACTAAACGGTGTGGACGTTCGTTCGATTCCTGCTGAAAACGACGGATAGTGATGTCGAAATTTGATGTTATTATAAAATCAGCATGTGGGTACAGGAACTTGTAAAGCCCTGCCTGAAAATATAAATTATAATATATTTTTACCAAACTATATAAGAGCTGCTTTGAAGGGACTGATTGAATAGGTACCTTATGCAAATAAATATAGGTATCATAATTATACAGTGTGGAAATTAAGTAATGTATAAATTTGGTAACTTCGTTAATGTTCGCAAACAGGAAAAAATCTCAAAAGGGTGTGGCAGTTCAAACTGCACCGCATGTGTTAAAGCCTTTTCAGATTTGTATATCACTTGCTTTAGATGTTATGACGTCATCAGTAAATTTTTTAAATGGCAACCTATATTTTGTCATTTAGTTCGATAGCAGGTTTTAATGTGTTTTCAACGGTATACATTTTTTATACGGTACATTAGAAGAAATCGAAAAAATGACCTTAAGGTTCAAATAGTATATTAAAGTATATTAAACAAGGGACTCAATATTTTGTGGCATGTATAGTTGTATATACCGCAACTTAAATAATCAATTTACTGGCATAACTGGCTGATTGGTGTTATGAAGCCTTATCAGTTATCTTCTTTGGTCTACCAGACCTTTTTTACTGATAAAATTCTTCACCAAATTATAAACTTTTCTATAGGTAATGTATCATTGGGATACCTCGGCTGGAATTCCATAAAACAAGGAGGAATTGAATACGTCCATTGTGGGTCCACTTCAAGCCGTCCTGAATGTTCTTTGAAATTATTAAAAATAATATCTCAATTTGCTAGGTTTTCACACATGAAAATTAGAACTAATTATGATCTGACTTCATAAACATATCCTGAATGTGGTAATTATGTGACGCTTAATTTTAGAGCCTCATTTAATACTCAAACGTATACAGGGTGATTCACGACGAATAGTAAATATTTTGAGTAAAAAAGTTCATATAAACATATGTCCAATTCTCAATAATTACGGATATGTAGCTGTTTGAAATTGGCGGGTACAGAACCAGACGACAAGCATAAAGCACTAAAAACGAAATAGAAGGCATGCTTCAGTTAGTAGCAACAACGCCGCACGTCTTTACGCATTCCGAATATGCCGATATGGTATTTGTGTACGGTTTTTATGATGGGAATGCTCTTTCCGCTAAGAAGAGAATATGTTAGACGTTTTCCCAACCACAGAATACCAAATTGCAGGGGGTTCGGTTATGTGTTCAACAAACTGCGTTTGACTGGTACATTTCCTAGCAGTAGTATTGCTTATGAATGTGCGAATGTACAGAATTTGAACGAAATAGAAGGCATTCTTCAGTTAGTAGAACATAGCCCTTCAACAAGCACAAGAAGAATTTCTATACGAACCGGTGTTCCACAAGCAACAGTATGGCGAACATTACGTTTGCACGGCTTGTATCCTTTTCATCTACAACGTGTACAACACCTTCATCCAGGAGATGAAGCAGACGCTTAGAATTTTGTAGGTGGGTAATTGCTAATCGCCGAGTAATTCCAATAATATTCTTCACTGATGAAGCAAATTTCACTCGTGACGGTATCAGCAATAGCCGTAACTCACATCGGTGGTCAGAAGAAAATCCTCATGCCACTGTTGAAACAAATTATCAACATCGTTTTTCTGTAAATGTGTGCTGTGGCGTCATCGACAATCACTTGATTAGGTCTGTGATATTACCAAATCGTCTTACAGGCTCAAGTTATTTAGACTTTTTTGCAAAACCAGCTTCAACTGTTATTAGACGATGCTCCTTTGGCTACAATGATGATCATGCATGGTCATGCGTCAAGTGACAGATCATCTAAATGAAACATTCCGAGAACGATCGATCGGACGCTATGGTCGTGTTCATTGGCCACCTAGGTCGTCAGATCTTACCCCTTTAGATTTATAGCGAACTATACAAAGAAAGAGTAAACACAAAAGAAGAATTGGTCGCTCGCATTATGAATAGTGCTGCTCTCATAAACGAACAACAAGACAAACTCAGAAGAGCTACACACACTTATGCCGATGGAGTTAGAAGGTGTATCGAAGTCGGTGGTGGTATTTTTGAGCATTTGCTTTAAACTGTTGTTGTTTTGCTTTATTTTATTGTAAATAAATGCAATAAATAGGTGATTTGTCTTTCCTTAATTCGTTTAATGATACTTTTAATGGGAAACATTAACACAGCTACATATCCGTAATTATTGAGAATTGTAAATATGTTTATATGAACTTTTTTACTCAAAATAGTCCATACTACTACCCCCTAAAATATTTACTATTCATCGTGAATCACCCTGTATAATTAAAGAATTGTAGAAACAACACAGTAACCCCTCACGCAACTGCCGATGAAGTGAGAGTTGAGTGCAACGTCGCAAACCCTTTTTGTACAGTGCTGTCCGTTGTCTGTTCCTTCGGAAGCTTTTACGTGTTTTGTTTACCAGACAATGATAAATCCGCGATGTTGTCATTCTCGGTGAGCTGTTTTAAATGCTCTTAGTACTAAACGTATAAGTATTATTTTTTACGTATCAGCGTAGCTGCGCCCAAACTCCATTACAGCCTTTGCCGTGAATTGAAAAAGAACTAATATTTGAAAATTGATAGTTAGATCCAACTTCTTAGTTAGATTTAGTATACAAATATTTTCCTTGAAGAAGTTATGAAAAAACTGGACGATCAGTTCTAGCATTCAGACACATAGCAAAAAGCAAATCCATGGAGGTTTGATGATAATAAAAAAGTGCCATAAACGCACTTGTTGTTCATGTTATATACATTTTTTTCTATGATCGCATAGGAGTATAAAAATTGTAAGATATTCTATGTTGCTGACATAGAAATTCACGACAACGCGTGAAAAAAAGCTTTATTATTTGTTATTATTGGTAACTTTTTAAAAGTAAAATGACAGTTGAAAAGTTGGCATTTTGTAACGGTAGTAGAAAGAAAAACTTTTTCTGAAATATTCGGCGGTGTAATAAGTACTAAAGTAATTTTTTAACACTTTGTCTGGAAATAATTCTAAACATTTTTTTTCAGTTGGTCGAGCTTGGTTAATTCTACAAAATAGTGATACATTGAAAAATTTGCTTCCAAATGAGGCAGTGAGCAACCAAGGAGTGGTACTTTGCTCCAGGAAATTTCTTCTGGATTAGAAGTTTAAACTTTTCTTAGTCTACATAAAATTATAAGTTCTGTATGCATGCTTCGCATTTTACGTAGAACACAGGTATGATAGGTACCTAAAACAGTAGAAGATATAAAAAGCCAAATAGGAATATTTATAATTCACTTAGTGAACAGGCTGTATCTGCTTCCATATATTCTAAAACAGTCTCATAGAACTGTGAACTTGAAAGTGCAAGTCATATTGAAGTTTGAATTCTATAGTTCATACAGTTACGTTTTATTATATATGTAGGTAGAAGGCCTTTTTCTCAATAACTGTGGAATGTTTGGAAAGATAAAACTGTACCATTATTAACTGACAAAAAACTCGTGCATTCAGAAATTTTGGAAAACACGGAATATCAAAAACATGCGTACAGATTGTAGCAAATTTGATATTGATTGCAGAGGGTAGCAGCACTGGGTACTTTGAAATAGAGTAAAATTGTGTTGTTAAATGATTATAAATAATAAAAACTGAAGTTAACTTGTTGTCTTTACTTGCTAGCCTAAAAATAAGAATTAAAAATGACACTTTTGGACTATAGCTTTTCCAATACGGTACTTTCATAAATGCTATGGTTCTTAAAGCAGGTTGTATAGATACATAATGATTCTGTTTAAAATTCCGTATAGAATGTGAAGTTTTCTTACACTACGCAGCGAATTGGAATGACTCCTGGAAGGCAACATTAGATAATTTTGTTATATATCTCCTTCTTCGTCTTCTCTTTTTTCTTAATCTGTTTCCACGGATTTCTAAAAATAAGCCTCCCTAATATATCTATGTTTTGTAAAATTACTAATTACTTTAAAATTGTTATACATATTTGATATTGTTAATATAATATATTTCTTTATTTTCAAGCTGTTATTTACGTTTCAATAAAAACGATTGACATGTTTAGCAAACTACGGTGGAAATTATATAAACAGAATAAACGCTAAAATCTATGATAAATTTCAAATTGTCCTAAAGTACACCACAGATAATACAATAAGTAGCAACAAGTGCTTAGGTATAGGTTTATCTTCATTTTGAAAAACATATCTTTGGAATTCCTTTTGCATGTGGGAAATCTCCCCCGATATTTTTAATTTTGTCATTTCTTTCATTTAAGACAATTAACAGAAGTTATCTTTTAACAACGATGTAAATCATAATATAAATCTGAAAGAAAAATTATTGAAACATTCATCAATCCTATAGTTCAACATGAAATTAGATTACATTGTATTAATTGCAGCTATTTGCATTATGTGAATAAGAGATGCTAGTTGTTATAAGTATTTTATATTTAAGGTAGTACTGAATTTATAGTCTGCATGTTTGATTATGTAACAGTAATTTTTTTTTCTTAAGTAGCTATATGTGTTTTCAGTATTACTTTAATCTTTACAGCTTAAATATTAGTGTAAGTAAATAGTTATTTGTACAACTAGTTTGGAAGTCATACTTTTTTTCATGAATTTGCAGCAAATGAGTAAAAAAAGGACTTTCAAAACGTGTTGTACGCGTAGTTATTTTGCATAGTGATCTCTTGTAACTCGAAATTTAGTCGAACACGACGACCTCAGAATTTACACCTGTCAAATTGACAATTCACAATTTTAATCAAGTAGTTCAAAAGGTATACTTTTTTTCACGATTTTGCGTTAATGGTGTGGTATTTTCTTCACAAAGACGTAAAAAAGACGACTTTCATGATCACTATGCAAAAAAGAATTTTTTTTATTCTAAGAGAGCCTTAGAAGTCTAACACTTTCTGTGAATTATGATGCCTATTTGAAACGTTTTGTGGAAACAAAGACTTTAGTTGCTGTTGCTGTACAATTGGGTAAATGCGTAAATTTGAAGAAATATATTTCATATATATATGAAAAACATTTTCATTAGGTTATTGGTTATCATAACTACTTTCCACACAAGCTTGCCCAAATCTTTACTCCTTTAAATGTCAGATTGACGCAACCCCAAGATAGTTATGAGTATGTACAGTCGGGGAATCAAAACAGTTTACACTTGAGTTTTTCAGTGAAATTTAAAAAAAATCTGTAAACTTGCAATAAATTTAGTTTGATACGTTAAATGTAAAAAAAAATTAAAAGGTACTTCAGTTCACTTAAAGTACCTCGAACTTATTTAAACGATGAGCAAAAAAGAAGAATGATTGCATGTTGTAAACTATATTGATTCCCCAACTGTACGTCTTCATATTAATAATATAGCCGACAAAAGTGCTACTTGGTAGAGTTATTGTCAATTTGCTTAATTCTGGTAATTCCTGTGGCAAAATATCCAAACAATTGCAATTATCGTAATATAGTGTATGCAATATTGTGAAATTATATAACAACAGGATTCATAGCAGAAAAGCCAAATTTGGGACTAACTTCAAATATTACACCAGCAAATATAAGATACGTATCTGGGCTCGTATTTTCGTTTAGAAGATTTTTTTTCGATCGTTTACAGACAACACTAGTCGAAGCTTTTTAAAACGCTCTATGGCACCTTACAGCAATTAGGTAATGCTCCACTACAGTCATTTGATAAAACCCAACAATTTCACACCAACTTTCGTCATATACTTTACATTCACCGTTATGAGAATGAACAGAAAGTAAATTGGCCCATTGTCACTTTCCAATGAAAAGAAACTGTGTAATTTTAGTGTCATCTAATTAAGATTTCGAGTGTTAGTTGTATTTATCAATCGTAATCCAAATAATTTCATGTTAATGAAATTATATTATTATTGAGCTAGCAAATCTAAATAATGTAAAAAAAAACTTCATCAAAGAGGGCCAAGGAAGAAAAAGATATACATAAGCTGTATGTGTGGTATTAATTCAGAAAGTAGGTAACTGTAACTGTTACTTTATGTGAGCTTAATATGACAAGTCCCAAACCGCTTTTCAGACAAGCCCTTTAATGTTGCACATTTTATGTCATGGTTTTCACTGATCATCTAATACGGCGCATGCTAGAAATGTAGTTAAGGAACGTGGGACGGTGCAATAAAATCAATTGTTATTGAGTTTACTCTGACGAAGTAGATGTAACATTAAGTAGGTAGTTCAAATGTTTCAAATGCAAGCGCGACATACGTGATTTTTGTCTAAGGTCACTTTGATGAATATTTTTTTGAATCCCATGTTGTGGTTACCTATCTTTTAATATTATATGGCAAAGTACAGAACCTTTAAAATTTAATATAGAGCGCTTCTCTCACGAACTCAGAATATATTTTCTCATTAATGTAATATAATTTTTATATTTATTTTACATCTGTTCATTTCCCACGCAATTAAATAAAAGCAAATTTATATAATTTTAACTTTTGAACTGGAGTAAAAAGTCTATGATATTCTAACTGATCAATTAATTAATAATTAAAGCGCAGTCCTTGTCGAAAACGTTAAGAAGCTAGTAATTGAATTGACCACATGTGATAGCTTGAACACATCATTCAAGGCAAGAAGAACCTTTCCATTGTAAATATTGTTTATTAGAGGTTTACCAAGATTAAAGTAAATGTAATGAAGATGTTCCAATACGGTGCACACGTTTTTCAAATGGTATCTCGATAGCTTTATGTTTATGAAATATTATATCTTCCGACGTCACATTTTCATTATATTCAGCAGTTTCGGGGCCGGGAAGGAAAGCGTAGTCGCGCCCTTGTTTTTTCTCATTTCCTGATTTTCCCTAATATTCCAGTCTCGCAAGTGCGACGTTGGAACATTTTTGTATTTACCTTTTATAAAGTTCATAATAAAAAGCAAACGTAGAAAATAAATACACGGAATAATAATTTAAGATCAGTGTTGTGTTTGGCAAAGAGGACTCGAACAAACGCCTGTGAGGCTTTCCATTAACTTCTTTGAGTTCTGAATTGGAATCCGTTGGCTTTGAAAGTCTAAGCAGCGTGCAATTTGTTTCTGTAATTTCAATTTCCTATTCCGTTCTTTTAATATGTTGTTTTTGTTAATTCCGCCGTGCCCATCGAGAGCTTAAAGGGCGAAACCCTGGAAGGGGCTGAATTAGCTATTAGCATTTTTTTGGGGGCAACTAAGTGCCGTCCACAAACAACGCATTAGGGCGCAAAAGGACCAAGAAACAAAACGGCTTTCAAGAAACCCAGTCCATCGTAAAAACAATGCTATTTAACCGAAGACGGATTACAATGCTATTGAATAATGATAGAGGCTTATGCAGCAAAGGAAACGGAATAGAAAAGAAGCAAGTTGGATATGAAAGGGATGAGGTACAAAAGGCATTAGTCTCTTATAACCGGCTACGGGAGCTGCTGAAAAGAATCGCCAACAAAGCAGATGGATGCACTTTAATGCTCACGGCTGACGTATCATTAATTATAGGTGATCACCGTGTTCTGTAACATTATATCACCTCGGCGAACAATCGAATAAAATATTCTATTGTATCGTCCGAATTTTTGACGTGTCACGGGGCTGTCAGATTCTTGCACTCTCACGACAATGCTAACAGTGGCGCAACAATGCTAATGGAAAAGTCGGAATTTTAATGCGGCCGCAGTCATTTTTCAGAATTAAAAAATTAGCCGCGGAAATGGCAGCAGCCGCCGGGGCCTTCCTCTTCGAATTGCTGTAAAATTAAATTAATCGGTTGGTCCATTTGTCAAGGCGGAGTTCGATTCTCCGCCGAAGAAAGCTGTTTCGAAGTTGCTTTGAAGCCCACGGGATTACAATATTAATTGCAGGTGAAAATGGCACTTGCTGGAAACGGGAGAATAGTTTTGCTAGTTCACTTTGATTTACCGTCCTCGTTAAAAAACTAACGAACGTTATGAGAAAGTCATTTATATTTTATGTAAGAGTAAAAGCTGCTTTCGTATTAGGGGTTTTTAAAATCGTAAATGGAAGATGTAGCTTTCCTCATCATTAAAATTCAAACTTTACCCTAATAGACCATTTCCGTATTTTCATATTATAAATTAAGGTGATAATTTATAGAACTAGTTCAGGACCCCAATGCTGTTACATAGCTAGTAGTAAATAATTTACAGTAATTAAAGATATAGATTTTTTTGAGAAATATGAGGTAAAGTGAAGAAGTAAACTGCAGAATGATAAATATCACAGTTTTTACAAACACTGTAATGTTCAGAACAATACAATAAGAGAATGTTCAGAAATATAAAAGAAAAAAAAACTTTTTGTTGGCCAAATGCTCGCTGAAGATATACATTTGTGCAAGGTTATAATGTTTCAGAATATTCATCTAAGAGCCAGGTCATTATTATGTACCTAGGTATGAAATGTAGATTTATAATTGTGGCAATGGAAAATTAGCTTCGCTGAAGCTCATGGAATCGAATGAATTGCTACAATAATTATTTGGCTCGATTTCGACATATTTAGTTCCATATTCCATACAATGTAATATGAACATGGTAGAACTAGTGTAACAGTGGTAGACAATTTCTACCAGGTCAGTACCGATAATTCTTTATTGATATTATTTTAAAGTGCGGCGGTTTCATGAAATTATTACTTTAGTAAATTGCATATTCTTATAAAAAAAAAATGCAGGGAACTATTTATTTGCAGATAGTCAGTCTACAATCGAAAAAGCAATACAATCGCGTTTTAATTTCCCGAAATATAAAACATTAACAGAGAGTATTTCCGTTAGTAAGAAATATTGTGATGGCTACGTAAAGCACAAATTACTCTATCCCGTTCGAAATCAGAAATCGACTTCCCAAGTTAAATGTGCTGCTTTAATATACAAGTCAATTATCAGATCAGGATGAATATATGTCTGTCCAGGTTGAGGTAGAGCTTCAAAGACAAACATTAAGAAGGTGCAATCATTACAATCAAAACATTTAAAAATAGCAACCCCTGCACCGTGGTTTATTAGAAATGAACAACTAGATCGCGAATTAGAGATGCCAACAATTACTGAATACTATATTAAAAAAAGGAGTAATAAATATCTTTCCAATTTAGAAAACTGAGTAGTAGCAACTTAGTATTCTCTTGGAACTAAAGGAATCTAGCTGCCGCAAATTATATTTATATCAAACTGAGATGACAGTTAATAAAGTAAACAGTTCAAATGCTGAAACGTAGAATTTAATGTTGGTGGATGTTACCATGTAGTGCCAGAGAAAATTGTTTTAAGTGGTCTCTTATCTCAGGGTTTTTAGTATTGACTTAGCGTTACCTCACTAATGCATGTAAGGTAAAATATTACTTTAAAGCTTAATAAACTCATGTACAGAGCGATCAAAAATAATATTGATCACTGGAGGCAATGAAATATACAATGACCGTGTTTTAAAATCCCAGATCAAGAACTTATCTTCAGATTTTGATCAATGAGAGGTTAACAGCAAAATCAAGAAAACACTAAAACTAATATTAACTAAAAACTAAGTTATTTACTTTTTAATATAAAAATTAACGATATCACATTGCTCGCGAAAGTACGAACGTGTTGACAAGTCACCCGGAAGGAGTTTGAAAATGTTGTATATTTGTATATTTACCAAGCATTTATAAATAACCCAACAAAATTATTGAAACATTAAAGATACACTATTTATTACAAGAGTTGCAATTCTTAAAATAACATAAAATTCGGATTGTACGTTTTTATTTCCTTATCTATACAGACGTTTTCCATTTTTCAACACATTTACTTTTATTTCAGATGGTGATTTTTATGCTTAAGCAATTAGGATGTACAAAATAACATTTAGATCCACAGCTAAGATATGAAATATAAAATATCACTCAAGAACTACATGTAAATAAAATATTATACACCGGTAGGTAAAAGAGGGGACAGATAATATATTATACCATTCCGATATGATCTGGCTAAGAAATATCAAATCGTAAGTAATTCACTGAAACAGCATGGCGTGTTAATAGAAATGTTACATTATAAGATAAACTTGATGCTACAAATTAATCAAAACTAACGTCTGGTAGCTGAATTCCCTTAATTATGTACAATTACTAATAGTGCTAAAATATAATGTCTGTGTGAACGATAATGAAGCCACATAACCTCATTTATTGTCACTTTTAGTTTCTCTGGTAGTTTCTGTGAAATTTGAACTAAGCACATGAGTTGCAGATGGATTTACAAGTCACCTTAATTTCAGTTAGTTTAATTAGAAATTTACTTAGCAAGACCACTCAAAATTGCTTACAAACCATGACAAATTATTCTCGTAAAGCAAATCCGAGATTGGAGAGTTTTTGGTTACTTAAAATATATATAATATTTGAAGTATTAAGAGTTGCTGTGAGATTTTCTGTGCATATAAAGCTAATGCATAGTTAGTCTTTTACAAATCAAAATTGTGCTTATTTTCCCGGTTACATACGAAACTAGTAATTTCTCACATATTTTGAAATAAAATCAATTGAAAAGTGCCCATGTTGGTCTCTATCCACAGCAATATATCATAAAAGGGTATTTTCATGGATTTTTAAATTGTTCAAATAGATTCAAACATGGAAATTATTGCACCTTGGTGGCTCTCCTAGACCTAGGAAATGAATTTGCTGAAATATGGACAGCTGGACTGCGGTATAAGATGAGTAAACTGGAAATCCTCGGCTATACCATCAATATCAGCACCTGATTTATTAGCGACAGAATGTACGTAGTGCTCTACAAATGAAAATAACACAACCCTGAGAATGTCTGCCGATGATACTGTTGTGATAGCGCAAAGTGAAGATCCTGTAATAGCCGTCGAACACCGGGAAAACTTGCTGAATAAGATGTGTAAATGGTACGATAATTAGCTTCTGAACTCCGTCTCGTTTCTCGAGTGTCGCAGAGCACATTAATCTATGGTCGGGTACATTCAAAGGAGCACCATGTATGTTCTGATATCTATCGCTTCGGAACCAGCCTGTAAAGTAAAGTTCAAAGCCGACGCCGTTCAGAAAAGAGCTTCCGGTAGTTGCGTATGGATTCACGCTAATTGCTCGTGGAAATTATTTGAACAGCTGTTTATTTGCTTCCGTTGTTGAACTACGAGTCCCATTTGCAAGCCTTTAGATCTCGCTCTAGATTTAGTAGTAGTCTGTCCAAGAATTTTCTCAACGCTTGGGGTCTGTGACTCTCCTTGAATTTGCATCTTGCCGTCGATTGAATTGCATTTCAGCTAAGTTGAATGTATGTTCATTATCTAATATTGCAAGTCTGATTTACCGGTAATTTAAAATGTGTTTCATATATCTATTGGTTAAGTTTTGCATGTGTAAATTACCACCCATTTTTGTAACATGTATAGTAGGTTTGCCGTGATAAAATAAGTTTTAGGGCATATTCCCGTTCGTTGTGCTGTAATGCCTTCGGCGCTCTGCATCAGTATATCAATATTATTTTCTTCTGCGCAATTTCTCACCAGGCGAACACATGAGTGTTGCTTATCACGGCAGGTAAGTTTTTGAAACCCTCTGTTGCGATCCCAGCTGCCATGGTGACCTGATTAAACATATATGAATGTTATCTTAGTAGTCTTTAACTTTACTGGATATTTAATTTGATTAAGTATAGTCAGATAGGCTATTTCAAAGAATAGGACACTGGGTAGGTTTCAAATTTCGTCAGAGCTGAGCACCAATCACATTTCAAATTGCCAAGGAGGTTTTCTACGGTGCAATCTACAAGTCGATCACTGGCATCCAATTCACCATAGTGATCCGCTAAAATAGCATGTATGGCTGGTACAATTATTTTGATTATTGTGAGTGAACTCCCCTTTTCTTAAGTCTGACGCGCAGTCCCATGCCACCGAACCATTGGATAAGCTTTGAGCTTGTTACATGTCATAAACGGGGTTTGTGGGGAACAACATTTGTGTATGTTTTTATTTTTCTCCATTTCTTGCCATTCTCGTCCCTGCAGGCTGGCTATAGTTCCCATACTATCAGCCCATATTTTCGGTGGTAGAGTAGCACATCTCTTGCCTAATCTGTATTCATCTATCCTCTGCTATTACATGTTCCTTCTCTTACCCATTCGTTTTGCATTTTCTAATGAGACTCCTAAATTTCTTCTCTGCATTTTCTTCTGTGTTGTTTGTAGAATTTAAATTAGTTTGTTAAAGCTGCTGCCTCAATATCACAAATTAGTGCTAGTAACATAGAACAATCAAATAAATATATTTTCCTTTAAGTTATTTGGGTATGTTTGAGCATTAAGCACACAAGGTAGGTTACTGAAAGCTAACCAGCAAAGTGAAATGCGTCTACTAAGCTCTAAGTATTGATTTTATTTTCCCATTCTGATTACAAACAATGTTCAGAGATTCTTTGTATAATTGTTTTATCATATCATATTTATAGCTCCGATTTATTTTTTGCTATTAACACGATGTTGTCTACATATGTTAAATGCGTTAAAGTCTTTCCCATCTACATCGATGCATATCCTTGTACATGTCCAACCCAGTTTCTTGAATATATTTTCTAAGGGCAAGGTACATAATTTCGCTTCTTATTTGTTCGTAAATATTTTGTACTTAGTTTTCTCGTGCTCGTTGCCCTTCTGTAGATGTTTTTAATAACAGTTAAGTAGCAGATTTCAATAGAACAGTCGTCGAAAGCTTTTATGCTAGCATAAATAATCAAAGTATAGAAACAAATCGTATAAGGGTTAAGAGAGAAGGATCTTTCCTCCTTGGTATTTCAGCGATTAGCATAACATTGGTTCGAAAATAATGGTGACATTGAAAAGACAGAAAGTCAAATACACCAGCACAACGATCATACGGAAAGAAATTTACCATAGGCCAGGTGTGTACAGTGCAGCAAGCGTTATTTACGAATTTATACTACGTCATAAGTTAGGTAACAAGTTTTACATTGATTTGCATTTTTTGTGTAGTAGTGTTAAGTCACTAAATTTCTCACTAAACTAACTTTGTAACCTAATAAAATTTGTCCCATTTGTCTCTACTTAGATACCATTAATTGTGGAATCCTTATAGTGAGCACTCATTTCATTATTTCATTTATTCAGGGTATGCTATAGTTGGCACAGCTGTCATAAGCAACGAGCAAATTCCTGCAGCTTTTATTTTCGATGACTTGCAGAATCAAAAATTAGCACGAGCAATTGTTACGTGGAGCTTTTTAAGGTAAGTAGAGGACAAAAAATATATCTGTCGTAACACGACCGTTAACTATGCGAGTGCTGTTCCAAGCGAAGTACAATGACATGAAATTAAAAGTAACCATTCTATTCCATCGAAGAGACCACAATTTCTATAACATTGTTTTATAGAGAACAAGAAAAATCAGCCGGCGGCCTTTGTGCCATAGAACCCATTCTTGCATGCGTCGCCGCACAATCTAAATACATATAAGGACATTCTTTAACCGCTAGATAAGTAGACATGTCAAGTTATTCCTTTGGATGTAAATTTGTTCTGGAGCAGTTGTGCGTAACTTTCTCCGACCGACTCTAATGCTCGATTTTCCTCTGGCAGAACAGATGCTGCTTGGACTTTTTGCGCTCACAATGAGCAAATTACCGAGATGCGTGCAATGTTTTGTCCATTTTTGCAGCTTTTTCCGACTTGGGCTAGGTCGGTTCCGCATCTGCAGGAATCTTGCAGGATGCGTCGTTGGGATGCAGCTCAGCGCCAACTGCGATTCCTTACGTGATGGACGGGTCTTCAAACTGCTTGGAAGCATGCAACGGAACAGGATCGCCTTAAAAATCCCTCTTTAGCATAATTTTAATTATAGGTTCTTGTTAATCTATTCTCGATGCCGCAAGCAGGCGGCTGTGTTATTAATTTATTAATGGTCGCAGCGAAATTGTCATTAAGTCATCGAACTAAATTGCATTATTTGTTCCGGTTTCTTCTATCGACAGTGAAAGTTAACACACCCGTTGCCTCGAGTGCCGAGTTGTAAATTACAATGAACTAAGTGCGATTTTTTATTATGTTTAGTGTTTGGAAACAACTTCTGTTTAGCAGGCTGAAGTCGTTTGTTATTATTTATTACGCAGTACTTGCTTCTGAATTCTCAAACACAAATGCTTCTGTTGACCTATGTTTAATACATGCCCATGATTCGTTAGAACTTTACTCCTTTGGATTTTTTTTAAATGAAATTAATTAATTTCCTGTGACACTTGTATTATTATATTTTCGCCATTACACCCTAACTGCTCTAAATTAAAAATTGATGCATTATATGGTTTTGTACATGTCAGTATTGTCAATATTGGTAAAAAAAATATTTGACGGCCTTTGTTGACTATGAAAGAAACGTGTTACTATTTCGTTATTCTCTTTATAAATGTATAAAGAAGGGACGTTACATTTTAGTCCAATAGTTAACGTCATTTTCTCAACGTGAATTAGACGTTGATCTTTAGTAATTTATTAAACGTGTTGGCTATGACGTTTATTGATAGTGTTTATATGACTCCCATATATAGTTGATATTAAGAGCTTTTTACAACACCAGTTAATGTAAAACGTAGGTATTACGTGTATAAAACACGAAAATTTTACATTTCCATATTACGTTAATATAACACACCTTTTAGATTAGTAGTCGACTGTTAAGGTCGATATAATGTTGTTTCAACGTGATAATAACGCTTTATTGTATTACGTTTTCATGTAGTTGATTTTAAGTGTATTTTAGACCAGCGGTTAATGTCAAACGTTGACATGACGTTCTCACAAACACGTAAGTTGTACCGTAGGAGCATGTGCTCAGCGAGCATATCAAGCGTAAGGTCATTGTGGACACGATAGCGCCGATTAATTGAAACGCTTTATACTACGACACCACAGTGAAATGTTACAGAATTCTGACAAGCAGTTTTCTCGCTTTGTCTGGTGGCACTGTTTAGGTCGCCATTTGTGTCGCAGATAAAATCGGAAAATCTGCGAATCAGAGCGCTGTGTTTATTATTCCAGTTTGAAATAAGGCTAGCAGAATTGCTTTAGAAGAATACACGGTAGGTGGTAGTCTTCTAAGCTTATTTTCTTCCAGCTAAGGTCCAACGGATGTCGACTTTGGGTGAAACTCCATAATGTTGAAGTTACCCAATCTCTTTTTAGATTTCGTTTATCATATGAAGTTGCCATTTTATTTAGAAGAAAAGTATTGTTCTTCAGTAGATAATACTTAACCTAAATAGAATATCGATTGTGTATCCATTTAAACATCGTTTCAACATAAAAAACAAGATGAAGTTGTGATTGAAACGTAACGTACCTACTTATAACGTTAACACCTAACTAAACAAGAACGTTGATAAAACGTCGTTTTAATGTATAAGGCACGTAGATTTTCTGTTGAAAATGCAATGGCGTTGTAATGGTAACAGATCGTTGAAAATTGTGCAATAATATGACGTTCGAAAGACGCCTGCGTGGCAATAAAACGTAAAGAAAGTTAAATAGTCGTCAACAATGTTAAAAACTTGCATGTTTTAGATCGCCATTATAATGTCCACACAAAACGGTCTTGTTTGGTCATGACTTAAACGTTAAAAGACCACAATAGGTTGACGTAGAATCAACTACGTAACAGGACACTTCTACGTTAATATAATGCTTGCTCCTAAATTATGTTTTAATGTGTCTGTGCACACTGGATATAGTTATATGGTAAATAATTATTTTTTTTATTTTTGACGGAAAAAAATTGTGTATATTTGTATTCGGAAAGATTGTAATATAAAGTGAATAGACTAAATTATAGCTCTTTAATGGATTTCAGTCAATAGGGAAAATTTCCACATCTTGCAAGAGTGTAATATCATCCTTGATTTGCGGAATCTTTTAACGGAGCTTTTTGGAATTTCCTGTTTTTGAATCGGACACTTAACATTAGTAAAACTGGTACAAGAATACAATATATGTCGTACTGGAATTGGAAACTTAGATGAATTATTTGAAAAAGTTATATTAATTTAATAGTGATTTTTTTACAAAAGATTAATTTCGAGCAACGTTAAAAGGTATCGTAGACGGTATAACTTATAGCGGTATTTCACTAGCGGAAATGTAAGTACGAAAATTTAAAAAACACATACAGATAGTGCACGATAGATGAAGTCATACGATAATGCAGCAACTCTTGTTAGAAGACGTTGATAACAAATAATAATCTTAATAACATTTGTCACAGAATTCGATACCATAACATACATTCAGCTGTAAACAAAGCGAATTGTAGTTCTGAGTTTTAGCTGAGCAGTTGAGAAAACAATATATAATGTTGCCAACAACTTTAGGATATATAATTATTTTACTACGAACTGTTGACAGTTTTAAACTCAAGCCCGAAACCAAAATTTGTCAATGACTTCAAATCGTACCAAACGAACGTTCAGGCTACATCGGTAACGGAGGGCCGACCAGCTACAGTAAAGACGGAGGGCGGTTCTTTTTTATAATTAGCAGAGGGTGTTCAAATTGCCAGGGGGCGCTAAAGAGTCTCTACAACCGACAAGTCCATTAACTTACGAGAATTTATAAACTCATTAAGGTACTATACATAGCCAATTCGCTACGACCTGAAACAGACATCAAAAAGTTTAGATATCTCAATTGCTTGCATTAGCCATACACATAACCATATAAGACATGGACAGGGTTATATTAATTAATGACAATAAATATTATACAAAATGTTACATTAGTTAATTTCAGTACTCGAATAAATCACAAACGTTACATGCGAAAGCCACACATACAGCTAATTCTACTGTTGTCACTAAAATCATAAGAGTTTAGCTAACACATAACAAAGTTTAATATTTAAATAGATAACAGATTCCTGGGCAGATTAAATTAGTGGGCAATTACAAATTTACGATGATACCGCAAGTCGAACATAGTAGGAGGACGACAATAATAGTATTCCGCAAGGTAGACATTTGGAATGTTCCATAAATGCGTCCGTAATTACTGACAAACTAGGCGGCTATGCTAGACTAGCCGCTGATTCCAATCTTGCGGTGCATTAAATGTACAGATTTGTTTTTACCTACACAACACAAGATCCTGTTTTAATACTCCTAGCAATGATACTATACGGTACCGGAAAGCAAACAGCAATAATCAGCTACTTCGAAAAGTCACTAGAAGCAAGCGGGGATACAAGAGCGTCGGCAAACATGTGAGAATCTGCGGAGCTTCCAGTCAACAACGGAACTCAGCAATGGTTCCAAAAACTCGGTTTCCAAACTAGGAGCACAAAATAGCTGCTCATACTTTACTTGATAGGTTCTGAAATCCACGAAACGCGAGTTCCTAATTAAAATAGAGAAAGACAAAGGAAAAACACACACATACCTTCAGCATACTACTACTAAGACTTAAATCAAAATGCCAGAAAAATGCGGAATCAAATGGGAGGGGTAATTAATACCCAAATACTTTCGATAAATGAACTCCACAAATCCACGATAGCGGTAGTGAGCTAGGACACAATTTTTGCCCTCGTAAGTCACTATAAACTAGTTTAAGACAAAAGCTAGTACGAAGTCCGATTAAGTCGAAGACTCTTACAGAGGAGAATAAAGAATAAAAACATCGCCGCAGGCGCACGAAGACAATTGAATGATACTTGGCCTAGTTACGTACGATAACGGATCAATAATCACTCTCGCGCGACTGAAAGCCGTTCAAAATGAGTTTGGCAGTCTTGATAACTGGAAAATGCTGAGCGTTCGGACAGCTGTAGCCAAAATGCATAAAACAGACGGTACAATTAATGGACCATTAAAGCATAACGCTTTTTACCTGTAACAATGTAACAATGGTTAAATGGGGAGAAGTGTTGTTTCACAAGATTTTGTTTTAAAGAAATAAACCTAGTGACAGGCTTGTAGCTAAGGGGGTGCCTGGGAGTGCCTTGTCATCTTCTGAGAAAATTTAAGGACAACCTGAAGAGCTTATTAAAAAATCATTGTTTACTTTTCTGCAATAATTAGATTGTACTAGAATTCTCTGCATTGACACATTTTAAATACTAGAGTCTGTACAAAGCCTTCTAGGACGTGAATGCAGTTTGAAAGATTAATTTGAGATTACAATTGTCGGTAATAAATTTCTTGAAGAAATGAGCATTGGCACTAAATCATTTCAGTATAATATTTAATTAAGTATTTGACACTATTTTGAACTAAGTGAATATAAGGTTCACTGATAACGCTGAACTGTTGAAAGCTATTTCCACGGTTGAAGATGAACTGGAGTTGAATAAAATTAGCGTTCATTAATAGAAGAGAGCAAAGTTGTCAAGAAATTTATAGAAAATTAAAGGAAAATTTAAGTAAAGAATATCGACGACAAGGAAGAGAATGAAAGTCAACTAGTAGTATTCCGAGAAATATTTGTATTCAACGATTGACCATTGAGGGTACTTATAATCTCTCGCTTGTAGCACTGCAGTGTGCGAATCTACTTTCTCAGCGCTGCTTCAAATAAATTGCCTCCAAACACTGGATAGGTGCCACCAGAGAGTGACAGATTTGATCCTGTTTGCGTTAGAGAGGGAACGCACACAAAACAAGATGAGAAGGTGAAGCGTCATTGTTAAGGACTTTATAAACTTTTGCCGCCTCTCTTGCATTCTGAATTCATACTGTGCGCAGTAGAAGTTCGAGCGGGCATTGCCTCGCCGTTCACTTACATCTGTCAACGTGGCAGCATGCGAACCGGTCCGCACTCCGAAAGCTAATTCTTTGTAAATGTTCAAATGTTTGTGTGTTAATTTATGGCAATAAATTACTTCTTTTGCTTTTCAACGTGTGTATAATTCAGTGAAACCTACAATTCATACAGTCCACAAATTCCAAGGCGAGCTGGCAATCAGGAATTTTCCAAATAACGGAAAACTGAGAAGGCTCCACAACATGGTCCTTCGAGCCGGATTAAACCACATTAGGTCATTGCGAGTCCAATCAACAGCGACAACATTGGTCATTGGCAAGTACAACAAGCAGTTTTCAACCATAACGAGAGGAAGGAAGACAGCAGACGGTGCTATCAACGTGAGAGCGAGATAGCCAAACGCGGCAACAACGTGCAGGTGTGCATGCCAGCAGCCGGCGCGGAAGCCAGACGGTAGTACGAACCACAGCAACGAGGAAAACCGGCAAGGCGGCACATACACCAATATCAATGTAAGCCTAAGTTCCCTTTTTTGTGATTTCCTATGCATGAATATTTGGTTTTCTATCATCTGTGTTTGCATGTGCATAATTTCAGCTGCGTATTATTGCGTAAACAAATGGTTTATGAGTCATATAAACATTTTAATTGCGTGAAATGCCAAGCTATTACGTTTGTTAGCGATATCCCCTGCATGTTTCATACTGCAGTCGAAGCAGTCACAAGTGAATCATCTCGCGTTGTACCAGGGTCGTTTTCTGCGTCGTTAGCGACAAGTTTCTCGCGTTGTTATCAAGCGCTGTCTGCGTTGTAAACAAAATTCCGTACCAGAGGCGTGCGAAAGGTTTTATCATTAAAGAATATTTCAGATTCTGCAAGTAGTAAGGCTGCCACGCGTAGCATCTTGCCTGAAATATCACAGATAGTTAACCCGTTGGGTCCGCGTACCAGAAGCGTACAAAATTCACGCCAGTGGCGTACGAACAGTTCTATCCGTTAAATTGTTTTTAATTTCAACAATTATGGATCCGCTTGTAAGAGCACGTGGCTCTATCAAGGGCAAGCTTACGCGTTTCTCAAATTACGTGCAATCGTTGCAAAAAATTCATGATGAAGATCAATTCTTATCTAGCGCTCAGATTATTCAATTGTAAAAAAGATTGAATGATACAGCCACCTTGTTATCGGAATATTATGCGGTTCATGAACAAATTTTAGAAAACAGTGAGGATACAGAATCTGAAATGCAGCAACAAGTTGAATTTGAAGATTCTTATTATTTTGCAATTTCACAAGCTGAATATTTGATTAATGAATACAACAAACAGTCTGATGTTGCACCAGATCGTTCTGGATCGCCTGCTGGTAGCTTAAGATCAGGGCATTCAAACTGCAGCTCGCAGTGTAATACGCCATCGTTTAGGCTTCCTGCCATTTCGATTCCCAAATATTCAGGAAACGTTTCAGAATGGTTAGAATTTCGTGAGATATTTAGTAGCTTAATTCATGAGAATCAAACGCTGACTAATATTCAGAAGCTGCATTACCTAAAGGCTAGTTTACAGGGTGATGCAAGCCAAATTATAAAAAGTTTAGAGTTTACTGCGGGTAATTATACTCTAGCTTGGGATGCATTGTGTAATCGTTACAATGATCCAAAAATTCTGGTTCATAACCACCTCAAGGCTATTTTCGAGCTTGAATCTTGCAGTAAGGAATCTGCAACTAAATTACGTACGATTAGCGATATGTTATTCAAACATTTTGCAGCAATCAAATCATTAGCTACCGAAAGCGAGCTTCTTGATTTTGTTATAATTTATGTAGTTTCTAAAAAACTGGACCCCACTACATTTCGTGAATGGGAGGTCCTTAGAAACCGGTCAAGTTCTGACCTGCCTAATCTTGATGAGTTCAAGGAATTCTTACAAAATACAGCAAATCTTCTAGAAACTCTAGAGGTAAAGGATAGCAAGCTTGTACCCGAAAGGTCTTCCAAGGTACATTCTAAATCATTTGTGTCGGGTACCCCTTCGTGTCCACTTTGTAAAGGATCTCATTCCTTGTACAAATGCGATAAGTTTGTCAAGCTGTCTGTTCTTGACAGAAAGTCAAAGGCAAAAGAGCTCCGCGTATGCTTTAATTGCCTAACTCAGGGTCACCTATCGAGCCTCTGTAGCTCCAAACATACGTGTAGAAAGTGCAAATCAAGGCACAACACCCTTCTTCATGAGGATAAGCCTCAGAACGCTTCTTCTAGTCAACCAGGATCTGCAGTGTCAGCAGAAACCCCTGTTGAGCTAAATCAATCGATTTCTGCATTCTGTTCGAATGCTTTGCAGGTACTCTTACCTACGGCTACCGCTAAACTCATCGCTGATGATGGTACGCCTCACGTTGTGCGAATCCTGTTGGATTCCGGTTCCCAATCGAACTTTATACGTTCAGATTTGTGTAAAAGGTTGAAGCTTCCAATTCGCGAAGTCAACGTTACTGTTTCTGGCTTAAGTAAAGCCACTTCTCAAATTAAGGCTAGGTGTGATATCAAGCTGCAAGCCCCTCACACTTCATACGGCATTGGCCTATCCTGTCTTGTTCTCGATGAGATTACGGGTGTTACCCCAAGTTTTCGCGTCCAGCGAAACAGTTTCAAGGTTCCTGATAACATCAAGTTATCAGATCTGTCCTACGACCAACCGGGCACCATCGACATTCTGATTGGTTCGCCCATTTTCTGGCAGCTCCTTTGTATTGGACAAATTGGTCTAGGCCCAAATCTTCCCATCCTCCAAAAGACTCGTTTTGGTTGGATTGTTTCTGGCCCTACAGGCCCCCCTTCTGCGTACCCTGTACAGTGCAATCTTGGCACGATCGAGGATGCTTCTGACCCCATTGCTAGGTTTTGGCAACTCGAACATTACCCTGAGGAAAAGGTCCGCACAAATGAAGAAAACGCCTGTGAGGCACATTTCGTGCAAAATACGCAACGAGAAGCGAATGGTCGATTCGTTGTCTCTATCCCTCTCAAGAAACCTGTAGAGGTATTGGGTGATTCATTGCAAATCTCTCAGAAAAGATTCTTATCAGTAGAGAATATTTCAGATTCTGCAAGTAGTAAGGCTACCACGCGTAGCATCTTGCCTGAAATATCCCAGATTTCAAATTCTACAAGTAGTAAGGCTACCAATCGTAGCAGCTTGTCTGAAATTTCCCAGATAGTTGACCCGCTGGGTCTGTCAAGCCTTTGGTGGCACGGTCCCACCTGGCTAAGCGAAGGTGAGGCATCTTGGCCTACTTCCATGTTCAATATTTCAGATTCTACAAGTGGTAAGGCTACCAATCGTAGCAGCTTGTCTGAAATATCCCATATTTCAAATTCTACAAGTAGTAAGGCTACCAAGCGTAGCATCTTGTCTGAAAGATCGCAGATATTTGACCCGCTGGGTCTGTTAAGCCTTTGGTGGCATGGACCCACCTGGCTAAGCGAAGGCGAGGCATCTTGGCCTGCTTCCAAACATGTTCGTGCTGAGCTTCCAGAATTCAAAAAAGAAGTTCAGAGTCTTCCTGTAACCTCTGTTGAACCATTTCCGTTCAATCAGTATTCAAGCTTCGCTCGCTTACAACGAGTTACAGCTTATTGTTTTATCACAAAGGCAGTGCACCTTGAATTGGTCGCTGATCTTTCTACTGAAACCTTCTTAATGGCTTTTCGCCGGTTTGTGGCTCGACGAGGCAAACCGCTACATGTCTATTCAGACAATGGCACTAACTTTGTAGGCGCTAATTCCGAGTTAATCGAATTAGGCAATTTTCTCGCGGAACAAAACCCTTCTATTTCCGAATCAGTCGCGAGCGACGGAGTAGCTTGGCATTTTATACCCGCGCACAGTCCCCACTTTGGCGGATTGTGGGAGGCCGGAATCAAGTCCTCCAAACATCACATACGTCGCGTTATAGGTAACGCTAGTCTAAATTATGATGAATTTAGCACTTTGTTAGCACAGGTGGAAGCGACCTTAAACTCCCGACCCCTGTCTCCTTTGTCCGCTGATCCAAACGACCTTCAGCCTTTGACTCCTGCTCATTTTCTGATTGGTCGTCCGTTGGTGTCACTGCCTGATCCCAACGTTACTGAGATAGCCGAGTCTCGGCTGTCTAAATACCAGAGAATACAACAACTTCACCAGAATGTGTGGAAGAGATGGAGTAAAGAGTACATCTCGGAACTCCAACAGCGCACCAAATGGCACACGCATCTTTCGGACTTCCAGCCTGGTTCCATGGTCCTCATCAAGGATGACAATCTACCCCCTCTGAAGTGGAGGTTAGGCCGGGTCACCGAGCTGCACCCTGGCCTTGACGGCGTTACGCGTGTGGCGTCAGTGAACACTGTGTCAGGGATCGTGAAGCGATCCTTCGCCAAATTGTGCCCGCTACCTAGTGTTGTGAACTAGTGCGTTAGCGTTCAGCGCAGTTTTCGTAAAGCCTTTTGGCTCCCCATTGTTCGGGTTTTCTTGTACTAGATTAAGATCCATGTACTATTATGCTTTGTATATATGTGTGTTCATGTTACATGTTTTACTCTAGCTTTTACATGTCAACTCTGTACTGTTTTATTTGAAAGGTTACCCTTTCCAAGGCGGGCGGTATGTTAAGGACTTTATAAACTTTTGCCGCCTCTCTTGCATTCTGAATTCATACTGTGCGCAGTAGAAGTTCGAGCGGGCATTGCCTCGCCGTTCACTTACGTTCCATCTGTCAACGTGGCAGCATGCGAACCGGTCCGCACTCCGAAAGCTAATTCTTTGTAAATGTTCAAATGTTTGTGTGTTAATTTATGGCAATAAATTACTTCTTTTGCTTTTCAACGTGTGTATAATTCAGTGAAACCTACAATTCATACAGTCCACAAATTCCAAGGCGAGCTGGCAATCAGGAATTTTCCAAATAACGGAAAACTGAGAAGGCTCCACAACAGTCATATTGATACTTCGGCATAGCGTTGGGATGCTCTTTCAGACGCCAGCTCTTTAAAACACATTAATTTAGTCTCCGTAATTTGGTACTTTCAGTATGGGGCAGAAAACAGCTATAATTTGGCATTTCACATTCAAAGGTGACAATTGATAGAAATGTGTATCCGAATCTTTCAATAATAATTAAAACAACAAGTACCGAGTTTCGAACTCGTGACTTTAAGCCCAGCAGCCCAACCCTGTACCATTACACCACCGTGCTTCGTAGTTAAGCGCCCGCTTAACGGCTACTACTTATATCATGAATACAAATAGAAAAACACATACAAAGATTGTCAACTCTTCTTAATTTTTGATCATCTCATCTATATTCAAAAATCAGTTTAACGTAAGTAATAAGATGCGTTCTTTAAATTCCGTAATAGAAAAGGGGGTTGCCATTAAAAAAAAACATCGATAACGCCATACCTCATTTCAAAAAATACCCAAATAAAAATAAAAATCGACGTGTCCGAGGATTTTGGCCGCAGATCATCGGGGAATTTTTTATTTGGAGCGCTCCACAGCCAACGCTCGCACTGTCTATGCCGCATGACTGACGAAACTCAGTGATTGTAACTATCTTCGTGGTATTAGAGGAATCTTCTTGTTTCTAAGTATATATCGTTGTTCCTTGAAGGCTGCCCATACGCATTTTATTGGTCTCCTATTTCAACTATATAGTTGAACGTTTCGTATTGTATAACCTATCTTAAGTATATGTATTTATCCACATATTGAATAGCTTCTTAATCTTAACATGTTTTTGTTTTTCTCGAGTTGTCATAGTTTTGGCTTTTTGTTTTGTATGTGTAATCCAACTTTTTTTATTCAGTTTTTAGTTCTTCTACAACAGTTTGTAGATCTTCATAACTGTCAGATATCAAAACCAAATCGGCTGCGTATTTCAGACGGTTCGCCATATTTTTATTTCGGTATGTTCGTTTCTTCATATTTTCATTTTAGTTCGTTGAATACCTCTTCTAATACCGTTATAAATATAGTTTAGGCCTCATTGAGTCTTCTTATACCACTCCACTTTATAGTTAGGTAGTGGACGAGTATTTTCATGCATTTGTACTGCCATATTTGAATTATCGCCCTCTGATATTAAGTTATACTCTATAGACTGTTAAATTAGCGTTCTGATGCTAAGAAGGTATTAGGTATTAAACTTTCTTCTGAATCCTGCTCTATAGATTAGAACATTTTAAATAGTTTTCTAATCTTTTTGTTGCGATTTTGGTTAATAATTTATATAATTGCGATAGCACAGATATTGCGATACAGTTTTCTAAACCGTCCATTTAAACACTAAGATTGATAGGGGCGCGTAAAAGTCTTTTGGAATTTTTCCTGCAAACAGGCATTTATTAAACAAGAGATTCCGCCCTCTCGATGCCGTTTCCCCACGTTCTCTCATTGATTCTGCTAATGCTTCATCTGGTCCAGGTGCCTTATTATATTTCATGGTTTTTACATACGTAGATACCTAATCGTTACCTCTTTTACCATAAAGGTGTCGAGGTTAAATACATTTAAGTTATATTTGTGTTATTCTACATTACTTACAAATTTCCTCCATGGTTTCTTGTCTCTGGCTAATTGGGTGGCTTCACTCCATTTTTTTCATCTTTTTGTAGTATTTCCATCATGTCAGTATTCCACGTTTTGCATGGTTTGCTTCTTCTGTTTTTCTCCGTTGTTCTGGATTTCCATACTCGTTTAGTCTGTCGATTTTTGTCCATTCTTATCATATGACCGAACCATCTTAGTTTCCTTACTTCTATTTCTTCCTCGAGTGTATTTATGTTTAATTCTTCTCTTATTTTCGCGTTCCTTACTTTATCTGTCCTTTTGATATTCAATACTCTTCTTAGGTACCTCATTTCAGCTGCTTGAATTCTGATCCTCTGTCTTGTGTTAAGTATCCAGTTATCACATCCGTATATGAGCGTTGGTACGTATATGGTTTTATATACTATCATCTTGGTTTTGTTCGTTATTTGTTTATTATTTAAAAATCCTATTGTCGTGCGTTAGTCCAAACTTCTAATCATTTCGGGCGTGATTTCGTAGCAGCCCGAAGCTTTTCCCACTTTGATCTTATTTATTGTCTGGTTTAGCTCCTCCTCATTTATAGGGTGTCCGTTGTCTGTTTCCTCGATGTCTTCTGCTTGTGACATCTCTTGTGTCTGATGTGTAGCGTTGGTATTTCAGTTTAGATCTTTAAAATATTTTCTTCATTAATTATCAGTTTGTCTTCTGTAATTATGTTTCCTTCTATGTCATTTATATTGTTTAATATTGTTTCTTTGTTTATTCTTAGCCCGTTTACCATTTTGTAAAATAGATTTGTGTTTTCTTTGCAGTGCGTCTCAATTGATCCCTCGAACATTTTCTCTTTTTGCTCTTGCTACTATTTTCTTGACTTTCCTGCGTTGTTGTTTATATTGTTCATATTTTCCTTGTGTTCCCAAAGTTAGGTACTCTTTCCATATTGTTTTTTTTTAATTTTAACTTCTTCTCTCATTTCTCCGTTCCACCAGTCACATGCTTTTTTGCAGCGTTTATAATTCTTCTTTTAAATGCCATGCATTCTTCTTCAATGTCGTTGCTCATTTGTCTGTTTGTTCCTAATTCTTCCTCTAATATACTTGTGTACTCATCTCTATTCTTGTTGTTTCTGAGATTATGTAGGTTTATTTGGCCTTTCTCAGTCCTGTTTTAATTTTCCGTTGGCTTTTAACTTCTTTATGGTTCTTAACCGTGATTTTTACTTCTACTAGGTAGTGGTCGCTTCCTATTTCATCACTTCTTTTCACTCTTGTATCGCTAATTATTTTCTTTTCCGTTTTGTCTACTATTATGTAGTCTATTATGGATTGTTCGTTCCTGGATATTACTTCTCTTGTAATCATGTGTATTCTTGTATGTTGGAATGTAGTATTAGTAATGGTTAGGTTGTTATCTAGGCAGAATTCTAGTAATAATTTCCATTTTTTATTAATCTTCTCTCTTCATCTGGTCCAGGTTCCTGTTTTATGGTTTTAATGCATCTAATATTTCTTCGTAACTCGTATGTGGAACATATCTTTCCTGTTTATATTAAAATATTTCTTTCTAGTTCATCTTTAATTGCTTGCGGTTCTTCTTTAACTGTTTGCGGCACATCTTTGTTTCTGTTTATACAGCGTGATCAAAATAATGGGTAAGGAAGGGGCAACTTTCTTGTTTTACATTTATTATATTTGTTCTTGTTAAAGTCCTTGAATTTTCTAAAACTCAAAATAAACTTGCCAAAATTTAAATATCTCCTTTCGTATACGGGGGAGGTTAAAAAATATGAAAATGGCTTACGAATAAAGTACCCTTAGTTTTAAAAATACACAAAAATGTAATTTGAAAGGTTGCTTAGAATTGAGAGAAGCAGTAAAATACGAAGTCACCGCCACCTACTGGAAAAAATAATTTTGTCTGTTATTCCTTTCTTTACCACCCTGTGCATTACACTTCAGATTAACTTATTATCGGACACGGTAAGAATATACCGTCCAACATCAGTGTCGCTTACTTAGCGAAGAAAATTAATCGAAATTAGTGCTACTAAAACTATATTTGTCCAAAGTAGAAAACACAGAAAGTTAAAAAAAAACAAGAATTCACAATAATTTCAATTTTTAATTGAAATGTTATACAGAACAAATATTAAGAATAAAGTAGTTGAAGTTTCCTTCTTTATTATTATTTTTTTATATTTGATGTTTTTGATGTTCGGATCATTAGTTATTATTTTTCAAGATACTTTTTTTTTCACGTTGGATACAATTTTTTAATTTTTTTAACACTTATTTCGATTTACATAAGTTTCTGTTTGCTAGGTGAACGAAACTTAAGGTTAATAGTATATCCTTATGGTATCTGATAATAAATTAACTTTAAGGTATCGCATTTTCCTTAATGCACAGGGTTATATTTCAAAATACACAGAAATGTTATTTGAAACATTTGCTTAGAATTAAAAACCCAAATATAACGTCACAGTCACCTACTCCGGAAGCATTAAAAACAGAGCAACACAATCAGTTACCTTTTCTTGATACACTATTCACACGCACAATAAATACTTTTGAAACATCAGTATACCGCAGTAAAAAAATATCCCACTAGTAGTAAATGTATACAGTTGTAGATAAGGATTAAATGTTTTGAAATTCTACATATTAGATCGATTTAGTAATTTATAATATAACAACTCGAAAACTAGCTAGTGTTTGATTGAATATGTTTAACTTGTGTTGATCCAGAGTTTATACCTAACAGGCTTGACTTAAAAATCTCGAGAAATCACAATTTATGAAATGAAACTAAATGTAAGTGGAGTTTTTTTTAATTTAAAATGTTCAATCTAAGAGGTAACTTTTCTCTCCTGATAATCAGTAAAATAGAACATTTTACTACGAAAATTTAAATTCGTTGCTGGAATGCAATGATGAAGAATAGTTAACAACACGTGCAAATCAAAACAAAGGCAGAATTATGTACTGGTATTTGAATAGCGATGTACTTGAGGAAATTATATACTTGTCCGACAGTCCATAAATGTAAAATTTCAAAGTGAATATTAACTCTTTCCTTTATAAATTACAACCTAATTACAATGAATACGACTTGGGTAATGCCAAAAAATTCTAATGTAAAAACGTTACCTGAATTAATTATACAGGGTGACCTAGAAGTAAATGCTCAAAAAGCCCATAAAAGAAGCGAATGGGTTAACGAAGCTTCTGAAATAATTATGAAAATAGACTTATGCATTGCTAAGTTAAACATTATTAAAATTGTACGTGTGTCACAGCTTTTTACTTTACTGTCGTTGACCTATTAATTTTTGTTAAAGATAGTGTTGATAGACATAGCAACATTACAAAAATCTTGTTCATTTTGAACGTATTTCCGTAGCAACTATCTCTTTGAAAGTTGGCTTTTGTTTGGCTCGGAGAAATGTGTTTTTAATCAAATTTCAAAGTGCTTAGAGTTTGTTTGGGGCAATTCTCACATTCAGGATGCTGTAGCTTTCAAGATAATCACTTTGTAAACTTTTATCCTGTTTTTCTGTACTAGAAGTATACAATTGTTTTAACTTAGACTCTAAAATAATTTAATTTAATATTTTATAAAACGTAGGGAAAAGTAATTACCAAAATTAGAATGCCACGGATGGAGTTTCTATTAATATAAAAGCAATAATAATATTAACAAGAGCAGACGTAAGCCCATGGAGAATGCCTCTGCATTTGCAGTGATCGATTTTGCTAAAAGCTTACTCATAACACGTACGTAGCAAGTTAGTGGGTTACTACAACTCGCAAGGTAGCCCACATATTAGCAAATTATACAAGACAGTGACAGTGTCAGATATTACAAATCAAGTTTAAGTCGAGTTTTATCACTGCCAGGTAGTAATTCTCTAACATGTGAAATGTTGCACATTCACTAGAACTTTACATGCGGTTTCGAGTAAGCAAAATAGACTTAAATAATGACCTTCTAGGATTTTATTGCACATAAGTCACTGGTAATCCTTTCCAGCTGTAAATAATACTAACTAGTTTCTGCAATAGAGAAAATATTTCATAGCTTTTAATTCTATTTAATTGCTGTGGGAATCTGCATAATTTTTTTAAGTGTGAATTGAGTTAAAATCATATTTTGATTGTGTAGAAATTGCCATTTCGTAGCCTGCTTAAAATAATATGTAAAAATAAAATTTACAAACCAACGCACCTGTTCGCAAAACACCTTGATACTAGATGTATGCTTATATTAAAGAATTAATTACCCGTCTACCCTCCTCATTTTGATCAACGTATTCTTATTGGATAGCTTTCATTCAAAGTTATATTTAATTACCTAGCCTGATTGGTTGCTGCTGATAATTTCTCTCATTATGGCTCCGAGGCATTGACATATTAAAAATTGAAATAATAGCTACAATATAACGACTGAAATTATCACGAAAGCTTTAGGGCAATGATGATTTATTTCAGCTGTTAAAACCGCTCTTAGCTGCTGAGCTACCGTTGTAGATCAAGACAATTAAAAACTGATTTCATGAAACAGGATCGTAGCTATGGGAGAGCAGTTAAAGCTGAGCCTCCTTAGCGATGCCACTTGCTTCCTAACCCTACTTGGAGACGATTACATTTGTATGATAACCAACTGTTAATAGTTATTTACTATACAAGTGGGATAACAGCATCATTAATATACGTGTGTGTAAGTTACAAACGAGTGCGTAGCACGAGTTATGTAAGCACACAAGTATATTAATGATGCATTATCACACATGTATTGTACAAAATTTTATCTACGACTGCCTAAAATTGAGAAAAGTGCATTAAGAGAAATGTCAGATCTGTCATTTTCAAAAATATTTTAGTAGGCAAATGTCATTATGTCAGTCATTTGACAATATTTCAGTTACGTAATGAAGTCATTACACAACTCAGTTGCGTAATGAAATCATCACATAACTGAGTGGTGTAATGAGCTTCATTACCTAACTGAAATATTGTCAAATGAGTGACGTAATGCGTTACTTATCCCACTGGAGTAGATAAAATAATTAATCATTTTGGACATTTTGACGTAATCAAAAATTTAAGTTATATTTACTAGCTAGCATAGTTACTCCGTATCCTTTGACTATTTTGTTCTGTAAGCAAACAAATTTAATAGGAGTTGAAGTTATTTCCTTCGATCAATATCATATTCCAAAATTACCTTATAATTTCTTTGTCTCTAAGGAATAGGGAACAAACGTAATAATGAAAATTTTTGAAAAAGGGGAAATGGAAAACACATCAAATTACAAAAGCACAACATTATTAGGAGTTAGCAAAGCAGAGTTACAGTTAGAGCAGAAATATTGTCGAAAACAGCGAAGAACAACAAGGCTTCGGAAACAATTTTCATAATCCATAAAAACTCTGCAATGCTCCATCCTAGCGTATATACGAGTACAAATCGTTGTAACAAAGGCTCGACCAACCATTGAAGGGCAACTTCTTGAAGAAATTCATCTTATATTACCGGCCAACGAGGCAGCCTTAGTCCATGGTTATTCAATCTAATTATGGATAGAATGATTGGCGAAGTTAAAGCATCCGCCAACATATATCTTACAAACAGCTCACGGACATAGTAATCTCTTGAAGAATGTGGAAACCTGGAACTGCTCAGTGTCTGGGAAACCAAGCAAGTAAAAATTTACTAAACTCTGAAGAAACAGACAATGGGCAACTCAGTATAAAAAGGGTTTGCGAAGATGGACCGACTGTCTCCCTACATCGGTAGTCGCGTTAGCGTTTACTATGGTTGTTTAAAAAATGTGTGATCTATATGTGTTTGATTATTAAATTACTTTGTAATTTACTTAGTTCTTTTATTTATTTACGTGTAAGTACAACATGTAACGATATGTTTGTTTAGCCCCTCCATCGGGACGTTAAATTCAAATGAGCAATAATATTTTATTAATTACTTTGCCATGTTCGTTTATCTTGATAGCTCAGTACGCATGAAATCCTCAAATACCCTAGTCATGGTTACGAAGATCAATATTTGATAAAAACAGGAAATCGGTCTGTGGTGTTCTCGCGCTGAAACTGACTTCAAACATATACACAAGAAAAGTCATTTTGGTTATACAAATATATTGACTTTAAAACACGTATAAAAACAAAATAGTTATATGTGGCATGCAGATAGATTTAAACAATATTAAAAATGAGCCGAAATAACTGCCTTTAAAAGCATGAACGTTAAACCGTATAAAAGCCCGATTTGGGTTTTATACATGAAAACTAGTCATCTTAGTTCACATACGTATTATTTGTCTATGTTACGCATTCCGCTACACCCGCGAAAATTTTCCACTTATCGCGTAACCTCGAATTGGACTTGAAGGATGCGACGCGTGGAAAGTTATCATACACGATGCGGGGGAATACATTGACTGCTTACTGCGATGCTCGTTTATCGCTGTACATACGAAAACCCGCTTCACAGGGTCAAATGCTCACTTTTTTGTTATATTACAAGACTAAACCTAATTAACAATAAAAAGTCATGCAAACTGACTATATGTGTAAACATTCAAATACACGCTCTAGGCAAAGAAGCCAGATGCCAATTTGAAAGAACAAACTAAAATATTATAAACTGATGATTGTCTGCAACTTGGTCTTTCCACATTTTCGACAAGGAGAAATATCTAACGTACAGATATCTGTTGAAAAATCAAATTCGTGGTAATACCCAAAGAACTAATCAGATGCAAGCTGCCTCTTAACAAGAAGGGTATAGAACAGGAAGTTTTTCAATAATTGTGAAGGACTAAACCGCTGTAATATGGTGCTTTGAAAGAGATATAACATGAGTGTTGAAGCCAAAGTGAGAATATAAAACGTGTATCAGATCTGTAGTGGTCTACAGAAATATGTGAATATAATCTCGAAGCGAATTCAGAACAGCGGAAATGAAAATGTTAAGGTCCATATCTACAGCAGGAAAGACTTCATGCAACAGTATAAGAAACGACGAAATTCGTTAACAATGGGATATTCACAAAAATTATGAATAATTTCAACTACCGAAATGTTAGATTATGGTGATATTAAAAATCTATCTTCTGTAACGATTTTATTATTCAGAGAAAGGAATGAAAACAAAGAATATATGTAATTTCAACGAAAAAATTCAACAAAAGAGACATACCTGGTTGCATAATTCACACTGAGGCTAAAGAAATTGGCAAACGAGAGTAGAAAAGATGCCTTGCCCATCAGTGAAACGACAACAATGTATAATTGGTCTAAGAGATGATAATAGGTTTGTCAGTAACAAGAACTTCATAGTGCATGATTGGATACTAATTTAATAGGGGTGGTGCATTCAAATACCTCGTAATGACCAAATGAGAGGAGCGAAAGCAATTTTCAGGTCAACATTAGATTAGTCCCAGATAATCGTTTCACTATTCCTTCTAAAAGTGGTTGGGATCATCACTGGTTTCTAGAAAAGCAAAATTAATGCTTTATCTAATAGTGAGTATGTAGTAGTCATGTATGGGCCGAAGCATGGGTCCTCAGTAAATCTGATAAAAAATACTTTCAAAATCTGTGAAAGGAAGATTTTTAGTAGGT
The DNA here is from genome assembly GCA_940337035.1 of Agriotes lineatus. Classification (NCBI taxonomy): domain Eukaryota; kingdom Metazoa; phylum Arthropoda; class Insecta; order Coleoptera; family Elateridae; genus Agriotes; species Agriotes lineatus. The sequence continues at coordinate 124,631,254 of OW679197.1, read as the reverse complement.
TTAATGTGTCATTTAGTGAAACAGAAGAGTGGATAATCGAAAGTAAATAATCAGGGACTCTATAACTTATATCAATTAATCGTAGTTACTGACATTAAGCTATTCAAGCGAACGCCAGAACTAGGTCAAAAGGCAATAGGGGAAAACCTAAGACAACGCAAGAATCGATTTACGCATTATATACCAAAATGATACAGTTACAGTCAGAGTAGATGGTAACATTGTTATAAACTAAATAAATGTTCAAAGAGGAGTGAGGCAAAATGATACGATATCTGTCAAGTTGTTCATCTTCATCATGAAAGGCATTTTTAAATATCAAGGCTGTGGTAAGATGGGTGTAAATTTGGATCAGATCAAACTAAATTACTTGCTATTCTGGGTCGACATCGTACTCCTCACCACAGAATTGTTAAAAAATGCTGGGTGTGTTAGAGGAACAATCCTTAAAGATCGGTTTAAAAGACAAATATTATGAAAAAAAAAATTAGTCGAGAAGGTTGAAGAACACGTCTATCTTTGGGACACACCACTGGGTTAGGGTAGCACACTAAGGGCCGGTTGCAGAAAGCAATGTTAAGTCTGGTGTTAGCTAACATCGCGTCAAAGTGAACAAAAACGAATCAAATCTCAAATGCTTATGGTAACTAATACATTAGTAAACAAAATTTGATGCGATTTTGTCCACTTTGGCGCGATGTTAGCTAACACTAGACTTAACATTGCTTTCTGCAACCGGCCCTAAATCTACAGAAATAATGCCTATAACCGGCTTCGAATAAGCAGCTTTCGGTGAACTGGCTCATATTCTATGGTATTCCTAATTACTTTAAAAGTCAACTCGATACACGCATCCTTCTGGTAGTGACATAGTGGCATATAATCTACAATTACCAACAAAAGTGATAACATGCTTCGAAACACACAACGTTTCATGAAACGTGTGATGATTGGAATTTTCTTCTAAGACAGATAACGAAATAGAACCATCCGTGCCAGAACAACGGTAAAAGATGTAATGGTAAAATGGAGAAAATAAATCGAGAGATTATGATTGGTCATTCACTAAAACCATGGACAGATGCAGTGGCGGCTGGAGCAAAGGGGAAATGGCTCCACCATAACAAACCAGTCATTCAAGATTGTTTTTTTTATTTTGAAAGGAACATTTCTTCTTTCTCATTTTGAAGCTCACGTGTGAGTTATGACTTATAAATTACTGTTGGTAGCACAGACAGTCTATGTCAAAGTCAAGGTTAACAGGTTGGGTTTGATGTCACTCCATGTCAAATAACGAACAAAAGCGTTAGCGAACCTCGAATTTGACATAGACAAACAGTGCAACAATAATATAATTATAAATTTATTTGATCTATCCACTTTAGCCCTCCCAATTAATTTGTCACTTTGACAGATGTCAATGCAAAATTACTTTTTTGGTATTTATTGAGTTGTTGGATAAAATGTATGACTCAGTTGTATCATAAATAACTATTATTTATTGAATATTAACTTCCACGCGTTGGTGCAGATCGAAACGGTTCTCAGCTTTCCGACAGTTTATAGACTGCGACGGGAGCAGAGCGGCAAGGAGTAGATCCAAAAATAAAGATATTTTAGAATTGAATGAGAGCCGCCTCGCTTTAGGCGCAAGCAGTCTCAGCGGCCGGGCTCTGCGGTAGAGCATGTGTCGAGTGTGAGAAAGAAACACAGCCCGTAATGCCTGCATATTTAAAAGCCGTGTGTATATTCACTGGATGAGACGTAGAGTTTTGGCAAAATGTTTACCGTTAATTAAATATTTATGCTATGCTCTATATTACTATATTCATAATTTACTGGTAAATTTTCACACATCTTGAAATAATATACTACGTCAATTACGCATGCATCTATGTATTGCAAACAGTAGAGATGTAATGTTTTTGGCCGAATTGTACATTTAAACGAAAAATGAAACAGATATTCGATTCAGTTCAACATATTTTATTAGCTTTTAAAATTTGGTAATTTTTTCACAGATGCCGCTCGAATTTTGAAGTGGCGTCATTTACAAAATTATTGCTTTAAAAGTAGTTTTTAACGACATATACATTAAGGTATAGAATATCGAAGATCATGTTTGCCGACACCCCATAAAGTTATAAGAAATATTTAAAAGTTCTATGCCCCGAAACGGAAAATGCATAGTTATCCTTCGTATTTTCAAAAATAATAATTTCCAAACGGTTTTACAAAATTGTTACATACAATTGAAACTGAAAGTACGGAATGGCGATACATTATAGGGAATTGGTGGTCAGGTGGCAGGCCTCTTAAATGATAATAACAATCAGTGGCATTTTAAAACAAACTACTTACAACTTACCAAATTAGAAATTCTAGGCGATCTAGTATCACTAAAAACTATTCTTCCTATAATATTAAAATAAAACGCCAGAGATAAATAGCAAAGCTGTGCCATAGTGCCTGAAAAAGTCACGGACTGCCCTTCGCAATTAGGATCGTAAAAGTGCCACCGGTAACACTAATAAAATGAAAATTCGGATGCGACGGTTCTAGTGAAGGTGTCAAAATCGATCGTGCAGTTAATAAATCTCTTTAATGCCACATTTGAGTAATGTCTTCTCGCCATGAATGTAATGAACCTTCAAAACGTCGCGCTACAGTCTGTAAACAGCAGGCATTTCGGATCATCATAGCATGATCTCCATCTACCTCTTTGCTTCATGGATAGACGCAGTTATAGGCAGCGAACGGACGTCCGAATCGAATAACAATACGCCAAAGAAAAGTACGGGTTAACCCTGCTGGACAATAAGACCATGAACTTGAACAGGAAATGATCTTTTCTTAGGTGGAAGTGAAGATTTCAACCATCAGCCTGTGCCTGGCTGTACAAACTTATTCTATGCAACTAATAGATAATCCTGTTGCCTTGCACAAGCGACCTATATAAACAGAGACATTTGGGGATACCAGATCATTGCTTCTCCATCCGTCTTGTGTCATTCTGATCTAGACTAGGGCACGGGCCAGTTTCCTTAGCCTCTAATTACCAACTTATATTCCGGTATTCACTACTACGTAGGTACTTCGGTGTTTGTATTTGTATTGTATCATATTGCCGTCATTTTATGTGTTTCAATGTATGTTTATGTGTGTTCTAATGTAAATAAAAAGGAACGTTAGTGTTTTCCAGAGTTATTTATGTCGTCTTGAACCAACCAAATTCCTAAAGTTATAAAAAAAATTAACACGTAACTACAGGAGACGCTGAATGGCAGCTGACGCTCTCTTTTTGACAATATTTTCAACTAAATGTTCAATCATTTTAAGGAGGTACCTAATATTTTGCAAAAGACAGGGCTGAATTTATTATTCGTAGAACTTCTGAAAAGACTGACAACCACTTTAGCCTTGTACAGATATCAATGGAAATCTTCGAAGCTTCTAACCAAAAAAAAACCTGATGAAAAAGGCGAACTGAGTTCTTCTTGACGAAATATATTCTAAATTCACACTTTTCTAATAATTGACAAATTAGTAGGTATCTGAATTGCAAAGAAGATGTGAAGGTTACTCTACAGTTTCAAGTATGTTTGGCTTGCTATACAAGTTAAATTAAATTTATCAGGAGTCGAAACCGTGAATATTCCTTAACTTTTTTGAAGACATATAAGTCCCATGGGAGCGAGCGAGATATGTTTCCTAAAGAATGTAACTTCCATTGCACTCTTTCGTCGAGTCGAGTTAACGACGGGCTTCTGCTTGCTTGTCATTGGCTACAGGTGGTGGCAAGACAGCGCGTCTGGCGCCAAATCGTGGCGTGGCGTCTCTTTTGGAATTAGTCAGCCACCGGCCTTTCCTGCAAACAGTTGATTTTTGTCGCCCCCCGCGCTTCGTACGCGCGGGCGTGGCCGTTGTTTTTGTACTGCTACAGCAAAGTTTGACTTTGATCGTTCCCATTGATTTGGCCCGTGTTCTTGTGCTGTTACAGCAAAGTTTGACTTTGATCGTTTCCACTGATTTGGCCGGTGTTTACGTGCCCTCACAGGCGTGATTTGTTTTGGGATGAGTTCTTGACCGGCCCTGTTAAGTGCTCCCGTGATGTACGATTGCTTGGTGACCCCTTTGTTCTTCTGTCGGCCGACGCCCTGCATTCTCGCGTGCCAGGCAGGCATCCTACCCGTTGAGGATAAATCGCGCGTGGGCGTGCATATGGTAGCACTAAAGTTTCCTGTGGGGAGTTGGCGTCATCATGCAGTACCGTTGCAGTGTTGTACCATTGCAGTGTTGCGGCTTTCCTTGCACTGCAGGCGAGCCAACACCAACGACTCGGTCAGGCAAACCCAACTATAAGGTGTGTAGCTTGTAAGAACTAATTCAAATAATTTGTTTGTTAATAATTCACGTGCATATTTGCTGATCGACTACTCTATTCGAGGCAGCTTGTAAGAACTAATTCAACTCATTTGTTAATAATTGACGTGCATATTGCTGATCGGCCACTCTATTTGAGGCCGCTTGTACAATCTAATTCATTCTTCTGTTTGATTAGCATTTATGTGCTATTTTCTGAATCACTGTCGCATTTGCTAGTATAGTCGATTAGAATTAAAGCGTCCCCCCAGCTGGGCTATAGAGTTAGTCCATTTATTACTGTGTTTATTACTGTACCAGTTGATTTATATGTTTTTAGATCAATAGAACGATTTATTGAACGATGCTTTATGATTTCCCAAGAGTTTGCGCAAGCTTATTTTCAGGTTATGTTAGATACTGTGTACAGATAAATGTTCGGCGAAGCCTGAGTGTTTAAGCGTCGCAGGTAGGTTATGACGCTCGTCGCTGCAGTGTTGGAAGTCATGAAGCTGTACATCAAATATACTATTCCCGTTGAGTTCTGGATTTTGCCAAGGTGATAAGTTGGAAGGTAGGCTCATTTGATTTTTCCGGTTGCGCTCTGGGTCTATCTGTGCATTTTCGTTTATGTCAATGAAACCGGGTGGCGCTCAAGGCATTTTATTGTTGTTACCGTTCCTTAGGCCGTTGCCCGTAGGTAATCTCGTGTAGGACCCTCCGTCGTTCCACTGATGTCTAGTCGGCATATCTTGTTGCGGGCTGGGCAGAGGCCCTAGGTGAGCCTTTGTCCCGATTTAGAAAATACCGTCCGCGCTAACCGTTTAGCTTTTACGTAATTTTTGTATGTGCCAGCGCGGTGTCGTAAAAGTGTTTAGACCGTAACAAGACTCATGGATCATTCATTCGTTGAAAAAGTTTTAGAACTACAACACATGAAGAAAGAATTTCGTTCTTACTAATAATGTCCATTGAAGGAGACGCGTTGCGTGAAATCGAGAATGGGAATATTATACCAGATTTGTACATTTCAAATTTAGAGCAAGGCTTTTAGCGTAAAATCAATCATTCCTTGTGTTGTGCCTTCCTTCAGATATGGGGTCTAATAAGTATAATATTCTACATTTGGTTTCTATTTTGTGTATTCTGAAAGTCTCGTAGATTCAGCCAGTTCTTCATCTTAGGTTGGTGGCATCACGGAAGGTTAATCTGGCCCAGAGGTGTGGAAAATGTATTTTACACGTGGTGGGTGGCTCTACCATCAAAACGAACGCAAAATTGCAAACATTAAGGGTTATTGAAGAAGCTTATATCCAGCAGTGGATAGCTCCGAATTATTAAGAAGAAAAGGGGCAATTTGCAAATAAGAAGATAAGCTCAGAAAGAAGTAGCTGGATGATGTGGGGGAAGACATTAGAAATATAAGAGTAAAAAAGAAGAAAGAGGCAGATAGAGAATACATTCATATGGCGGACTCTCATAAAGCTGGCCAGTCGACCAATAAATTTACTATCAGAGGGAAGCATTTGGAAAACCTTACAAATAGTTAAACACTGCATGAAAGTTTTGTATTTGTTTAGCAATAGTAAGCTTACAATGTTTATAAACAATGCACCAAAGAATATCCAACCTGATTTTCTTGCAGGTAGATTCAATAACACGAAAAACAGGCGTCAACATTTCTACAATGGGCACATCTGCGTTTCCATTCAAGTAATAACTAATATATTTATATCAAACCTGTATAAACATTTCGGCTACGAGTCAGCCACGAAAGCTGCATTCTTCAGCCTCAACAGTTGCACTTTCCTCATCCAACTTGGGAAAGTACCCTGAAAATGCTTGAAACAGGTGAAATAAATCCATTAAGGCAGTTGCCCATCACGACTGCACTTAATACGTACACAGCGGAATTGCTTAAGTTGCTTGTGAAAACCTCTAGTTATACCGTAAACGCTCAGCACACGATATTCAAATCAATTAACATCCAACTGTAAAATAAATTATGGCAAGTTAGACAATTACTGCGAGTCAAAGTGCAATGAAAAATAATTGAATTCCTCCGCGCCGGAGAACTCCTTGGCGCATTTATTTCCCACTTTATTGGGCAATACGCACGTTTTAGAGTATAATGCGGCTAATGTAATCTTATTTGATCTGATTTATTGAAATTGGCGAAATAATTGCGGCGGTGCGGCGCTGGCGCGCCTTGAAAATAAGAAGATGCAACTGGTCTACGGTCTAGGAAACGCCACACTCGGGTGGGTCTTGCCCGGAGATTTCTAATCAACTCCCCGGAGTCATTACACTTAATAAGCTGTTATAATTGCTGGTCTTCAATTATTATTAAGTGTTCCGATGTAATTGTAATTTATAAAGTAGGTAGGTGCCTGACGGGCGCTGCCCGCGTTTTTCTCATTCCCGACGTCTGGCCGTAATTAAAAGACAATTTATGCCCCGAAAATTTCAGCTACTTGCACCAGTAGCACGCGAAATCGCCCAGGAGAC
>OW679197.1:124371533-124624284 GCA_940337035.1 Agriotes lineatus | reverse complement strand
GTTTACGGCATAGCTCCGGCTGTACTAGAAATTGCATCGTGACGTTTAGACAAGTTAGTTTTGATTGTTCAACTTGACGACACCAATCACACTTGACATTACAGATGTTTCTTATTGCACGCGTACAATTTATACTTTCTTTAAACTGTCACATCGCGAACTCCACTTTTACTGGCTGATTTAGGACTGTACTTGAAGTCACATTTTAATTTATGGCCTTCTCTTGCGCGAAAGACGTTTTTATGCCGTTCATTACCGCTACGCTACAATACCAAACAGATTGTGTCAATTATTCTTAGAATTGATTGTGCTTTCACTAGTATGGCTGTGATAATAAACAATTTAGGGGTTGATAACAGCCTTGATTTTTTTAGATAAAAGGTTTATTATCATAATCGGCGGCAGAATCTAATGTAGAATAGAAGGAAGTTGGACGTGTCTCTCTAATTATGCCAGAAAGGGTGTGTAAAATTAGAAAATGGACCTCAATAGAATTACGACGAATAACGCATAGATGTTAAATATATAAAAACATCTATTAGATACAACACCAATAAACCAGAAAACCCCAAAGAAGAATAGTACAATGTTGACGAATATATAGTAGAACACCGCATAGATCCTACCAATATGTTATACGATATAACAATAAAATATTACTTGCAGCCACTAGCTTTGAAAAAAAGAGAAGGTAGAGGGATAACGAGCTAAAACAGTGATTAGAAGAGGATTGTGAGTTTTAGATGGATTAGAATTCAACAGGGGGCAAAAACTATGGGTAACGTTTCACGCAAGTGTATGTTGAGATAGCGAAACACGTTTCAACAAAATGAAATGGAAAGGAGTTTAACCATTGTCTTCAACATTTAGAGAGAGAATATCTCACACTGTTTTGATGAATGTCAAGTCGGGATTATTTTTGCGGTCGATCTCAGATTTAAACGAGGTAATAAGTTGCATTTTGCAAAGCATGACTGGTGATGCATTAATACTAACAACTTAATGTTGTGGAGGTAATCTTCGAGTTCGAAGGTTGCCGTCAATGTCATCCGTCTATTTCCTATATTTTGCAAGAAACTGTTAACTATATCGGAAGCAATTATTACTCATTCTTTAAGGAAGGGTGGCTCTTTGTAGTCTTAGCTTGTTCGGGGACTGAAAAAGGGTAATTGGCGCCCGCAAAAGTTTTAATTGTGGGCAAGGTAGAACGAATCGCAGGGAAACGGTGTCGTGGAGCGGCACCGTGGCTCACCGCTAGAGCGCCAATTAAATAACTTAATTAAGCGGCTTAATCAACTTGTCATACTGGGAATCAATCTGTACCCGGCATGACAGGATAAAGAGCGCTCGACAAAACGCTACACATTCCGATGGAACAACACATAATGCCGTACAAGTGCGAGCTGTTAGACGCAGGTTAATCTCGTAACGACTCGTGGTTGATTGAACTCGTGTCGCGCTTTGCCTCTTTGTGGCCTCTGTTGATTTTGCTGCGCCGCCACCGTCTTTCAAATTTCGTTTGATTCGCTTGTTCGAGATTTCTAATTATATTTTTCCTTTAAGGGCTTGCAGTTGTATTATCACCCCCCAACGCCGTAATTCCTTTATATTCACCGCTGCTTACTCCTCGAAAGCAAATTTGCCTTTTGAATTTTTCCAGCATGTATCCTTTATCAGTCACCGGATTCTTGGCAGCGCGCTCTGAGATAATGAACTGCGATCGTCTCACTCCTCGCCTCCAAATTGCGTATATTGTGTCACAGTCAGGGGGCAAATAAAAATACGGGGACTGTGCTGTGGGAGTAATTAGGTTGTCGAGAACACTCGTGTCCGTTGCCCTCCGTTGCATTGTCAACGTGCACACTAACCATTTCCATCGTAATTGCTTCTAAATTCGCACTTCTAATCTCCTCAGTGTTTGAATTCACCGGAAATTTTTTTCGAGCCGAAGAATAGTTGTATACTTCTGGAAATAGACTTGATTTGAAGATGAGGCACGATTTCCTAACCACGCAAGGGCGAAAAAGAACTTTGAATCATTCATAAATATGTATCATCATCGTACAATTCAAATTTATCACATGCAAGAAGCTCTTTAGTGTTTGATTTCACCGGAAATTTGTTTGAGCTCAAGATGATTTTCATTGTTCTGTCAAAATTACAGCACCTCGAACAATTATGTGCAAAGCAACGTAAACAAACCTGAAGTAAATAACAAAATTTAGATTTCGTTTAAACTCATTTGTGTGGTTCCTTATTAAAAATGAGTTCCGGACGTTGGGGGGGGGGGGGGGATTCGTTGTAATAGATTAAACAAATGGAAATCTCACCCCTGAGAATATCGAAAAAGCAAACATATCGACGTGGAGACTGCTTGAACAATTTTATGCTAGATGAGAAAACTTCTGCAATAAAATTAGCAGAAGATACTGAAACATTTTCTGTTTAACATGAAGGAACAAAATGGTTCAGATTACAAAGGAGTGATTATATTTCATTTAATCCATTCAAGGATAGTATTTCACAAAGTGCAAGAAATGTTCGAGATGCCAAAGGAAAAGCTTTACAAGTATTCAATAAAAAACGCATACGTATTGTTGTAGCGTTTGTAATGCAGCATGCTGTGTGGATGATTAATTTAATTTAAAAATAATATCCAGATATCTAATGGGTATCATGTGATAGCAGTTGTAGGTACATAACTGGTGGGGTAGTAATGGGCAACCAGTGTGGTTGGTTACATGAAGTAAAACAAAGTATCTTGAAAATAATAATCGACGTTAAACCGCTAGATTTCCTTTAATTGTGAAAAGTAATAATTGTATATTTGATACGATATCCTTTGCGGTCAAATTTGACTAAGAGTCATAACTATTATTAGAAGTATAATTCAAGATAGTTTGAAGACATTTGAAGTGGTAATTTTGCTTCGAAACCAGTAAAAAAGGTGCAAGTGTTTGTGTTGTGGTATGCTGTAGAACTGTATATCCAGTTATTAAGGGGCCAGGGAGCTGCAACGAGCTTATTTTGGTCGTGAACAACCCAAAGGAGGTGTTTGCAGATCAACATCCTGTTAGAAGCTGGCATAAACACACACTCAGGTACAAGAGATACTTCAAGGTTAGTGCTTATTTCTTATATCTAATTAAGAAATACATAACAAGTTTGGAACGACAAATTAGTAGAAACCATTGTAATTTTATATTTAGAGCGTAATTTAGAATATTAGTTTTCTAAATTTACATAGTGATTCGTTGCTGCGCAAGCACCAAAGGCGCGCTCCAACTCTGTATCCCGAATCCGGGGCAAGTTGAGCATTGTACCGCCAGATGCCAGCGCATAAAGCACCAGCCTCTACACCGCAAGGTAAAACGAGGTTATCGACTATACATACATACATACATAGTGATTCGTGTACGCGACGTATTTCGGTCATTATAATTTGAAATGTATTATTATGATACACAAAGATCAATCATATTAAATGAACATTAAAAGAAATAAAATTGGTATATTGATACAATCAAATTTGGAAGAATTGAAAAAGATTGTTGGCTAAATTGAATTTGGTAATGCAGATTAAATAAAAGATAAATTGGAAATTTATTTGGAAAGTTATAACATTTGAGTATTTCGTATTGGTGATGGAAGATTAGATAATGTTAGTATGAGACAAATATGCTTGCTCCGAAATAAAATAATTGTAGCATGTATAGATCAGATTATGTAATTTTAAAAGTGGGCAGCAATAATCGTAACTATATAAAAGGGAATTATGTGTAAAGATATAATTGAATAACAAACTAAAATTATGTACAGGCGTTTTTGAAAAATTTATTTAGAACAAATAAAAAACCTAGAAATTATGCCTTTATTTGTGTGAGTATTTGGTTATATACAAATAAAAGGGTTGTTAACAAATCTACGAGGTGAAGATAAGTGAAAATGTAAATTAGAGTTGATACAAGCACACAATCGATGAAGAGATTGTGGAATACAGTTTAATCAGTTACAAATAACAAGAACACAACAATATTTGAATGGATTTGGATTTATTGATGCATGCAAGGTATAATTAATAGTCATTACTGGAGTTGGAGATTCTACGGAGGACTGGAATCATTTTGCTGGGGTTTGTTGGCGTGGCTTGGTTACTACAGGATAGGAGCTGCGGACAAAGGAAATTAGTTTGGGTATTATGTGTTAGTTGGAATTTACCAGGAAGCTGATATTGACGGTCGCACACGGGGGATGTAAGGAGTGAAGTTGGATCTGCAGGAGCCCAGAGTTCTTTAGTTGGTTGAAGGTACATCGAGGATAGGCTGACATTGAGCTTAGCTGAGAAACGTCAGAATCAGTGGTGTTTGATGTGAGTAGCTGAAAAGTGAAAGGAAGTCAGGTTTGTTTTAGTTAGTTCTAATAAGGAACACGGAAAACAATTAATTGAGTAAAATAAAATAATAACAGTACTTACTTTGGTGAAATAGTCATTGATTTGTGAAAGGGAAAGTATATTTGTCAATTTTGATTGTGTACTTTTATACTTGTTAAAAGTCAAACTGACATTTCATAACAGTCATTGGTTAACAATTCATATAAAATTTAGAATATCAAAGAATAGATAACTTGATTAACGAGCCACACCCTTATGAGAGTCTCAAATGCATTGCATAATATTAAAATAACTAATAATAGGATTTTAAAACTAGAGTGGTATATTCATTGTAGATTTATATAGCCCATAAGGTGGAGCTTGCACCCCAGTATATATTTTGGAGTAGGTATTTAGAAATAATTTTTAAATCAAGTTTGGAACAGTTAAACATCTGATTAAATATTTTGACAATTAATATCTGATTTTTTGTAATGTTATTCCACACTTTCAAGTACTAACCAACTGAATAATAAGTTCAATGTTATGTACTAAGGTGTGTTTTTGATCAACGAAACCAATTTATTAATATTTTATAGTAATCCAGTGATAGTAATAAGACATTACTTGAGCATTAACTCATTCAGCTGGGAATGAGGAGTTCCATTGCTCAATAACTGTCTAGCCGAGGCATTTAAAACTAGAATCACACGACATAATTTCAAATGTCATATTTGAATATTGAGATATGTCAATTTTAATTGAATTCAATAAGGAGTAATGTATATAAGAAACTATACCTGATATTACTTCTTATTATTAAGTAAAAGAGTATATTTAATTTGTAATAACTACCAAAGGAAGAGGGTAGTATTATAATTTGGCACCTCATGTAGGGCTGAGTGAGATAATATTACAACTTGGCTTGCAACTTACAAAGCAGAACCAGTGTAATATTATACGCTAATGACGCAATAATGAAATAATGGAATGAAAATACTCCCGAAGGGTAATTTTTTTTATCGTATTACATCGTCTGAATTAGGTTGGAGGGGTGGTAAAGCAGTTAATTGCTTCCCTACGTATTTGGACGCGAATTTGACAATTTTGACAAGCCTACCTAGCCAATTACATAAATCCCAGCTTTTAGTCAAACATCTGGAGGTGGAGGCCCAGAATAAGTGGTTGGTCGAAAACATGAATGATCCTGTCGCTCTTCAGTGAGGTAATAATTTTACTACTGTTTTATGACTTTCTTCTGTTAGATTTAACAAACTATTGAAGAAAACAGGGTAACACAGATCGCCTATTTCTGACTACGAATCCTTGCTGGAAAAAAGAAATCTCTGTTGGTCTTTTTAAATTGCTTACTCCGAAGAAATGTAACTTCGAAGTTGACTTAAGAGGCAGCTGAAAAAATCGGTGGGGATCTAAAACGTTAGAAAATAACTTTTTCGTGCATTCCAACAATGTCCTGGTTTGCCCTCGCGTCCCGTTCGGGCAAATTAATACGACGTTGTTGGAACGCACTCAAAAAATTTCCGGAAAGAATTAATGCTCTTATGAGATTATATGTGACAATTAAACAAAAAACCATACGTCGGCTTTTGACACCAAGCATATTCGAATTTTAAATTTTTAAAATACAATTACGGCCACATGTAGAGTCCCCTTGCTTTTGTTATGGTCTTAGTGGCCTTTCGCAATCTGTATGTGTCTTTGGTTTTATCTTTTCTATCAGTATTTTTAAATTAAACATGTTATTTATTGTAGATTTTCCAGTTCTGATTTTCGATTGTTCTTCGAACTGGATATCCACAATATCTTTCTCTATCATGTTCTTTAATATTTTGAAGTATATTCTACCTATTGTACAAATTATTACAATTCCTCTGTAATTCCAATGGTCGTTTAACCCCTTTTTTGTATATTGGTATCATATAGGAAATTTTTCACTCTGCAACAAGCCCATTACTATTTCAAAGAAGTCTGTTAACATTTCTTTTAATTTATTGGCACCGTACTTGATTAATTCCGAAGGTACTCCTAGTCCAGGTGATATCTTTATTTTCATCATTTTTATGACTTCGTCTATTTGTGTTTTATTTGACTGTATTCGTTCTTGTTCGGTTGTATTGTAGTGTTTTGTATGAATTATGTTAGTTTTCAATGGTGTTGCAGTTTTCCATACCTGAGAACATTTCGTTCCACCTGTAAATTGACCGATGTATTTACATTTTTTGTTCGATAAAGCATTCTATTTTTTAATAATTGGTTGTTTCAGCTGTCTGCGTATTTATTTATAATACCATAGATTTTCGTTTCGATTTTGTAAGTATTTCAGGCACTGCTAGTTCGTTACGTGCCTCTTTTCGTACAAATCCTGATTCCAGCAATGTGGTTTTTTGGGTTTTTAGTGTCGGCGGCGGTCCTTATGGTGTCTTGTTCACTTTCTTCTATGTGCTTATATTGCTCCTTTTCCCTCCATCGTTGACAATTTTTCTTCCATCCAGCCATAGAGGTATATGGTGTCCTTGTTTTATAAACTATGTATTTGAATTATATTTCATTATTAATTTTCACTAAATTACTGTCTTCCTCTTGTTCTTCATCACGCCTGCTTTAGCGCATTATAACAGTGGATAAACTACCTAAATTATCACATCAATTTTCATCTTTTCTTTCGGCTAATACTATTGTATCTATGTTTTTTTCAATAATTCTGCATGAACTTCTGATTGTTTATTTCTGTTGCCATTTTTCTCGCCGTTTTCGTTTTATTAATTCTTCTATATTTTTAGGAAATTTACATGAGCCATGCTAGCGCCGACATAGACCTCCAGGTCCTTAAGGCACGCAATCCCACACACCCGGTTCATAGCCTTCATCAAGGTAGAGATTCCCAAATGTGTGGGTAATCCAATATTCAGAAATTCTTCGAGGAACTGGAAATTCTATGAAAAGGAAGAATTGCTTGCTGCAATAAAAAGCTATCAACCTAACAATACTCGTTTTAAATTATTTTTAGAAAAGTGTACAAATAAGAACATATCGAGCACTGTAAGAAATAGTATAAAACACAACCAGCTTCGAAAGTGTCATATATCGTGGGAGTATATTTTATATAAATATCAATTTATAGAAACAATGACAAAATATATGAAATAAACCATTTTCCACTTTGTCTAAGTCAGCAATGACATAGTCAGAGGTGATCGTAGGTTGACAACACTGGTCAATATTATGCACATTAGTTAGAAAATTTCGCGATTGTATTAAAGGAAAATTGTCATACAGAATTTTCCTTTATCGCGATAACGCTCCGGTTCATAAGGGACTTATTTTTATGAACGCAATTTGTGATATTTGGTTTAAATCTCAGGAACATTCACCATAATCTAGCGCCTAGCGATTTTTATTTAGATCCAAAGTTAAAAGAGCGTCGTCGCTCTTCAACGCGATCAACATTTAGGAGCGATGACTCTGTTACAGCAGCAGTTCAAAAATTCTACTGTGATCAGGGCTACTAGTTTTTCAAGAATGGCTTTGCTATGCTTAAATGTAAATGGAATAACTGTTTTTATGTTCAAAGAAATCATGTTGAAAAATATGTGATGTTCTAAACTAGATAAAGTAAATACTGTACATACCTAGTATCAAATTTTTCTCTTAATGTTGGTAGTAGAAATCTAATCATATATGACCCCCTCTGTTCGACTATTACTAGAAAATAGAAGTACACTTATAACTTTCCGTGAGAACCAAAAACTACATGATTTTAAAAAAGTAACAGTGCATTAGAAACAAATACGTATGTAGAAACACGTAGAAACAGTGTCCTCTCAGCTATCTCGCTCCTCGTAAGGAAAAATTCACTTTTTCTAACTTGTTGTACTAAAACCTACTTCGTAATGAAGGTCTTGAATGAACCTAAAATAATAATACAACAATACTAACATTTACCCTCTATAAAAATATATAGGTATGTGAAAGGCCAGTATACAATACAGTTATATTTTGCGCAAAAAGTTATATGAACGTTATTATAATTTCAGATTAACTGATATTTAATCGAAGAAAAAATAAATGGGTAATAGTGTTATAGAAAGAAAAACACAATTTATATTGGCTCGATAATGATTCATAAATGCTCTAGCAAATTTCTTGCCGTGGAAATAGCACAAACCAGACGTATTCAATTGGACATAGAACGATGGGGTGACATTTTCGCGGATATTTAATTCTGTTTCTCTCGACGCATTTCCGAGTAATATCCCAATTGTCTCAGGGCGGGGGAGCCCCGGAAATCGCGACAATTCGAAGCGCGTAACCTCGTCAATCACTCGAACGTGCCCTTTGTGGCCCCTCCGGAATCGCTAGGGAGTTCCTCACGCACCTCCGACAAATTTCGATTTTAATTTTTCGGCCGGCATGACTGATTGTTGCGAACGGTTCTCGTCGCATTATCGCCGCTTCTATTTGTAATGATTCAATCGACGAGATTATCCTACAAGGTGACAACTCACTATTAATTATTGTCGAAGTGAGGAAAACTTGTAATCGAATGTCTCCGGTAGCGACATGTGTCTAATGATAAACAGTGATCGCTTGTCGTTGCGGAACAAACTTTGTCTCGAAGATAAATCCTGGGGATCTGCGGCTGTGTAATTGAAATTCGGAGGATAATTCTGCGATTTGCCAATTTCCAGCGGATTAGATTTCCATGCCGCAGACTATACAGCTATACACGTTATGCATGTCAGAGTTATTGAAATATGTTTGTGTTACGCGTTTAGCCTTTACGGCTCATTGGTTTCTGCTATGTAATAGTCTTACACTCAGAACGACAACATCTATTGCCAAACAGAAGAGAAATCAAATGCTAATTTAGAAATTATTAAGAACTGTTTCTTTTTAGGATTAATTCATCCAAGCGTGAAATATACATATGACTTAGCCGTGGTTTTGAGATAAAGTTTTTTAGGACACTTTCCATAATAATTATTCTTATGAGTCTTGGACACAAATTGATAAGATAGACTTAGAAAACAATACTAAATACCAATTTCTGTATTTGACTTAAGCAGTATTGGCATACGTAACTGCAATTTTTTGAGGTTGGTCCTTATACGAACTTACATGACTGCACACCAAAAGGATAATATAATGTAAATAGAACATAAACCTCAACTAGCGCCGTGATCATAAACACGCGAAAGGTCCTTCATTCAAAAAGATGTAATTTATGACAGTTTGTTGATATCTAATTAATGAATGCAAAGATATATAGTAACAGAAAAACTAGAACTAGGGAACATGGATTTACATCGGGATCCGACAAAGGTAAGCGGTGCACCACAAAGCAAACGTTTTAGCGTGTCGGCGATCACACCATTAATAATCTTTCCATTACAATAGCATTTTGATGTGTCCTATATGGTGCACTCATTGCATATATTAAATATAAATATAAAAAGGTAACAAAAGGTGAAAATAAAAATTTCTATATTCCTCCGTGCCAAGTGTTGTCACGCGAAAACTAGCCTGTGAGAATTTTGCTCACACAACTTTTTCTGCCGAATTTTACGTAACAGGGCCAAGAAATAAATTGTTTTTCTATCGTGTGTTTAGCAAATCTATGAAGATGTCAAAATGTAAGTTAAAAAAAACTCAGCATAATGGATACAATCAAAATTGAAAACTAATATTTTAAATATACAAAGAAGCAATATATTTCGGTAAAAAATACTTTTCTCTTATTAAACATCCAGGTGATGAATACATTGGAAAACTAGTTGGTTGAATTTGCATTTCTTGAATTTTCAGCAAATATCTTATCACGACTCATGTTTAAAAGCACTGAAAATGATTAAAAAAGCAATAGTAACGACCCCTTTACTGATACAACATATTTAATAAAACAATAAATACAAAACTAAAGCAGTATTTGCATATGCAAAACATGGTGTAACGAAGAAGGATTTGATATGTAAAAATATCAACACTAGTCTCGCGCAATGAGAATTTTGTTCACGCTCCGCACAACTTGACAACAACCGTTAATTATCTCAACACAGAACTAACTGATTATTAAACACCAATACTTTTCTTATAGGGGATACTCACAAACTCAGCTAGAGGGTGAGCCAGCAGTGTACCATTATTCATTTAAAATTTAAGATGATTTTGGTCCAAAATGTGAGAGCAACGCTCACGGTGTGAGTGCTCCAGAGATAAAAACATTTCAATTATCAGAAGACAGCTTTCCCCACTACTAGACAAAAAGGGGCGATTGCTGTAAGTGCCTATCATCTATTAATATACGAGAATGAAGATAGCGAAAAAACTACATCAGTCCGACCGGGTTATATTTATGTCCGCAAAGATAACTTTAAGGAAGAAAGTTGAGCAGGTGGCAGAGACACAACAAAATGGGACAAACAAAGAACAACGAAGAATAACTAGGCAAATCCACGGAAGATACTACTAAGGGAAAATAAAAGTCATAGGAAGGAGTGGCGGCCAAACGAATCATAAAACCTAATACGAAAAAAGTATGGAGCAAAAGAGAAATCAAACACCAATCGAGAAAGACTGCTGGTTAGCAGAAGAGTTCCAAAGTCAGTAACAATAAGTAAACATCTACAATTTCGTACAGCAAGCTAAAGATGTAAAAAAGAATAAACACTTAAGAATGAATAAATCAAATATACCTTTAACAACTATCGATCCATAAGAAATTTAGTTAAAGAAACAAATAGAAAGATCATCTGACAATATGCGTAGAAAATTCTTAAAAGTCTACACACAGGACCCATTAGTAGAAATTCAACCTGTCTTAAATACTGAACACAGAAAATATTTCTGAACAATCGAAGAAAAGTCTCATAATTAAATTTCTCAATAAAAGCCCTACAGTAAGATGCAATACTTGGAAGAGAAGTTGCGCTTCTAAACAACCTAACAGAATTTCATCCCTCCATCCTAGGAAGCTAGATTAAAGTGATAACAGAATCAATTTAAAGAAGAGTTAGCAATGTTTTACTGAAATAACTGCCCCAAGGATCTTCAATGAGTATTGGTTTGTAGACTATTTATACTTTACTATTTTTTAATTTTTTTTTCCAAATTATGCGTCATACAATTTTATTTTAGCTATACAGGGCGTCCTGTATTTTGAGCGATAACTTTAAACCATGAATTCATGGACGGAAACCAACATAAAAGCCTCCTATGAATGTATATTCGATTAGGTCCCCAAAAGACGACGCTCTGGAGAAAACTTATGATCAATATCCTTACAAGGAATGATATCTTCGAATCCAAATGTTTTCCAGGTACTTAAATACACAAGGTACATAAACGGTGCAAATTTTATAGAAATCTGGCGAAAAACTCCATCATTGTCTTGCGTACATTTCTTAATTTTATTATGATCTTCTAGCAACTTTGTTTTTAAGGCATTTTTTGAAATTTTGTTTTGTGTTTCGGAAATTTTGGTTTTGAGGCTTCGTTATCGTACTACTACTTCTTGAAAATAGTATGATCTGAAGACTACACATGTTTATTGGATAAATATTAGTATGCTGTGAAATATGAGGAGAATTGCATTTGTTCTTGAGTGAGAGTTCAATGTTGTTGACATTTCATTGATTTTATTCATTATCTGCAAGCTGTTGAGCGTGTTTCTCCGAGTATTTATTTTCAATTACCGAACGCACTAACGCATATACGGCTGTTATACATCTAATGTATGGCGAATGTCATGGCGATGCCCGAGTAACAAGAATACAATACAGGGAAAGACTTCCTGCAAGATGCTTACCTCATTTTACCACTTTCTTCTCAATTGACGGGAGCTTAAAAGAAACTGGATATTATGTTGTTTAACGGACTAATGCTGGAGCAGCTCGTTGACTAGCTCCTGAGGGTGAGGAAAATGTGTTAGAGTTGCTTTATCACTATCCCAAAGTCCTTGAAGAGCTAGTCTTCAGTTAGAAATTGGTAAAAACAGTGCGAGAATCAAAGCCAGAAGCTTATTTTAGAAGGCGAATTTTTTTTCAACGGATTGTTCAAAATTATATCTATACTTAATAATGTTCTATTCACCTAACACGCATGTTTTGTGAAAAATGGTGTGACTAACGTGCACAATTTACATGCTTGGGCTACTGATAATCCAAAACTGTCACAAAAACTCACACCCAAACAAGATTTTCAGTTAATGTTTGGAGTGGAATTGTGGCTGATTGTTTGATTGGACCTCTTTTTCTACCTCCTCGCCTCAATGCAAATTGCACCAGCATTTTTTTTTTTGAAAATGAGCGGAATAATTTAATTGACTATGTGCCGCCAGCAGTTCTAGTTAATATATAGTATATGCGTGAGGTGCTCCCGCCCATTCTGGTAGAAATGTAGTACACTATCGCAACCAGCAATTCCCAGGAAGATGGTCTTATACGTCCTATAGAATACTCACCTTGGTTGCTGTATCTCTTAATCCGATGGAATCTACTTTTGGGGGTGTTTGAAACAATGCGCTTATGCTACACCATTAAACCATAGGGAAGAATTAATTGTAAGAATTCAGGCTGCAGTGAATGACTTTACTCAATTGCCTGGGCTTGGAGCCTCTTATCTTACATTTTGATTTATTAAAGTTTAATATTCTTACGAGTACTTTACTTTAGATTGAGTTAAGTTCAGAGACATCCAAATATCTACAAATTGTGAAGCGGGTGTTGTTTTTATTTAGATTTTATAATCTCAACGTCCTCCGCATTCATATTCTAATTGTCTATCTTCGCTTGCATTTTTGCAACTGCAACTGATATATTTCTGTTTATATTTTCTGTTATGTCATTCCTTATAGCCGAAAAGGATAAGCCATCTGATATTTCTTGAGATGTGCGGTTACTGAGTAATTTTTTATTAAATATTTTCAATTTTGTATGGGCCTCCTGTATCTACGAATTCATTTATTTGTTATCGTTGGCGTTTAATTTTAATATTTTAAAAGCAATATTGTTCAGTGTTATGTCGATTTTATTTCTTTGTTATTCAGGAAACCCTGACTGACAACTAACAGCTGACGCCTCATTCCCCATAATGCATTGCGGTCCGGTATGTGTTTCCGATTCCATACTTTAAATTTCCATTTCGTTTAAAATGTAATAAAAGCTTTATAAATTTGAATTATTCAATGTGGAAAGAAAACTACAGTTTCCGTTCCTGGGCACGATACTTCTTAAATATTTCTGATAGCTTTATGGCACGACGCCTAACTTGATCTTCGATTATTTTACCTTAATGAATATGTCGATAAGAGCTACTTTTAAAGCAGTAAATTTTAGAATGACATCACTTCAAAATTCGCGCAAAACTGAAATCATGACTCTTTGACCCCCTTCACAATCAAATTTCTTTCCTGAATTTTATTAGTAATATGGTAGATGACCCAGGAAAAGCTTTTCATGTTTATATTTTCTACCCAAAAGCTTCTAACAGTACACACTTTTTTTATCAGAGCCCCTAACCTGTGCCTCTCCCCGCACTAGGTGTCTACGGGTCGGGAAATGACATTAGCTACGTTATTTAAAATAACATACAAATATAAGAATATTAAATTAAAAACAAAGTCGTATTTAAAACAGTTGTCGTACAGTCAACGTGACATTTTATTAAGCAGATGGCGATTGCAAAGCGAACTGTAAAAGGGCCCATTTACAAAGGAGAATCACCTAGCGAATAATTTAAATAAATATTAAGAATGTATTTTAATTAATATGCAGCACTTAAAAATCGACAGTTGACACGGTATTTACATTTTAGCGTTCATTCCGAGAAGGTGGTTTTAGTTTGTTTTTCAGTTACACCGTGCGATAGTAAACCGCAAATGGAATTTGTGCTTGTTTTTGGAAAAAATAAACACAAAATATCTGTACGAGGAAGTGTTTCATCTACAATACATAAAAAATTAATTAATAACCAGCCAAGGACGATTCGTTGACACGTTAATGCCACTCAGTTGTTTATCTGCACTTAACGGTTTGAGAATGAGGTCGAAATTCGAGTGAGTATCTCTACGGCGATCATTGTCAAAAAAACAGTCAATTGCTACATTTTAATTAGTAAAAGTTAATGGGTTGTAATAACTGGTGGTTTTAATTCTAGTCGATAGAACACCTCCGAAACTTGAATACTTCCTTGTACGTGCTATGCTGATGCAAGTCGAACGCTTTACAGTTACGTGGTAATTAAGCACTAAACTGATAGGTGTAGACAAAAAGTCTATTATCTGAAATTTGCCAAAGAACGTGATATGACAGATTGCATCAAGGTTTGTTAAACACTGCTGCCTGTCAACTTTGGCGGAACATTAGCGTGTAAAATATGCCTAGTTTCGACAAAAACCAAGCACGCACGCATTGTGTCTGTTTTGTTCATAAAGTTTAATAGAGTTCTTATTTTTTTATGAGTACAGTTATATTAACACAAAGGCAGTTTCTAAATTAGCAGTTACGGTATTTGACACTGAAACTTTGATCAAATGTATCCGGTTAACATACTACATTGAAAAAGGTATTACTTAATGC
Organism: Agriotes lineatus; assembly: GCA_940337035.1. Lineage (NCBI taxonomy): Eukaryota > Metazoa > Arthropoda > Insecta > Coleoptera > Elateridae > Agriotes > Agriotes lineatus. The sequence goes on along the minus strand of OW679197.1, from coordinate 124,609,317 downwards.
ACCGTTTAATTTAAAAATTAATGTAAACATTTCTATAAAAATGCAAAATTTAGAAAAAAAAATTAAAGAAAAATGATTATATTTCAAGTTTCTAAATTGAAATTGTAAGAATGTGAAGAAAAATCAATTACGTTAATTAATCTGAAGAAAAGGAAAATGTATATAGACTTTCTCTCGTTGATATTGATTGTTTTATTCGTATGTATCTACAAGCATTTTCTTTCCAGCATGCTTCATGCCCTTGCCGGCGCATCTTGTGCAAACCGGTTATAAACATCTCCATCTTTTAAAATGCAAAGACAGAAATCAAAAGCAGGTTTACACTAGAAGTAAAGATTACTGTTATATTCTTCTTCTTCTTAATCAGTCTCGTTAAGTTAATGTCTCTACTGTGACCTATAGTGGCTGCAAAAATATCTATAATTAAACCTACAATGTTTATCCTTCTTTTACTATACACAACTAAAACATTTATAAGGTTTAATTTAATCGTTATATTTTTGCTCATCATCACTGGCTCTACAACCCTTGCAGGGTCTTAGCCTGTTTCAGGAGTTTCGTCCATTCCGCCCTATTTTACGCTTTCGCTTTCCACTTTCTGGTATTTAGTGTAGCGATGTCTCTCTGTATTTAGTAGGTTCTATCTTAATTGCTGTTATTATGGCCAATCGTTAAACTCCCAGTATAGTTCGAGGTTATAACGCTTACGCCACTCCCCCATTTTTCTTTACTCTCTGGAATATGTGTCATATTACTACTTAGGGTATGCAGTAAGTACCACAAGTAGTTAAGTTGTATAACATCATTTATTGTTGTGTGGCGGCCTAGTTTCAACAGTCTAGGTTATGATGCAGCACTTTTAATATAAGTCATGTTACTAGGTTATGCTGAATTGACAATGCAGAATCCTACTATTGCGTTCACAGCGGTAGACCTTTTTTCCGAGGAGAACAAGTCTTCATAGACATCCTCTTTGGGCGTATCTACCTGGGATCCTACAGGCGCCTACCGACTAATGCAGCTCCTCTTTTCCTCTGACTTCTCGCCAAGGAATATTATTTCTTAAGATTTACATCGTGACGATAGCATTTTCTCTCATTTTTACCTTATCTTCCCTGTAGTTCCCTTTCCTCTGCCTCTTTATTCCTCATGATTTTTAAAAATCATTTTGTGTATGATCTTCTAGCTTTCGCGATCATGGTTTCTACTATATTGGTGTTAATTCGTGCCCCACTTCCTTCCTTTATCCTGCTTCACCGCTCATATTCGAATACCGTAATGCTCTCCGTCCATCTCATCCTACCTTATCACTGCTTATCCCTTCGTTTCTGTTCCAATTTTCTCGCCATCCATCTATCGTCCGGTTTCTAGCTATATTCCTACTAAGGTGGGTGGTTAAGGTGTTCGTTAGAAATTACACAAACGAATAACTACACCACTTTTAATATTCTTTATTTAACGCAACGGATTACAGACATAAAATTAAATGTGCGGATTTGCCTACTATACTATTACAAGTGTGGATCGAATAGGTCTTGTTAATCAGCATACAACATGTGAGCGTTTGTGGATCTGACACTTAGCTCCTGAAACATCCAAAGTGAATGCTTCAGTAAGTATGAGATTAATTTTAAACGCATTGAGGAATTGACTCTTTGCGTGTCTGTTTAACCAAAGTGGTTTAACAGGCGAAGACCTGATGTGCAATGATCCCGTTCAACCCCATCGCTCTGGTTTATATACCCATGTTACACAATTTACACAATATACAAAAATGATTTTCTATTCTAGTCACAACAATGGTACAACACTTTCACTTGGGACGCAACGGTTGGAGGTTTTTATGAGTTTATGGACACCACTTGAAATTCACTAGATTTTTACAGCTGCAGTTTTGTATTGTGACTTCACTTTCGCTTCTGATTTAGAAAAGTGTATTTTAAGAAACCCTTTTAGTTCGAGGGACGTTGAATAATTTCTCTCCGTTGAATTCCGCGCACAAATCACCTTTTTTTACTGCGTGCATCCGTTTGCTAGAAAGTTTTCTAATGGTACTTAAGCTAACTGCTTGCATTTCACAAATATTTATTGCGGACTGGCACTGTTTATTTTATAGGCCAGCTTCCTTTCTTTGGAATTCTTACGCTAACTGTTGATAACGAGTTATTGCGATTTATGGCTCCACTACACTACTTTCGTTTTCATAGATAAACTGTCTTTCCTCGGCCATTAGTTCGATGGGCGTTATGGGTGCGTGCGAGCGGAAAAGTTCAGAATGAAAACGCTTAAAAGATGGTAGAATCGTTTATTGTAATGAGAGATGCTAGCTGATTGTACTCACCGAATATTGGACTCGAACTGATGGCTTAGGTAAAGGTAACGGTTCAGGGTTATTTCAATTTCCCCAACTGGGGACGGGCTGTTATAGGGACCTTGCATCCCTCTTCAGCCAAGAATGAGAATTATAGGATGGGTAAGGAGAAAGGAGGGGTGGACAATAAAAGAGAGGCCACTAAAGGTGGAGAAGTACTGCCCCGGAATTCGGCTCAGAGAAGGTACTCTGTTGACTCAGGCAAACCACCTAAAAACCTGAATCAGAGCAGACGGCCAGGGGATCGAACCCGCGACCTCCCGTATAGTAAGCAGATGTGATAACCACTACTCTACAGAGCTCGGTCTTGACGGCTTATTGACAACCCTGTTACTTATAGTCCAAACAGGCGAATCTCGCATCCCTTTGTAAAATTACAGTCCCGTTACGGCATCGGCAGGGCGTTGTAGCCGTTAAAATCTCGTTAGGTTGCCGGTATAATTGTAACATTACAGTTTTAGGAAATTTGGCCGCAACCCTTTGTCCAGGGTGGCCAGCGAACTGTGAATTCTACGAAAGAAAATTCTGTTTCTGTGATCGCCGCAGATGCTCTTCCCGTTATTACCTGCAGCGTTATGGTAGAGGCCTTATAACCCTTATAACATTTTTCTCTGCGTTTGTTTCTCATCATAGTGTGATATAGTTGTTTTCATATACCGAGACTATGCACCTTAGACACCAAGCTTTGATGGGAAGCTTTCGTAAAAAAAAGGAAAGAACTAGGTTTTAAATATATTAAAATGTATTGGCTGATGGCAAGAAACTCCTCGCTGTCAATATATAGCAAGCTGCTACAGTTGTTTTCACATACCGAGAATATAGAGGGGTTGCCAGAAAATCTCGGTACGTAAACACAACTGCACTTCTTTATCTTCAACACCGGTACCGCGTGTAATAGTATGCAACCGATCATCCCGCTGAACATCGTTCCCTTAAAGCTGCTAGACCCTTCGATTTAGACATCAGCCTAGTCAGTATTCCTGCTCTTCTCTCTGCTTTCTTGATGACTGCCTTGATGTGTACGCCATACCTTACCCTTGCATCGAGGGTTAGTCCAAGGTATTTAATGCCATATGTTGGGGTCATTTCGATATTTTATGCTTTAAAGCTTACGTCAGTCTTCTTTCTTTTTTTTTTCGCAGAATAATAGCTTCTGATTTCTCCGGGGCTAGACTGAGTTTATGATTTGCTATCCATCTGCTTATTATATTGAGGTTTTGATTTACATTTTCTATTAGATTTTTAGAAAAGTTATGTGGATAGGCGAGGAGTTACTTGTAGTTTAAGAAAGCATAACCGCTGTAGACAACACTAACATCTCCTTTATTTATTTGCGAACAGCAAATAATACTAAAACATACGTACATACATGTAAAAATACGTTAATATGTAGAACATGAATATAAAGAATTATATACACGAACGTCGAAATCTGCCTCGACAGATAGGCCATGGAAGCTGACCAAAAGGCCTGGACTTGCTTAAAGTAAACGAGTCGGAGTATAGAGACGCAATGTTGAGACGCCAAGCTGTCTGGTCTTGAATACTGCTCCCATTCTTCGAGTACAACGGTATTTTATTACCGGTTTTCTGTGACTTGCTTAAACGTTTTCTTTGCTCGCATTTTAACTTCAGGTGGTCCGTCTCAAAGTTGGGTCCGGAATCTCCTCCGTTATTGGAAAGGTTTCATTGATCCTTAGCTGCACCGTACCGCTTTGAGCTTACAATGGCCCATTGTCCGTTCAGTAGGATACCAGGCACGGATATTGGGTTTATTGCTTTGGTTGCGTCAATAGCCCTCACCTTGGGACAAAGGGGTTAAACATGCTTTCGCTGTGCCGAGGAAATATTTTCACCTTCTCTTAGGCTGTTCGACTGCATAGCTGAACCCTTTCGACTTTGCAGGAGACGTGATTTTTTTTTTGTATTCCTATTAGCTGGATGCTTCCATGCTGTGGCGATACGGAGTAGTTCTATGAAAATAATGCAATTTGTTGAAAAGTGTTTCTGAAAAGCTTGACAATTTGACTAAACCGGTGGAAGCAATTTGTTATCTCTTGCTGGAAGCACTACGTACACAAATCAGTTTTTTGACGTTAAAAGGTTTTTTAAATTTTCTGTATCGCAATTGCTTTCAAAACATCCTCTGAGTTTAGCTCGTATATCGTACCGTATTTCACTTTTTATTAACGTCTTTATAGTTAATCGGTGGCACTTTTACGATCTTGCACGTGAAGGACAATTTCTGTAGTTTTCAGAAATTTTGGCGCAACTCCTTTACAGGTTATCCTTATTGTTATCCGACGCAATCAGCGCAAGCTCATCCGCGAAACTGATCAGCATCGCTGCCTCTTTTGTGCATGTCTTAAAAACTCCGTCACAGTGGATCCAAGGACCGATCCCTGGGGCACCCCAGCTCATAGTTTAGTACTCGTTTTGTTGGTTACCTCTATGTATTTTTTCGTCCAGGTAGTCCTTGATGTAATTTATAAAATATTTTGACATGTTTTCTCTTCCATTTTATGAACTATTAGTTCGCAGTCCGCTGTGTTAAAATCATTTTCGGACGTGCAATGCTACCAGTACATGCCACTGCTTCCAGTGTTTTTTTTTTGTAGACCGTTCTTTCTTCAATCCATACTGGTGCTGTGACAACCCTCCCTTCTTCTCTTATTTTTTCCCGTTCTTATCAGAGCTTCATATAGTTTATAGACCGTGTTTAATAGACAAATTAGTCTGAATGAGTTCGCGCTTTCTAGTTTTTTGCCTTTCTTTAGGATAAGTACTACTTTGGTAACTTTATTCTTTTGGAAATTTTTGGATTTTCAAAAGCTCATTAATATTTCAAGTAGCCATTACGGATTTGTTTTGTATGTTTCCCTTACCGTTTCCATCGGTATCCCATTTAGCCTGGCGCTTTCCCAGTCTGCCTGCCACCTATTGCTTCCTTTAATTCTTCCATGGTAAATGGTTTTATTTTTGCCGGTTCTGTTGGTCTCGTTTCTTTTGATTTAACTGCGTTAGTCAGGAAGAGCTGCTCTACTATCTCTATCTTTCTGGTTACAGGTATTCCAGAATACCGTAATAGTTATTAATGTATTAAGGGCATGCTTGTGATTAGGCATATAATACATCCAACATTTTATTTTGGTTCTCAAAAAGAAAAAAAAATAAGGATTCGGTATTTTGACTACAGACTACTGGGACAATGTTGTGCTGACGCTGTGAATTTTGGCATGTTATGGTTTGTATGCAGATTGTAGGTGTTGCTGTACTACATTGGTGGTGCTTGGTATACTGCTTAGCAACTTTATAAATCCGAGGGCCATAAAAACCATTTATCCCCGCTATCTAGTGCCAATAAACAAGATTATGGTTCTAAAGTGAAATAAAATGGTAAAATTCTCTAACTGGTGCTTGCGAGTTCAATTCTTCCAGTTTTTGTGTGTCCTGTATCAAATATCCTGTTCTCTTATATTCTTAACTAGTTATATTCTTCTTCTATACGCCTTATTGCATTTGTTTGTAGCAATCGTTTCTATGCCTTTGTAATCTCGTTAAATTCTTTATCAAATCATTCTTGTTCGTGCCTCAACTACTTCCTTACATTCCGGATCTTTTTTACTGTTATTTTTGTCTCCAACGGGTAGTGGTTCAAATCAATGTTCGCCTCTCGTCAGAGAAGTGCATCTACTACTGCGCCATAATTTTCTATTTTTACTCTCATATCTTCAATATACGTATATCTGGCATTTTCAGTTTCTAACAGTAAAACCACTAGTACGTCATGTTTGCTTTTACTGGTTGTCCTGTTGTACGAACTCGCTATTTACCACAGAAATCTTCCAATACTGGACAACATCTAGTAATTTATTAAGGAATAAGGAGGAGATTTAACTTCTTCTACTATTGTCAATTTGTATAGCAACGTCGCGTCGTATAGAATTTTAAGCTAAACCATACACAATCCAAAAAAGTGGGAAGTTACTGTTCATTTACATTGACTTTAGTTGATTTACACAACAACTCATCTCTTTACATGACATTGTACAGTAACCATTTCTAATTCAAGACATAGGACATAGGTATGACTATCGTTGATAATAAAATTTTTGTTGACGGTGGGTTTCTGAATTATCAAAGTTAATGTGCACTTCTGGTTTGCATATTGTTACCTGCGGTTGTAAAAACACCAATTGTTTCACTCAGCCAATACTCAGATAAGTCACCATCAATCGCTAATTAGGGGTCGCCGGTCAGCTCGTAGCCGAAGACGGCCATGGGTTCTTTGGATAGGGTGTGGCGCCACCAATTTAGGGTAACAAAAGGTTTCAAAACCCCCTAATTTAACGACTGATAGATTCTGCCCCAGCTAAATTGGAACACTGTAAAACTTAGAATTAGACACAAACCTGAAGTAACACAATCAAGAGCAGGGAAGCTAAGTGCGTTTTATTTACTCGTAAAGCCGGGCATACACATAATATACATATTATATAAAAATAAGGGCCGACGTACACGCATAAAAATACCCCAAGGATCCTTGTTCACGGAACAGACTGGCCAAGTTAAAAACAATTAATCATAAAAGTTGGGAAACTCCTGGAAGACCTCAAGAAGTGAGATCATTTCGCGCTTAGCGGTTTTATTTAAGTTTGCAAATAATTTTGCAAACGGGAGATCGTACCCAGGAATTTCTATAGAATCCAAAAAGAACGAATAAATTCGTATAACGTGACTAAAGGTGAACAACTTAAAATGTGGTGATTTCTGGTATTTAACATATTAAAATTGATCAAATTGAATAATGCGTCCTCGGACGACGGCTAAAGTTCACACATGAATTTTCCAAACTACGCTTATTGCTACGCAATCAACGCCCAAAACATTAATGAATATCGCGCTAGTCCCAATTTCGGCGTGTATTTACTGACGGCAGTTCTTTCTTTATCTATTGAACCCTACACCAATTGGTGTTACGATAATATATATATATATATATATATATATATATATATATATATATATATTGAACGCCCGCACTCACGTGCAGCATGGTTCACTTTCTAGTAGTATCGGAAAACCACAGATAATAAATCGGGTAATTGTTAACTTCAGCTGGTTTTCAGGCAGTCCTGAAATTGGCGTTCCACAGGAACGGATTTCCGTAAATCCGATAGCTAATCCAAGGAGACGGCAGCACGCAGGCTGGGAGAGCCGGGTGGGCGACAAGATAAGCGCTATCAGCAGGCTCGTCGGATTTGCATCGTGCAAGCAAGCTGGGATTTTCGAATGAATTTGGGGCCAATCACGTGGTGGGGACTAAATTGTTGAAATAAACTGTTAGCGGGTAACCGGAAAGGGGTTGAAGACGGTCATACTCACACTAAATTTCCCAGATGTCGTGTTCGGAAAGTTTTCGCATTAAAAATCTGCCCCAGGCAGTATCTCTATGTTCACCCAAGAGAAATATCGAAACGCGCACCAATCGCCTATAAACAAAGGGTAAGAAGTGCCTAGACATCAATAGAACACCGTCTTCGCCAAATCGCGGTTTCGAACAGCGCCAAAATTTCCAGACGACCTTCTTCAATAAAACGCCGGAACCAGATGCAAATTTTCCACGTCGCCAGCGGTCACAAGATGGGGACGCGCATCCGAGGCATCGACGGCGTATCAGCGGTGGGCGATACCCGGACGCAAAATTCTGTAAGGCGAAAATTGACGGTAACAATATTACCTATTATTTCTTATTTTCAGAAAAAATGGTGCACTGATAAGTCTGATGAAATAGAGCCATCGACAATTTAACTGAGTATTAGCATGCACATGTCTTAATGATGGCATAATTTGCATTTATTATAAAAGCTAGTTTTGACAACTTTGGACATACTTGTGTCATTACAACGCATATAACGGAAATAATCTCAACTAAATGGGTTCCGTTAAACATATTTCAAAAAGGTGTGCTTTGGTGGCAAGTGAGTCCTAACTGTCAAAATGTGTTAACGGAATAGAAATTAGTTCAATCGCCAAATAGCTTATTATTATTATTTCTACAATTTCTTTTATCAGCATAAACTAAGAGCTCCACTATTTTATGTGTTTTCAATTTCGTAAGATTTATTACTTTGCTCTTTAAGCTACAGGTAGGTACCATAGAAAAGTATTATTTTCCGTATTTAATGAATTATATTGCAGTGTTCGGCATCCTTTAAAAATCTCACAAAACATCTCGTGAAAATGTTAATGCAATTATGTATTCTATAAAACATGTCCCCATCGTTAATGAATACTAAATCGCCATTAAATCATGCTAGCGCCTATGAATGCGTTGTGATTATCTACCATATGAATTCTTTCATCTGTTGTGCAAAACCGTTTTGGTTTTGATTTAAGCGAAACCAGCGCGATGCTATATTGCAATCGTTTTTTAAAATTATATTCGCAATTTTCTTTCCTAGCGTGATAGATTGAAATTAATAAAATACTCATCTCTGCATCTCAGCATTACTTCTAATAATTGCATGGCATATTTTAATATACATTTTGTTTATGTTTACTATGTCACTTTTTTCCCATGGAAAATGTTAGTTAAGTATCACAAGAATATACCAATTAAGAATATTCTTTTGAAAGGATGTTTAGATATGTGATATTGAATATCTGCAATCTTGTCGATCTGTCAAATCGTTTAAAAAGATGTTGTACCTATTTTTCGATTACCAACTGATTTAAAAACATTTTAAAATTACGACATTCGTTTATTTACATGAAATAGTAATTACGTCGTCGGCAGTTGGAAGTCTAAATGAGGTGGTATTAGATGCGAAATTCAAGTTCTGGTATCCAATTCCCAATATTTGTAAATGCAATTTCTGATGTGCAAATTCGTTCATGTATCAAGAACTGAATTGATAATAGTGGAAAATGCACATACATTAACCTACCTAGATGTAATATCTAAATACAGATAAAACAACATTCTATCATACACAAAAGACCAAGTTAGAAAATTTAGATTCTTTTTGCAATTATAAGTAAATGTCACCTTTTTTAATAAAAAACATAAAAATCATAATAGGTATTCCATAACGTACGGTTGGCGCCCTCGAAATGTGAACGGATTCTCGCTGCCATGGTACCTTTTTCTGATTCTTATTGTAGTAAATAATAAAAACTAGAAAAAAATGCCATGGCAGTGAGAATCTATTCACATTTCGATGGCGCCAACTGTATACAGTAAAGTAAAAAATACAGTTGTCTCGAGACCAATGTACCTTTATCGTTCACAACAGAATAAAACGTTAGAACCCGTTGGTAAGCATTGGAAATAATATATTGAACATATGTTTTGAGGAAACTTTTTTGAATACCCGATATTTTGTTTGATTTATCTTTAACTTAAACTAACAGTGAATGACTTAACATCTAAGAGTTCATCCACTGGCGACCCATAGTTTCTAGTTGAAAGATTCACTTATTTCACAGTGTTGAACTAGCCCTATTTCTTGCATTTCCACTAATACACACTACAAAAGCTCGACAGGTTTGGTCCTCGACAGCTGTTTGGTCATATGAGCGTTGTCTAATAGTTGAATAGCCTCAATGTTCATATGGTTAAGAAGTCTTCCCTCTTGACTTCTTGCCAACTTTTTAATTTCGCTATTTACAAGGTCCTTCTCTAGATCTCAATGAAGATTGCTGTTTCCTATGTATCAAGGGATCAAAGCGCATTTACTACATTTCTTAATTATCGGATAATTTCTACATCAGATGGTTTGGTACAATCACAAACTTTTATACCGTATTGTATTAACACAATATGCATTTTAATACTCGACTTATCAGGGTTGGTTTGTTAATCAGAATACTGGAGTGGTGATTAATTATGACTTTATTTCGGTGATATAGATATATAAATGTACAATAATTAGAAACCAAGGGATTAGGATATGCAATGACGCGCTGGCGGTGATTATTTTTCCTTTTGTTCGTCTGCGGAGTGGTGATTCTGGGCAGAGGGTTAGCAAGGGCTCGAAGAGGTGCGGAACCTAAAAAGAGAAATAATAGAAAACCCGAGAAGCTGTTTCGGCCTGAACGTGGCGGTAGTGGAAATAAACAGAGGTATGGTCTCCTGGAGGATACGCGCTGCCGAATGTTGCAAAGTCCAACTTAGACGAGGTGGTGATTCTTGTGACCGACCACCCTTGGCAAGTTCGTAGAGCGTGGCGAACGGGAAGTTCATTTTAGACTGGAGTAATGCGGATACGAAACTTGGTTCGACATCCGGGTGCAGGGGTAGCTGCGAGGCTAGCACAAGAAGTGTGACTGCCGAGAATCCTGCAGATGCGTAATTCTCGGCGAACGAGGGCTTCCATCTGGACAGAGCTATTGTGGAGGCGAAGCTTGATTCTGCTTCCCGGTGACAAGTAGCTTCGGGGCTAGAGTACGAGTTGTGTCTGCCAAAGAAGCTATTGTACTATGGGTGAACTTATAAAGGTGCGACACAGAGAAGTCTGTCAGGCCCTTAGGCGAACAACTTGGTTCGAATTAGAGAGTTTGTCTCTAAAGTTCACGGCAAATAAGAATGGCTCGACCGGAGAGCTTGCCTAAATTTTACAGCCAATAGTCGGAGCATTTAAACCTCCAGAGTTCCTTATTTTGAACGATCGGCTTCGCAGTGGAATCATATTTTACTAAATCCAGCTATAGGTTTATCCATGGGCTTGCCAGAATTATTTAATCGGCATCATCTTGTAGCTGGCTTAATTTCACGTATTTCGACATCGAACACCAAGGGTGTACCAGGTAAAGTTCACAACTTTAATCAAGCGAATTTATATGTGGTGCAATGACTTCTGTGCACGAGATAATTAATGTAATTAAAAATGTGTAAATAAAATAAGTCACCACACAATATTTAGTTTTACTATTTGCTATGATCAAACTGACTGATTAACTTATTTTGTTGGGTACGCTAAATTGAGAATTATTCTTATGGTAGTTTGCCCTTTATTTAATCCATTCATCTGATACAATAACTTCGCCAGCTCATTTGAAAACATAGACATGAAAAGAACAACTCGAATTCTCGGGTCTGAGGTTCCTAAATTTGTAAGTTAAAAATTTTAACGGTACGCCACTGAAAAAGTGGACTGGGGATCTAAAAAAAAGCGTACTGCGCCGTCGCTATTCTGAAATGTAAAAATCTCGCACAAGAAGTTCAAGTTACCTGTCAGCTTGCGTGTAAACTGAATTATCAAGCAATTAAATGAACAGATTTTTTACGGTAAGATTTTGAATAATTGCGCCTTCAAGTAGAGTCTTATCGTTCTATTGTTTTTCAGGCAAATCTATCATTGGCCCATTCTAAAAGAACGCTTAAAACTGCTTTTGTTTACTGGGACCTCCAACTGACGATTTATTTCGCAAATCCTGGGAAAACACCTCGCCATGCACAGGAACTTTTATGATTTTCTTGTTCTCCAGCTCGTAATTAAGGTATGATGTGATTTTCATGCCAATCGCGCAGATCAAAATTTCATAATAAACTAACCCCTTTATGGTGATCTTGGCTGAAATCTGCGCCCCCGAACTGCTCGGACTGCTGTGCTGTGTTGGGACCTGGTGTGCGGCGCTGCCGGAACAATCTTGACACCCTAGGCTTTCCCACGTTGCTGCAAATTGGTTCTGCGGGAGCTGGTCTCGTAGCCGTTTCTGACGAAGTCGCCTCGGAACGAAAAATAATTCAAGTGCGTAGAAAATTTTGCCTCCAATTGTGCTTATACACTGCAATTCGCTGATCACGATGGTGCTATTTTTATTTAAATATTTTTATGTCTTCTATTAAAATTCTTTATTTAAAGTCAGAGCAAAAATCAGGCAACTTTCACCAATTTATTCAAAACAATTCCTGCTCTTGGTCGTTTTTGACAAAACACTGTCTACAAATTTAATTTCAGGAAGTTCAACCATGTACAATTACACAACTTATAAACTAAATTAACATATTTGGCAATTTAATTACAATTTCTTACATACTAAAATTATTGTCTTTTGAATTGTTCATTTCTCATCGTTTTAATGCGCCACTCACTTGATTTTATAACACTTAAATGCCCATTGTTTATCACTACAGTGAATCGTTTTTTAATACACCAATATTGTCTCATTTCCTGCTATTTGAATTCCATCTAATTTCTTGCCACTGCAATCTCTTTAAATTCCCAAGTCTTGTATTTGCATGTAATAAATGACTTGCCTGGCTTTTCTATGTTCTTTGCCTTATCTTTCTGGTCATTCTTATTCTCACCTTTATTCTAAAAATGTTCATTTCCTATTCATTCCCTAATTACTTTACTTTCTACGCTTTCTTTTTTAAGCTGTGGCTAACTTGAACTTTCTGTGCCAGTTCCTAATTAATTTAGATTCGGCTTCTACTTTGTCCAAATCTATTATATTATGCTTAAAATTATATTGCTAAACCCAATACACGGAATTTGAGTTTCCACATTTCTGTGCCTATTCAAATACAATCAATGTCATTGGCCATTTATACCAGTGTTATTATGATTTGGCAATTTATGTGAATTTTCTCAGATGCCTGCATTATTACAACCCTGTGCTTTAGTGATTTGATTTGTTATTTGCTTGTACTGCAATCAGAGCTGATTTGAGGGCTAAATACCAGTGCAGTGGATTAATTAGGCCGTCGAATAGGGATTAATATCTGTTAGCTGAGCAGATAGCCAAGAGAGATTTTTTATGTTAATATCTGCATTTCTATCCACACTGTACCAGGTAGCGTCTCTAGATTATTACTGTGTTATCTTTGAATTTAGCCGTTGGAATTTACTTTGGTTTAATGGCTTGTCTCCAACCGTTAGTTGGCTTCGCATATAAACAGAGCTGTTTTGTTCTTAAAATGGGGGTCGCATGCACGAACGACTGCCGTGGACCGTTACGCGGGAGCGGGCAAATTAATAAATTAACATCAATATACATATGGATCCAACAGTCAATAGATTATCTTATAGTGGCTGCTTAGTTCTTCTTGTTTTCTTTACAATTGCTTTCCAGCGAAGGTTAGCATCCAGCGCCGCACGTAAGTAGTTTATTGCATCTGGATATGGTACTATTTTTCTACTGGTACAAATCTGTATTTCCTTGTCGCTAAAATTGCACTAACCTGTTTTCATTCAACTTAACCTTCCATTATTATGTAGTTATTTGGTTTATAGCTTCCTGTAATATAAAAGGTAGAGAACTGGTCTCAGAACGCTTTACTGGGACACTTAAGCTGTGATAGATTTCAGCTGTAAACATTGTTCTTCATCACCTTGACAATTGTAATTTCTCTAACAGCTTACTCTTGAGTGAGAGCAGTGAGAACAGCGAGATCGGTCTATAATATGTCATTTCGTGTAGTGGTTTACCTGGTTTTTGTATCATTCTGACTTTTGCTATTTTAGTGTAAATGCTGCATTAATCAAATTAGTTAATTTATCTACTGCTCTTCTGGTCATTGCCTTCAGTATCTCTCCAGATATTATATAATATTATTTGGGATTTATATTAATTTTGATTTCTCTACTTGCCTGATTCAGTCTAGTTTAAAACGTTCCTAATCAATTATTTTTTCTACGACCACCACTTAAAGTAGGCCTTTTAGGGCTAGCTTTTTTCACTAAACGTGACGTTTTATAATTTAGTGTGCTTAGAATAAGATCAGCTGTTTACTTTTAGCCCATGTGCTAAAAGTGAAGTGAGGTTATAAAACTACAATTTCGAACTGGAAGTGAGGTTGTAAAGTTATTCTAGTTACTTCTTGCGTTAGAGGTAAAGTGTTTTTAAATATTTAAAGCGTTATGTAATGAATAAAGTCTGATGTGTACTATTATAATTACCTTTGATAACTAACTTTGACAGTGCTCGCTCCGGAAACATTCACCTGAGCGTCACAGCCATCTCTTTATTATGACATAAATTATAACTGCCATAAATGCAAACCTTTGTTTAATCGACATTTATGGATCAATAACAGAAAATTTAAGGTCGTAGAAAAAATATTGTATGCAAACTCGTGCTAAAAGTGTTATTGCACTCGACATGTTATGAAACTCAGTCTTCGCCTTCGTTTCATAATTTTCACGTCTCGTGCATAAACATCAACTTTTAGCACTTTAGCTATTATTTACTAGGTTCTAATTGAGTTCTTTCATAATGACATTATCGCTCAAGGTAAATATAATTGTTAGATACAACATTTTAGATCCTGGAAATGATCGTTTAATGCCACTTGTAGAGAATATTAGGGAATCTATAATTTGTAAGGACTTTTGTTGGAAAATTACCGGCATGACTTTATTCCCTGACGTTGAAAAATCACTAATATGATTTTCTGCCGAAACGACTGGACCAAACATATAGATCAGTCTTGCCATTCGATGTTATCTATCTAGACCTAGACTACTCAAAAACCTTCGATCTAGTTCCTATTAGGGGACTGCATAAGATGTTATCATGTTCTAGCATTGGGGGCGAGTTATTGTTTTAGATCATGACATTTCTAAGCAACCATTCACTTAAGGTTTGCATCGGCAAGTAGCTTTCCGGTACTAAACCGATAACAAACGGAGTCTCCCAAGACTCAGTACTTAGACCTCTACTGTTTTTAATTTACACCTGCGATATATCAAGCCTTCTCAAGTCCAAATGTTCAATGTATGCTGATGACATCAAGCTATATGCTGACCCAACAACGTCCTTACAGGAAGACTTACAAGGAATTTCGAGAGAATGATGGGTGTAACTATATTACCTATGGGTAAAAATATCCCTCGATATAATTATTTTATAGAAAATATAACTATTACCGACGTAATACAGTAACTGGAGTTAGGAATTGCAATTAAGGAAAATGTATCTTGGTCAGCGCACGTGCCCCATGTTTCTGCTAAAGCCAATCGTACTTTATTTATAATTCGTAAGAGCTCACAATTTATTATTCTACACATAGTCTGCAGTGCGCATGTGCCCAGATTTCAAGATGTACTGGAACATGTTCAACGTCCTGGTAGTCCATTGTTATATGGGACTAATATACCACCTTATGAAGAAAGACTGCATTCATATGACGTTTGCCGAAATACGACAACGTGGTGACCTCATAACGTCGTTTAAAATTTTACTTGGACTTTTGGGTGTGCAGCTAGACTCAATGTTTACTTTGAATATGAATCTACATTTACATGGCTATGACCTTTAGTTAAAAAAACCTTCCCTATCAAATCGAGTGTTCAAGTATTGAAATGATCTTTCGGCCTGCTCACTCAATCAATCTGTTTGAAAATAAGTGTAACACTTTGGGCTAACGTTTTCAATTAGTTAGGTACCATATATCATTTTAGTTATATTTAGTTTTTAATGAATTTTATAGGACACTTGCTCTATATCCCGTTTGTATGTAATAATAATAATAATAATTTTTGAGATAGATTGCTTTCATTTTGTCTTTAACCCTATTACTTAATGCTAATAGATTTATTTTGTAATTAATAATGGTACTTCGACCCATTCCATTTTTCGCCCTACTCAGTACATTAGGAAGAAATTATTAAAGGAGCTCACTGATGATCTTTCAATTTCAGTTTCGAGGTATGCACCAATTTTCTACCATAGTGATTGATTTGTTGTTACTTTTTGGAGCAATTTGTTCAGTTTCTTAAAAATTTTACGAAGGAAACAGGACGACAAATTCAATGATTTCGTAGAAGTGGTGTAATCCATTCAAACAGTATTAAGAAATATTCGAATTAATTGATTGAAGTACTATCTTTATATAGGTACAGTGATAATAATGTAAGACTGTACATGGCTGAATCATACAAAATTAGACATAGGGCATTTACGTAACGTTACCGTGGTGTTTTTAGACAAAATAACAACACAGCGACTATAGAAACTAATTGAAAATGGATTATTTCATTGTAATTTCAAAACCGTCAATTGTTACTAGCATGGGTAAACTGATAAATGCTAAAATAAAGTTGCCAATGTATAGTCTTACATTATTCACACGGTATATAAATCTTCTGTACGTATGTATGTGACTGAACTCTTCCTAAACGGCTGGACCGATTTTGATGAAATTTTGTGTGTGTTTGAGTGGGTCCCTGGATGGTTTAGATTCACAATTGGACCCGGTAGGTGGGGCTGCAATCGGGGTCTAGTAATTTTTTTTAAATTTCTTGACGAATATTTTAAAAGGTTTTTTTAAGATTTCTCGCATATTAGAACATATAACCCCAAAATTTCACCCCCCCCCCCCAATATTTTTTAAAATGAATAAAATCGAAAATTCGAAAATCGAAAAAATCTTTGCTGAACCTGCTAATAGCAGGCCAACCAACGTTCGGGCAGGGCAACGTCTGTCGGGTCCGCTAGTTTTAATATGTAATATTTTAAGTGCCAAGGTACATAGATAAAGAAAACAAACTTCGTGTAGTGAAAAATTTATACTAGTATTTATGTCCGACACATTTGGGTTTGGAATTATCTCGTACCATTGGAATTCAATGACTAGAGACAATTAGTATGCTCAACAGTATATTGTGAAGACGCGTCGTTTTTGTGTAGTTCTGACAACAGTGATGATGCTATAATAAAATAAATAAAACGAAAATATAAAATCGAATTTTCTTTTCCAACCTGTTAATGCCGTTGATGAAGTGGGGAAAGTTTCACCGCCGAGGAACCTGGAACACTATTGACATTTAAATCACAGACAGCATTTTATTTATGCATGAGAGGCTGTGACAAGCAAGTGACATACCCAGGTTGCCACCGTTAGTCTGTCTCCACCTTAACTAATTTATTGCTCTTACTGAAGTACAGTTAATGTATTTGTTGCAGTTACGATTTTAATTAATATTTCTTGATCAAGCATGAAGGGTAGTTTTAAGAACCTAAAGAGGCGCTAGTTGATGTAGAAAGCAGACACGTCGAACTCCAGTTTTCGTGCTTTTGTGGGAGTTGTAAATTGTGAAGACATTAACAATCCAACATTGGAAGCAGCGCGCCCACACAATAGACGCATAAACACCACCTACGAAAGACTAAGTGGTTGACTACTGACAGAACACAGGTAGAACAAGACGTCTATCTCCTTCTGGCCATATAATTGAAACATGTAGCCGATTTTTCCCGTTTCTAATAGAGTTACAGCTTGTTCTGCGCTTAAGTGCACACTGCTCTAAAACGCCACCTACTGTTCCTGAAAAAGTAGCTAAAATCAACACGCCTCGAGCAGCGAAGAACACGTGGGATGCTGCCTCTCTGACGGAGCGCAAACGACAAACATTCCGAGTTTAATTATCACGTAACATAACCACACACTCATCTGAAGAGACTGTGTATTGTTATGTACTTAGAACTCGAACCTCTCAAGGTTCTAACAATTAGAGAACGTCCGTTCGCCGTACACCTTCTTGCTATTGTGACGGTTCGAGAGCGGTGACAACGTTGATTGTTTGCTCAAATCTGTTTGCTTTTGCATTTTATTGCTTAACTAGCATGACATCATCTGAACAGCACTACTGTACCCACTACCGAGTGACCGTATGTCACGACGAGCTGTAGAAGTCCCTTCGACTAGCAGCCAACACGCAAGCTTCAAAAAACTGCCACAATTAACGGTACGTTCCTGCAGGTAATTGTTGTGTCTTGGTTCACGAATACACTTGCAATTATTGTAAACAATCTCAAAAAACTCGAGCGTTTTTAAGTGCTCTTAAAATTAGCAGCACTTTGAGTGAGCTTTAAGGCGAGAACATTTCAACGGCCAAATTGCAGACATTCTCTAATCATACATATCAAGAGATCGTTTGAAAAAAATGAGTAGCAATTAGTATCACAAAAAATGCAGCGAAAGAATGGTAGTGTGTATATAATGAAATAATAATATAAATAATAGTACAGAGATTGCTATAATAATAAATTATACAAATCGAAATGTGTTATGTACCATGTTAAAATTCTGATACTCCTACCTTGCCTCAAAGTGGTGGATGCAACTCACCCATGACCACAAGGCGGGGGCGGGATGCAAACAGTGCAAGTGTGAGCTTTCCTTGGTCCAGTGGTGGCGGCAAGCAGATTAAAAGAAAACTTAGTGACCTGTAAATCACATCGATAATAGTAATAGTACTCACCGGGTCAGGTCACCCCCTCGCCTCTTAGTACTTCCGCTGCGTTACCTTACTCGGCCATTGATCAACCTCGACCCCCTAACATCTCATCTCTACCTTCACTGGTTGGGTTAGTTCGCGGTACCTTTCGCCAGTACTGCACAATAGCAACCCTCCAGGTTAATTATTGTTATTACTGGTGTCTTTCACAGTACGGCACTTGCTGTAAATCCGCTCGGTTGAGATTTCAACGTTTGTGAGAGCCAACACTAAGAACTACCCCCCCCCCCCCCCGTCCGTCCGTCCGATTATAATATAATCGTCTGACGGTTAAGAACCTTATCACATTATAATTAATTATTGAGTAGCATACGCCAAAAAACTGCGCACAGCAGTCCATTTTCACATTTCTGCCCCAATTTGAATCCCTTACCCAGCACACATTCTTCGACACGGTACATTGGCTGCACCTGCACGCTGTGTTTCTCAAAAGCAAAAACTCGTGATATAACGCCTATTATATTTGTCAAAGTGGTACTAAATTATCAAAGTTGTTGATCTCTTTTGTGTCCATATGAGGTGGATATGGAAAGTGGAGCTTTTCGGGGGTAACTTTGACAATTTACCTATTTGTTTTGTAAATAATTATACCCCATATTATGCTTTAACGTAATCAAGGATATTTACAACACACACAATCAAAAGCTGCAACTAACCTCAAAAGGCTAGAACGATTCACGGCATCTTTGAACCGAGAATCGCCACCACGCCATTGTGTTTCCCGCTCCCGATAATACCCAAGAACAACCGGAAACAATTTCATGCATTTTTTATTTTTCATAATATAAAAATTTTTAGAAATATTGACACTCGTAGGGATAGATTCCAAGCGCAGATGAATCTTTGAGACCGAGACCATCTATCTTTTTTTTTTATAAAAACACGTACTCGTCCGCCCTCATTGTTCAATCATTAACTGATAATAAGATTAGGTATACTAGTAGTTTTTTAAAACATTACAAGGCAATATTTCTAAAACGGTTTCAAACATTTTCATTACATTTTGGTGAGGTAATAGAGAGATGGGGGGCAATATTTAAACGTAAGTTTTATAATCACATCTCTTCTCTATTTTGAGGGGTAGAAGGTAACTTTGGAATTTTAAATAGGATGTTGTACTTTTGTTTATAAAATTCGAATTTAGGCAAAGAACTACATTGTATAAAAGATTTTTGGATTTACTGTTTCGGTTACGGAATTATGATTATCCAAATTTTGATTAAGTTTGAAAAATAAATAAATTTTTTCTAAGACCACTACTAAAAGTAGGTCTTTTAGTACTAGTGTGTTTCACTAAAAATGACGTTTTATCAATCAGCGTGTTAAAAGTGAAATCCTGTAAACATCGGGTGTTGAATTTAGAATTTTAAACAGGAAGTGAGATAATAAAGTTATTCTAGTTATTTCTTTTGTTAGAGTTACAGTGTTTTTTAAATAATTAAAGCATTATGTAATGAATAAAGTAAAATGTGTACTATTATAATTACCTTTGATAACTAACTTTGACAGCTACCGACTGCAGAAACAGTCACCTTTACTATGACACAAATTATAACTGTCTTAAATGCAAACCTTTGTTAAATCGACATTTATGGATTAATAACAGTAAATGTAAGGCCGTAGAAAAAATATTGTGCGCAAACTCGTGCATAAACACCCACTTTTAGCACTTGTTGCACAAATAGCTATTACGAATAAATCAGTTTCAATTATTTCAGAATTATTATTCGTTTCTATGGAAAATAGTTATTTTTACTTAGTCAATTGAGAATTTTGACGTTTCTTATTTTACAACCTAATAAATCATATCCCATAACCGAAAAATAGAAAAAAAACTTGTGTTCACATGTGTAGTTTTATACGTAGATTCTGATTTTATAAACAAAAGTACATCATCCTATTTAAAATTCCAAAGTTACCCCTACCCTTCCAAATACAGAAGGGGAGTAATTATAAAACATACGTTGAAATATGTCCCCCCATCTCTCTATTACCTCACCAAAATTTCATCAAAATATTATATACCATTTTCGAGTTATCGCCTTGTAACACTTTAAAAAAACTCACACCTAGTATACTTACATCAAATGTGGATAAAGGTCTTTTTCGCATAAGCCCATAATAAAAATCTATGTCATAAACACTGTCGGAACCCAGATTCCAGAATAGCAAGAACATTTTTTGCAACATCGTTTAAAATATTCTCTGAAGAATGGGGAAAACACTTACTTAAAATTCTGTTTTGAAGTGTTTCCATTTTATGGCCATCTTAGATTTTTAAAGGGGGTGAGCTTTTTATAAAGTTTTATTCAATTATGACAGTGTCAGGAATTAAAGCAGTTTGAACATGTACTATCCAAGACAAAAAAAAAGGTCGGACAGTTAATATGTTTGGTTATGAACGTAACTGATTTAATACAGGGAGATCAAAAATAAACTTGATTGCATTTGCCATTGAAAACACTACAACTTGCCTAATCTATAGCGTGCTCTAACATTTTGTTGTAGTGCATTATCACAATATAATCATGTTGTAAATACATTTTTTTTTAATTCCAGAATATTCGGGAAATAAGAGTTTGTACTTTGATGCTATTGGCTCTTCTTGGAAAAGATTTCCCTTTCAGTACAAGATCATTGAAGTATTTCTGGTTGAGGATCATGATAGAGAAACGTTACCAGGGACAATTTGGGCAGTAATTTCTGCTGATGATTTCCACAGAGATGCAAAGTTAGGGCGAAGTTCGCGGAAAAGTTATGGAACCCGGTTTGCCTAAATGATTTTGTTTCGTAGCATACAAGAAGAACCTGCATTTGAAAGAGCAGTTTGTTCTGAAATTTCTTTGGTTTTCAAGGTATCGATTAACCCTAGTTTTTTTAATTGTTACTGTATTAGGATCATCAATCGCAGACCATGTTTTGTTGATGTTATGTGTCTTTGACGAAACACCTTTTAACGTTACTTTATAGTGAAATATCCCCTACAGAAAATCCAACTCTTCTTTTATTTAGTATTCCACGAGTGAGTATGTGTGGAGCACCAGTAATATAAACATTGACTAAAAACTCGTCTTCTTCATTAAAAACTAAATTCTCGCCCTTTTTCGATATCATTTTCAAGTAAATAATTCTTTATGAAAGTGTCATACCAGATTTCCCAGTTTATAATCTCTAAAGCCAAAGATAATGGCAGCTATGTTATCAAAAATCAAGATAATCTAAGCTGGGTACAAACCGTAGAAGATATCTTTCTTCCAATGTTACAAACAAAGGTAGCTGGCAAGAGGAGACGACCAACATGGAAAGAGCTCTTCTCTTCATCTATTTATCAGCCGTTGTTTGCCGAATGCTGGATGTAGACCTCCCAGGTATTTTGCCAAATTCTTCTGTTCTGCGCTGTAGGGTACAATCTGTTATCTGCTATTTCTGTGGAGCCATCGCCTCTGAGCTCATGCCACGTTTTAATCCTATTCATTTTTTGACTTTATAGCTAGGTGTCCAGCCCAGTTCTATTTTCATGTACATGACATCCGTTAGCTTTGTTTGGTTTCCATTTTCAACGTTTTTTTCTCTTAAACAGGTTTTCAGCAAGTCTTTCCATAGCAGAACACGCGAATCAAAGGTTTCTGATTTTTAATGTTTTTCCCAGTCGACCAAAAGCTACCCAGGCCAGTCTAACTCGTTGGATAATCCCAGCTGTTTGATTTTGCTTTTTCAGTTTTAGAACATGCCTTAAGTAAACATATTCTTCCATTTTCTCGATCTCATGTATTTCTATCCTAAACTGTTTTTGGTTACATTAAACATGACTTTCGTTTTTGTTAAATACATTTGAAGTTCTGTTTTTTCCATATTTCTTCTAATACTCCTAACATTTTTAAGTTGGTGTGTATCTGTATTTATTACGGCAATATTTTCAGTAAATATAAGGTGACTAGAGAATATTTCAGCGATCCTTTTTTTTTGCCAATCCCGACCAATTCAATCTTGGAAAGTGTGTTGGAGTACAAACGTCAACAGTTTTGGTGAATTTCACCTTGTCGTACCCCTCTGTTTATTTTTATTATATCTGTAAAGTTATCTCCGTCGATATTTACATGCATTGCTGCGTTTTCATAAATGTTTTTCAACGTTACGTGGTTGATTCTACGTCAGCTTTTGATGGTGTTTTTAGCGTCTAAGTGTTGACCAAACAAGCCCGTTATGTGTGGACGTTTAATGGCGATCTAATTGAAGTAAGTTTGCAACATTGTTGCCGACTAGTTAACGTATTTTTTACGTTTGGTTATTAAGTCGATGTCTTTTGAACGTCATGTTATTGCACAATTTTCTCCGATATGTTAACGTTGTAACGTCGTTGCCGTTTCAACAAAAATCTACGTGATTTATATGTTAAAACGACGGTTTATTAACGTTATTGTTTAGTTAAGTGTTAACGTTACAAGCACGTTACGTATCAGCCACAATTTCAACTTGTTTTTTATGTTGAAACGACGCCGACGTTTCAATGGATACAAAATTGATATTTTATTTATATCAAGTATTAATTACAGAAGATCGATACTTTTATTCTGAATAATCTTTATCGTGCCCAGCTCAACTGAATAAAATGGCAACTTCATTTGATAAATGAAATCTCAAAACAAATCGGGTAACTGCTTGAACACTATGTAGTTCCACCCAAAGTCGACAGCCATTGTATCTTAAATGGAAAAAATGGGTTTAGTGGAACATGGGACGTACTACCTACCATGTATTCTTCTAACTCAATTCTGCTAGCTTCATGTCAAACTGGAATAATGTACACACAACGTTCTGAGTCACAGATTTTTCGATATTATCGGCGACACAAATGGTGACCCCGCTTGTCAGCATACTGTGCCGGTGAGACACTGGAGAAACACACTTCGTAAAGCATGTAGCTGAAATGAATCAGATGAAACTTTGTTTCTTGTGAAAATCACATTGGTGAAACTTGCTACATTTAATTTCAATAGGGAAACGGTGTCTTCAAGAAGAAGTATACAAGTAGCTCTTCCGATAAAGATGTGTTTCGTTATTAGGTGGGAAAAATGTTGAAAGAGTTTATTAAGAAGAAAAGGCGATTTTGGATGCGTTCTGTCAATGTAACCAATTTTCAACATAGTGTTTCTGTCGTTGGCTGTGTACTTCTGCAACATTCTGAGAAGTTTAAAGATTTTTTAAGGGCAAGCGAACCAAACTTTTACTTGTTCCTATTACTAACCACTGTTAATAAGCATCAAAACTCAACTAACTTGCGAAACAAATATCATGAAACAGAGTATGTCCTGTTACCTGAAATTCGTAGTGCAACAGTTTCCGCTCTCCTGTTTCAGAAATTTCAGTCAGCTCTACCTTTATGCGAGCAATGACCTTATGCGTGATAAGCGCGCTGAGCACACGCATTGAAGAAGAATACAGCTTACGTGTTTTTGTGAACGCCATACCAACGTTTAATATTAACCGCTCATCTAAAGTACACTAACTTAAAATCAACGACATAAAAACGTAATGCAAAAATGTTATTATGACGTTGTTGGTACAACGTTATATCGACGTTAAAAGTCGACTACTATTCGAAAAGGCGTTTTATATTAATATTATTTCAACATAATATGGAAAATATAAAATGTTCGTGTTCTTATAAATGTAAAATCTATGTTTTACGTTAAGTGCTAGTGTAAAAAGATGTGAATGTCAATGACATATTGGCGTCATATAAACACACTCAATAAACGTCATAGCTAACACGGTTAATAAACGGAATAATAACGTAAACAGTAAAAAAAAATGCGAAAAATCAACGTCTAATTCATATCGGCAAAATGACGTTAGCTATTGGACTAAAATGTAACGTTTAATTTTCACCGAATAACGTCTTTTTAACTATTTAACCGTATTTTCGACGTATTTTAAACGCACGTGTGCCTACTAGGCGTTGCTTATTTTTTCTGAAGGCTGATCTTGCCAAAACGCTTTAAAAATTTATCTTTGGGAAGATTTAAACCGTCTCTTTTTAAATACTTATTTCATAATCAGTAGATATCATTTTTTTTAAAACAGTGTGCTTCACGTGGTCCTTGTCTGCTTGTTTGCAATTATTTCAGTTGCTCTTTCTCATCAACAGCAAAAAAAAAATAAGTTTAAAAGGTATTTTAGGCACGACATTCAATTAAGTTTTTTTATAGCATATTTAAGGTGGAGTTGAAAAACAGGCTACTGAACTTCACCTTAAGATTCCATTATATTATAAATTGTAAATATATGTACATATGTAGATAATGGAATAAATATTATTATTATTATTATTATTATTATTATCTAGCCTAATCACTTCGAGTTTTTCTAATGGTTTAGTTTGGAGTGTCTCCTTAAGCTAGTTTTGCTCTTGTTCGAAAGTTTTTCTATCTGAACGTATTAAGATTGCATGAGTTTTTTTCCTTTCTATTTAATGTCAATTTCGATAATTCCTCTTATTAGGCGGTGGTCACTTCCTGTCTCAAACTTGTTTAGCACACTACTTACAACCGTTATGATTTTTTTGTTATTCAATGCAATCCAGTCTATTTATATTTTTTTTGTAACTCCGTCCGTACTTTTTCATGCCCATTTTATGTTCACATGCTTCTTTAAAGCGTTCAGCAACCAGTTCAACGTTGGTTTAAATCTTGCTGTAATCTCGAATTTTTTCGGTGGCCATAAATTGGAATTCATTAGTTAACTGAAGGTTCGATTAAGGTTTGTCGAATGTGTGGTATGTCTGGTTGTGGGGCAGAGTCATTACGCACACGACCCATTAGCTTCGTTGTACTTCCTGTCCGATATGAATGGTTCTGAAGACCGAAGAAGCTAAAGATTATGAATGACTGAATGAATATTTACTCTATATAGAAGATGTAGTGCTTAGGATGTTGTTTCTTTTAGTGTAGTAATAGTAACTTACATACGTGAAAAAAAAATACAAGTACGACAATCTAGCAGTTTTAAAATCGATGTTGTTGGAGTATATTTTCTTGAGTGTCTATAAAGCAGTGATGCAATTTAGATGTATTATTTAATTTAGTTAGCTTAAACTATGTAATATATTTTTTGCACTACTAGTCTCAGAACGCATAGTTATTGGCCTATTTTTAGGTCGTGAAGTTGATTTTCTCCACCAAGGGAGAGAAAGTAAAATAAACAATTTTCACCGTGGTAACTAATAAATTGCTAAGTTACCAAATATGACTATTTTAATTTTGACGTTTTAAAGAGCTGTATTGTCAGGTTGACAGTTAAAATATTTCGAAATTTGTTGGGAATTTAGGTATTAAGCCGTTTGGTAGTGCAAAAAATAGTATATACACCACGGTAGCGAATCGTCTTATAACCTTCGCACTTTAGATACTTCGCGCTGCGCGCTCAGTATCTAATATGCGCTCAGATTATAATGCTGCGCTTCGCTACCTTGATGTATAATATACTATTTTAAATTTGATAACACATTAAGGGGAGCAAAAGCGAAATGATTGTTACTTACAAACATTTACTGATGACAAGTTTTGTCAAAAGGAAGCTATTTAATAGCCTAATTTTGTTAATAGTTTAATAATTCCTTTGCTCGTCTTTATAAAATCAACTGTGTAATAAATTGTAAATGAAGATCATTTCAGTTGTTTGTAGAGGAAGGATATTCTGGTAGGTATCTTTCTTTCTTTCTTTCAGCCTATTTTCGTCCTTTCCATTTTTAGATGTAGGCCTCCCCCATCTGTTTCCAGTTCTCTCTATTTTGCGCCGCTCTTTGCCACATTAAGCCTGAGTGTTTTGCAATGTCATCTTTCCATCTCACCTGTGGCCTTCCTCTCGATATTTTCCCTGTATATGGTCGCCATCTTCCTATTTGGTGATTCCATCGTTGATCTTGGAGGCGTTCGTTATGTCCGGCCCAATTCCATTTTAGTCTAGCTGCTTGCCCAATGACATCTATGGCTTTCGTTTCACTTCTTATCCAGTCATTACTTTTTGTATCTCTAAGCGAAATCCCTAATATTGGTTTCTCCATGGCTCTATATGTTTTTCTTATCTTATCCAGGTTCTGGATAGGTTCTGGTAGGTATATTTCATGTAAAACACATTCAGGTAAACAGAACGCTTGCTTTATTTGTAGAGGTAGTGACATACATTTTTTGTGATCATATAAGATGAAATTGTTACATTAAAGTTTGGAAAGGCGCGATGAACTTAGTTTTTAATTTTGTATAATTAGCACCCTGTTTGAAAAATACAAAGAATTACGGCAAAATAAAGGAAATATATATAGGACTACGTGACAGTACTTGATGCAGAACTGCAAATCAACACAGAATTAGAAATAACCAAAACAATTAATAGAAACGAAAGTAGTCCTCCCAAGCAAAATGAAAATGTTAAAGCCTGTCAAACTTAGAACAACGTTATGGTGAGCCATACAGAAAAGTACGAGGGTTGCTACGTATGTATTGAGAATTGGCAACACTGGTGTTGTTAGGTGCGATTCGACTGCGCCATCGTAAAATTTGATATTTCTGACAATATACGTGCTCAGAACGTTGTTATACAGACGCTATTTGTATTGTTATCAGTGACTTCAAAATGTTATCTCGGCCAAAAAATGGATTTGAATGGTGAACATTTTCGTGCGATGATTTTTTACGATCTTCGACGTGGATTATCTCAACAACAGTGTGCCGATCAATTTATTTCGACTTTTGGTGATGAAGCACCATCCAAGACCACAATATATCGATGGTTTAGTGAATTCAATCGGGGACGTACTTCGCTGGCAGACGAAGTTAAAGAAGGTCGTCCAAAATCGGTCGTTGTGCCAGAAAACATTGATGCTGTGTGCGAACTGATAATGCAAGATCGTTATGTGACCTATCGTGAGATTGATGCATCCCTAGGCATTAGTATGACAACCATACATAAGATATTGCATGAACATTTACCTGTCAAAAAGATTTGTTCGTGATGGATTTCGCACAATTTAACAATCGATAAAAAAAAGAGTCGTGTGAATTGGTGCAAGGAGAGGATGAAAAAATACAACCGCGGTGCATCAAATGCAGTGTATAACATATACACAGGTGATGAATCTTAGATTTATTGTTATGAACCCGAAACTAAACAGCAGTCAACGTCGAATTGATGGGTCATCCGCCATATAGCCCTGATTTGGCACCCAATGATTTCTATTTGTTCCCTCAAGTGAAATACAAACTACGTGGACAACGCTTTTCGACGCCACAAGAAGTTGTTGATTCATTCAAAAACCATGTTTTGGGGATACCTACTTCGGAGTGGAAAAACTGCTATACCAATTGGTGTAATCGAATGGAAAAATGTGTAGATCTTAAAGAAGAGTATTTTGAAAAACAATAAAGAAGTTTCTACACCCCAATCATTGTTTTTGTTATTCATTCTCAATACATAAATAGCAACCCTCATATCCTGTTAATACTGTACAAATCCTGATGACAGTTACCAATTCCGCTATGAGACGGAAGAAAACGATTGCGTATTTATTTTTTTTGCAAACTTTGTAATTTTGTTTGTCGATAGATAGAAACACAGAAATATATTACCTTGAAATCATATACCTGTATTGTGTACATAATTCATTAAGAAGGGTTATTTTAAAATCACAATTATTAAAGGTGATGACGGCATATACATCTCATCAATTATTACTTACTAGCTGTTACCCGCGACTTCGTTCGGGCGAGGTTCGTTATTTGTGTATTAAATAATGACTAATTATTTTCTGTCATCCCATCCCATCCCATCCCATCCTATCCCCGTCCTCGTACCCGTCCCCGTCCCTTTCTCCGTCCCCGTCTCCGTACCGTCCCTTCCCTTTCGTTCCCTTTCTGTCCCGTCCCGTTCCGTCTCGTCCCGTCCTGTCACGTCCTTTCCCGTCCCGTCTCTTCCCTTCCCGTCTCGTCCCGTCCCGTCCCGTCCCGTCCAGTTCCGTCCCTTCCAGTCCAGTCCAGTCTCGTCCCGTCCCTTCCCTTATGTTA
This sequence comes from Agriotes lineatus, assembly GCA_940337035.1. Lineage (NCBI taxonomy): Eukaryota > Metazoa > Arthropoda > Insecta > Coleoptera > Elateridae > Agriotes > Agriotes lineatus. The sequence continues at coordinate 124,580,638 of OW679197.1, read as the reverse complement.
TGTCTACCGTTTTTGATTTAAAAATAAATGCTATTTTCGCAATCAACGTCCCAAAAAAACCTCAATAACGACACCCATATCGTATTTTAGGCTTATTTACCCCATTTCACCCCTTAAGGGGTTGATTTTCGGAAAATCACGAAATACGGGTTTGCTTATTTGTTTTTAGCAGTACTCCTACGAAGTGTCAAGTCGAAATGTCTATTCAATATTATTTCCCCATACAAAATTGGAACCCCCATTTTACCCCTTTTTGGGTTGAATTTCAAAATATCCTTCCTTATTCCTTGTATATATCATAAAGGAAACCTCTGTGCAAAATTTCAGCTTTCTAGGTCCAAGGGTTTGGGCTGGGCGTTGATGAGTGAGTGAGTGAGTCAGGACTTTCAGTTTTATATATAAACTAGCTTTTACCCGCAACTTCGTTCGCGCGAGGTTCGTTATTTGTGTATTAACTAATGACTAATTATTTTCTGTCATCCCATCCTATCCCCGTCCCCGTCCCTTTCTCCGTCCCCGTCTCCGTACCGTCCCATTCCGTCCCGTCCCGTCCCGTCTCGTCCAGTCCCGTCCTCTCCCCTTCCATCCCATTCCTTCCCTTCCCTTCCCTTTCCGTCCCGTCCCGTCTCGTTCCTTTTCGTCCCGTCCCTTCCTTTTCCGTCCAGTCCCTTCTTGTTCAGTCCCGTCCCGTCCAGTCCCGTCCCTTTCCGTCCCGTCCCGTCCCTTCCCCTTCCATCCCATTCCTTCCCTTTCCTTTCCGTATCATCCCGTTCCGCCCCGCCCCGCCCCGCCTCGACCCTTCTCGTCCCGTCCCGTCCCGCCCTTTTCCCTCCCGTCCAGTCCCGTCCCTTCCCGTTTCGTCCCGCCCCTCCTCTTCCATCCCATCCCCTCCCCTTCCATCCCATCCTTTTCCTTCCCATTTCCGTCCCGTCCGTCCCGCCCCGCCCCGACCCGTCCCGCCCCGCCCCGTCCCGCTTTGCCCCGTCCCGTCCCGTCCCGTTCCGTCCCTTCCCTTCCCGTTCAGTCCCGTCCCGCTCAGTCCCGTCCCTTCCGTCCAGTCTAATCCCGTCCCGTCCCGTTTCTTCCCTTATGTCATGCTCACCGTCTTGGACTTAAAAATAAATGCCATTTTCGCAATCAACGTCCCAATAAACCTCAATAACGACACCCATATCGATTTTTAGGCTTACTTACCCCATTTTACCCCTTTAGGGGTTGAATTTCGAAATATCCTTCCTTATTCCTTGTATACATCATAAAGGGAACCTCTGTGCAAAATTTCAGCTTTCTAGGTCCAAGCGTTTGGGCTGGGCGTTGATGAGTCAGTCAGTCAGAACTTTTAGAAATATATATAAGATATAGATTACTGATTGTTCAAATGGTATATGCAGGAAGTTCTAATATTTGTTTTGTGAAATGGTAAAGTTATGTTTGATAAGTGACTGCAGTTAACTAGCAGCAAATTTTATTTTAATTTTAGTAACACGCTGATAAGATCTAAATGAAGTAACGGATTTGTTCTTACAATGTCCAACCATGACTATAGGACATATTTTTATTGCAATATTCTATTTTCAACATAGAACGGTTTTACATTTTTATAAACAAATTAAAAGGTAGGACCAAGAAATTATAGATAATAAACCTTTTTCCATCATTATGACAGCTGGGGAATCAGTATTTTGTGCGTGTTATTTATTGCTTAACTAATGAACTGTAAAATATACAAAATAAGTAGAGTAAATGCACATACTTTATTTTTAATTTTACGAACTGTTAAATGTATAGAAATATATATAGTGAAGAAAGTAGGTGTTCATTTGAAAATCTCTGAGTAAGTATGCCATTTTGAAACAAATATCTTAGATTTTAACAATTACGATAATACTTACAGAATTATATTTCCTCTTCACAAATAACAAACAGAATATGAAGTTCGCAAATATACAATAGTATCAATAATAGAACTAAGTTAACAGTACTTTCAACTTAATTAATTTAGGTAACATGTAGCTTTGAATTCTTTTTCCTAAATAATTCATTTCATACCTAAATTAACTGCTAAATGTGCTAATTGTCTTCATACATAATATTTTAGCCAAATTAGCCTTTATTAAAGTCTCATTATCAATACGTAATTTATGTTATTGTATAATTTAACACCACACGTCATTGAGTTAGGTGTAAATAATACCTATTATACTACTGATTATAAGGCATTGTAATTGTTATTTGTATAAGTATATGGCAATGAATACGTCAAACGAAATGCCACCAATTCTAAAATTTATTAATAGTACAAACAGTACCAGTTTTATGGCATATTGCCATGATGCATGGATGTAATTAAAACTTAATGATTTGGCAAAACGTGACATTCAAAGAAAAAACCGGCCATGTTGCTGCCAGGTTTACATCTAGCAAAAATTTGTCAATACTTTGAAGGAACACTTCAATAACAATAATACTAGCGCATATTACTGATAAAAGTAGCGGTACTTTTAATGCCAATTAATTATTTTCGTCGCGAAAGAACATAAAAGCCAATAAATATAAATCACAAACATAAATGTGATAAAATAAACACCAGCCGTGGTTGGCTCTAAAATCAACATTAATTTTCATCAAGGTAATCTCACGTCTGAAACTTTCTTCCGGCTACTTTTTTTGGGTACGACCGTCCGAGATTCCTGCGATCTAAGTATCACAATTAGGAAATTAGAGCAGGTATTTACGTGACCAGATCTTGACATGAATTGATGGTATAATCATAACGTGCATGACTTCCTACCAATTTAAATTTTAAACGAGTTTTTTTGCGGTAAAGATCCGATACTTGCTTAAGAAAGTGTGCAAACTTGCATTAAGGTGTCGATATAATTGGCATATTGTGATAATTCTCATAAGCTAACGAGGACTGACATCATTTACATTCTAAACAGATAAATTTAATTTCCCTGTTATGAAATGTCGAATTTTTACCTTCATTAACCAATAATTATGCGGAACCATTAGAAATTCAATAAGGTCGCCGTCTGGCTCTGCTAATCAATTATTGTTATCAGGAATGCGCGGAAAACATCTATTATCTCTTTCTACTTTTACGCCAGTGAATTATTTAACTCAGGTGCATTTACGTAACATGTTCAGGTGTTAATTTGATCTTTACATGATGATGATCTATAGAAAGCTTAAAAAAATACGCGCTTCGCTTTGATTATTATTTACGTAATTATACGTGCGATTCTAAATAATAATAGACAGCTTTCAATCAACACGTTAAGAGTATATATTTAATTTATTTTTGCATTTCGCGCTGAACATCAACTTTCCTTATTTATAATTTACTGTTTGCATTGTCGTGATTACTTAAAATTTCAATTATGCATCTTTTTTAGAATTTGTAATGTACTCGTTTGAAAATTATAATTAATTCTGTATTACTACAATTAACTTACTTAATCGATGTAATAAAAATGTCAGTCCATATTAGGAAGTAAAGGTAGTACGTTCAACCAGATTTTAATAATAAATATTAAACAATAGGACCTGGTTGCCAACAGTTTTGTTAGAAATATTGTCTATTATAATAATATATAGCGTGATGCAGAAAGTTTGCATCAGCTGATTTTTTTTATCAATAGCTTTATTTGAACAGACAGTTTGTACGTACTAATAAGACACTTAAATGGAAGAAAAAGCTTGAGTAATGTACCAAGTAGAGCAAAAAATCAAATTTGGCTAAACACTTAAGTATTTTTATTTCTCAAAACGGATGCATCTTAGAAGATAACATTTTGTAGTACTCGGAACAGTATCTAAAGTGAGTAAGTTAAATATTCTTTCTAAGTTATTACAAAACATAAAAAAGTACAGTCATAGGTACCTCTGTAAATATATGACACTTATAAAAAAAATTAATAAACATCCAGTTACCAATTTTATACTTTTTCCACGATTTTGTAGCTGAATATTGATTTGCTATAATATTTCTAGACTTAAATAAAATGCTATGTAGCATCATTCTATTTGATTGTAGATACATGTATTTGCTGTGTTTCATTTGCACACCTATATAGTTATTTTTTAAAAACTCTCGATTTTAAAGATGTTCGAATAAGAAAATACGTTGCAAAATTGTACTATATAAAGTATAGCCTACCTGGCATAAAGCCGGATCTACACGTCGTTATGGGTTCTAGTTGAGCGACGGTGGTAGTTTCAATTTATTAGTAACATCTAACTTAAATAGGCAAAAACGTACACACAAACGGTACTGAAACAAAGAACCATTCCCGCGAGGTGGTAAAAGATACGCACCACTTGGAAGGAATTCTAAGCGAATTGGCCTCTCCCTTCATACCACCTCGTGAGCAATTTACTAAACAGCTTTTAGGTCTAAACCGGTAGCGGGTGCTGCTATGGCTCCATTGTTGTAATTTATTGCCAACGGCGACTGTTCCTATCCCTCTTTAACAACTTAAATCAATTTTTTTTTATTTCTGTAAATATAGTTCGTGCCATTTGATGATTTTAATCAGCAAATTTTATTTTATTATGTTAAACGTCCATATTCACAAATTTCCATGCTAGTGGTTTCCAATTTAAGTTCGCCGGTCTCAGTCAGAACTTATATTGTGTCTTACATAATATGATCGTAAAAATTTTATATTTGGCAAGTAACATTAAACTTTAATGTTTTTGCATATATAATATTAGAAGTTATGAACTGTATTAGTATTGGTTCATTTATTGCTTTTTGATGGTAGAGTCATACTGTATTAATAAGTAATGAAAAAATTGGCAGGTGAAAGAAGTAGCCAAATTCGAACAACATCACGGAAGTTAATTATTGCAAATAAATTCCAACTGTAAATTTGTATTAGATTACTTTATTAGCTTTTATACATCTGGGTTTGTCAAACGCGACACTAATATAAAATTGAATATGTCTTTTACAATGCACTGGTTTATGTACAGTCATGCTCACATGAATCTAGTATAAAAAAAAATACAAACATATTTGTTTTGCCGAGGGGTTAAGGGCTGTAATTGAAGCAAATGGTAGAGCAATCAAATATTAGTTGCCTTTATTTCTTTTATTTTGTACTTAATCAAAAGTCAGTTGTACCAACAAACAATTTTAGATAACTGCGTAACCAGATTTAAATTGCTTGTACTAGATTTATGTGAGCATAACTGTACCATCACATGTCATGTCCGCTTAAAAATATACGAGTAAGTAATGTAGTACTCTTATTTTAAATGTATTTAGTAGTTCTACAACAAATTCCTGTGATTTTTAATATTGATATTTTTATATTTTTGTCTGTCACGAGACAATTATTTAGAGTAATGCCAATTTATTATAGCTACTTACGTTTCAATTCTTATTCTCGATATGTTACCGTAATTATTTAATTGAAGGAAATGTATCATTACATCATAATGTTTCTGACGTTTCTCATCTCTTCGAGATCTTGACAAAGCAATTCTCTAAAGTATACTTCATCATACTCTATTCTATGCATCTGTTACTTAAAATAATAGTGGTTCTTCACGTTAAGTGTTCCGACAATTATTACCTGTTTCACGGGTAACTCGTTGCCACCATTTCAATATCAATGATAAACCTAATAAAAACTACAAATACCTATTACTAATGGGAGTGAACAATCGCATTTCAAGTTATGGTTACTTTCGCTTAATATTTATTTTTCCCTATTAAATTGTTGTAGGTTTCTCTTTGCCTTAATTACCAATACCAGCATCAAGAATATTTCCATGTTCATCGTTATTATATTACACCTGCTACATAATTTTATTATATCATTATCAACGTATCACTAACTATGTCATCATTACACAATTATATTACGATGTGTAGTATGTTGTGTCCATATGCAATTCTTAATTCGTAAATTTTGTCGTAATAGCTGTTTGGTATTTCATTCCTGCTGGTATAATTGGGCAGTTATTACTTCAATTGCAGTGTAGTAGGTACTGCAACTATTCTTGCTGAGAACTCGATTCGAGTTACAAATGTTAGCGATTGTTTGGTTTTGACTACTTCCTAACCATATGTTATTAATAGAGGATAAACAATATTCATTTCGCAGTATTTCAGGAAAAATAGAAGTCAGTAAACCGAGATAAACTATTATTAATAATTGCTGCATAGTTCTATGTTATATTTCTCATTATAGCTCTTTGTGAATACTTGCAAAATTATATCATTATTTCTCGTACAGAAAATAAAACTGTGAACCAACCTCTCGGTATCATTACGAAAAGCAATTTTAAGGATTGCACCGCGCACGGTGGATTGAATCTTTTCCAAACCTTAAAAATGAGTGATAACGTTGCTTAAAAGTGGAAAATTGAAAAGTGTTGGGCCCACTACTATGTAATGTAGGTACCTATTACATAAATATAATTTTTTTTTTCGTACAGAAGAAGTAAGTTATATCTTACTTATATGTTGTTGACAAGTAGTTCTGGCATTTTTAGGCTGATAATACTCGTAGCAGGTATTAAAGAATATGTTGGTGGTGCTTGAAACGAAAATGGCACACACTATGGCTATTTTGTTTTCTTAAACGCCTTCTCATTCTTCAAACGAAATTAAAAAAAAAACTTTAGAAGAAAACTATGGAATAAGTGACTTTACGAATCAGTCGACAGTTCAAAATAAATAAAGGTAATGTACTGTAGTGATAGCTCCACTTTTGACTAGCTACTACTTATGCAATGACTCAATGCTTAATATGCCTATTTTATTTAGTATTTGCCCTATTATTTCTGTTCAAATCAATTTTAATTTTAACTAAATATTAATATTGAGACACTCAGGGTCGGGTTCGCCAATCTAGTTATCTATTAATTGAAATTCAACTCTTAATTGTGCTTTTATGAATGCTAAATGACATTAACAGTCAGCTTGACTTTCAAATTCAATTTAACCAAGAATTGACAACTATCCTTTACAATGACACTTCAATTAATCAATTCACCAAAGTAAGTACTGTATTCTGTTTATTTCACTCTTTCTTTTTATTGTTTGTTATTCAACCTGCTTTTATATTAATTAACTAAAACAAACCTGACCACTTCTCAAGTTGTCACTGCAATTATCCAAATATGACAGTTCCCAATGTCCACAGCTCCAAATGCTCACAGTCAGCAACTACGACAGCTTACTCTTCCAATAGCCAAAACTACATCACTATGTCACCCTGTTACACGATAATTTACTCGAATCGACATTAATCACCTTAAATGACAAAATCGGGGAAAAGAGTAAAGGGGGTTCGCCGGTTTTACTAAAAAGAACACAGATCTTGATGTGTCGGAGCAGATGACGGCGCTCCAGTTACCCTCGGTCTAGCTTAGTCGAGAAGGAGTGGTTCGAAACCTCAGTTAAAACCGACAGCACTTACCCTATGCTTTGCTCAAAAGAATTGCCTAAGGACGCCACTTACTTCTTAAAAGAGGTAGCTAACGTGGTAGAAGTAAGAAGGTACACGTAGCCTAAGGGGAGATTCTCCAAGAAGCTTCACCCCACTCCAGCGTCACTCGTCAGCTCCGCCGACGCGGGATGCAAACGTAGGGTGGCCACAAAAATCGAAGTCACTTATCTTCGATGGCCACCGCTCTGGAAGCTAATAACAAAATACAAAACACCCCTGATCTTAAGGGCTTACGCGTTCTATCGCATGCTCTGGTCTTTACATGAAAATACACTCGGCTAAAGCCGTATTTAGTTGAGGACTCAATAGGTTCACACATTTAAATCCAACCAATAATTGATTTAGCCAATAATGAAATTTAATGATTTAAATTTTCGTACATCAAGCCACAAGTCGGCTATCAAAAAGGTTACACCCTAGCTGAGGACAAAAAGGGGATCCCACGCAAGAACTAACTTAATCTAAACAGAGTTACAAAGAATAAACAACTGAAATATTGGCAGGAGTAAATCTTCCGGAACGGTGGACAGCGGCCCAACAGAGTGCAGAGTAAATTCACGATGAATGCGGTCGTCCCCCGGGAACGCAAAAAAACTCGAGATCGGCTGAACGTAGCAAAATTTGCAAAAAGCAGATGTTTCCCCACTCACTATGGGAAAACTACGTGGGCTTCATAGGGCGTCTCGTACTAGATGTGCAACCATGTGCAAAATAACTTTCCCCCGGCTCTGGGGTTGGTTAACGAACATTAAAAACGCCGCCCGCTGATACGTCAACCGAGTCACACACATACGCGTTCCGCGGGGAAAGAACAGAAATCCTTCACAAAACATTAATTTAAACTGATAGCACCGAAGCGGGTTAACACAAAAGGTCCCCCGGCGAATCGCCGAGGCGACCCCCGAAGGCGCAAAACAAACACGTCTGTCTGAACTGAAGGCTGGCTACTAATTTATTTTAAAATCGCGGAGCTTAATGATTGCCCCCGCGCTAAAGAAGAGTCCATTTCACTTTTACTAATCCAAACTGAATTTTTCGTCTCCTGGTTGCAACACGAAAGGAAACACTGCATCATGAACTCGGGGGAATCCCCGATTAAAACAAAGCACAAAGGAAGTCTCACATACTTTAACTGCCAAGTAAGGAAAGTCCAGGGGTATCAAATGTCTTAAATTCAGAAGTTCAATTAATCGAAAAGAAAGTTTGGGCTTTATAGAACGTGGCCCTATTACTTGGGCACAACAGATTAATCAAAACTAATTTCCAAAGAGCTTGCAATGTGCTACGGAAGGCAAAACGCTTAAGTTGCCTTATCGATAAACTGAAACAAAGCTGCCTTTGAAAAGGAAATCAGTATTAAGGTCTGAAATCAGAAATATAATGCACAGAATAACAAGAGCTCTACTAAAATTTTCTTCCTTTTGACAATTTGTTCTCGAGACCGAATAGTATCAAATGTCCCTAACGGCGTTAAGAATTCTACGAAAGAAAGCAGCTGAATTGCGTGCGAGTATAGATTACGTCACCCTGAACAGAAATAAGCTTGACTTGATACCAAAATTTCGACGGATATGTAGGTTGTAAATGATTTACAATGAATTGCAAGGTTCCAAAAAAAAACTAAATAGGGTCGTGAGAAACAATGCAATACATTGTCCGGGCAATTCGCTGCCGTAGCTTTAATGACTTTAAATTGCGCTCAAAAGCCAGGGTCGAACTAAGGAAAATTTGGTGAAATGTAACGAAATTAAAACAACTTAACAACCCCTCAAACCACATCTAACCTGTCAATACTCCAACTGTGCGTAGAATCTGATCCTGCTTCTTTCATTAATATTACTGCCAAGCCAATAGACTTCTGTAAGTTTCAGTATTGTAGATGATTCCAAACTAATCCTCTTTATTCTTCAGCTAGTACTTTGGATCCAGCACTACCCACATAAACTGTCCAAATCAAGTAAATACTCCCATCAACTTCCCTCTAAACGATCGATCCGTCTTCCAAACAACCACCAATTTCACCAATGAATGTTAATTATATCTTACATGAACCATTAAATCCAAATCCATCCAATTCTTCTTGTTTTTTGTATTTTATTAATTGTATTGCGCAATCCCTTCGCCGATTGTAATGTCTTATTATTTCAATGTTATATTTTCATATTTTACCAAACAATTATACAAAATAAGCCATAATTACCAAATTTTTATTAGTAAAAAGAGTTTTTTTTCAAATTTATATGTACATTTTTATATAAGTTGTTATTCTGAATGTCTAAACAAAATATTATCTCTGGTAGTTACTATTATTCCTGCCCTCTTAAAATATAAAATGTCCTAATTATTACATGCTACAATACCTTATTATTAAAGCAAGCATACTTGTCAATATAATCTTGGTTCACACTTTTTATCATGGTTGACCTCAATCATCAAAATTAAATATTCAATTTCTATTTTATTGTCACATCTACGTTAATAATTGTCTCAATTTTAATATTTCTCAATTATTTTAAAATGAATACCCACCTTATTTAAAACCCCTCAACAATTGATTGTATTGATCTTCCAAATTTACCATTATTTTAATTTTTATTTAACCACTATAACAAATAGAGTAGTTGTATCATAACAGTACATTTGAAGCCTAATAGTTTTCTTACTAAATAAAAGTAATGCATTACTGAACGTTGAATGCAGTAGTAGACACCTGGTCGCGTGTAGCGTCTATAATTACTCCGTGAAAGGCATACAAAGACAGCGCAGGGAATCAATAAAAGTAAAAACTTTAGATCGAGAAGCTGTGCAGCCAAAATTAGCGGATAGCTAATTTTGAATTTTGGATATGATGCTACGCGCAAGTAAGTGGCTAGTGTCGTAAACGGAGTAATTAGTGTCACGAGTGACAAATTTCATTCGTAGTTCCAGTGTAAAATGCACGCCATTTAAACCTCAAATCTCGGAAACTTTACACCATTTGTAAAATGGAGGGGTCTGGAAGCAAATAGCAGGTAGCCGCTGAACCTTCTTGGGGATAAATACCAGCTACCCAAAAATCGTGGCAATCTCATTGATCTCACGCAGAGGAGTAGAGTAATAAAACCCTCGGGTGACACAAGGCGTTCGGACAAAGTGATATAACACTTTCGCCGAGAAAACAACGATTACAGCTGAAGGATAATAAAACAATTTTAATTCTCCAACCCTCCACCGGCGCAACTGACGATGAGGCTATATAAAGATGGACACAGAAGCGGCGTCTTTCATTCTAATCAAATCATTCTAGTTATTCATTCGGTTTACGACTCGGCACTCTCGTGTCTGCAAGTCTCCCGTCACTTTAAATCCGTTCGTTAGCATAGCCCTGTCGAAATACTAGGGTACGTTAACTATTAGCGCATAAAATTGTTTTAATCGGTCACTCTATATGCGTACTTGCGTGTCTTGCTACATGTATGTACTATATATGTGTGTGATCGTTAGTAAATTTTGTTTGTAGAAGTAAATGATTGTTTTTTGTATATAATCATTTTGAAATATTCGTGGTGTTATCATCATCACCCGTGGACCAATAGCAGCCAAAATAGCAACAAAATTTAGCAACTTAACATCGGCCATGGCACTGTCACAACTGTCAATTTGCGCCTATGCAGTGGCAGTAATCGATACTAAATAAGACAAAATTATATTTCTGTCCTTTTCCTATTGTTTATTATATGCAAAATCCAGACATGCGAAATACTAGGTATTTTTCGTCATCTGTACAATTTGAATTAACTTCAACAACTCTATATTCGAAGAAGAAAAAATTAATATTTATGAACCCTACGACTCACCCGTACACATACTGCTTCGACAGACATAATTTTATACAAAATACTTAGCAATTGGAACACCTTATTTTATTGCCTTACTTACATCTTTAAGTTTTATAGTTTGCTTTTGTATATGAACCATAATAGTAAAGTAGCTAAATATTAAACATAGTATAAAATTTCCACAGCTACTCAATTTTTAATTGGGAATTTGAAAAGCGTATAACTGTGTCGAAAGACCACCTCGGTGGCGCAGTAGATAGGGTGTCAGGCTTGCAATAAGCAAGTCCTCGGTTCGACTCCATGGATAAGTGGAACTTTTTCCGAAGTCGGCAGCGGTACTGAGCCGGATGACGATTCAACTTTGGGATACAATTAATGTTGCTTTCCGCTGAAGGCTGGTCTGTGAAGTAGAGTAACAAGACTACATACAAAACATTTACACACACACACACATGATTTTGATGTAGCACAACAGACCCTTACGGCCTAAGTGCGCGTGAACCTGGCTCACCCTCCACAAAAAAAATTGTAAATTCCAGGTTGACGATGTATTATTATAGATTTATCTCACTTATTACAACGTGACGTCCTTACAGTATATCAGGCGTGTTGCAATCACATTACTACAGCAGGTTGAAGTTGGTTTCGAAATCAAGATTTGTTTCGAAAACTTAGTCAATCATTTCCAAGTTATAAACGTGGTAATATCTATACTAGTTCTGCCATTTATCGCTTCTCAAAGCGAGTATGCTGAATGAAACTATGTGTTTGCAATACTTTAGTAATAAAATATATAGAGAAACAAGAGGATCAACTGACTACACAAACGTAGAATCGAGTAGGTGCAATCTGGAAAGGTCATGCAGGTAATTTTAATTTCAACAAAGGTAACTCACCAAGCAACATTGTATGTATACACAGTCGCTATATTTTAATCAGCAAAAGCTAAGTAGAAAACTACAGGCAATCAAATCATCTCTCCATATAGGATTTTCCTAACTCTTGACTTAACGACCAGAAGAGACACTAACCATATATCAATCTGCCAGCAAGATGAACCATGCAAGCCACATTGTATTAAATTAATTTTCTTCCACAACTTCTCTATGTTGTTCATTTATAAAAAGAAATAATTTGGTTAACAATCCAAAAGAAGAGTAATTTTTTCTATATTTTCAAAACGATACCGTTTTTTTATCACATTCTTCTTCTTTGGTCGAGCTGAAAATTTTGTCTTCATTTCGTAATATGAAGGTTTTTTTCAGTTCCTTAGGTGTTATTGTACAATGTACAACCACAAGTAAAACTGTTAACTTGCTGAATTGGGGTACAGCCTATGTTTACCACTACGTCTATGTTCTTCTCTTTTCTACGTGCCATGTTTCCTGTTCCTCTTTATATACCTCTCGATAGTATGCGCTGAGGACCCTTTGCATGTGATTTACACTAAATATTGTACGTTAATGTGGTATCATAAAAGATGAAAGCACGATAAATCTTAATTAATGAGGTGATATAGTAATTATGTTCTTCACTTACATAAAATGGGAGCTAATACGCATAATTCATTACCATTGCTATATAGAGAGTTACTGTTATAACGGTTTTCATTTGTTTAATACGAGAGCTACTAGTGTGTCACAACTAACACTAATACAGTTAAGTAGGTGCAAACGAATCTTAATTACAGGCAGTTTTTGAGTCGAAGGGAAATGATTTGTCGATACAGGCCGGATTGCGAGCGCCCATTTCATTAGTGTCCCGGACGGGCTTCATTTAAAGAAGTTTATCTGCATCTGGCGATTCTGTAGAAGGAATTTGCAGAACATGAATGATAACCGCTGTAAACAATTGTCAATTAGACGTTGTCTAGTTAGTCCACAATACTGCGGGTCGACAGTGTGCTTTGTTAGGCTCCATTAGAGGCCCGCTGACGTTGGAACAATTGGCGATGGCAACAAATGTCCCTCCGGTTCTACTTATCACACGCCTATCTGATCAGTCCTCGGCAGCTTCAACGGCGGCACGATGAGCTATCGGCCCCAGGACCAATTATAAGGAAGTCTCGGGAGACACGCGAGCCATGCGAAAGGACGACGCCGCTCAAAAATACCCCAATTCGTCCACGCCGCACGGTGCGACGCCCCGCAATATTAATACCTCCGTGGTCACCGCAATATACGAGCCGACACCAAAACAATTATTTAAAACGTGTGTAGGCATTAGACTCTCGCTGGGAAATATGTTATGCGTGAACGAACATTAAATTAGAAAGACAAGCAGCATGGTGAGAGATACACCGCGCCTGTATCATCTAGGAGGCCGCGGCACGATGCGCGCACGTCGGCCGCACGGCGGTGCCCCCTGGCGGCCAGAAGAGGCGGCGACTGCGTACGTGCGGCAAAACCGGAGGATGATCAATGGCAGTGAATCTTTCCACACAATAAGACGAAAGAGGCAAAAGTCTATCCCGCTGTTATTTCTTTGCCGTGACAATAAAAATTATAGGCTAGCTGAACTGGAAAACAACAGGTCGAGCAAGCAACCGCGGATCGTGGATTGCATTCATTAACGGTCGACACGCAAGGTACCTGTCTGGGGCCCGGGGCTGTGCGTGAGATACCCGGGGCCCGCACCCTGCGGCTTGACCCTTCGCCTGGTAGCAACCCGCAAACTACGCTAATTAGGGATAATTTCGCTGTAGCTCCTTTTCGACTTGCTTACACGACCGCTCGACAGGGCCGGCGCGACAATAAGTACTCGAGTACGAAATTAGCGACAGCTACCGCAAGAACAGCTTTGCAGTTGTGAACAGCACAGTTACTTCCTTCAGCCTTCAGCTCATAATCTCCGGAAACCAATTTATTTGATCCTACCAAACTGTAACAACTCAATGATCTATGTTGGCAAAAATATTTGGACATAGCTTTCAGACTAGCTACACAATTATTATAATTTGCAACAAAAGCACCTGTGCATTTTTATAGCTTATCTCTGTACACAGAATAAATGTGAAATAAGTTTTTTTTTATAAACAACTTCATCGGTGTGAAAACGATACCTATTCATAAGTAAGCTGAGTTTAATTAAGGAAAGACGAATTACAGTATTGTTCAATTAAAATAAAGAGAAGACACACTTTCGTCTATTTTTATAGAAATATAAGGTTTTTCAATTTTTCTTCTGGTTGATCGATATTTTAGTTTCACTTGCGGTCGCTGCTTGTAGACGTGCGACACAGTCGGTTTTGGTCTTGAGTACCGCAAAACATTATTTGGGGATAGGCAGCGTGTCACCCCAGGGCGCAAAGTAGGGCTGGTGACTTCGTTTTTCGCTGTTACTTTCGAGAGGCGGTTCGTGCAGGCAAGTAAGCAAGTCGAAGTGAGGGGTGCGTGAGAAGCAGCCGAGAAATTTTTTCAAATGTGTTCGTCAAAATTACTGAACCTAAAGTATTGTGGCGGACACATTGCTACGTGCAGAAGCTATAAATAACCCCTCCAAAGGCTTACAGATGCAGCGCAGTAAATCGTCAATTTCCAATCAAATCAACGCGCTGTGCGGCTTAAATCAGAGGGCGGCTCGCTTTGGTCGCAACGCTACGCGCGAGAGAATATCATAAAAATACAAAAAAAAAATTCAAGTGACGAAGAGTATCAGCAAATTTAATGTCAGATCGCACAATTACAGATACAATCTCGGCGAACTGCTTTCAGCAGGGGCGCCGATGAAGAACTGCAGGTAGTTCTAAACCATTTTTGGGACAACACTGACCGGCCACTCGAGAGGCAAGGAAACTCCGTGACCACTTCGCCAGAAAAAGAGTTATAATAAAATTCTCTTACTTACTGAAGCAAAACACTGGGCAATTAACGCTTTCACTGGCGAGACTTCTAGTGCTGGCAAGTAGCACTCTCCCTAAAGGGAGTTCAAGCCGGCCAAGAAGAAGCAACAAATAAACCACAATGACGCAGTTGACAAGAGCCGATATAAGGACAGATAGGGCAAGCACCAAGAGGATTCGGTATTAATATATAACAAAATTTCACCAGGGCACCAGCAGAATTCTCAGTAGAACCGGGGTTCGCTCAGAAATCATCACGACCGCAAATAGACACCTACTTTCCAATCGGTATTGTAACGCTGCATGACGGTTGTTTACTGTACCTTCTGAGTAGCGTTTACAAAGCTGTAGAGCTTTTCCATGTGTGAAGTTATAGCTTGCTTATTTTATTTATCATTGACGTTAGGCCCTCCCGAATCAGGGAAAGCCCTGGATCTTGTCAATACTAAAGGTTGTATTGTGACCAGCCTAATATTAATTATATTATAATTATAATTGCGTGACGTTACCCCTAGAGCCATTTTCCGTACATTTTTCGCTGTAGCTTGTAAGTTTAATATACATATTTTTTACTTAGTCCACTGTGTTTAAATGAATTTATACGACCGCATGAAAATGACTCTATGATGAGGTTAAGAGTTAATAGGTTAAAGTAAAGCACGCGGCTACCCGATTTCAACATCATCCCGGCCGAGGTCGTTTTCCACTGTGATATACGTCATAATTATTGATTTTCTACGTGTCTCCCGAATTAAGTTGTTATACAAAATAACTTAAACTTCTGAGAATAGACTCACCCTAATGTCTCACTTGAGCTATCTGTGTCCTTTTCGCTTGTTGAAAGGTGTTTAATCTCAAATTAAACAGATTTAAATTTAATTTCAAAATTTAAGAAATACAACCTAGTAGTGCAATTCATAAATGTTCGATATGTTTAAAAATGCAAAATCGCAGCACATGCATTAGTTCATGAAAGTTTAATATGTCACTGTTGCATGTTAGCAGATTCGCATGGCAGCTTTGCTTAATACATGCAAGAACGACCTAGTAATGCAAGTTCAATGTAACATAAGTGCATATATCGCGGAAGTGGCTTGCTTAAACGCTGACTGTTGTTATGACACATTATAGCGACCTAGTAAGAATAAACACTTTTCACTTTGATATAATGCAATGTTTAGAACTAAGCGAAATGTATATATGTATATATAGACCAAGATGTAATAACAAAATCAATCGGCATTAAGTGTTTGATACTTTAACATCGAGATGCTCTCTGCATGTCATTTTTTGACAGTGGTCTATTATGAGATGCTTTATCGAACTTTTTACACAGTGGAAAAAGTCGGATAAAACATATCATCGAGGTGCTACCCTTCCAAGCCTAAAATTTTGAAGTGTGAGGTTTCACTACAAGGTAGTTACCAAATTATAACGTCCCTCTGAGTGGCTTGACTACTTTATCTTAAAATACGGCTTGCAGTCTCAACAGTGTGTTCAGAATTAATTTTACCCGTAACATACTTCAGGTGTTGTTGCTCTTTCTTCTTTAACTTCGATGCAACTAACGATTAAGTCGCATTAATTATCTGAACCCACGCTAGTTGCAAATATAAATACGTGACCAAATAATTGTACCAATCAAATTAGATCGAAAGCAATGGTTCTTGGATTCGTTTCCGTTCCATGGAGTTAACAGTGCTATTTTACTACAGTTCAAAGGTTTTGTCATTTTCTCGAGTGCGACATATAGTCATAAGTTTAGCGATAAAAAAGCGACATTGGAAAAGAGCATTGTTTCAAGGCAGAAAAATGTAGAGTGAAATAGCAATACAGAACAATCTCCACATAGACGATATAGACATTTTTGAATATTTCTAAAATTATTCATACGAATTTTAATTTATTGTCGTCACCGTTTTCTTTAGCTCCTAAGGTTGTCAGACCATCTGATTAAGTTAATTTATGTTGTTTTTCCTTTTTATTTTTCTGCCGTGTTAAGTTGTATTGCTATAACTTATTACATACTATTTGTTTCAACTGTAGCAGCAGCCTTGAAGCAGTTTACGCACCATCGTAATACCTCAAAGAATGCCAACATCAGATTATCTAGGGCCAAAGTTAGACTTCATCACCAATAAATGCCATTTCAATTATTATTAGTGGATATAATTGTGATCAGAAACAGATATTATAGTATAGCTATTATTACAACTAGAGGAATATGAATAGTATATTTCCCGAGGTTGGCTAGTTACATCCCGAGGGTGAAACCCGAGGGATGTATAGACAACCAAGGGAAATGTATTTATATTCCCTGTGTTGTAATCAATAGTTTTTTCTGATTGAAACAATATTGTTGTAAAAATGGAAACATGTTGGATTGTAAATTTTTGAATTTATCGGATTGGTAACGTTGCTAAGGGCCGTGTTTGTAAATACTGACTGGTTTGATTTTCGCGTTCTGTCATAAATAAAATTAATGAAATATTAAACTACGTGCTAACACAAGCGGTGAAAGCCCGTGAATGTTTGGTTCCGGCGTAATCTAAAGCTGCTTACACTAAAGTGTATGAAGATTTTCAAGAATGGAGAAGAGAAAATTTGTTGAACGGTGTCGACAAAAATATTTTGCTAGCGTTTTTTGAAAATCTGGTATTTTGCTATGATTTTTGTTATTTTTTATGTATGACTAATTTATTCTATCCGTAGTAGCAGAAATATTCACCAAACACGTTGTGGCCAGAATTATCGATTCTAAGGTCAATGTTACATTTAAAGGAAACAACTGATGTTAAAATGTTCGATGAAATAGAAGCATTTCTGAAGAATAAAAGTAAAGGATACGTTCCTAAAAAATCAGAGGTGTTGTCTCGAGAACAGCTCAAAAAATTCTTGCGAGAAGCTCCTAATGAAATTTTTTTTATGTATAAGGTAAACATTTCATTGTGATTCTCCTCTGTTGAATAGATTGTTACATCAATTTTGAAGGTCGCTTTAATTATGGAAATCTTTGGCGCCTGCAGAACGAACGAATTGGTGAATATGCTCTCTTCCGATATCGAAGATCGTGGGTCGGTGATCGTGATCAACGTTTCAAAGACGACGAATTATGTAAATACAATTTACAATTATTGATGAAGAAGATATGGGTGCTGCTTGTTTGGTGACAGAATATTCGGCGTTGCGTCCGCAAGGTGTTCTTAAGTTCTTCGTGGCTTATCGAAATAAGAAGTGTACTCTTCAGCCGGTCGGCAAGATTCCGAGTAAGGTTGCTGAATGGTTAGGTTTGGATAATTCGAAGGCGTATACAGGCCATTGTGGAAGACGAACATCCGCGACTTTGGTGGCCGATGCGGGAGCCTCAATGACTACACTAAAGAGACACGGTGGTTGGAAAAGTTCGTCTGTTGCGGAAGGCTATCTGGCTGACAGTATGTTGCAGAAACATAAGGTAGCAAAGATGATAGCTGGTGTGGAGGGAGAGCCATCTGCAGCATCTGTTACGCTTCCTGGTGTGTCGACGATGGCATCGCATGTAGCACAGTCATCACAATCTTTGGTGACGGTTTTTGGAAAATCGTTCAAGTCTGCAACTGAACTGAATGCTTTTAGTAAGGAAACGGCAGTCTCATCGACTAATTGCGAACAAGATTATTCATCGTTTGTATCTGGTTGTAATCGCTTTAGCGGAAGGTTTGAGAATTGCAGTTTTTATTTTGGTTCTGAAAAGTAGCGTTACAAATGCAAAGACTTTGTTAGTTCATTGGTTGCTTTAATTAAAAAATAAAATATTTCTAATTATTTTTGTTGGTTTAATTTAAAAATAAAACATTTTTATAGTGAAATATGACGTTCCATATTTCCCTTGGGACAATACGAGCGTTTCATATTTCCCTCGAGAAATATTAGTTTGTTATGACATATCGTAACCCAGGCAGTATTATTCAATATTGTTTCAAGCAGAAAAAAATAATATTCTTATCACTGATAAGTCAACATAATACTCCTAAAGTTTAGCTTCAACTTCAACAGTCAGGTGATCGTGCAAGCATATGAGTGCTGGCGCTGTGGCAGAAAATCGAAAATCGAGAGCGAGTACCATATCGGCACCAGGTGAGTTAAGTGTCTTCCTACACTACTACTTCGCATTTTCACCCCAGTCAACAAGGACATCAATGTCAGAGCAGGCGAAATAGTATACGGAGAAAATATATGCGTACCAGGCGAAATTTTCGCAGTTACCAAAGACCAGAATGCTGCTGAATATAGCGTCAAGTTGAGAGAGAAATGTAGTATCGTGCGACCAACTGATTTCAGCACTATGTCGGTGCAAGGTCTTCGTATTCAAGGACCTCGCAAAGTAGTTGTATAATAACTTAGTGTACACTGGCTATTACTATAAGACTTGTTACAAATTTCACACATAGAAGGACGCTCTGTTAAATGGCTGGTAAGATGATGACGTAAAGTAGACTTTTGTTTTTATATGCTTTACGGCATCTTTCACATGAAAATCGCTTTTCATCACCATGCTTTTAAGTTGCCCAAAGTGTGTAGGCAATTATTAGGGCAAAATAGAGGTACAATTATTTAATTATTCGAGTATCTTTTAGGCATTGTATGGTGTCTGAGTATTTCCCAAATTTTTGTTCTGTCTATGCAGTCGAGCGCTTTTATAAAATGCATTAAAGGTATGAATAATTCTTTTCGCGATTCCAATTTCTGATCTACGATTATTCTGTGAGCATTTATTTGATCCCTGCAGGATATTTATGCCCTGAATCTTGATTAGTTTGTTTTTAAGCATCCTTCTAGAAAATATTTGTCCGAAAATCGGCAAACAGTATACCATTTTTATGGAAGCCATTTCTGCAGTACAGCAATTGCAACCAAATTCCGTCCTGTTTGTACACGAACTCTCTTTGATCCACCGACTCAGAGTGCATCCAAGTCCGAACCGAAGGACAAATAATAGAATGTGTTTCCTTCGCACTACGTACAAATTAACCGAATCGCATTCATTAGCTCCTTCGTTCGTTAGAATAATGAATAGCCTCCTTTAGGCGTTCGCGTGTTCATGTTAGTTTAGTTTGCTTCTTGAGATTTATGCATCTGTTTTTCTAGCGGTTTTTCTGAGGGTCGTCCTTACGATCACTTTCCATACGGTGTCTTGATTATACTTCTTTTTGTCAAACAGTCTTTGTCATATATGTATTTCTTCTCCATCCATCGTATCTTACTATGTATATCTTCAACTTAACATATCATGTAACGCTTTACCTTCTGCCGTGCTTATCATTCTCATTTCGTTTGCTATTAGTAGAAATGATAAGATTTCATGTTTTACTATTCTCCTTTTAGCAAAATATGTCATGACGCGTAGGAGATATGCTTTATATATTCTGCTCCTACGTTCATATTATGTGTCGCATACTTCTATATTTAAAGATAACATATTTGGTTTGCTTTTATGTTTTGCATATAATCAGCTGGAACTAAATTCCTCAGTCTCTAAATACGTCAATTTCATTACTTATTTAACGGTCATACCATCAGTTGCAATTTCATACCTTGATGCATATCCAAGATCGTTGTGCATGGTGACGTACTACCATATCCGCAGCCGTATTCACGCAGGATCAGAGAAGGTCGATAAAAACTCCTATTCAAATAGATCAACCGCTTCTTTAGAAAATATTATATTCAGCATGTTCATATTTTTCAAGTGTAGATACGTTTTTCATATTTTATTATAATTTTGGTTTACTTATAATTCCATATGATTCTTACCATGTTGGTATTGCATAGTTCCGTCTTTTTGGAAATATCTTGCTTTTAAATTTTTAGAAATTCAGAATAGGTTTTTACTTGTTTTAATTATTGCAACCAGGAATAGACGTATCGCCATAATCTGCCGTCTGTTCCAGTATTTCTTTCTTTTATGCAAGATGAAATTTCGTGCGTATAAGTAAATCTTGGTAAAATTTATAGGTTTCTTAATTGATATAGCTTAGGTAAGAAAGCTGTTACTTACTATCTTAAGATATTGCGATTTATATGGTTGCATTTTTCAATTACTGATTTTTCATTATGTATATTCATTACTGAATCATCATTCTGATGCTTGCAATAACAACTACAATATACATTGGCGTAACACAAAGATTGCCTGTTCACACATTTAATTGATTTAAATAATAGTTGGCTATCCATTCTTAAAGATATAATTAAGTAGTCGGCTGTCAGTGTCACGCTGTTTATTGGAGAGGTTAGTCGCACTTTCCAATAAAATAAGCTAAGTTCTCCTAGTTAATATTTAATTTAATTGGTTAATTGTTGAAAACAGAAGTAGATTTGTCTTCGGAAACGTTCATGTTCTAATATTTTTCATATTGCAGTGTAGCAAAATACCCTAAAAATTGTTCAGTTTTATTAGATCTCTATGTTGTTATAGATGTTAACGATACAAGTTTGATTATGAGTTTCGTTATGTACCATACGCAAACGTGTATTGTTCAATATTTTATCTTCATCAATAAATTCTGGTTCAATTATTTTTTATATATTTTAGTGCAGTAATGAAGCTCGTAACGATACTAAAATTATTTTGGTTAATAGGCTATAGCAACACCGAAGAAGAAACAATTTATTACGTGGACTTCCGTAACAGCCTGTATACTGGAAACGTGATTTAGATTCTACTATATTCTATGATGCCTTATTTCGTATTTACCATGTCTACGTCCTTGCATAGAGTAAAATTCTATTATAGACTTTGTGATTCCAGAATATTCACCACTTTAGCACGATATAGATTATTTGTAACGTATGTTTCTATTCAGTTAGTATACCGGGTGCTGACTTGCGCGACGCACCATAGGAATTTGCATACTAAATTCTTTATGTTCAATTACCTGCTCTCCTAATTATTTTAGAGCTAAAGTGTAAATACATTTTTGTAGAGAAAAAAATACTGCATCCATTCATACTGTTGCTAACAATTTTTCATTTTCCAGAACCGAAGGAATGCAAAAAATCAAACTAGCGTTTTTGAAACAAGCCAATGCCAACGCAAGTGCGTGCGGGGCGATCATCCAGTTACTGCCGTCAAAAGTTTGAACGTATTGTCGTTTTTCTCGTTTTGGTGTAAGTTCTGAACCTCATTATTGCATCTACATTTATTTAATAACGTGCCTGTAGCCTAAAACTTAAAATGAATCAGTTTATTAATGGTTGTACTGTTTGGAATTTGTCGATACGAATATTTTACAATAAACAAGGAGCTTACTAATGAACGTACACTATTATTTCGTACTCAATCTCAGGATTGTCAATTAAGTAAAATAATCCGTTTCTTCACTTCTTTATCAGGTCATAATGTAAAAAATAGGACACTTTATACCAATACACATAAAAAAGTTGAACCTGAAATAAAAAGATTTTCACTAACATTGAAACGCACTGCTAAACGTTGAACTCTCGTAGCAGCTATCCCTTGTTTGTGAGCAGAGCGATAGTCGTCCCTGCCTTCGAAATCAAAGCGCCCCTTCAGAGATGACAGCAAACCAAAGTCTGCTCAAAGTGAAGCCAGCCAGTAAAGTCGTTGCTCGCCAACCCAAGTCCGTTGCTTTTCAGGTCCAAAATCCAGGCAATACAGCCACCAAATTGAAGGTATGATTTGTAATTACCCAATACTAATGTAGCTAGTTAATGTATTTGCCTTTGTTCAAGATTAATTGCCAATGAACTTAAGCATAAGACAAGTCGTAACTGAAATGTCAGTTGCACTTGAAAACGCTCGTTATAATTGCGACAAAATCAATTTCACAGGTGAGTATTAACATTTCAATTGTATTATTCTAATCTCATTTCAGGTTTGATTCGAAAATAAGAAGTCTCTCGAGTTTTTGCTTTTATATGCCGCCAAAAACAAAAGACAACGCAACCTCAGATTGCTCGATTTGTCATTTAACAAAATTAACTTGTTCTACAGGTCTTACGTGAACCCCCAGTAAAACTTACACCTATTCTAATAACTATTAATTATAATTAACGAACTAGGATTACTTAATAGAGGCAAACTGATTGGTATTGCATGATAATTTTGGCAAAATTACACCCATTTTGGGTCTAAACCGTCAACGAAACGCGTAAAATCACAAATGTTTGCTCATATTTATTTAATCTAGAACTTTACAGAAAAACCCTTTTCTCTTGCTATTTGTACAATTTCATATAAATCCTAATATAATTTCTCATGGAAATCTTTTGTCACAAATCTGACATTTAATCAAAATCGATTTTTACACATATCTATGACTAAACTCGTTTGTAGGGTCGAATCAACATTTAAATTAGGTTCTCTGCCCTTTACACCTACAGTATACCAAGTTTTATAGGTTTATATAAAGTTTTACTTTGCAGAATTATATAATTCATGTTTTCAGGTATTGGCTTTACATCTTTGTCAATATCCAGTGGCGTAACTACCGAGGGGGCAAAGGGGGCAGCGGCCCCCGGGCCCTTAACTTCAGGGGGCCCAACGGGCCTCCTGAAGTTTAAAGCCCGGCAGGTCCAAACTCGGTCCCGTATAAAGTTTCAGTGAGTCCGGGAAAAACACAAGAAACCTTCGGAGAAATCTAAAACATGTCAAAAAGTTATCTGTTTGGTATAAATTTAAAATAAAATAATTTCTGTACACCCGATGCACCACGTCTTGCACGTGCACGTACTTCGCAGTCATCTCAGATTACTGATCTCTATTGAGAAGCAGAGAGCGAGAAATGTTCATACATCAGACATCATTACATCTTTTGCTATTCAGAAGTCTAGAAGATATCTTCTTGATTAGCAGATCAGCAGTTTAAGTTATACTTTGAATTGTACTTCGAAATGTACGGAAGTGCCGAATTGCGGAAATAATTATGTTTTTGTTTGTTCCTTTAGTGCGTAGGCTTACAGGATTTATATTTATTATTATTATTATTTTCAATAAAAACGCGTATTTCGCTTTGATGTGTCTGTTTATAAATTAAAAAGAATAATTGAAAAATGATAACCAAAAAATGCTTTGGCAATTAAGGGGCCCGGTGAAGATCACGGCCCCCGGGCCCAAAATTTTAAGTTACGCCACTGTCAATATCTGACACAAAATCGTCGAAAAACCCAGAGCTAATGTATGGAATGGAAACACTGGCTTATTAACCAAGTTCATATGCAAATTCAACCCCTTTTGCTGCAGTTTGGACAAATGCTTAATGATCGTTAGGAGAAATTAAAGGTCGGGTGTAAATTGTATTTATTATTTTCTTGTGTAAATATGGCAAAATCCTTGCTAAAAATAATTAATGGTAACACCCTGTACGAAGTTTAAAACTTGTTAAATTATAGAATAAATACACAAATTGTTTTAGAGTTGATTCCGATAACCTCACTTTTCACTTTTCGTTGAAATTGCGGAGAAATCTTCCATATTACAAATTTTAGCTTGTTGGTACGGTAAGTTATTTAAAACCCAACTTATTTCGGTTGTGCTACTATAAAAAATAATTGGAAAAACATGCCAGACCAGTCGGAAAATAATAAATTTGACAATCTTAAGCTTCCGATCGTATGGATTATGATCGTAATTAGAAATCAAGTAAAAACTGACCATAGTTGAATAGGTTAAGTGTGACTAGCTGTTTAAATTGAAATAACCGCTCTATTTAATGAGGGAATATATGCCAAAATAAAAATTGTAATGCATTTTCATCAGAATGCCTTGCAGTAATAATTCATCCCACAATTCGTATCGTGTGTGGAATTTGTCTTGCGCTTTTGTTAACGTTTATCCACAGCGATAGCTTACCCGTCCAAAACCTTAGCACAATCTTCGCGTTAGTAATATTTACAGAAAAAGCACTTTTTACTGGAATTTATTCTAATTTTGTTCTAATAAGCCGTATTTTCAGTCCTATTGCATTCTGGTTTAAATTTATGTTCACATATCGAAGTATAACTCAATGAGCATCGGAAATGGGAATGGACACTCTATGATGGTTCGTCGACATAAAAAATACGTGTGACACAAAACAGACATGAAGCTTCAAATTGTGGAAAACTGCAACGGGTACATACGAAATGTTAAAAACTGTGTACGGTGACAAAGCCTAGTCCTGCATTCATATTTTCGAATTATTTTTTCGGTTTCCGATGATCCGAAGTCTGGTCGTCTGATCACTGCCAAAAAACCCAAACGATTGCAGAAGGGTCTGTGGAGAAGGAAGATGCTAAATTCGTCCTGCATAACTTGACCCCTGAGCATAAAGCGCATCGAGTGGAGGCACCTCTCGTAAAGTCGACTTTGGCTAAAAAGTCTCTCAATGTTACTATCGTTGATATTTTCACGACTACGCAGTTTCCTGGATAAATTTAAAACGATAGAGCTGCTGTTAATATAATGCAATGTTTTTATAACATTGAGCTTCCGGTAGCCCCTATAGATATTGCGGCGCCGTAGGCGGCCGCCACTCCGCCGCCCCTTACGCCGGCCCTGGCGAGACCTGCAGCTTTTTCTAATTGCCCAGCGACAACCTGTTGTAAATACATAACTGGATTTGCTTCCTTAACGTCAATTATTGAAATATTCACACGATACCAGCTCACAAAGAGCAGCTAGCACAAATCGCTATTTTATGCCTAAGGAAGAGATAACAAACTGTTCCTCGAATCTGTCTAAAAACGTGACAAGGTGGAAAATTAATTTACATCTCCAAAGTTGAATTTTACATAGAATAACTGAATGAAGTTTGGTATCTATTCTATGCCATTCAGTTAAAGGCAAAGCTTTAATTGGTCTGCTTAAATTAACAAAGAAATTGTGCTCTGATTAATAGTTTTCAGGAAATTTTTGCGAAATGTGCGAAATTTGCAACTGTCCAGTAAGTGGTGTTAAGGCATATTGGAGATTGGATATACTCCTTCAATTATACAGAGTGTTTCATAATATATGCGCAGGACTTCAGGATGTGATAGCTCGTCCAAAAATTTGAAAAAAAGTTTCTATTAACTTACCCTCTAAAATGCACAAGTTTCGAGATACAGGGTGTTGAAATTGAAAAAAAAATTTCGTTTTTTGCAAATATCTCCGGAACCGTTTATCGTACAGAAAACAGCTTTTGTAAGCATTTTCTACTCATAATAAGCTATGTTTTGTGCGAGAAAAAAAAATTTTTTTAAGTCATAATTGGTGAAGATTTTGAAGGAGTAGTGAGTGTTTTTCTCCCCAACTTCTACGCCACTGGTAAAAGTACGGTTTTGAGACGCCCATTTGAACCGCCAATGTTTTCTACACAAAAAAGGTACTCTTGGTCATAAGCTCTAAAGTTGACCGTTTTCGAGAAAACTCAACTTTTATGTTGAAAAACATGGTCAATTTTTTGAAATAAATTTTTTTTTGCTAATTAAACGGAGGACATTTCCAACATTTAATTTAACTGTGTATGATTTGTTATTTTTTTTTTAATTTTGCAATTATGAAGTTAACGTTTGGTTTTGTTACTTGTTCTAACGTTTAAATAAATTTTGTATAATTAGTAAAAAAAAAAATTATTTTAAAAAATTGACCATGTTTTTTAACATAAAAGTTGATTTTTCTCGAAAACGGTCAACTTTAGAGCTTATGACCAAGAGTACCTTTTTTGTGTAGAAAACATTGGCGGTTCAAATGGGCGTCTCAAAAATGTACTTTTTCCAGTGGCGTAGAAGTTGGGGAGAAAAACACTCACTACCCCTTCAAAATCTTCACCAATTATGACTTAAAAAAATTTTTTCTCGCACAAAACATAGCTTATTATAAGTAGAAAATGCTTACAAAAGCTGTTTTCTGTACAATAAACGGTTCCGGAGATATTCGCAAAAAACGAAATTTTTTTTTCAATTTCAACACCCTGTATCTCGAAAATTGTGCATTTTAGAGGGTAAGTTAATAGAAACGTTTTTTCAAATTTTTGGACTAGCTATCACATCCTGAAGTCCTGCGCATATATTATGAAACACCCTGTATAAAAATTCAAAGAAATCATCCAGTTTCACACAAATGTAAATATAAGAAATGTGAATTTTGCACCAATAGAAAACAAGATTTTTAAATATCTCTTCATATTTAGAAATATGAAGGGTCTTGACGTCATGATTAATAATGGTACTCCATAAATAGTTTCCTAACGATACCAGGAATTTAACTAAAATTTATTAGAATATCTTACTGTGTATAGAATTACTTTGTGCAATCAAACTAGCATAGTAGCATTTGGAAGGTCAATTTAAAAAATTTAAATTTCTAATGCCTGGCAGCTTTTCTTGAACTTCTAAAATTTATTATTTAATTTTGAAACCCCGAAAGGTGGATAACACAATAACCATTTATAATTTCAAAAATTAAATTACACTACGGCAATAAGAAAGAAATACGATGTCGTTTACGATTTAATTCTCATTCTTGTAAGGCCACCGACATTAAGGAGTTCCAAAAAAGTTTATTGTTCTTTAGCACATACGTAACACAGCCACATTTTTGTTGTAATGAAGAAACTGTCCGTTCTTATATTCTGAGTATATTATATTTTAACTAAAAAAAAGTTCAAAAGTTCAAGGAGCTGACAGATCAGAGCCGCCTTTGTCGCTACCGTTCTAGCAGATAATGAGAAACCCACACGCTGAAGTGCTGACGATTAAACAGGCAAATAATACAAGAAATTAACTAAAAGAATCTAGGCGCACCGAACAAAACATAAAACTGAACTATAAAGAGCTTTTTACAGTCTGACTTTTGTGACCACTAAACTATGTTGTTTATTGTTTATTAAAATGGGCCGGGGTTCTTATTTTTACGCTTAATAGGTTTCATTGGTTATTTAATTTCCGTGCCGTTGTATATAGGACTGCGCGGTGAAAATTTTTGCAGTTAAGGAATTTTAATTCTCTTTTATTATTAACATATGTATTTACTTTTTATCAGGGGAAGTATAGTTTGAGTAACTAATTAGAAAGTATGAAACGAATATTATGTATTAGATTATTTCTTATTATTTAATATCACTTTGTGTAGCATCGGTCGCTGAGTAAACTAAAGGAAGTAGATCGGTCAACTTTAATTTGTTTTGAAAAAAGTGCTTGCGTTTTCCTCTTGTTTTAGATATTTCTACTTTCAATAAAAATATATTTTCAAATGTGATAAAGACTGTCAGAAGATGACATTGGTTCTGAATCCCTTTTGAAGTACAACGTTTGCATAGACAAAATAATTACGAATTACCACCAACCTAAGAAAATCATGTTATATAAACGCACAAATGCATTATTTGCATTAAAATTAAATAAGATGCTGTAGGAAATAAAGAATACACGAGCGATTCTTCATAATGCAAAAACTAAGAATGGTATTTGACAGACATTTGGTCGTAATTTATGTTACTTTGATAACGAATTTATGTTTTTCCGGAAACGTGCGTGTATTAAGATGTTAAAGTTTTTAATGCGGTGAAATACCCAAAAATATGAACTAATTTTTATTGAAATCGAACGTAATTGATTAAGATACTGTGCAATTACAGTCCATTATTTTTAATAACAATTTACCTTTAATTAATTTTTTTGTTAAGTATTAAACTGTTTCCGTAGAATTTTCAATATATAATTATCGAACCGTTGGCTTGTGTATAGTCAATTATAAAAAAAGAAATCTCACCTTTAAATATGTAATCTACACCAAAAAATTAAGGGACCGGAATGTTGTAGCAACACTTTGATTTTCATACAAAATACAGTTGTTTCTAGAAACTACAAACAGACAACAATAGGGTAATATAACAGCTGCATACTTAATTCATAAAATATATTAACACCTATAATATCGTACTTACCTTTCTAACAACGTCGTAAGTAATTTAAAAAGCGACTTCTTAATAGTTTAGTTTAAATTTTCTTCTTTAGCTACGTTTACATTTATTTTTAAATAGAACTGTACTTTCACTGTTATTTATTTTAAATTAGTTCTATATTGCTTTCAAAGTATGAAGAATTTTCCAATACAGTTTATTCAACAAACTAGACGATGAGAATCAGTGAAATCGTAAATGGTCTGACGATATATTAAGAACGGCTTGAATAATATTTAAGAGAGAAAACCATAATGCAGCTACATTTACCATCGTATCTTTCAAAGATTTTACATATGGAGTAATATTAGTAAGTATATGGTAATTTGTTAGATCAGAATAGGCTACTTTTCAGGCACATAAACAAGGAAACGAAAATTCGTCTCATCAATCTTCCGCTCGCACCAAGATTTTAGGCGGTGTGAATAGATTAGTAGTTGTTCAAGAATCGGCTAGCAAAGGACTTGTGGGTAATATGAGCGTTATCATTTCGTGAATGTACGGTTACGGCCAAATAAAAACGACCACCATTTTGACATTCTATGTCATTTTCATAAATTGTGGTAAATCAGGCTTTTACTTGACAGTACCTTGACAATTTGAATTCTTAATGTCATTTTTAATTTTTATGTTTCTTAGGTGATTTAATACCAATTCACAATAGAGTAAAGTACTGAACGGTTTTATTTGGCCGTAACTGTACCTGTTTGAATAAGCCTTACGTGCCAATTTGGCAAATGTCGACTATTATGGGATACACTTGGCCCCCAAAATGGGACTTATCAATTTGAGATATCAATTCGCGTCTCGTTTGAGTGCTGCCAAAATTTCAGAACGATTTCCGATCGGATATATTTGGAGAAACCCCTGTGCTCTGTATATCAACGCCCTGTACCCCAAGACATATCTGGCGATATATCCCGTTGTCCGCGTGTAGATCGACGTCGATGCTCGTAGCCAGTTTTTGAACTGCCGTTGTCCATTTTCCAGACGAAGACCTGAGAAAAACCTCCTTTTACATCGCACGTAAATTGATGTAAATTTCGTCTGCCTTCATCCTCGAGCTGTCCATTGTGGTTTCATCAAAGCTCCCGTTATCCAGCATTCGCTGCCGGTAAAGATTTTCGCTTAGCGCCAGGTAACTGACACTTCCGATATTGCCGTCAAATGAATTGTATTGCACAAGCTAAGTTGAATATATTTAATTGCTTGTTGGACGTCACGAGCACGTAAAATTTACTTTTGGGATCGTTTTGTAACTATTGTGTGTTCCAGTTCTGGTCTTCCGCTGGCGCACGCGTAAATGTTATCTTAACAGAATTCTTAAATTTATTGTGTGTCTTCCATTATAAAACGAAGTGCAGATCCACGCATTCTTGCAGTAAACTGCACACTTAGGGAAGCGCGGCAAGCACCACGAAACAAGTTAGTTCCAAATCCTACAGCTGAACATGCACATACTTCCCATCACCGCTCGGCATTTCCTGATTGAATTTCGCCATGACATTACCGCAGAAAAACACCAAGTAGACCTATAAACATAACACGAATATTCCCAGTATCTTTCCAGTTGCAATCAATTTGGCTGTCGCGAGAAAGTTTCGTTTTATTTTAGTGCAAGCCCCCCCCCCCCCCCCCTTCTCAGTCTGAGATGCTGGACTCCTATAAGCTTGTTATATATAAACAGGGTTTCACGGTATTGCTTGCATTTAATACTTGTACTGTTTTTTGAACAATTATATGTCGCTTCAAAATGATTGTCAACTGTCACTGAGTTAAATCTCTGGTTTTTCTAGAACTTTTTGTTACCGGCGCAGAGCTACGTCTAGCCGTTTAGCTATTTTTTGAATGTACCTTACCTGTCGCTTCCCCACTTTTGAAGAGTTACGACGCGCTGAGTTGTTGCTTTATAGGCATGATTTTTTTATGTCTTGTGCAAACTTGGATATGTAATTTCTTTGCATTTACGTTTACGTAGGCGAAGTTGTTGGAAACCCACTTTCCGCGGCTTTATGACGGATTAAATGAGCGGCGTGATCTGGACACCAAAATTGTCCTTTAACCCTTACTGCATGCGATGGGTAAATTCTAATTATTGTCGATTTAGAAGGGAGGTTGCCACATAATATGAAATTGTTAGTGTGCTTCTTTATTATTATTTTGTATATTTGATGCTTTTTATTTGTACATTATAGATGTTCGGATTGCTTGTTATTATATACATATATTTGAAGACACCTGTGGTTTTTCACTTGCGCTATAAAAATGGGATTTTTTAGCAGTAATTTCGATTAATGTAGTTTTCTGGTTGCCAGGTGAACGAAATTCAAGTTCCGTATGGTATCAGATAATACGCTAACTTGGAGTTATCTCATTTTTAACAATACACCGAGTGGCAAGAAAACATTGGAAAACCAAGGAAAATGGTTTTTTGGAGTAGGTGACTCTGGAGTCATATTTGACATCTTATTTTAATTCGAAGCAACTTTTTCAAATAGCATTTTTGTGTTTTTTTAAATAAGAGTACTTTACCCTCGAGTCGCTTTCATATTTTTTAACCTCCCCGTACTGAAAGGTGGCAATAGTTATTGAAGCGCTCGTGTTCTTTTAATCGAGACGCCTTTGTACCATTTAGCATAGGCGTATCAGGCTAGTTTTCTTCGGGTTTTTGGTCCACACTTCTTTGCAGTTTAGTCTGCTCGTGAGTATTGGAGTTCTTTCCTAATTTCTACACTGTTTCTTTTACTTCCTTTCACTCTTCTCTCGGTTTCGTTGTTTACTTTTCCGTATTCTGGCTTTGTGTGCTCATCAGGGTAGTCCTGAACTCTCCATTCTATTAGGTGACCCAGCTATATTAATTGGTTTTGCTTTGTTTCTGTTTATTGACATAACTGTGAAGTTTCACGTTCCTGCAAATGTTTTAAAACGTGCTAATAACCGTTATCAAGACATAAAGACATCTGGGTCCCACAAGAGGGTACATAATGCCAATCGCCACAAAATATAACAGATTGCCTCAATTGGTTTAGATGGGGATTAGTAACACGTGAGTTTTGCAAGCCCCCTTGTTGGGACCTGGCCACAACGGCCAATGACCACAACGGCCAATCGCTATTTTGGCTGTTGTGGCCATGACCACAACGGCCACCATGACCATAACGGCCAAAAGCGCCCGCATAACCACAACGGCCAATTTGACCATATCGGCCAACTCGATAATTGACCATAACGGCCACCATGACCACAACGGCCAATTTGAAACTCCGCCTCATGCGCCATTTTGACCACAACGGCCACCGACGCCTATGTATTGGCGTCGCTGGCGACGTAGACCACAACGGCCAAAATGACCACAACGGCCAACCGTGGCGGGTGACCACAACGGCCAAAATGACCACAACGGCCAATCGTGACGGGTGACCACAACCGCCAAAATGACCACAACGGCCAACCGTGACGGGTGACCACAACAGCCAAAATGACCACAACGGCCAACCGTGGTGGGTTACACCGTGTTCCATTTTTATTGTACGTAACTTCGGGACGTGTTGTTGAAGTTCTATTTAATATTTCTAATTTTTACGATATATCGCACAATAGAAATAGAACTTTAAACATATTTTGCATATTGTAGCTTTGAAATAACAGCTTTTTTTTCATAATTTTTCAAAAAATATGACGAATCAGTGGCGTGAAATCCCGTTACACCGCCCCTTTTACTAAAAAATAAATGTACGGCACTCGATTTTTCTAAATCTCGTAGCATTTTAGAATTTCTTTCTTAATTTTGGGCAAAAAGTATCTCTTTCGAATTTTTAACTTACACGGCTTTGTTATCGAGTTATTTCGGATTTAATAAGAGTTGTTACTTAAAAAATGGCTAATAATAGTTTTTTATTAAATTCGAAATATCTCTATAATAAGGACGTAACTTAAGGAACGACTTTTACTTCAAAATTAAACAAGGAATTCTAAAATTCTAAATAAAGTCAATGGCGTGCAATCCCGTTATGTGGCCTCTTTTGTTTAAAAACGTACCCATAGTCCGCAGGGAGTAATGGGCATGTTATGATTTCGGTCTCAATTTCAACTTCACTATTTTAAGGAAAAATGCGGTTTAGAGTATTTTTCTATGCGAATCCAGCATTTTTAAGAAGATGTCTGTCTGTGGGCGCGTGCGTACGTACGTATTCCTATATCTCGGAAACGGGTGATCCGATTTTGAAGAAATTTGAAATCGGCTCTAAGGAATTGTTTTAAATTTTTCTTATCGATAGTCACCGAGAGCCTATTGCTAATTTTTCTAGTCGCATCTCCAAAATTTGTATGTGACGCCCTGTAGAAATTTTCAAAAAAGCCCAATTTAAGGCGTATCTCGGGAACCCTAAGGTCTTTTCAAATAATTTAAACGGCAAAGGTGAGCCCTGAGATACCTTAAACACTCTAAGCTATGACAAAAATTCTGCCTCAAAAATTAAAAAAAAAATTCAAATTTTGAAAACTTTATAATCCCAAAACGGGTATAACAAGTTTTTTTTAATTTTTCTGATTAATTGTGATCGAGGGGCTACTGCCTTTTTAATTTTTTATTTCAAAGCTACGATATGCAAAATATTTTTAAAATTCTATCTCTATTGTGCCATACATCGTAATAATTAGAAATATAAAACACAACTTCAACAACGCGTAGCTCGGAAATGAATGGGTTTTTGATATAAGTTTAAATAACAAACTCCTAATATTTTTACGTGTTCTATCACCTCTAAAAGTCACAAATAATAAAAATGGAAAACCCTCACGTACTGATAAGTTGGTAAAATTTTGCAAAATAATTATTTGCAATTTGAAAGGATCATAAACTAAACCTATGTAAAATATGTGCTTTTCCAAATTTTTTAAATCGGGTTAAATATATTTTTGAATAACATTCCGTTAAAAATACATACTTAAATACAATTACGCACAAAAGTGCAAACAAAATCCTAAAACATACATTTGGTGCAAAAGCAGATTACGTCTATTTACGCAGAAAATTTGTTTAATGGGCAACAAGTCCTAATTTCTTTTAGATAAGAAGAACACAGGGTTTTATTTGTTTAATGGGGGACATGACTATTAGTGAAGCTGACTAATAATTTTACATTTTAACAAGAATTGCAAATTTAAAAGTATTTAATGAATCATCTGTCAGACAGATTCTCCAAAATTCATTACAGATGCATTGGAATGCATGGCAAAATGTTAAAGATTGTATTTTTGAAAAATATTTATGTACCTATATACGTATATGTATAATGTAAGTAAATACATGCGTAATTTTTTATTTGCCGAATATAACCTATTATTTTATGAGGACATACTGCAAAAACGCATTTTCTATAAACCGACCATCCTCATAAAGTGACCTATTTGTACTAGTTTCTTCGGTGGTCACTTTATACAGTTTCTACTGCAGTGATGTAAAGTTGAAAAACTGGTCGAAGTTGGTCTAAATTTCATAAAAATGTAATATGTTATATGGGTGACAATCAAATCTGGGCCATGCTTAATATAGGGGTAGATTATCATTATTTGAGGCCATGTACCTACAGCTCTCTATCACTTCCGGGTTCTTCGAAAATGGCATTCATTTTCTTATTTTAAATAGAACACTCTGTATGTTTTTACATTTTTGTAATCTGCAGGTCATTTGGAATCTATCCATGTTAAAATTTTACTATTTTGAGAAGAATAACAATTTTTACATTTAAATTTATTTATAAAACTAGGGTGCTGTGACTAGTGCCAAATAAATATAAGGGAGTTCAGTTGTTAATTAAAAATTGTTTTACAGTTCTAAAGTGTTGTTTTTACGTTTTAATTTGTTTATCATTTTTCATTTGTAACTTAAAAAAACGCGATTTATTGAAATAAGAAGGCACTAAATCAACTCTTGCACTTTTTGTTTTAAGATAAGCATTGTGTGATTGGTATCAATTAGACCGCCGAAAAATGTAGCTTTTAAAAAAGTAGTATACCACCACGGTACTATTTGAAAAAATTAATTTCTAGAAATCGATTTTTGCCAATTTTGATCGCTTATAATAGAATAAAAAAACACTTCAGGACTATAAACTATAAAACAATTTTTCATTAACAACTGAACTCACTTATATTCATTTGGTACTAGTCACGGCACCTTAGATTTATAAATAAATTTAAATATAAAATTGTTATTCTTCTCAAAATAGTGAAATTTTAACATGAATAGATTCTAAATGACCTGCAGAATACAAAAATGTAAACATTTTAGCATAACCCAAGAGTGCATCACATCAGTATGTAACCAAGACATACAATAATTATAAAGAATAGTGCCCTTGGCCCTAAAAAATTGAAGTGACAGCACTGAATGCAATAAATTCAGCAAATTTTTTTGAGACTGAGGCTAAAGATTGACATATGATCAATATTTTGTGTTTCCTGTGTGACTTGCCCATCTGTTGGCCCAAAGAACTTTGGTATTCCTCAAAATTGATTACGTTATGGATCAACAAAACTAGAATTCAATAATTTTCAAAAATAAACTAAAGAGTCCTAGTACATATGCAGTATTCCAGTCTTAACCAAGATCGCTGAAAATGTTTTTTTTTTATAAAAATGCGTATTTATCAATTTACACCTTTTTTGCGGCCAGCTGTCAAAAACCTTTTTTTATGAAAAAGTTGCGTAGTATTAAAAGTATTAATAAAGTACTGAATGAAGGAATTATACTATTATAGCAACATAAAGCAAGTATCAAAAATAACGATTTAAAACAATTTTTTTATCAAATTAGGTTTTCTAAAAACAGGCTTAAATACTGATCTATTTAAACAATGTTGCAATAATTTAGGTATTGGACTTTTGAAAAAACATTTCAAAATATTCTGTTAGAAATTATATTGAATCAAAGTAATTGGAAAAAAATTACCGAAATAAGTTGCTAAACGTCTTTACATATTTTTAAATTTTTTAAGTTAAA
The DNA here is from genome assembly GCA_940337035.1 of Agriotes lineatus. Classification (NCBI taxonomy): domain Eukaryota; kingdom Metazoa; phylum Arthropoda; class Insecta; order Coleoptera; family Elateridae; genus Agriotes; species Agriotes lineatus. Next base: position 124,544,585 of record OW679197.1, on the reverse strand, counting down.
CTATTTCATTTCTTCTTTTTCAAAATATGTAGTGGGAGTATATTCCATGGTCCAATTTTAAGTAGGAGGTTGTACTAATTATCCCAAAGTAGCTTTCTATTGGCGGATGGCATTGGTCATTAACTATATAAAGAGTTTACAGATTATATTTCAACAGTATATCGATAATATTCTTATCGATATTATTCTCGTAACGGCGACTTTAACATTGTTTTGTTGTGACTTTTGAATTTTGGACATTTTTCAATTTTGAATATTCCACTTCAAATAACTAACTCGTAATAATGGATGTGGTAAAAGTACCGGGCTACAGACACAGTTCAACTTATTTGACTTGTTATAATGCAGGTGATTTTTTTATCGCGCGAAGTCCTATAAAGACGACATAGTTTATCTCGTTTGTGTGGTGGCAAAGTGTCCCGCAAGAGCAACTTGTAATCAAACAGTTTTTTTAAAGCTTGGCGACAATCACAATCATCTGGCGGATGCTACAAGGAGCAAGGAAGCCTTATGTCTGAAAAAGATACTGGTGGATGAAGCCAAACATACCAGCAACCAAATTCGATCGTTTTCTCCTGCTGTTTTTTTTTAATATTTCCTTAGAAGATATTACTAAAACGTTTTATAACAAACTGGCCTGATTGCCGAGTTCTTTTTTTTTTGTAATCTTCCTCCTTTTAATTTTAAATTAAAATCATTATAATAGTATATTATGTTATTAGGAGCAAAAGTTATACTTTATGTGGCGAGGCTGGACGGGTTATCTGCCGAGCGGTCAACGAAAAAATTTTGTAATCAACTCGTTTGTTAATGGGCGATTAATAATCTCAACTATTAAAGGCACTCACTCGCTATCGCTCGTTCGTGCTTTAAACAGTTTCGATTATTAATCGCCTTCATTAACACACTTGTTGGTTAAATAACTATTATTTAACTGTTTTAAATAAAACGTTTAGTTTGCTGAGTACAATGCGTAGATCTATTAAATATATTTAAAAATATAAACTAGTTTAATTAAACCAAAAAACATTGTAAAAAAGTTTAGCTACTTGCGTTTAGAAGTCTTTCAGTTTGTAAAGTACACCGCGTCATAGATGCGCAGAACGCTAGAAACGTCCGGACGAGTCCATTGCGTTCAACAAGGTGATTTCCGCTGTTATATTCAGTTCATTGCCGTTCGTCGTGTCATTTTGTTTTCTCGCGTGTTTATCAAGGCTTACCTCTACTTTTTACTTCTTTTCGCTTTTTAAAACAGTAATACCGGCTATTGGCGCATAACTGTAGCCACGCCTATATACGAGTACTTCTTGCTTTGACGCCACTCTAATAATGACAACATTATCAACGTCTTCTGAATGACGTAATGACATACTTTACCTCACTAGTAAGGTAATGAATCATTACCTCACGTTGCCTAACTAGTGAGGTAAAGTATATCAAAGTTAAATTCAATTTATTTTTAATTTTTTTATTAATTTAAACGCAAACAGATAAAAAATGTATATCACACGTGGGATAGGGGCTTCTTATAATACTCGTGTGATTACACTACTTGATCTACGACCTCGTCGGGCAACTTTCACACTCGTATCATAATAATATGCCTTTATCCCACTAGTAATATAAATAACTTTCGCACACTCTTTATCAGTGTCGAACTGGCGATCGCCGGGGGCCCTGAGTTCCAAAGGGGCCTTAAACGACGAATTGTCCTGCAGTTATTTCTTCTTACTATTTTACATATATTTTGTAAATGTTTGTTTTTATAAAAGACACTCTTAACAGTCTTAGGCGAGATAAAAAACATAATAAAATAGTGCTAGTTGTAAATTAAAACCATAGTAACTGACTTTTCTTAAAATAAGAAATAGTAACTAAAGTGAATGAAAAAACATTAAGCGGTGCTCAAAAACAAAAACAGCAAAGGCAATCAGAACATTTTTTAACTGTTTATTCGGGGTATTATTGATTTCAACTTTTTGTAATGGAAGGGGGTCCTCAAAAATTTTTCGCCGGGGGCACAAAATATAGCCAGACCGACACTGCTTTTTATCTCTCTTTTTCTATCACACACACATACACCACACATACACATACCCACACACACCCACTCACCATCTCCCGTTTAGTACGGTTGGCCGTTGTGGTCACCCGCCACAGTTGGCCGTTGTGGTCATTTTGGCCGTTGTGGTCACCCGCCACGGTTGGCCGTTGTGGTCATTTTGGCCGTTGGGGTCTACGTCGCCAGGGACGCTAATACATAGGTGTCGGTGGCCGTTGTGATTAAAATGGCGCATGAGGCGGAGTTTCGAATTGGCCGTTATGGTCATGGTGGCCGTTATGGTCAAATATGGAGTTGGCCGATATGGTCAAATTGGCCGTTGTGGTTATGCGGGCGCTTTTGGCCGTTATGGTCACGGTGGCCGTTGTGGTCATGGCCACAACAGCCAAAATAGCGTTTGGCCGTTGTGGTCATTGGCCGTTGTGGCATAGACCCCCCTTGTTGCCCCACTTAGGTTTTCCTAAATGACGTGGAAGGGGGTATCAATCCGGTGTAGGAGAACGATGTCTGGACAATCTAATCCGTTCTTTCCAGACTCTAGTCCTGGTAAGTAAGGAACCGCCAGTCCAGTACCTGAGAACATCAGCATCCCGTAAGTAGCACCTGGAGGCGATCGCGCTATTGCTTAATTTCCGCAAATCGCGTTCATGTAAGAGAAGTTAAACTTCCCGAATAAACCTTCAACCTGACTTGAAACCACCCGGTCCTGCTAGAGCTAGTCGAACTGCTCTTTGCGCTCTTACTGTCCGAGAACTACCCTTCTTCTGTGCATGTATCACACGGTTTGGCCATGTTGATTGGCTGTATCATATCAAACACCTGCGTCTATAAACTCTTGCAGATAGCTTATCCAAGCGACTCTATTTGTAGATCACCCCTTCGATACCGCCTAGGTCAACAAATTATTGAACGCTTCGTTTTACAGATCATTCCGGTATATAACACGTTTAAATTGTGCCACACGGCTTTGCTGAGTTGACTGGTGCCACCCTAACACCTTCCAGGTAATTAAATATTTCTATGCCGTTTTCCAAATTAGTATCGTTCGAAGTCATTAGTAAGTAGCCCGTTACAACCGCCTTCCTGTGAAAAGCCCGTTAATGCATAATGCTAGTCCAAGTGCTACCAGTAGCCTTATTTTGATTCTTGTAGCTTCTAGCCCTGCTATTCCTGGAGCCTGCAGAGTCATATAAAAATAGATCTTCGAAATCGATGTATTTAATTAAAATATTTCCAGCCGCTCGAGTTTGAAGCAAGCCTTTTCCCGGAGCTCATCGCTGACGCTATCATTATCTGCAGGAGTCAGTTGCGGGACGCCAGCAGTGGCCCAAAAGCGACGCAGCAGTCGTTCCAGAATTACTGTTTAACTTTTTGGGGTGAAAATGTAATTATTTTATTATTATTATGAGTGTGTATAATATTTTGAAGCAATAAATTGTTGTACATAGTGACTCGTAATTTTAATCACTTTAGTAACTGTTGAACCTGGACCAAGAGCTATCCGTGAGTACGAAATAACTACGTAACGTTGCATGAAGCCAGTCACAAGGAACCAGTAGCTATCTTTGGTAGTTCTGTTACATATTAATATTACATTCTATTTCCACTTATTTCCAATTATTTCCATGACGACGACAGCGAGGGTTATTTCTGTTGTCACATACTTAGCATTCTCTAGTGGCCCACCCCGAATATATTACTTACTCAGAGATGCTAATGGTTATTCATACTCAAAAATTCAAAAAAATCACACTAAAAGTATGTCGTTTGAAAATCGACCACAAGTATAGAAAGTCAGCCAAGATTCTTTTTAATTTTTTATTTTATAAGGAATGTGTGTTTGTGCTTTTAGGCTATTGAATTCATGCATTAACTTTTGAATTTTTTACATTTGCTCATCAGTATTTTACATCCACGTAAGCTAACAGTTATGAATGACTTTATCCTCATTATATATTTTTTATCACGTTTTCCCATAATTTCAATACAGTCGGAAAAGAGAAATAAATACCTTAAATGAAATTTCGGCACTGATAGATAACTGTGGAGCTATATGAGCGCAATTTTTCAGTTGCCAAATGTTAACCTATAGTTTGGTTATGTGCACCATCCGAAAATTTTTATTTGCTAATGTATGGTCCTTTTGTAACAAGAACAGTCATCGGCTCGCACAATAAAATTTGCAATGCTCTGGCATTATTTCGCTTTTCTTCCGAATAACTGTAGAGCCTGAAAAGGCAGCTGAAGCTCGGCCGGTTCGGTGTCTAGTTCTTGTAGCAGACGAAGGAATACCAGTAATTTATAAGAAACACAATCTAGATGCTGCATCAACAATATCTCGATGACTGCGGAGCCTACACTGGCCGCTGGTGTCATCGACTTGTCGCCATATTAATATCGCGTGTCTGAGGTGTACAGTGTCTTCATTCTTAAGGAAAAGTAGTTTTAATCCCTCTACTTATATAGAAGACGTTTTTCTATGTAAAAAAGTTGTTATAATTACGCCTGGCCGGTTATTACTATTACTATACGCCTTTAATAACGCATGTGTATGCTACATCCTTTTAATTTTTATGGTTTACGACCTTTACGTAATATTTGCTCCGTGGAGTTAAAATGGGCACGAATCGTTTAATGGCACCTACGTATGTTTGTTCTCGGCTCTAACATATTGTTATGTTTTTTATATGGCCATATATAGTGCTCCTTCTGGGATGCTGGGGCAGATTGATGGATTCGGAATAGGATGCAAAAAATATTCTAATTTGGAGATTAATGGCGAACAGTGCCTACTATCGAAACGGCCATCCTCTATAATGTAGTTTTGCTGTTGTCCTAACAATACGACCACGTACGTCGCTATCAAAGGATTAAATTAATAGGAAGCACATAAATCACTAAATCGGTACAAAACAGAGCCAGGAGCGAGGTAATAAAATTACAATTAACTGTGCCAGCAGTGCGGACTTGGCCAGCACAAAGAGAGAAAATGGAGCTCCTCGGAGTACCTGAAGAAGATTTTATGGTTTGGTGTTGTCCATAACGAGCTATTTACCTACTCCAATTAAGACTGATAGATGTTTATTGTTCGTTAAACAATTCCAACTTTCACCGATCCGCCGGAGCCGGACACTGCTACTCTTCTAGGTATTGTGAAACGTCAACCTCTCCACCTTTATATGGACATCTCATTATTGTGCCTACACCTAGCTCTTATATATGTTAATTTATATTTTATAACAGTCGCAACATTTTTAATGGTTGCTACATTAACCTCAAGTGTTAGACCAAACGGTTCTCGGAAACAAAAGATTTGAACTAAATTTCTCTACATTCTTTTAACAGCTACACATGTTACCAGCCGACGACTAGAATCAAGGGTAGTTCATTTGTAACACCGCCTATAACGCCTACCGAACAATTTTGACAATAAGTGCCGAATTATGTAACAGCTTCGTAGTTTTAGGTCTATAATTTTGTCGTCAGTTCTGGCCGGGCGCTAATAAATCTAAGAAAGGTCAGTGTGTGGTCCCGTAATAATACGCTTGAAAGTAATAGCAACAAGCGAAATTCGCGTAAAAACTATTATTTAAATTGAGCGTGGTACCTCCAAACTATGCAAAATGCTACTACGTGAGTGGCAGCAATAGAGGTAAATTAAACCTAACCTTTATTGATAATTGGATTTTTATTTCACAAACGCCCCAAACGTGATGAATGACTTCTACTCTTTGAAATGGACTGGCTATTATTTTTTTTTATTGTTATTGATCATGAGTTTATTGTTATTTTTCAGCAAGGCGTTATCCCTTAATTTTTTTATCAGATATTTTTCCGCTTTCTCTGGATAAAGGATTTTCCAGCCAGATCTTATTTTCTATAGTGGACACCTTGTGCAAAAGTTGTTACTGATATTTATACTTATACTTCTGTTAGAAAATAACTAATGCAATAAAGGAAGACGTTCAGAAATTGCAAGTTTAAAAAATAAAGCTTACAAGTGTTGCTTCTATGGATTTTAGATTTCTGATAGGAGCTTTTAATTTCTTCTTTAGTTTCTCCTTCGCCTCCAAAATAGGCTAACAGCGCAAGAGCAGCAAGAAGGAGAATATGGAAATACATGGAGCATAGATGAAAGACGGAATAGATTCAAAACGTCTATACTAGAAGCGGCCAAGGATGTCTGTGGAATGAAAAGGAAGAAAGAAGGACAAAACAGGACAAAATGGTGGAATGAAACAGTAAAAGAAAAAGTAAAGTTGAAGAAACAAGCGTGGAAAAACTACCTGAGTGAAAGAACCGAAGAAAACAAAGAAAGGTACAAACAAAAGCGTAACGAGGCCAAAGAAGCAGTCAAGGAAGCAAAGACAAGATCATGGGAAGATTTCGGCACAACCATCGAACAATCGTACGGGGAGAATCAAAAGAAGTTTTGGAAAATTGGACTAAGGAACAAGAAAGGAAAGCAAGTAAGGAGTATAAGAAACAAAAGTAAGAATAATAAGGTTGAAACAAAAATAGAAAACATCCTGAGAACATGGAGAACATACTTTGAAGATAAATATAGTGAGAGGGAGAACAGAGAAGAAAGCGATGAAGAAGGAAGACAAGGAAGGAACGAAGTCCAACAGGGAAATAATCGAGAAAGAGATGAGATAAGACGAGAAGAGGTAGAGGTAGCGGTAAGATCCCTGAAAAATGGAAAATCCCCAGGAATGGATGAGATAACATCAGAGATGCTGAAATATGGAGGAGAAATAGTAATAGACTGGATAACCAAGATCTGTAAGCAAGCATGGGATAGCGAAGTAATACCAAAGGAATGGGAAAAAAACCTTATAATACCGTTACATAAGAAAGGAAACACCATGGAATGTGATAATTACAGAGCAATAAGCCTGACACCGGTAGCCCTTAAAGTATATACAAAAATACTAGAAAGGAAATTAAGAGACGAGATAGAGATGAACTGCAACAAGAACAAGGAGCATACAGACAGGGAAAACAAACACAAGACCACATATTTACACTGCGAATGATAACAGAGAAGTACTTAGAGAAGGGAAAAACATTACATCTAGCATTCCTCGACTTGAAAGCGGCTTTCGACACAGTGCCAAGACACCACATATGGGGTATCTTAGAAGAAATGAACGTTAGTATAAAACTTAGAAAGACAATCGAAAGCATATATAAGAATGTAGAAGGATGCGTAAGACTGAATGGCAGATGCTCAAAGAATTTTAAAATGAAAAAAGGAATCAAGCAAGGTGATAGCCTGAGTCCACTATTATTTATAATACTAATGGACAAAATAGTAAAGCAGTGTAAACTAAACACAAGAAAGACGAAAATAGGAAACTGGAATTTGAGACCAATTTACCTGCAGAGCTTGATATATGCAGATGACGTAGTACTAATGGCCAATAGCAGAAGAGAATTACAAACAATAGTAAACGAGTGGGTACAACAGATGGAGAACAAAGGTCTAAAGATTAATGAGGAGAAAAGTAAAATTATGAGAGTATCAAGGATCCAAGAACAACAAGGAGTAGAAATAAGAATACACGGCAAGCCACTAGAGGAAGTAGAACGCTACGAATATTTAGGCACAATAATATCAAATGACGGGAAAATAGATAAAGAGATACAAAATAGAATAAGCAAAACGAGTAAACTTTTCTACACAATTAACAACACGATCATTGGAAAGCGAGAAATAAGCAAAAAGACGAAAATGCACTTATATAAAACAATATACATACCAACACTCAACTATGGGTCGGAAAGCTGGACAATGATAGATAAACATAAATCAAAAGTAACTGCCTCAGAGATGAAATACCTACGTAAAGTACAGGGAAAAACAAGACGAGACCGAATCAGAAACCAAGTCATCAGAGAACAACTTGAACAGGAACCTGTGGTACACACAATTGAAAATAAACAACTCAAATGGCTAGGACACGTAGTACGGATGGAAAATAATAGAATACCGAAACAGGCTTATGAAGCAAGAATAGAAGGAAGGCGACCGAGCGGAAGACCTAGAAAGACATGGGATGATACAATAACAGAAATAGCAACAAGAAGAGGGAAGACACTAAGAAAAGTGAAAGAAATGGCTAGAAGCAGGAACAACTTTAGGAAATGGATAGATGGATAGAGGCCCCAACACTGTAATGGCAAAAAGGGAAAGACAAAGAAGAAGAAGAAGTTTCTCCTTCATTATTCTTAGTCCAAATTACATTACGGCGTTGGTCTTTGTAGCCATTTTTTGTATTTTGGTATGTTAGTGGCCAGTTTGAACTTTATTTCTTCCTATTTTATACACACATATATAGTCCATCTATTCCATACGTTGTCGTCCTTTTTTTCATCTGGTCTTGTTTTCATGACTTGTTTTACTAATCTTCCATTTATCCTAAAAACGTGTCCAAATGACTACTGTTGTTTCGTTTTGTTCTACTAATTTGTCTAATGGTGCGATCTCTAATAATAAAAATAATAATAAAGGATTTGATTGTCACACAAGCAATTTAAAATAAATACATTATAACACAAAAAGAAAAAAATAATTGTGACAAAGCCGGAGTTCAGATGTTAACGTCTCACATTCTTGTGTTTCTAATATAATTCCATACAGTGTGGTTTCTTCACTATTTTGCTAAGATATCTCATTTCTGTTGCTTGGATCTTGCTTTTATACTTGTCATTAAGTGTCCAACTCTCTGCCGAATATGTTAGACTAGCTATAAAAGCTTGTTTATACATATGGAATTTGGTCTTTCTTTCTACTTCAATTTTTTAAATTATTGTTTCATTTAGTTGGTAGTTAGTATACATTATTTGCTTTTATTATTCTTTCGTTTAGTTTTTTATTGATCTTCACATCTTTGCATACCTATAGTTGTACACAAGTATTCATATTTATTTATATTTTCCAATATTTTTCTATTACCTACAGTGTATTTCTTCTTAAGTTCCTCCTTGATTTACTTTGTTGATATTTATTTTTTCATTTATTATCATACCTTGTTTTTTTAATAAGGTTGTTAATATTTATTGATTCTTGTAGTTTTAGTTTTTTTTATCTCTGATTAGGACAATATCATCTGCATAAATCAAAAATTGCACCTTCACAGGTCTCAGTCTCCAGTTTTCAATTGTTATGGTTTTTGTTTTTCTTTTGTTTTCCCTTATAATTATTCATCATGATGTTAAATAGTAAAGGAATAAGACTGTCCACTTATTTTATACCTCTCTCTAATCTAAACGTATCTGAGGTTTGTCCATTAAGCCGGATTTTCTAAATATATTCGTGTTTGCTTTATTCATTTTTTGAATTAATGTACCTTAACCAAGTAGCTTCTTTTCTTTCACCTCTTCATTCCCCCACCTAGTTTATTTCTTATTGCTCGCAGTATTTATGCTTTTCAATCCACATACTTCCATGGCTGTATTCAATATTATGTTCTTCAGAGTTTTCCATTTGTTCAAATCCCGTGTTTTGTTTCTAGTCCTTGTTTTCTCGACAATTTTTGGATAATTGTATCTTCATAGTGTTTCCAGATTTTATTTTCCATAGCCGACCTTGTGCGAAAATTGTTACTCATACTTACACTTATATTTCTGTTAGTAAATAACTTTTAAATTAGATTAGTAGTAGGACCTTTCAATTTGAAACTTATTTTAAAAGCAAAATGAGACAGAATGGAAACTCATTATCGATATATTTCGTACGCCCAGTTATATGTTACATCGGAACTTACATTAAATGGGGTATTAATAATTCTTGGAGAGGTGTTTCGGACCATTAATGGGACTACAAATCCAGATTTACAACCCTCAGAAACCTGTGCTCGCTGAATGGCGGTCGAAGAACAGCGACTTTTTCGGACTTTTTTCGGTTTTTTGACAAGATCTCCTAAACTAAGCGTTTGTTGGAAAAATTCCACCATAGCTTTTTTAAAGTAAATAAAATTTTATACAAAATAAGATCAAAATCGTTTTGGTATGTTATATAGTTACCGAGAAACGGCTTTTCAAAGATTGACCTTTTTTCCAAAAAGTGAAAATTTTAAGTTTCGAGTTGGGATACCGGCAAAATGACACGTCCTACAGACAAGTCAAGAGCATAAAAGTTGTAGGGAATTTAATAAGCTTTAATTTGAGCTTTAATGATGAAATTGTGGGACCAATTTTAATATATTTCTTATGCCCTCCATAATCATACCTTATTAGGTGCTTTTCTTGAATTTGTGGCGGACGACCTATATGACGGCATCCCAGACATCATCTGAAGTTCTCAATTATAACCCTTGATAGGGTCATTCTATCAATATTGTGTACTGAACGCTTTTTATTTACAAGGAAATTCTCTATTAAGAAGGTGCTTAGCAATTTATCGATATCTTTTACCGTTTAGGTGTTTTGTTTCAGATAAAAACGGATTGATAATCGCAAGCCGGGCAGTTTAATACTTTCAATAGTTTAAAATTGGTAAAAGGAACACGCATCATGGCATACAGATTGCCACAAGAAGTATACTCGTAAAATCCAAATGGACCGAACTGAGAGATTATTTGAACGGGAAACGAATAAGCTTCTTGTTCTAGTTCCGCTGATGAAGATAGTAATGTAGGTTGCACAAGATCAAAAACCCGTACGAGTGACAAAAATAAATGTTTTTTCTGTCGAGAAGAATGAAAGAGAAGAAATCTATTAATTGCTGTGAAAACAAACTCTGTCGGTCTGAAATTAAAAGAAGTAATTGAAATGTCTCAAAATGAAGCCCTCAAAAATCGATTCAGTGATTGTACAGATCCAAGAGATCCTCATGCAAAAGACATTCTATATCACAAACCTTACTGGGTAAAACATATGGAATATATGCATATGGTTAACACTACGGTTATGTTCATATACGATCTGTTCGGTCAGCTAACTGGGAATTGCACACTGCTTCACTACGAGTTTTTGTCCCCTACTTCTTTGCTCTGGATTTAACGAACTATGCAAGTATGATATCATAGTAGGTAACTAGCTGACATGAAATGTCTTAAAAACCAACGTCCAGATCTGTGGAGCGAATTCATGAAAGATAATTGGGGTGTTAATAAGCCCCTTATTATAAAATAAACTTCTACGTAGTTTCACGGCGGTTTCAACAACTAAACTATCGTACGAAAAAGACTTCTCTCGGGTTCGGTTGGGCTGGAAGGGGAAACAAAAGAAATATAAAACTCCGGCTGACCTTGGGGTCTTTCCCTCTTTACAAGTTCCTTTCGTCTGAGCTGGCCTTTTTCAAAAGTTCTTCAATGACAATCACTGTAAACTTTTTCAACTTAGTTATACGACATTTTCTGCCAACATGTAATGAAAAAAACATTAATTAAGGTGCTGGTGAAGGAAACGATGTGACTTAACTTTCAACAAAAAAAAGCATTTTTTCATCTTTCTTTACAAGGACCAGCCTTAGCTCAAATTAAAGCTTATTAAATTTCCTACAACTTTGATGCTTTTGACTTTTCTGTAGGACGTGTGATTTTGCCGGTATTCCAACTCGAAGCATGAAGAAAACGTAAAATTTTCAGTTTTTGAAAAAAGGCCAATCTTTGAAAAGCCGTATCTCGGTAACTATATAACTTACAAAAACGATTTTAATCTTATTTTGTATAAAATTTAATTTACTTTAAAAAAGCTATGGTAGAATTTTTCCAACAAATGCATAGTTTAGGAGATCTTGTCAAAAAACCGAAAAAAGTCCGAAAAAGTCGCTGTTTTTTCGACCGCCATTCAGTGAGCACAGGTTTCTGAGGGTTGAAAATCTGGATTTGTAGTCCCAGTAATGGTCCAAAACACCTCTCCAAAAATTATTAATACCCCATTTAATGTAAGTTCACGCATTTTTTGTGTAACATTTGACTGGGCGAATAGTTGGTCTTGGTGATTTCTAACAAACAAAAGCGAATACTGTCATCATGGAAACAAATATAAACTTTGACTTTTCGAATTCTAATTTTTCTCAAGGAAATCTGCATTTTGTGAACATTGGGTACCGTTCAGCTGTGTTTTTGAAGGGGTTATTTAGTAAGGAGATCTATACTGACATATTATTGTCAACATTAGGAGATCAGCTTCCTTTTTTATTCTACCATAAAGAACTAGATTGCGGCTTTCAAGCAGGCTCGAAAGTATGTCAAAGAAGAGCAGAGACTTGGAAGACCGATTTCGGTGTCAACAATAGAAAGCATTGATGCTGTCCACAATTTCATTTGGAAAATCGATTATTACTCTACCTAAAATGAATATCAGAGAGTTTGAACAGTAAAATGGATACCCAAATGCTGATCAAAAGCGAATGAGAGTGACAACATCCAGATTAATCTGCAAACAAGGTTGAGATGATAGGTCAAATTTTTTGGACCGAATTGTTACAATGAACGAAATTTGACTTTATTATCATGTTCCACAAACCAAGGAAATGTCCAAAAAATTTAAACATTTTTGTCCTCGTCGGCCAAAAAAATTTCGTATGCACAAGTCTGCCGCGAAACCGCTCGCCTCCGTCTTCTGGAATAACAATGTAATAATTTTTACTATCTTCAGAAGAAAAATCGATGCCGTTAGCTATTAACACAATTTCGAGTCATAATTACAGAATAATGCACTTCCTCACAAATCATTTGTTGCCCTGCAAAAACTTAATGCAATCGGCTTTCATCGCCGACAATCCACCGTGTTCTCCTGACTTGGGCCCTTATTATTACTTCTTCCCACAAGCTAAACAATCCTTAAAAGAGCGAAGATTTACTTCACACGAGATGCTAATTGATGCTGCAGACCAAACAAACGATCTCATTTTAAGGGATTAGTTACCTACTCTATGAACGTCCTGTTAAGTGCATAGAATTGAATGGCGACTATGTTGAATAAAATGCATATATGTAGTTTTCTTCAAGACTAAGTTAACTATTTATTAATGCCCCCTCTATGGGTGACTATTTCGGCTAAAGAGAATTCGCAAAGAAAACAGGAACAAATTATTGCCAAGCCTATACAAAGGATGTCGGTTTAAAATCGAGTAGGCAATTTACCCATACCGTTAGTAGAGAGCGCGTTTTGTCATTTCAGATTAACAGATGATAAGATATAGACATTTTGATCCGCATCTTTTGATAATAAAAAAAAACTTTCGGAACCGAGTTTCTCGCAACCTCAGGCTCGGCAGTTCAAAACCTTGGTTCTGCGTCACCGCATCAGAATATTTACGCAACTATTATTGGTAGCCCAAATACAAATCCTTAACATATACGAAGTTCATTGCATTAATGTTTCACACCAACTGACGAAGAAATCATTCTGATAAATTTATATCATTCTGGAGTTATCATATTTATATCTATTAACGCCAAAGCAGTAGCTGTCTTTACAAAAGTTATTATTTATGCAAAGACAAATCAAAATTAGACATTAGTTTAAAGGCATTTATCGTTCACACCATAAACAATATGCAACCCATTTTTGAACGAGTTCTCCGAATCACATAAACTCTCTGTTTACACTCACCTAGGTTCTGCGTCCCATTTGGTACCACGTGAACTTTAAGTAGCCAAACAGAAAACCTTAGTTTGACTTTACCCTGTTACCTTGCAGCACCAATTGACTATATGTTCAGTGTCGATCTGTGAGTGGACAAATTGAAACTGTTGAGCAGAAAAGTTTAATGGGATTAACTAATTGCTATATTTTAGTAGTGAAGTAAAATCGGGAGAGTTTTTTTCTAGAGCTTTAATTAAAAATAAGAATATATTGACGTCCTCTGCCTGATAAAATAATTACCTATAGCTTAGAAAGTGACAGAGAAAAACAATATTTGCTTCCCGTAATTAGTGGATTTCTGGGTGTAAGACGAAAACAGGTTTACCTTCCATTTAAATTCTTAAAATAAATATAGATGATTATACAAAAATACGATCTAAATCAAATAATTCTCGTCTTTGTACCATTACTGTCCCTTGCAGAACCAAGATATCCATATTTCAGACAACGGCACTATACTTTAGTCTCGGCTATCAAAATCAGAATAGTAACTGGTGATGTTTTAATGTTGGTTTTGCTAATACTGATATTCTTAGTTGCAAATGTTGAATACAGGAAAGTAAATGGCATCAAATTATAATTTCAAAATCATCGACATCTATTAACAATTCCGACTAAAGCTTTAGGTAGCAGGCTTCGACAACGACTGAGAACTCTAAAATTATCAACACAAACCCTCTACAGTGTCTAGTTCCCTCTAACGAAACATTAAAAGAAAATTAAACTTGACAAAACTGTTAGTGAGAAATATAGATGCTCTAATAAGTATTATTAAATTTAGGATTTAGACAGAAACATAATGCACAAAGTAACATTTGTATTTACAAAATTAAGTAATAAGCAAAAATTATTCCCAAATAGGCTCAAAAAATACTAAATTATTGTAAAACATTCTTCGCAGCAAGCACACAATAATTGCATCTTGAACACGCTGCAACATCCTGGGGTTTTCGAGTTTGGAAAGGAGTAACATAAACCAAATTCTTCAAGTGCCCCCTCAGAAAAAAGTCCAAAGGTGTTAAATCTGGACTTCTCGCTGGCCAAGCTCTTGGAGCTCCACGACCGATCCATTTGTCAAGGTAATGGTGGTTAAATTATTTCCGAACCACACCTGCACAACGTGGTGGTGCATTATCGAACTGCACCCACATATCGTGGGTGAGAAATATGCTCCAGTAGGTCCGGAAGGTTATCATTTAAATATTCTAAATAATTCTCGGCAGTTAGACCTTCAAGAAGTATTCCTGCACATACATTTATTGAAAACCGCACCTGGTAGTTTATTTCGTTAACTGCATGAGGATTGTCATTAGCCCAAACGTGTTAGATGTGACAGTTAAAGATGCCGTTTCTTGTAAATGTAACTTTGTCCGCCCATAAAACATTGCTTATAGACAAACGATTTTTTCTATGGGCTTTTAACAACCACTCGCAAAAGGTAAATAGATGTGGATGATCTCCCTGCAACAAATTCTAAACTCTAGTTTTGTGATAAGGATACAGTCCATCATCTTTTAAAGTCCTATGTACACGAATTTGAGAAACACCCAAATTTCTAGAAATACTTCGTATAGGTACTATAGGTTTTTTGGATTTTTAGCCACTATTTTTAAAACGTTTTCCTCTAAGTTGGGTTCCTTTAGGGTGCCTTGATGTCGATATGACGTATTTGTCCTATAACAGGGTACGCTGATCGTTTTTCCCTTTCACTTTAAAGTACTTTAGAGTGAGAGGCAACAACGATCTGTCCATACCTTGGTAAAAGACAAATACGTCAAATTGAGATCAAGGCACTTTAGGTTCTTTTATGCTTGGTCGATCTTCGTTCACATCATGGGTAGGAATAATGGTTCCAGTTTCTCGTAGTCTTCGATCTGCAGCTCTTATTACAATATCAGAGGGATGCCTTTTATTGGGAAAGCGTATGACGTACACCCTTGCAGCTTCATTAAAATTTTCTTAAAACCCATATTATGCCTGCATATTCATATACCGCGTACTCCATGGTACAGAGACAAATTATGGTTGAAGCAAATCAAACTCAAACAAAACTACAATCTGGAATAAATCTGATGTAACAACTGGCAGTCAAAATTCGGCATTAAGAATTATGAATGTTTGCTTCAATTTTAATATTTTGGTCATATTAGGTCACCATAAATATTCAGTGCTGTCATGTTTAATTATAATAAAATTTCTTATCATTTAAAACTATTTCAAAAACTAAATACGAATAATTAAAACAAATTAGTCAATAATTTTTCATTTAGATGTATTTCGTATTGATAAAATATGCGTTTTATTTAAGTTTTCTTTATAGTTCCTTATAACTTGCTGTTGGCGAGAACAATACTAACCACACCGTACAAGAAAACTGAGCTGTACAGGACATTTTTTGCATTTTCTTTCATTATAGAAAAACGTTACCTGAAGCATTAGTGGGAGTTGCGGGACACCCTGTATACTTACACCTGCTCATTATAAGTATAAGTGCAGTCAAATATAATATTTTAGGATTACGGAATCATATCTTTCAAAAACTAATATTTTTAACTAAAAAATGGCTGCTCTTTAACGAAAATAATGTCGATTATACGTAGTGTTTTGTGATTCTCGTTCTACTTTGTTCAAACTACACGTGTAGCCATGACAGAGTTGTAGATTTTAAACATACACTTTCATACTACGGTTATTACCGAAACCAAATGCTTTGAGACCCTTCTTATTGTGGCAGTGGTCTTGCACCGGACTTTACATTATCTGTTTTATCTTGTCTCAAAAATCAAAACAAGAACTAGGGGATACCAAGGCTATTCTTCAGATCTCTCGAACTTAGAATAATTGACAATTGTATTTTTCACTTATTCAGCTTCCGTAATTTAAACTCAGTTAAGGTTAGGTCACCCGAAACCTACATTTCCGCTCAACGTATGATTTAATTTGCATAGTACTTGAAAAAACTTTAAATCTTCCAAAATTCATTTCAAATAGAGATGATTAAAAAACACGCGTATAATCTAACTCTATGTTGTAACAACAACCAAGACTTCATAATAGTATTGTGTTGTTGCTGCGTACAGCGAATCATATTTATTGTGTGTCCAACATAAATTTAAAAAGTTATTGTGCTGCCAAGTATTATGAGAGTTACAGATAGCTCAAATAAATACCCAACCGCTTTTTTTATAAATCCAAACCTCACTAACAAATTGATGAGATTTTAATCTTTCGGAATTTCTTAATTAATCCAGATATGATTTAGCAAAACAAACAACCAGTTCTAAAAATTTGTAGGTTTATTATAAAGGCAATTTAGTCTCCATAGTTGTGTTATGAAACAAATTAATAAGCTTTAGTGACACCGTTTTCAAGTTTCAAATTTTCGCCATTATCTGTGAAATGTCAGATGTCGTTTTTTATACATTAATTTATGTTAAATTGTGGCATACATAAAGTTCAATGCTAATTAACAATTTTTTACAGAAGTTATATATACATATGAAAAGGGAAATTTATTGTATTTTTATAATTTTATTGTTCATTGACATGTTAAACAGTGTTTAACATGATTGTGTTCTCGAATGTTAAGATATATTTAACATGCATCCACTCGAAGGGACAATTTTCTCCGTGGCGGAAGCTGCAATCTTTTTAATTTCATCCGGGATAACAAGGAACTCGTTTTGCGTTTCCATTTTAAGATTTTTATTTTGATTACAGACAGGCACTATAGCAACATCACACATATTCATGATAGTCCGATTTCAATTTAGCATTTTTAATAATTATTATTGATTCAAAATTATTGCCTCAATGAACAATAAACTAATGAACGCATTTCGAGTGGTAACCGTCTTAACATTTCTCACATAAATTACCACTCTTGCTCGAATATTAAGACTGGGTTACCCCTCTAAATACTTTAATTACTATACATCAGTTATATATTTGAAGTATGTATGTACAAAAATAATGAGGAAACCATTTGTTAGGGGATAAATGGCATGGAGCAATGGTCAGCAACTGCTTTAGAGCATAATCATATTAGTTTACCAACCCAAGGCACACTATATTCATTTCACCAATTAAATCTATGTACCAATCCCAGTGGATTATATCTATTTAGCTTCTGTAGATTTTCATTTTGTCTACTAGATTTAGAGCCAAAGCATTGGAATGAGGTTCTAGTTTACTTAAATACATTTCAGTAAACTTGGCAAATCACATCTTGATCCGCAGAAAATTTTAAATCATCTGTTGTTCCTGAAACACACTCTTATATGTATCGTACTTTGTTTTTCGCACTCACACGCATATTTCTGGGAAACATATTTCTTAAATGACCTATTTCAGTTTTGAAAGTCGGCCATTGCTGTGCGTCAACTAAGTTTCTTTCTCTGGTTATCGCAAGTAAAATACAATTATGTGTTTTGAAAATTGCCATACCTTTTGTGTGTCTTTAGATACTTCCATATTCCAGCAATTCGTTACTTTAGCCACTTAAATGATTTAAATAATCTTTGAAGATCATCTTCAGTGTTAGCTACTAGAGCTACATCATCTACATCTCTGATGTGTTTTGTGCACTGGATTTCTTCCGCCCATTCATCCCCCACTTTTATTTTAGGTCTGCTATTAATCTACAAATTTCTGCGTAAACTGAGCTGTGGGTTTTTTATGTGTTAAGTAATAGGTTTGAGTATGAGACATCTTAATTTTAAGGATGTATGCTTAGCTTAATTGCTTCCGTGCGCTTCTAGATAATTAATTTACTATAAACTTCAGCAATGAATTCCTTATAATTACTGTTATTGAATATTTGGTCGCATGTTTAGTGTTGTGTGTTTTATATAATTAATTTTATTGAATAATAAATATTGAGGGTCTAAGTGCCTTCTGTTTGTTTTCATAATTTCTGGTTTTTATGTAGATTGGGATATACTGTTTTATCTATTGGTTTTCTAGTTTTGGCTGTTTCAAGTCGTGCTTCCGAACACACCGCCTACTTACAATTGTCAGCTACACACTTCGGCAATCCTACATTCTGAATCCCAGGTATAGCAGTGTGTTAACTGACTTATTTTTGTTCATGTTTCTACTATAAAAAATATAACTGGTTAGTTTCATCGCGTTAACATATTAACAATTAGTTTTTGGCTTGTGCTACTAACTGTTATTGAGATAGCTAAGAACTGGCATAAAAATCGAAATCAGCTCAAATTAAGGCAAAGATGTATTTATTTATATCTTCCAGCAAAACATTATTTTCCAATCAGTATAAAAAGAAACCATTAATTTCTTAATTTGCGTCATAGATCCTAATATGAATCGAGAAAACTGTAGGCTATAACTACACATAAAAATCTAAAGCAATCAGTTTTTACATAAAAACAGAGTCAATTTAGGAAACAAGGTTGTCCTAATTTCTATTTCGCACTAGCGAACAGCTATTAAATGAGAATCCGGGTATTTTCGACACGCATCATTCTTTAAATGCGTACATGAGCATATCAATCATGAATATTGTTTCAAACCTGAAGGTGTTATTAAATTAGACGGCTGTAATTACGGCCAAAGCGTAAATCAAAAGATACAGGAAACATTTTTAGAATGTATTGTGGTGGTATTGTTCAAAATCGATGACTTATAGATGATATTATATTACAGGAATATTGATAACTGTTGTTAATAAAGCCCGCTCAGATATAATTAACTTAGCTCTTTCCAAATTTTGCTTCTCACAAATATGCACAATTGAATTCCAGTTCTCGATCCTATCTAGGATTTGTCCGCCTTAAATCCGGAAATTATTGGCTTTAAGGCAGCCCATCAGTTTGAAACCGACGTGTGTTCTGAGAAATGCTGGCGATGTCCCAAATTAATGGCACTACAAATGGCAGATAGTCCGATCAAAAGAACACCTATGTCAGGTTTACTACGCTGAGATTAAAGGGAACCGCGGTTTTGCATTGATAAGGAACCGTTAGACAAAACGAACCTAATTTAATGCCATGGGTGCGAGATATGTTTTTCGACAGATCGTGCCGCGAACACAAATTCGTATGCAGTTATTTCCCGAACAACACGATTACTACATTTTCGGAAAGTAGGTTTAGTGGTTCCTCCAAATTTAATTAAACATTATTAACAGAGAAGCATTCACTACACCATTCTAGCATATTTTGCGGAAATAGTTAGAAGGCCCGGCGTTTTTAGCATAGCTGGCTTGTCATCTACACCAAAAGATAAATGTGCGTTATAAAAGCGATGATTTGAATAGTTTTTATTTTTACTTTTATGTGTATAGAGGAATTTTTATGACCGAATGCCATAAACTCATTTCCAGCGCTCGATAAGAATACATTATCAATTCAGATAAAGCAGGTGTTTGTCTTTCTTCTGAAAGCTGCGATGAAGAGCTTTAAGAAGCACAAATTGCACCTCTTAATTTTCTTTACATAATAAGCTATTAATCCCATTAATCGCCAATGCTGGATGACATTAGCGGCGATTCAGAATTTAATAAGCAGGTAATAGCGGAATTGTGTTTCATAAGAGAAGCATTCGTTTTCGAAAGGGAATGCTGCTTTATCGAAGTCCGTCGTTTATTTCATCATGTCTTACCATTTAATGGATCTCTTGAGAACAATCGGGAAACCTCCGGCTGTAATGCGTTTTGCCGTTTTTAAATTCCCGCAAAAAGGGATATAATAGACCAATTAAAATTAATGGCCAATAATTTAACAAAACTTAACGGAGTTTGGATTAGCTAAATTGTAATCTGAATCTGAATAAGTATTATTTATCCCCACAGTTGATTTTTAAGATAATCTCGCTTTATTAATTGACTGCCTCCTTAAATGGCTTCGATAGAAACCATTATAAATGTCGTTTTTCTCTGCCGAGTCTGCGTTCAATCACAATATTGCATCACTTTATTAGCATTACAATGGCGAATTATGGTATTATTTATCCCGCTATTGTGTAAAATCCCCGTATATTGCGGAATAACACTCGTTTATGAATTGCAAAATTATGCAAAAAATTTACGCCTCGCGCTAAAACTAGCTGATTCTTTACAAACAAGGTAATGCGTCATTTCAATACCGGTTGATAACAATAAACACAATGCACGCTCATTGTAATCAATATAAAAGTAAAGCCTTGAGTACTTTACATTGCTGTGAATGCGTTTTGTAATAATATTTCAAAGGTTACCGCGTTATTATTTAGAAGTAAATAATTGGTGCTGCATTGATTACCCAATAATAGAACGGAATTTTAGTGAGGGTTGTGTTATTAACACATACTACGCTTCCAATCGCGTCACTTGTTATGCTGTGGTCGAAAATACCATGGGGACATCTAACCAAATGCCTTTCTGTGCTGGAAACCTTCAGTTCATAGCATTTTACAGTTCATTAACAGTTTTAACAATGACGGAGACAAGTGAAATAAAAAAAATTAAAATACAGACAATGATGTTTAGGTTTTTAATCTGCGGAATAACACAATAACAAAATTTGAAAAGTTATAAGAACTTCTGCTGTCAAAGATAATAATAAATGTTATTACGCTCAACTGTCACGTATTTGTTATCATCCAATGAAAACTATTTTTTTTAATCGACCCACCCTGAACGGATAACCTGATAAGCGCCCTAAGGGAACTTATCAACCGATGAGCACCCTACGGATGCCTATCAACCCTGTGTATGGTGTCATAATTAGAAATGGAAATGCAAGAAACAAGCAACTTGAATTTTTCAGAGTTCTTCGATCAATTTAAATCATTTTCCTTACTGTTTTTTTTAATCTTCAAAATATAAACACGTAAGATACACTTACAGATAATTTTGCCCCTGCCAAACGCCATCGTGCTGGTTGCCAGCACTCGACCGTTGGCGTGTGCAAAATTATCGGTAAGTATATTTTACAACTGTGTAATATTTCTTTAATTTAAAATTTATGGAATTTATGTCTTAATAACGGCGACAATTACTCTATAAATGACTCAGATTAATTTTTTTTGTACTCCTATTCCTCAACTTCGATACAGACATTTTTATTTTTCTTTGGATTATCAACAGAGGAATAGCAATTCCAATATATTTTTTACTTCTTTGCAATAATCGACCTTTTGGAAAAATCTACTAAATCGGTTTTTTTCTAGGGTGGCTTTCATTTATACTAATTCTCACCTTTTTTATAAATGTGTTATTTAATATTTATGAATAATAAAATGCTATGGGGCATTTATAAGAAATTTAACACAATTTCCTTTGCTATGTATTACGGACAGAAGCACCAAATTTGGTATGTGGATTCCATTAATTATTTAGATTTTAATGAATAATAAACTGTGATGTAGCATTGTTTATATTAACTTTAGTATTAGAAAAAACCATTTAACGTACTTTTTTAAACCACATGTTCAAAAGGGCAGTCTCTACGATTGTAAAAGGCAAATGCTTACACTACTTTAAACTCGAATTCAAATGGTACGAACCCACAGTTTTGTATATTTGATGGTATTTGTAGTCTTGCCATTTTAACCTAAGCTTTTATATTGTAATTGTTAACGTTGATCTTAATCTAAGTTTTATACTTATATTTGTTTTAATGTGTGTACAAAGCTCTGTTAACAAGAATAAACAAAATAAAGCAAATAATGGGTGAATAGCTGAAATGATTTCCTCGCAATGATCTTTAATAGCACACGTTTCAACCATTAGTAACCGCGATGCGATAACGGAGTACAGCAGCTAAAATTTTCATCTGTGAGGTTTGTTACATTGCTAAAGCAAATTCGCTCAGTAGGCCTATTGAATTAGAGTTGTCACACACTTTAAATATTAGTCTACAACCGATATACAGCACCAGAAGGATTCAGTATTCCCCGCAAGGTATATTATCCCAAAGTAATTGTTTTCAAACACGTCTGCTATAAAAAATTGAACACAATCAAAAACGTCGAAGCCAATAGCCAAGATAATAATACTAAAACAACATACACTTTCAGGACCGACTACCAGACGATGGTTTGGTGACCTGCTAATCTACAACACCCAAATCTCCCAGAGCCGTCACACTTTGGGTGGACAAGTGGGAGAATGTATAAGTACGCTTCCATGTGCACCGAAATCAACAATGCAGTAGAAAAAGTGTGGGAGTGACAAAGGGCGGTGGGCTTGAAATTGCAAATGTTAAGCACAGTCTATAAGGTGTACAAAAATGTCAATCTGGTGACAATAAAGAGTGGTAAGTAGGTAATAGTTTTGAGTATGAGTTATCTTAATTTTAAGGATGTATGCTTAGCTTAATCGCTTCCGTGCGCTTCTAGATAATTAATTTACTATAACCTTCAGCAATGAATTCCGTATAATTACTTTTATTGAATAATTGGTAGCATGTTTGGTGTTTTATGTGTTTTATATAATTAGTTTTATGGAATAATAAATATTGAGGGTCTAAGTAACTTCTGTTTGTTTTCATAATTTCTGACTTTTATGTAAATTAGGATATACGATTTTACCTGTTGGTTTTCTTGTTTGGACTGTCTCAAACCAGTAGTGCTTCCGAACACACCTCCTATTTAAAATATTTATTTTATTGTATTTGTAGTCTTGTCATTTTAACCAAAGCGTTTATATTGTTGTAATATTGTAATTGCTGACGTTGATCTTAATCTAAGTTTTATACTTCTTATATTTGTTGTAAATGCGAAGTTGTTAATGTGTGTACTCTGTTAACAAGAATAAATAAAATAAACCAAATAATTTTCGAATAGCAGAAATGATTTCCTTGCAATGATCTTCAATAGCATACGTTTCAATCACTAGTAACCTGAATGCGATAACGGAGTACCACAGCTAAAATTTTCTCCTGTGAGAATCGTTACATTGCTAAACCAAATTCGCGCAGTAGGCCTATTGCAGCAGAGTTGTCACACACTTTAAATATTAGTGTACAACCGATCAACAGCACCAGAAGGCTTCAGTACTTCCCGCAAGGGATATTATCGCAGAGCAATTGCTTTCAAACACGTCTACTATAAAGAGTTGAACGCAATAAAAAACGACGAAGCTTATAGCTGAGATAATCATACCAAAATAATGTGGCAAGTCACAGGTCTACTAACAAAGCATCGAAAAGCAATCTCCATTCGGATCTTTCATTTTCCCATCACATGAAATTATAACCGCAAGTAAGTAAAAGGGGCAAACGACCATGAGGTTTTCAAAAAATGCTGTAGGGTGCTATCGCAACGGCCCTTTCTGTAGGTGAACACTTGAAGCCGCACAAGGGAAAACGCATTGAACAGTCCCGTAACCGAGGTAGCGACCAGCGTAGCTCTACAGTCACTCGAAACCACTTGTAAAAGCGCTCACTTGCAGATATTCTGACAAAATAGCCAGGTCCCAGGTGGTGGCAACTGAATCAAAGGAGGAAAATACGTAAAAGGTATAAGAAGGCCTGAAATAATCCCAAAATGTGTCAGACTATTGCGAGGGAGGACTCCCGTTACATATCGAGGTTGTGTGTTAACATAAAAAGATTCTCCGTTGGCTAATCTCTCAAAATCAAAACCTAACGTAACTACTTGGATACAATTGCCGGCCGACCAGCTAACAGTTTCGGAGACGGCGTGTACAGGCTCTCTAAAATATTCCGGGCGCCAACGGTATTTTTCTCAAATAACGGCAAGTGTATCTAGGCATTAGAACGAGAATACGTAAACTCAAGTAGCACAACAAATCTGAAAGAGAAGTTCAACTCAAGTACAGGTCGCAGTAGCAAATAATGCCAAAATGCAAATGTCACAGTATAATTCATGAAATATAGTATAGTACATAAACATATCAAAACGTTATCAATCCACCAGTAGAGTCGCAGGTGACCACAATATTGCTTGTTGTACTAATTAAGCCTTGCTAAATTGTCAGTGATAGCATGAGGTACCTCGGAACAAGAATCAAAACTAATACTTACGATGTACATAACAATAAGGCAAACGCCCTAGTTCACACATTAAAATGAGGATCAGGGGCCGGCAAAGCTTACAGCGGCAATATCACAGTTTTCGCAGAGCAGGCTCATGGGGGACTTCGCCGTGCAATACTGGGACAAAATATAGGATCCTCTCCTGCGCTCAAATTGCGCCTGCAACAGGGGATTCAGCGGGTCCGAAGGTCCAAAAATTGCCTTAATTTGGCCGTCCGGCACTAGGTGCTACAACGAAAGAAGACCCCACGATAGCATACCAAGACCGACAGATTAAATCGACACGAACTCTTTGCTTACCCTGGAAAATATCCAGGCGAATTTATGAAGCACGTGGCAACATGGAAAATTCCGCGAACAGCGTGGAAGTCAGGCTTCCCTTACCAACGAAAATCGGGGCACAAATCCGCTTCACAGTGAAGGCTCACATACATATCCTCAACTAACTGCAGCCTACAAAATTGAGCCTCCGAAATCCTAATTGTTATCACTGCATGTTCTTTGCTTCGTAGACTAGATCGGAAAAGAACGCGTCGCCGAAACCAAAACCAGAACTTAGGTTATCTTCGCCAGGCGAGAAATGGGCGTGGTGCAGCGCGGTACATACAAAACGGCGCGCACACAAATCTATCGCGCGAGCAGATGCGCCACAGAGCGGACTAAATACCACAGAATGCTAAATTGAAAGGCGGCGCAAATGAAACGTAACAGACGGTCGCCACAGGTAAATGTTGCTTCTAAAATAATGTTTAATGACGTAGCAGGCCGAATTTCGACAATTGCACAATCGTACAGAGATGCTGAATTAAACTTTCAAAGATTTCGAAGGATTTAATCGACATTTAGTGAACCTTCGGTAAAATTTTATTGCATATCACTAGAAGCAATATCTCCATAAATCTCTCCAAATTTAATACAGAAAATTGCCTTCACTATACTCGTATATTGGCAATTTTGCAAAAACCAGTAAATATCGCTAGCCAAGGATTATGAAAATTGCAAAATTGAAGGAAAGGTGTGGGCAACCGATAACCTAGCCTATGACAATATAGCTAAATACTCAAGACAATGCGCAAAACTAAAATAATGTCATTAATGTAAATTTTACAAGTAACAAGATAATGTCTTAAAAATGTAATAACGATGCGTATCTAAATTCTAAATAGTATCAAATTCGGTCTTTGAGTTTTATGTTCAGCGCAGGGCAATGTATTATATTTTGTTTTCAAACGTGAGAAATAATAAATTTTGGCTTCTCTCCACCAATATTGTTCATGACTCTTTTCGAAACAAAAAAGATAGCCAACTTGGTAACGACCACGGAATAAAAGCGAAAATTAAATATGGAAAAAAACAAACCTACCTATAATTCAAAAATTAAAAAGAATAATAAATAATTACTGGACGAAATCAGTAAACCAGAATCATGCTTTTAGGCTTTACAGAAACAAAAAGGAAATGAACTTAATAAACTGATTCGATTGTACTGGTCTGACGTGAAAGATACTAAAGAAGGAAAAGAAGGTGTAGGGTTAGTAATCAAGCCAGAATCAATAGACCAGTATAATATGAAAAGATATTAACAGTGAAAGAAAAACTAGACGTAGAGGATACCTATACAATAGTAGTGACAAATGGGATAAATGAAAACGCACCGAAAGAAGAAAAATACAAAGAGAAATAGATAAAAGGAAAAGTAATACCGTAGTAATGGGAGATTAAAATAGAAGAGTAGGAAACGTAAACACGAAGCTAGAAAGATACGTGGGAACACAAGGTAAATAAGAGAACTAATAATAAAAAAACTACGTAATATTAGACTGCGCGCCGACAAACGTAGTAGAGGGAGATCACCTACACGCTGGATAGACAATCTGAAAACAATTAGAAATTACTGAATTCAAGCTGGTCAAGATAGAGAGCAGTGGAGAACCATGGAGGAGGTTTATGTTCAGCAGTGGACGGAACGAGCTGGTTGTTATTGTTGCTGTTGTTGATGATGATGATGATGATGATGATGATGATGATGATGATGATGATGATGATGATGATGATGATGATGATGATGACCTAATATTAATAAATGTAAATTTGCGCATAAATATACACAAAGATGCGCGGTAAAAACATAATAGACTACTTTATAGTCAGTCAGAAGATGTGTGAGAAGATAAGCGAAGTGAAAGTCAAATGCGGACCAAAGGCAAGGTGTTACTTGGTTGTGATGGAAATAAAAGTGAAATCTGAAATAACACTAGAAAAAACAAGACGCGGAAAAGGAAAGCGCACGGCATTAAATTAGAGGGAAAACCACTAGAGCAGAAGTATAAAGCTTTAAATACTTAGGAGTGCAAATCAATAGTAGTGGAAAACTAGACAATTAAATAAATGAAGAGTAGGAAAGGCAGAAATTCACTAAGAAGTAAAAGAGTGTTTAAAAATAGTGCTACCGACTTTAATATACGCTAGTGAGTCGTAACCATCGACAAACAAACATAAATTTATGATGACACTGCGGAAACGGGAATGCAAAATCAAGAAAGATCAAATAAAAAACAAAGCATTTAGATAAAGACTAAATTCAAAAGCAGTTGTATATATAATACAAGAAAGACAACTAGGATTGTTAGGTTATATACACCCTACGAGGTACAACAAAAAGAATATATGAACAAGAGCGAGCGGAACAAATAGAGGACGGTCAAGAAATAAATGGGCAGAATGAAGATTGTAGTAGCTCAGAGTCTCAAATGACACGAAGTTAGAAGGAAGGCTTAAAACCGAAGAGAGTTGAAGGGTTTTTGACTCAAGGATCAGCCACATTTGTAACACACAGACCATCACCCACTAAATCCTTACACTTAAAGGTATAAAAGGCACTCCATTTCCATGTCCAGTAGGTAAGTAAATAAGTTTTTTGTGGAAAAGGGTAACGTATTCCAAAAAGATGAGATGGACAAGCCCCTTAGCGATACTTTGGGACACTGTTGACATAAAGCCATATTTGGCATGAGCTATTTGGGACGCCCGCTCCATATACTGATACATAATCTCGCCGCACTATTGTGCAGCGGCTTCGGCTGAAGAGAATTCGCTAAGACGATGGGAACTGATTATTGCTAACGATAGACTGAGGAAATCGGTTTAATATGGTTGATGGAGAGTGCTGATGGGATAGAGAGCGCTCATAATGTGTATTTTGAGTTTCAAAGGTGGGAAGGAGTAGACATTTGCATCTGCATCTTTTAATAATTAAAAATTTTTTGCCGGGACCGAGACTTGAACACGCGACCTCAGGCTCGGCAGTGTGGTAGTGTTCTACTCGACTGATTAAAATTTCCTATATTTTTCTCAGCATCGCCCTTCTAGTAGTTATGTCTGTGATGCTGTCAAAATGCTGCTCTCGTTTGTATGTTTCACTTCTGACTGCTTCAAAGCTTGTTTTTGTTATGTTTTTATGTATATATTTAGCTCATGTATAGCAACCCAAATGAACATGTAAAATCATATATTCTTTCTAATTAGGTGTCGGTGACTTAATCTAAATAATGTTTTATCTTAGCATCGATTATATTCCAATAGAAGACTTTGAAAAAGTTGAAAATCGGCCTTAAGAAAGGTGCAAAGTGCATTTCAAGATTTCTTTAATTTAATAATATGCCCATTTTTGCTCTATACTCGTGATATGCTCTCTAATGGATTGAACTATAAAAGAGCACCTGTACACAGGTTAACACACGGCAGCAACAGGTTAATGCGAGATTCACTTGCAATATTCTTTTCGCTTTTGCCATTAATGGATTTATGCAACATTGCACCGGCCAGTATTGGACTCGTCAGTTTGGCTTAAAAACTGATTATGCACAGAGATGCGAAGGAAAAGTAGTGTTAATGCAATAATAACGGGTTGCCTCGTCCTTTCACAATGAAAGCACCGAACCGCTTCACATATGGCATGAGATTTATTCTTATGGCGTGGAAGTAGGGAAATGGTTATTTTTAACGTTTATTGTTCACATAAGCCTGGTGAAAATTTAGAGTTATGTCGTATTTATTTTAATTCCATCTACCTCAGTCTAACGCTTGCTGGAAACAACTTCCTTGTTAAATGAATTACGTTGTATTTCTTTAATAGCTTTTAAATGGGACAATAGACAATTAAAATGTTGACTTCAATTGGAAAATTACCCAGAAAATTAATAATAATATTATCTCGATGGTTATTTCATTAAATTGTAATAAAGGCCCAAAATGTATCGATTCAGTTTCGTGTACTTAAGCACATATTCAAATGTTGCAAGCTGTAGTTAAGGTCCTCAAACTTTTTAAAATTTGAACTAAAGTTTTATATTTTGACTTTCTTTTGATTTGCAGGAAGGGACATCAATAAATTCCGCCCCAAATTTGTCTTTGCTATGTTTTTGGAAAATAAAGATCACTTCCTACTGTAAACATAAACAACTAAGTATACTAGTTAATTTGTATCCTATATAATCGTTAGCCAATACCACTCAAGTGAAAGTAGTCTTCTAACAAACAAATTTCTAAAAATTGTCCGGGCTATGAAAAGATATATTTTGTGTTATATAAAACGCCACCGTAGTATTTTAACGATAGCTTGAAAGTTAGTTTTAAGGTGGTGCACATTAATAAAAATGTTTGATTATACAAAGGGGCTTAAAAGAGTATCTTTTTTCAAGACAATGTACCAAAGCCCTTGCAAACGGCTCTCGAAGAATGTCGACAGCCGAGACTCTGGGGCCTTGCCCACAGCTCGCGAACATCGTCATCCCTCGAAGAATGTTTACATCTGGGACTGCTGGTTTTTTGAGAAACATCAAGCTGATAGAGGCTTACCAAATTGCGGAAGAATAAATAATGGGCTGTACTTTATAAAAAGGGTTTGCAAAGTTGGTCGGCTCTCAGTTCATCGGAACTTGCGTTAGAGCTATTTATTAAATGTCGATCAACTTAAAGACATCACATTCATTGGGTCAAAAGTTATACAGGTATTGCAGCAAATGACATGGCTGACTAGCTTGTCAAAGATTCTGTCACTAATGGTAGATTTGAAAATGTAATAACATCGTTTGACTTATTTAAATTCCACTATAACACGATAAATAATAAATGGCAACAAAAATGAAAAGAAATTGCTCATAGTTCCAGTAACTATAACCTCCTTCATCCCTCCTTACCGGTAGACATACCTTATATCTTTAACTAGCAAAACCCTAACGGGGGTTTTGCAACAGTAACTCGGTTAAAACCTTACAATGGTAGATTTCCGACCCACCTTGCCAAGTTACATATAGTTTCTTCAGCGTATACCCTTATGGTGATGACTGACGATTCTGTGTGTGATATTAGTCATATGCTTTTTGTTTGTTCCAATAATAAGGATGAAAGTATGGCCCTTTTCAAGGCATGTTGTAGAACAATATACAATTGTCAATTAACGTTGCTCATTTATTCTTAACTCATGAAAAACATATTTATGAATATATAACTATTTATTTAAGGTAGAAAAACTAGGAACCTCGGTGGGCGATTGGCGATCGTCGCTGCAGCCGGGGTCACAGTGAAAATCATGGAGCGCTCGAGCCGCAGCGGTTGAGAGTTCAACACCCGGCACGGGCGGTCTAGATTTTCACTTAATTAAGGTTTAGGTTTAAGTGACACCCGCTCCCCCTGAAGTAATGCTTAAGCAGTTCTGAGGGGCAACGGTAGTCGTTAGGAAAGAAGCGGTAGAACAACTAATTTAAAGAGTAATTTTCAATATTAAATATATGACGAATGGACATGGGACGTTAGTGATGACAATCTACAAAATTTTGACTTTTTAAAAATTATTCAGCGTACGTCACTGAAAATTTGCTTGAAAATGCGTATCATTAAATCTGTTCGGACCTTAGTTATAATTACTTGAAGTTTTCGAGAAGATTGATTAATTTTTCTTACTTTCGTTATTTCATGTTACTTAACACTTTTTCTAACTTTTGGTAGTATAGAAGAAAAAAAACACCATGATAATGTATTTTCACAATAACATTGTATAGAAAATTTTTACAGTACCGTATTTGCTATTAACCTACGCCAGCTGATCACTTAGGGGTACAACGTTGAATGACAATGAATCGGGGAATTGAAAGTGGCATCATTGTTCAACCATCAATAAATCCACTACACGATGAAAGCATAACTAACCATTTTGTATAACCTTAAATTAAAACCACATCTAGAGATAAATGTTCTTGAATATTACTCAATATTATTTGTTGCGAGAGGTAGCTAATTTAATAATTCTGTAACCAAGGTAGTCGCCGAGAGATAAAACACTTCCTATGGAATTCTTGCGTAATTCTAACGGAGGGGCAAGTCGCTTCTAAAATCTCAGACAGGATGATTTGTTGCAAGCCGAAATTTCGATTTTAAAAATCCACATAAATTCGCCACCAAACCTGCTGTTCCTTATTCTTGGCTGTGTATAAATTAAGTGTTAGCGGCAACCGTCCGGAATTTGCGTTTAAATTAAACCAAACATCTTATGTAATGTGTTTGTTATTCGCCAACTCTTGGACTTACTTTATTGACACTTAATTTGTTATAAATTATTACGCTTTTACTACAGAAGAAGAGATAAATCTGCAGGAAAGTAATTAAACGGTCCTTAGTTTTTTCGGTGCGGAATAATGAGATATTACTTTAACATTAGCTCTTGGAGTCATTCATCTTTATTCCCGCGCATAATTTATTAAAAAAGTAATCTATCATTAGGCTGGAGGCCTTCTTCAGTTTGGTCGATCAAATCGGTCGAATTGATCGGTTTCGGGTTTCAGTTGGTTGGCATTTCTGGCATTTATTCACACTGGCGTAGCCACGACTTTTGGACTTTAGGTAAACACACAAGAGCTGCTACTACTAACTGTACTTTACATTTTAAGACAAATTGGATTATTTTTCAATCTATAAAATTATGACCATCGTTAAAGATCTATAATCATTTTAGTTGGCTAAATTCTGGCCGTTTATTTACAATATGTACCACACTGTCTTATAATATAGATTACTTTTGCTTCCTGCTTTTTTATATTTTACATTAAATACTGTATATATAATCGGTTACTCAAAGTATCATTAGGTGTAGAAGACATTGTATTTTAATTTTAATGATCATTATTTACTTCAAATGTGAACTTTGATTAACTATTGAGATTGCTATCAATTGCCACAGTAGAATCAACCAAATGACATTATAATATTGTATTTATTCCACTTTTATACTGTTCTATTGCTCAACCTATTGTTACAGACGTTTGTTTGAGCTTGCACCAATTGTTCAAGTTCACTCCACCAAACGTAACTTTTTCTCTACACTTCATAATAACTAGTGTTTTTTTGCTCCCTGATGAATCACCGAGGATACGTTTTCATGTTCTACTTTTAAGTCTACTTCTAAAAGTGTATGTCAACTGAATACTATTCGTGACAGACGCGCCTAATACTGTTTTGTGAGGAGCCCAATCTATGGAAATACGGCGATGTACTAAAAATATGCAATAACAATTGAATATCTGAAGCAGCAATAGCTATTTCATCAAAATAAGTTAACGATACCAGCAGGAGAAGTGACTAAAGCCAATCCCGGCTAAAGAACAATGCCAACAGTCTCTGACGTGACCGGCCCATGACGTCGGCTAAAGTAGGTTTGTTAGTTGGCCGTGACTTGACGACGTGCAGATCGTAACTATACGTTGATTGAAATAATCGACTATACATTGCAGTAATAGTGTCTTCGTTAGTGTTTGGTAGTGTGCGATGCGAGTGATTTGTTATCATCAGCTTTATACAAATCAACACTTAAATGGCCGTTACAAACAAATTGTATTGTCATATATAATGCAACTAATGGGTTTTTGATGATCAAATAATCATTTCTGTTATATATATATAATCGTTAGACCTTTCTACCCTAAGGTGTAAGATATTAAAATTTTTTACATATGTACAAATTTTCTCCATTCTTTCTTGTTAAGTGCTGTTTGTTTCGCTTCTGTCCATGTTTTGTTTCTCCTTTTTAATATCTCTGCCACTTCGTCGTTCCAGGTTTTCTTTGGCCGTCCTCTCTTCCTACTTCTTTGTACGCCTGTTTCCCATATATTCTTTACTTGTCTACCTTTTCCCATTCTGCACATGTGTCCAAACCATTTCAACTGTTGTTTTTCTATTACGTTTATAATTGGCTCTATTTCTAGTTCTTCCCGTACTGTATCGTTTCTTATCCTGTCTCTTCTTGTAATTCCTTTAACTTTTCTGAGATACTTCATGTCTATAGCTTGTATTTTACTCTTCAGTGTGTTTGTCAATATCCAACTTTCGCTGCCATACGTTAAAATAGGTCTGAATACTGTTTTGTATATTATCATTTTTGTTTTTCTGCTTATTTCCTTTTTTCCTATGAATGAGTTATTTAAACTATGATATAGTTTTGCAGCATTATTGATCCTTTCATTCACTTCACATTCTATGTTACCATCCCTTTGTATTGCCACACCTAAGTATTTAAAGGCCTCCACTTGCTCTATTTTTTCTTGGTTTATTTCTATGTTCGTACTTTTATTTTCCTTGCTAATTACCATAATTTTGGTCTTGCTTGTATTAATTTTCATTCTCCTTTTCGTTAGCTCTTCTTCCCATATCTTCAGATTTTCTTGTAGGTCCTTTTCTTTTGCTGCGCATATCATTATGTCGTCCGCGAATGCACACTCTGAGACACTCACTGGTATTAATCTGTTAAATCCCACATGCACTTTTTTAGTTCTCACTCTTGTTGTTTTAATCACATCGTCCATCATCAGGGTAAATAATATTGGGCTCATTACTCCGCCTTGTCTTAAGCCATCGTTTATTTTGTAGGTTGCCGATTCCATGTTATCCTTCCTCACGTAGTTTTTGTTTTTGTCATATAGACTTTTTATTGCTGTTCTTAGTTGTTGGTTGACTTTTCTGCGTTTTAGACTTTCCCAGACTTCTTTTTGTGGCACTCTGTCGAAAGCTTTTTCGAGATCTAGAAATAACATGTATATTTCCGTTTCTTGTGTTTTTGCTTTTGCAATCATTTGCTTGATGCTAAAAATGTGGTCTTGCGTACTTCGTCCTTTTCTGAATCCGCTTTGTGCCTCTGCTAGATTTTCTTCTACTACTGCTCTAAGTCTTTTTTCGAGTATGCTTTCGTATATTTTAGAAGGGATACTTAATAGTGTGATACCTCTATAGTTTCTACAATCTCTGGCGTCTCCTTTCTTTAACAGTGGTATTGTTATTCCTATCTTCCATTCTTCTGGTACTTTTCCGGTGTTCCAAGCCTTGTCAAAAATTTTTGTTAACACTTCAATCCCTCGTGTTCCTACGTTTTTTATCATTTCCCCGGTTACTTTATCGTGTCCCGCGGATTTTCCTCTCTTTACTTCTTTTATCGCTGTCATTACTTACTCTATCTTTATGTTGTTTTCGTTTTTCACGTATTCAGTTTCTGTTGTTTCATTCTGTGTGGTGTTATTTGCATCATTTTCGTTGTACAGTTCTTGGAAATATTCTTTCCATCTTTCTATGATTTCTTTTCCTTCTGTAAGCATTTTGTTGTCCTTTGCTTTTACCTGTTGAAAATTACGTTGTTTGCCTTTTCTTAAGTTCTTTAGTACCTTGTAGAATAATTTTTGATTCCCTTTACTGTCTTCTTCCATTTTCTTTCCGAATTCTTCCCAATTTTGTTGTTTAGCTCGTGATACCAGTTCTTTTACTTTTATGCGTTGCTGTTTGTACTCTGTATAGTTCGCGTCCGTTTTATTTGCTAGATAGCGCTTCCACATATCTTTCTTACTTTTTATTTGTTCTTTTATTTTGCCGTTCCACCATTTCGTTTGTTTTTTCCTTCTGTTGACCAAATTTACTCCGCATATTTCTTTTGCTGTATCTAAGACTATCTTTTTGAAGTATGTCCATAACTCTTCTAAATCCATTTTTTCCCATTGTTCTGTGTCACTTTCTATTTTTTCTTCTACTTGTTGTTTATATTTCATTGCCACTTCTCGTTCTTGCAATTTATATGTTCGTATGACTTCTTTTGTGGTGTACTTTAGTCCTTTAACATTTTCTTGTGTTTTTGTGTCAAGTTGTATCTTTGCTATTACTAGGTAGTGGTCACTGTAAATTTCTGCTTCTCTTCTGACTTTGACATCCATAATTTCATTCCTATGTGTTCTGTTAATGATTACATAATCTATTATAGATTTTTCATTTCTTCCCGACACTTCTCTCGTGTATTTGTGTATTTCCTTATGCGTATAGAATGTGTTCTGTTATACGAGACAATAATATATCGAGTGGAAACAGAAATTATTTGATAATCGAGAAGACACGAGTTGCATTCTGCTAGATTATATCACGAGTCAATAAACAACGTTTCAATAGTGTATTTTAGTTAATGTGGTTGTTATGTCAATTGTACTGACAGCAAGTAACGTGATGTTTGTGAAGGCGTGTGACTCTCACCTATTAGTCAGGAAGGTATGTAATTATCAGTTGCTATGTACATTATCAAAAGTTGGTACATGCGTAACTATGCATTTTGCCGTTTTTCATTGGTTGATGTTAGAAGGAGTGGTATAATTGCCGTAGTGGCTACTTGGTAGCTTTGTAAAGCATTTTCCGCTGAATAAATTAAATATAGTGTGCGATTATGCCGTATTTGTGGAAGTGCTTGTAGACAGCTATTTTCATCATTGGAATAAACAATCTTGTATGTCAGGGCAATTACGATATACAAATAGATATAAACTAGATACTTCTAGTAATAATAATTATTTAGATCTTGCAGTAAAAGACAATTACAGTTTAATCAAGAATTTGTGCCTTGGGGTCTTTGTCTATTAACATAATCCGGTAGTGAATTAGTTATGTTTAATTTTGTAATATTCTATGTATTAGTTGAACATTTAAAAAAATAATTTTTAAATGTTTGTAACAAACGGAATCTTGTGTCGCAGCTGGTTTTTAAATTTCTTACAGAAGGGGGCTATTTAGTTCACTCCATTGGGTGCCAATTCCATAGCGAAGAAGGAATAGCGAAAATTTTAATTAATTCTACAACTAACACTTTGATTAAAAATTATTACAGTAAAATTAATAATAATTAGAAAACACCTTATATTTCAAATAATTTAGATGTAATTTAAGATTGGATATCTACTCGAAAATGTGCAGAATAAGAAGAACAACAAAGAACTACTTTGAAATCATGTCAAAACTAGTTAATTAATGACGAAGACGCCGTCCCATCTCTATCTTTTATCTATATCAACAATTACAATTTAGTATCACGTCTAAGGAAAAAGTACCAATATTCAAAACTTACGGTTTTTGCTTTGCGACTAAGAGCTCAGTTCACGACTGTTAACCGCGGTTCTACAGCTGTTATGAATGACTTTTCTCCACTCTGCGCCTGCGATTTAACCGTTGGCCTACCTGTGATGACGTCATGCAGAAGAGCTGAGGGCTTGTTCTTTAGCCAGTATTGCTAAAGCCTTAAAGTTGATGAAAAACAACAGAGCAACAGAAATAGGGGGAATATTTATTGAACTAATTGAATATGATGGTGCTAAATTGGCAGAGTGTTTATCACTATAATGAATACTTGCATTAAAGAAAATCAGATTCCAGAAATGTAGAGAACTTCTCAGATCGTCTGGATACGCAAAAAAGAGAAGTTTAATGAGTAGACTATTTAGTAAAACATTAAAAAGAAAAATGTACCAATTGCAAGATAAGTGAAGAGCAAAGTGGTTTTACACCCGGGCAACAGCGTGTAAATGTTTTTGTCACACTCCAGAAACTAACTCCTGTTGAAATGGACTATTTAAGCTGTTCCGTAAAGATTTAGATACCAGAAAGAGTTAAAATCAGAGAACGAATGACAAAAGAAGAAACTATAACAAACGGAATAGTAATAAAATTACGCCCTAGACGATCGTGGAATGAATATAAGATACCCAATAGTGAGAGGGGTGGAGATTGGGATCGGGAAGACTACTAGCAGCCGCATAAATCCCCTATATAGTGAGAATAATGTAAGAGTTTATATGGATAAATTATGCTAAATTAGACATAGGGAATTCACTTGTTTACATGTTACCATGGTTTTGTAAACAAAATAACAATACAGTGACTATAGAAACTAATTGAAACTGGATTATTTTATTGTAATTTCAAAACCGACAATTGTTAGTAGCCTGGGTAAAATGGTTAATACTAAAACAAAGTTGCGAATGTATAGTCTTAGATTATTCACACGGTATATGACACTAATGTTAAGTACTAAAATGAACAGCTATAATATATGTATGTAATTTTTTTAAATATTTTTTGTTACTCAGCCAACAGCCGTTAGGCCAATTATAGGCGTCGCTGTACATTTTATGGGGACTTCCAACCCCACTAACGACTGTCATGATGTTATTATGACATCCGGGACCAACTATTTCCGTGGCAGCCGTACCACGAGGCGCCGAGAGAAGCAGCCGTGAAACTCCCATCCAAGTTTTGACCAGAAACAGCGTTGCTTAACTCTACTGATCGAACGTGGACGCTTGTTCAAGCTACACCACCCAGGACCTATAGTAGCATTGATGATAAACAGCATCATACTGTAAATAATTGTCGCGTCTAACTAGGAGTACCAAATCAACTGTAATATTTGTAATTTAACATACACAGGTCAAGTGATTATAGCATAAAATCAAAAGTCTAGTCAATACTTGCTGATAATATTAAACATAACAAATGTTTTAAAAAGACGAAGTTTGTTATCTGTCTCCAGGGCAATTAATAACTAAATTAATTCTACCTAAACGGAGAGTGTAAGACTCGATAATACCCACCGTTTACCAACTCGTCTTAAGTTCATCTGTCTTTACAATATGGTCCACCGACCCAACACTTACGGGGGGCAGGGGGGGGGGGCACAGCAAGCCCCCTAATTCGACATTCCACCAATAGTGGGTAAAATTACCGCGAGGTAGAATTATAAACTACACTAAATTTATGTACAGCTATTTACTTATATTAAAAACTACTAACGACATAAATTAAACTAATATGATTAAAAGCTAAATACCAAACAAAGGTAATAACCACTAGTAATTAACATAATACATTTTCAGAATCTCAAATATTTTAAATTTTGCGTAGACTATCAATATTTTTCATAGTCTACGCATTACTTATCACTTCATACTTGCTACATAAAACAATAATACCTCTTTTGGATCTCGATAATTATATTGATACACGACTACGTAGCCACAAAAATATGTAGGTTTTGAATTATTGTACTGGAGCATTGGGTGATAAAGAGCAAACCGTAACCAAAAAGGCAAAACCAGTCTAGTGGAATAAAGATATAGAAGAGACCCAGATGCCAGGCTGAAGAACTGTCGTCTAAATAGATAAATTAGAATAAGTGTAGCAAAGCTCGAAATGAAGCATCGAAGGAAGCCTGCAAAGAAATCAACGAGTGCAGAGGAAATGCTAGGGGTTTGAATTGAAAATAAAGACAAACGCAGGTTGACACCAACAGAAATGAAAGAAGAGAAAGTTTATTATCAGGGACTATTAATAGAAAACAAACGAATTCATAGGACAACCTGTTGACGTAGAGGCGAGCGAAGAGGAAAATATAGAGGAAACTGATATTAGCAACCACATAAAGACAATAAGTAGAATTGGCACTAAAAAGAATAAAAAACGGTTGAACCCCAGAATCAGGAAATATCTCGATCGAATTAGCAGATTCAGCATCAATTATATTGTACAAATACTCACAACGTGTAGAAAAGGAGATATAGATAGACCATATCTGTAATCCATAAAGAGACAACCAAAAAAAGAGTAAGAATTACAGTGGAATTATTGTACTCAGTTCAGTTGGGAGGTTATATGGAAGAGTGTTAAAGATAGGACTAAGACCGAAGAACAAAGTGACAGAGAGGGATGATCTTGCACTGATATTTTCTTATTAAAATAGCTACATGGTGCTAAAATCAAGATGAATACAAAAAGTGGTGCTTGGAAATCTATTTAAACAAGACCGAACATATCACCATAGGAGATCTGGAAATTAAGGAATATTCAATTAAAAAATGCAAAAAATCACACTTAGGTGTCATATTCTTGGTGAAATAAATAGCAACAAATACACCACCAACAAAATAAAACAAAGCATGAGACTTATATGAACATAAAGTTTCATTGGACGATAAAATACTAATAGATACCGAGTATTCTATCTATAAGACCCTGTTATAAAGCTTTTTCCCCTATACCACGGAAGTATAAACTAGATAGAAGAAATACTGAGATATTAAAAGCCCTGGAAACGGATTTCTGGCAAGACAGTTGCGACATCTGAAGATTGCAGCATATTAGAAATAACAAGGTGAAAACGGTAAAAGCGACTAATTTGTTAAGTACACCTCCTGAACAAAGACCATACAATCGGAAAGAAATAGGAAAAGCGAAACGGGATTGGCATAGGGGCATTGTAGAGGTAGAGACTACAGAAGGTAAAGGATTACGAGATGACGATTCCATGAATAAAAAAAGACTTATCCTTAGGAAGCACGAAATAAACGTTTCAGTTCATCATCATTTAGGTGTAAGGTCTCTTGTTAAATCTGAATTGTTCAACTATTTCTTATTTCGTATTTAGTCAAACTTCTTCATTCCTTTGTATATCTTGTGAATAATAGTATTATACTGGAACACTATACAGATTGGTGGTGAATAATGTGAATATATCAAAATCAAATGAGATAGAATACAGTGTATAGGTTTTGTATACGTTAAACAGAAGTAGACTAATGTGCAATTAACATCTAGTATCCGCAGAATCAAGATTTTTTGTTTTTAGAAAACACTGAATTCTAGGATACTAGATTTCAAGTCATATATGTCTATTTCTGTTTAACTCATACAAATCTCATAAACTGTATTCTAGCTCACTTGACTATTTTCAAATTATCCATTAGGTACCAATCTGTATGACACATAAACACTTACAACAAACCAGCGTCTGAGCATTTTGTTTTGTCCTATACTTGTTCTATTTCTCATATTCAGTTAGTTCTTGCTTTAAATTTCAGCTACCCCTTTCTCGTGTTTTGTCTTCCATTTTATAATCTTTTAATTTAGCTGTTATTTCATGCATTTATTCTACCAATTCCTTGATGTATGTATATAGGCTGTTAACTTATTATTGTGAATTTTATATCTTGATAATAATGATTTAGTATCTTAGAAACGTTTCTTTTAGCTTTTATATGAAATGATGTCTTTGTGTTTTTCTTCGTCAGTATCACCAATTTTATTGCTGCTGGCTGTCGACGGCTGCTAATGATAACACCCTGGAGCAAATGCACATATAACACGCGTCATTAAAACAACTTCATACGCTAACACTTAACGCACCCTGGCATTTCGACGTGGCTAAGTTAACGAACAGATTGAAAATCACGCGGGTTCGACACGTGACACACGACTTGCAGATAGGGAATGCTGAAGGTCATAAACCGTATGAATGACTGGAATGATCTAATCCTCGGCACTTCCCTGTCTGTGTTTAAATGGCGTCTCCTCAGTGGCGTAAGTGGGGAGTTTATTGTTTTTCAGTGGCCGGATGGACCTTGCGTTTTCTCGAAAGTGCAGTTAGGCATTGCGTTCTGTTTCTGGTGCCGGGGAATTGTTCTTTTACTCTTCTGCTATAACCGGATGCCTTCACTGCGAAAGTTTTTTGTTACTTTTGTTCGCCATATACTACTCCACTGTTTAATTACTCTACATCTCGATCCTTGCGCAGCCAGTTTTTGTCCTATAAGGACTCAGCGGCTACCTTCTGCCTGCTACTGAATCCCCAACAGTTCAAACATGCCGTACATGTTGTGGAGATCTGAGTTTTAAATTCTGTTCTCTATACACAGAAATTGCGAATGCAATTTATTACTCGCGACACTAATTACTCAGTTTACGACAGTACTCACTTACTTGCGCCTAGCGTTACATTCTATATTAGTTACCCGCTAATTTATGCTACACAGCTTGTCGATAATTCACTACGCTGCTTTTGTATGCATTTCAGGGTGATCTATGGGCGTTACACGTTACCATGTGTCCACTATGATGTTTTAAAATACCTTTTGCTTTTTTGCAGAGTTTGTTTCCTTATATTCTATTTAATGTTTTTTCTGTGATTTCTTTTATGGACTTCCACTCTCCCATGATCTTCATTCCAAGCTTCTCTGTGAGACCTTTCTTTTTAATTACTACTTCATCAGCCTATTATTTTAACGAGTGGTTTATTCTTTTCTCTTTTCTTCTACTTTGTTAGTTAGTGTCATTGAACTGTCTCTACACTTTTTACTTTTATTATAAATTCGTTAATTTAGTTTTTGTGACTTTTTTTGGTTCAATTCCATTTTATTTTCGATACATTGGAATGGCAAATAGAACAAATATGATTAACAATAATAATGTATTTCCTGAATTGTCACTAAGCTAGTTATATTTAATTCTGCAATAGCTTCCAGCTTCAATTGCTTCAAACTGGCACAACACAACAAAATAACAAAACCATTAGATTGTAATGTTTTACTTTACCAGAGGAATAATTTTGCTATTATAAATTAGCATAATTATATTTATTATATTACTATTCTATAAATTATACTGTTACTTTATGTATTAATATTTAGATTATTTTTTACCATTTTTTGCTATGCGGCTGCGGGCGATTGTCTTGTCAATATATTATATTCAATACAGCCAATACATAAATGCATTATGTAAACGGTATGGAGATAGAGCAATACATTTATTTCAGAAACGCCCCTGAGGTTACACTCTAGTTCCGCCTATGCCACAAGCTTTAGCTACTGATTATTTATGAATTTCTCTTTTCAATTATTGTAGTGTGTAATCGCCAGTTTTTAACCTTTCATTACGAGCCTTAATGATATTAATAACGCGAATTAATTAAATAGTAGGCAACTAATTGTTGATAAAGCAATTTATTACAAGCAATTATCGCGATTTCCCAGTAAATTCAACTTGCCCATCCTTCGTTAGTGGGCAATTAGGGCCGCCGAGTGTGTCCGCTTGGCCAGGAAACGGCTGTCCTTTTGCGTAAATAAGACATTTCGCTCGCATATTGTCTTGTCGACGAGCGAAACAATAAATCGCGCAACAATCTCGGCTGCAACGGCCTTAGCAAATATGCAAGTGTGACCTCAATTGACAGCAACAAATATGTCTCAGGGCGCCAACAACCAGTTTATGGTAAAAATAATCAGCGCACATTCTAATATCCACATTGCATTGTGCGATTTCAAAACCAAGAATGGGGGAACATTTGTTTGCGGTCGTAAATTCCCGCCGCACGGAACCATTAATCAACTAGATCATAATTTTCAAATAAGCTTGACCGACAGTTTAAACAATATTTCTTCGTGATTTCTTTGGCTCATTTATTAATAATGGTAATCGCAAGTGTGTAATGATTGCCACACATACACCTGACGAGAGGACGACCACCAAGGACGGACAGGCTAACGGTGGGCAATGGAAGACTAAAGGACTGACGTGCAGTATAATGCACGTGGTATCGGACCTTTTGATTTACGACCGTATGACTACCAAACGTGATTAGAAACAGACGAAAATGAAAGCTAACGCTGCTAATGTTGCTTTAGCCTTTTGTTCCGATCCATGCCTTGTCTGTCGTTCGATTAAACGATATTATTAATTATTTGAAGCCAATGGGAGCATGTAAATAACTCTGATTATATGCTGATTGTGGTGCATCTATAAAGCAGTTTATTGAAAAACTTTCCATATTTCTGATAATAGAAAGGAAGAGCATATGAAAAAAGTCGCCGTAAAAATTGCGACAAGAGAAAGACCTATTGTATATCCTGGCCCATGCGACCACTGTGATTATTGCTAGTTCTAATGTAGAGCTTCATGTGATCTCTAATGGCTATTCCACTCCAACTTGCTCCTGAAAATTATTCCACAATGCTAAAAAAAATAGATGACTGTTGTCATCGCTCATTCCGTCGAGCTGCTGAAGTATTAGTTCATATGTGTGAATTCTGGTGTCAATATGCGATCTCCAAAGATTTCCATTAATCGACTCGCATTCCCAAGTGGCTGTGGATATGTCACGTCGTATCCTATGTGGTTTTATAGAGTTTAGGGTTTCCTGTCGGCCTTGCGTTTCCCATATGATAACTCAGAGTACAGTAATATTTGAGCTCAGTACATTAATTTTAGGAACATACTCTTACCACTTTATTTCATAATGGAACGGAGACAGTTCACATGCAACTAGTCTAGCTTTTTGATTGATGTCTATACAAACACTTACATGGATGCTGCGATAATTATTCTATTCAGCTCATTAATTTTAGTATCTGCTGAGCCATTATTACCAAGATATATGAAATTTTGAATTTCTGAGCTCGGGCAGTCTTTCAGTAAGACTGGATATCTATTACGATTACTGACCTGTTGCACTTCAATCGTGTGATGTCTTTCAAGAGAGTTAGCCACTTAATTAAACACATTTGGCTCGTTGCTTCACTGACTTACGAAGTGGAGTGACAAATACTAATTTAACACTCAAAACATACAAGTAACGTGAAAAACCATAATACTGAGAGATCAGTTAAGAAAAACTCAACTTAGCAAACCCTTTTATATAGTGCTGCCCATTGTCTGTGCCTCGGAATTTGGTACTCATCTTTGATTTTCCAGACAATGCGCAGTCATGGATGTGTACATCCTTCGAGGAATTACCGCGAGTTGTTTGCATGATCTAGATCCCGGATGTTGGCACTATTTGAGGTATTACGATAGTCCGTAAACTACTACAGAACTGTATAAAGTATTTCGTACTAATTTGATTATCTTTAAGGTTTTGACAAGACTAAATTGCTTTTCATCATAACGATATCTAATGTGGATAGCTTTCAACATTTCCTGCAGCAGATGTGCAATGGCAGCAGCAAAGTAAATGTAAAATAGTGTTAGAGCAAGCGCGCACTCCTGCTTTACTGCAGCTGTCACAAAGAGTTCATTCGAGACCTGTTCCTCTTTGCGTAACAAAATAATCCTTATTGCACATATTGTAATATGTATGAAAACCTAACCTATCTAAAGAATGTATCGTTGATAGTAGCAATGATATTTCTAAGA
Organism: Agriotes lineatus; assembly: GCA_940337035.1. Classification (NCBI taxonomy): domain Eukaryota; kingdom Metazoa; phylum Arthropoda; class Insecta; order Coleoptera; family Elateridae; genus Agriotes; species Agriotes lineatus. Next base: position 124,500,611 of record OW679197.1, on the reverse strand, counting down.
GTTTTTTAAGCGTTGTCCTGTTCGGGCAAATTTTTTTGTTTAAAATGTGTAAATTCCAGCTTTACTACTACGAATTTGAAAATTCATTATAACTAAATTTGACATCTTAAAGGTTTCTATGTGAGACAATGCTAAAGGAATAGGTCGTAATTATTTTTACCACAACAGAAGGTGACACACATGAAGCTTACGTAGGGAAACATTTTACAAAATATTAAAGCCGCAGCTTGAAAAGTGATGGGGAACAGAGAAATAAATATTACTGGACGCAAAGCTAACCACGATCCAGATCTAAAAAGGTAATGACAATAAAACACCCTAAAACAGCATAAATGGGCGCGAAACTAATTTTAGACATTACACTACCTGCAACTAAGTGGCTGGTGCAGTAAACTGAGTGATAAATTACATTCGTCATCTACAAACTGCAGGGGATCCATCCACAGCAGTTAGTCGCTCAATCCTTTTGGGCAACAAATAATTGGCTAAGCAAAAACGGAGCATTCCAGTTGACCGCCCACAGACTAAGAAACGGGTAATAAAACGTTCAGGTGGAGCAAGCCATCCGAACAATGGTGACATAACACTTCTCTGAGGAGACATTCTGTTGCAGCGGAAGAGCAATAAACCAAATTCCTATACCCTGAGTTAAAAAAGGTGCGCAATAGCTAAATTGCGCTTTCGAGAAAACGAAGGAACCGCAGGCCATGAAGTACTCTCCACTTACGCAACTGGGTAAACTATATAAACTGACACAAAAGAATCACCAAGGGCTTCACGTTTAGCATTTGGTTCATCCCCATTCAGTTCAACCACCAGCGTTCTGTTTACAATCTCCGACACAGTGCATATCGTCCGACTCGTATCGAACTCGTCTCACTTGCAATGTGTTCATTAACATATATCTTGCTGCATGTCTGCATATGTGTGTGTGTTCATTGATAAATTTTGCTTAAATAAATACATAAATGATTGTTGTCGTCCGTAAAATGTTATCGTTTTAAAATACTCAGGTTGTTATCATCAACATCCGTGGACCAGCAGTAACCAAACGATCATCTCTCCAGAAACTTGGGTATAACGGCACATTTTGAATTTAAGGATTATTTTAAAGATTCTATTACAAATTAATTTAATTTATGCAGTAGGTGGAAATTCCAAAGATTTGTGATTAATTAATATGAATAACTATTATTTATTTTAAGCGTTGACGAACTTCAACAAGCGATTTATTTAAAATATATTGTTACTTTCGGTATACATTTGTTGGTATTATAAATTCATTCGGTCTGCAAATATTTTATTCCTTGCAGATTTGGTTTGCTTCATAAAACAAACAGATTGTAACGGTTCTCCATAGCAAGTATGATGTCATTTCTACATACATTTAGTTCACAGTGAATATTACACTGATCGAGATAAAGCAATTGTAACGGTCTTAAAATATTTTCCCCATTTTCATCCTTCCTTAATCCTTACAGTAATTTTGAGAATTTGAATAGTTATTGAGTATGCTAGGTTGTCCAGACATCTGTTTAGTGTTGCGATTTTCAATTTTTTCAGCAGATGGGTAGCCCATATAGCTTTAGTAATTTTTAATTTGACATTCTTCTTTTCGAAAGTTTTCAGTAAATAAGTTCAGGGTAGAGCTCTTTTGCAGATGCCCATTTTGAAAATATTCAGTTTTAAATTTACTTGTGATGCCTCTTTTTAGGGGCTTTTTTGCACGCTTAAAACTGGATGTAACTTCAAAAATCGCGAGCAGATTTGGTATAACGCTTTTATGAATTGCTTCGCCCTATCTGATTGAATGAGGATGTGAGAGTATTTCAGAAGCAACTCGTCTTCAGGTACGGACACTTTACTGGATTTATTGTAATTCAATAGTGTAAAGATATAAAGAAACCAGGTACAGTGTCGATTCAATTCAATTTTGAAGGCCATAAATTAATAATAGTAATACAGAATTTACTATGCACCACATGTTACAGACACTAACATAAATTGTACTCCCATTCGACCTGGATAAAGATCACAAAAGCTTTATTGTGATAGTTTTTGAGGAAAGAATGAAACGATTCCAAATATATTGTAACATATTAGTGCAAACTACTCCAATAGTCTCAGGAATCGATTGAAGATGACCCCTCAGGATTCATGCTGTACAGCCAAAGGCAGATGATAATGTATCCTATAACAGAAATGTCGCTTATACAGAAACGCCATGGAAAAGCTAGATTATCATATATAGTTTAAAAAAGAGCTACATGGTAGGTACTATTTGAATATTTAAATATTTTTCTCTTAAATGTCTAAGCACTTTTGTTGAAAAATGCCATATCATACTGATCTTTGCTTTATATATTTTTTCCTCTGCCCCGTTTGTGGGATGCGCAGTTTAGCAGTTAAAACATTTAGCTTATTAGATCTCAGAACTACTTGAACCAGATTTAAAAAATTAAGAAATTTTACACCCGAAAGTAAATCTTTTGAAGGAAATGAAGTATCTGTTTTGAAAAGAATATCGCTGAAGATGAGACGCAAGAGTTATATTGAAAGGATCCTGCTCAACTATGCAGGAAAAATAAAAAATAAGCTACAGAAGACTTTATAGTTACTATTTGTGGTAGATGCAACACGATATTATTATATTCAGTGATATTTATAAAGGAGCAATAAAAAAACATTAGCAGGTATCGCTCGATAAAATAATTAAATCACATTGCAATTTCCAACAGTCAAATTGGTAACCATATACGCATATTTTAGCGATTTCTAAATTGTAGAAAAACATCAATAACGTAGCTACAACTGCCTTGTTGAATTCATAAGAAGTCCGGCTTCTTTTAAACTCGTAGTACAGGAACAAAACCAAATGCAATACCTAAATCGGTACTAGATCTCTAGATGTTGATTTTGTTCATTGTCGACTTTCTTCTATGAGTACGTTACTATAGAATATAGTAGCAATGCTCTAGTAATCTATTATACCCAAGCCGAACGGGGGCCATCTTGCGGCAGTACTGCACATGAATGCAGTTCATGCTTCTTCTTTAATGCAGAATACAACATAAAATTTATAAAATGTATCTATGAACTGAGTGAGTTGTATTTTAATCGCTTTTATTAGAAAATCTATAGGAAGCGAGTTTACCATAGATCCATAGTAAAACAGGCTCGTCTTTAAATATGCGTTTGTTTCAATTTTAATTGCTAAGTTGATCATTAAATTATCTTTAACTTTGTTTTTTAAATGCAATAATGATTTAGTAGAGTTCAACAGGCCAATCCCAAAAATTGCAGTATATTGCCAATGTTGAAAGACAAGATGATGAAGAATACCAACATGTTTTATACCTTTAACAGTGTAACTGCCATTTCCTCGCTAAGCTTATGCAACTCAAGAAAGAATACTACTTTAAAAACAATGAAAATGTAGCAAAAATACTATACAAACAAACAACTGCAAAATTCTCATAAATTCAACACTCAATATTCAATGTTGCATCGCAAAACGTGAACGAATGGCTGTGCACCTACGTTAGCAAACGCGTCACATTCTATTTTATATAGGGAAATCGCTGAACTGCCCTTTCAAGTATAAGGTCCTACAAATATCATTAGGGGTATCCCAAAATCTTCAAGCTTGAAGCACCCAGCTATTAAAGGCTTATGCAAAGACTGCATAACCCTAAAATAACCACAACCTCAATTCGGTAAGCCAGCATATAAAGGGTGTTTTTTTAGAGGGATACAATTTTAAATTGAAATAAAACACAGAAAGATGTTTTTAATATCCATGAAATTGGCTTTATTTGAAAGATAATTTTATGGCATTTATGTTTGAATATGATTTCGGGCATGTGACCGCCGCGATTGGCGTATACATGACGTAATCTGAAGGTCCAATTTTCACACACTCTTTTCGCAGTAAATCAGGCTGTATTTCATTTCAGCAATAACGCGTCAAATTTTGGCTTTCAAGTGCTCAATTGTTTCCGGTTTATCGGCATAGACATGCGACTTTACATATCCTCCAAGAAAATTATCTAATGGCGTCAAATCGCACAAACAAGGTGGCCAGTTAACAGATCCACAAAATGGATCTGTTAACTGGCCACCTCTTTCGTGCGATTTGACGCCGTTAGATAATTTTCTTTGAGGATATATAAATTCGCATGTCTACGTCGATAAACCGGAAACAATTGAGCACTTGGAAGCCAACATTCGACGCGTTATTGCCGAAATACAGCCTGATTTACTGCGAAGAGTGTGTGAAAATTGGACCTACAGATTACGTCATGTACACGCCAGCCGCGGCCGTCACATGTCCGAAATCATATTCAAACATAAATGCCATAAAATTATCTTTCAATTAAAGCCAATTTCATGGATATTAAAAACATCTTTCTGTGTTTTATTTCAATTTAAAGTTGCATCCCTCTAAAAAAACACCCTTTATATTTAAAATTCGAGAATCAAGAATCTCAAGTCCGAGAGCGAGAATTCACATGCAAGAATTTTGAAGTTCCAGATCGAAAATAAATTTTAAAGAACTTTCGAGATGGAGATCGGGAATAGGCAACCCTACAATTTCCTATTTTTGGTTTCAGTACTTTCATGTTTATGTTGTCATTCCTAATTTTCTCTTTGTTTTTCTTATTTTCTTTTGATATTTTACTGCTTTTCTATTGAGTACTGTATATACTGTTGTTGCTCATTATGTTTCTATAATAGTTATCTACGCGTTTCCAGCAGCTGCCTTGAAGAAATATTAGCAAATCAAATCATCTCAATGATTTATTAAAAAAGCTATTATAAACAATATAAATAAAAATTATTGTATTAAGTAAACACACTTATATGTAAACAAAACAGCCAAAAACAATGTATCTATAATAACCACACTTAAGAACTAGTAAAGAAAAATGGTTCAAAAATAAATTAATCTTGCTGTTTTTTAACACACACAATGCGCATTCTACAAACTTGTTTTCGCCTTCGCCTAAATTTTGGCAACATTAAATGTATTCTTGCATAAAATTAATTAAGAAAGTGTGTTAATGCAGTATAATTTGAATAGCTCAGGATATTGCGTAAAAATATCACCAAGAGCGAGTTGCAGCTACCGAATAAATTTCAGCTACCTACCACATGTGTGCTTAACACAGAAATTGTAAACAGCATGCCCGATAAATTTCCATTTGCAGCTTGTGTCTTTTTTCCATCTGAAGCGTTATCAGGTAGTTAATCGGAAAATATCTTAATAAAACAGCTATCATTGCAACTGTTTAGAGGGCTATTAAATATGTTTGTTTAATTAACTTATCATATTATGTAAATATCGGAAAATATGTTTACATTTAGATTATAAATTTGATTAATTGAGACGCCTGTTAGTTTTCCATAAAATTTTGAACATAAATTATTACGATATTATACGATACCCATGAAAATTCGACGTAGCATAGAAAAGGTTTAAAACAAGATTAAATTGGTGTAACAGTAGCAGCTTGCAATTAATGTGTATTGCATGTATACGTAATTATGTGGTTAGACAGTATTAGGTAACACTAAAATAAATTTCAAACTGTCATAAATTTTACATTAATAATTATAAAAAATCTTCGGAACATCATTATTAATTTAAGTATCAAGAATTATTATCGGAAAACAGTGCGTATCTAATCTCGAATAGCTTAGCAATAGTATAGTTTGCAATATAGTTAATCATCGAATTTTAAAAGATTTACCTTGTCGATACTATATAGAAAGTAAAATTTTACTGATGCTAAGTAAAGGAAACTTTCCTAAAACCATAAAAATTGTAAATTATTACATAATAGCCGTATTTTATGAATCAAGAAGTTTTATCTAAAACAAATAGCTTTTAGATTTGCATAAAAATGAATTATTGAGACCTCCCGCTTATGGCTTTGACTTTCTATGGTTGAACTATTAAGCTTCTGTATAATAAACAATAAATTTTGTTTAAAAAAATAACATAGTTTATTAAGAAAATAGTTAATAGTGCGGTTGATATAACCTGCAATGATAAAAAACGATTTTAAAAATGTTACTGCTTCAGTACTTCTACGATTTTCATCACACTGTTGAGCGCTTTTAGATTATTAATCCAGTCTATAACTTCTAGTACTTTTAATTATAATATAATTAACTAATAAATTTAATAGGTCTAATGGAAGTGTCATAATATTAGATTTTCTTACGTTAGTATTCGGTATTATTTCTTTTGTGCTATTTTAAATTGTTAGTGGGTACATGAAATTTATATATTGTAATGATATACACCCCTATATGTGTGTTAGAATCAAATTTAGAAAAGATTAAGGGATTAAAATGGTTGAAAATAATTTGGAGCTATTCAGGTATAAAGTGGGAATGTAAATGGATATTATTTAATTACAAAGTGAAAGCGAATTTATAGTTGAATGGAAAATAGCTATTGGAAAAACAAATGAATTCGAAAATAATATAATAACTTTAAAATTGCAGTTTGAGGCGAATGACAAATACTTAATTGAAATAAAATAGAAATTCAGTAGGTTTAAATCAAATATGTTAAAACCAGAGTGTATAAAAAGGGATTTGATATAGTAATGTAATTTATTTCGATTATTGAAACATAACAAATTTAAAAATGTAGCAAAAGAATTTGGTGTGAGTAAAAATATTTAAAAATAAACATGTTTTTATGGATAAAATGTGTTAATAATACAATCTAAGTAGTGAAGAAGAATGGAAATTTAAAATAACAAGAAGAAGTAAAGACATGAACTAATGAAGATTACAAGTATGTGTTAAAAACTAATGGATAGCAGAATTATTCTACAAAAGTGAATCACTGGAGAAATATAATGGGCCAAGTTTATTGGAAAAGTCCATTTGTCATATTACATTAATCAAATTGGATTACATCAAGCTGTTTGATACTAAGTGAGACTTCTAAAGCAGGATCATCGTGTAAAGAAGCACATTCCAGGAGGTTGGCAGATGCGGTAGCAAGTAGGTGTCTGTAGAATTTGGTCTGTTGGCTGTGTACTGTAGAAAAGATGGAGTTGCCGATGTTGGACGGTTAGAACGTCTTGTCTGCCTGCGGACCATGCATGGCAGGAAGGTGCTTGAGAGGGTCGATTAGTAGGCAGAGAGGAGCAGTTTAATTGGCATCTGGAACGTTGTGCGGATCAAGTGAAAGGTGGGTGAATTTATTATCGAAGTCATAACTAGAAAACGAAGCAAAGACAATAAAAAGGTGAACTATTTATGACAGAATAGTTACTGGTTTAATATTGTTGTTTACCATTCTAATAATCGGGTATTTTCAAGGCGGTCTATATTGTTCCAGGTAGAGACCTGCGCGGGTCCAATATATAGGACCCGCACCCGACCCGCGAACCGCAATTTCTGAAATTTTAAACCAGCACCCGACCCGCGAACCGCATTTTTCAAATTTTTATACCCGCACCCGACCCGCGACCTGCAAGTATTTCACTTTTAAGGCGCACTTGACCCCAAATTCGAATATTAGACCAGCACGTACCAGTAACTTGCTTCAGATAACATGCCCATACACAATAAAGAAAGTTATTGTCACACTTCGGCATATTTTGTTTATATACAAACAAAATTTATGTTGAGGAAATGAAGTTGTACCCGTCACCCGACTCGCGACCCGCAGTTTCAAATCCGCACCCGACTCGCTACCCGCAATATTCACATAAATCTTACCCGCAACCCGACCCGCCATGCAGTACTCTAGTTCCAGGCCATGACACTGACTCTGTTGCCATATTGTGTGCTAGGCCATTCCAAGACACACTAAGTTTTGTTTGTGTAAAATATATTTGACATTAAAAACTATTTTGACAAGGCAGATCATATTAGTTCCAAAAATGCCTTTGGAGTGTTACGTACCAAGCTGCAAGTCAACTTACCCTTCATCAGTTGCTCCATATGTTAGCGTGTTAAAGTTTCCATCTAATGGAACGGTGGAACAAAAATAGAAAAACATTTTGCATTTAGAGAACTGGCAAGGTAATAAGACTGCAATATCACTAGCTTTCAGGCAAGTTATTTTGAAGAAATTGCTGTTCTATATGAAGTCAAGATTAGTAACGATTTACTTGAAATGGAAAATTAGGTACCTACCCATTAGGAATTGTTTTTAAATTGAATATTACGGTGAAGTGACGCACTACGACGTAAACAGCAGTGATTTTTTTATAGTTTTTTTTCAACTGGAATGCATCACAATGACAGGGATAGTGCACTGACAGATTATTCATTTAGTGACCAAAACTAGTAATTTTTTGTTAAAGGTTGGCGTAGCCGTGTTGCCAGATTGTGGTAGGCCATTCCAAAGGTCACTTTATAGGCCCAGTGTCATGGTCTGGAACAATATAGACCTCCTTGGTATTTGTCATTTGAATTTCAAATCTGTTTTGAAATTTGTTTGACATAAGTTATTGTGACTTATGCGAATGAGATTAAAAATATTAGAACATCAATTTTTCAGAAATCAGGTAACTAGATAAAGGAATCCACCCCTGATTTTCAGGAGCTATCTCGAATAAGAATTATTTACATTCTATACATAATAGGGCAACAGTTTAATATAACTATACTTGAAAACTATAGCATATTAGAGACGCTGAAACGAGGACCTTAACAAATTTATCACTGCCCAATGTGTTGAAAATTAATAATAAAAAATAGTAGCTTATTGAAAAGTAAATAAAGACAACACATTTTAAGGGTCAGTACAATATATTACTCCTTGCGCATAGTTGTTGTATTTCTACCTGTACAACCAGGACTATCTTAATTACTCAAGATTAATAATGCATACTAACTTATATTTTTAACAGTTATATTAACATGTACTATTTGGCAATTTCAATTTTTCATCTGACAGAAAGGGTACGAGTATTTTTCAGAAACGATACTTGACTCAAAAACAAAATATGTTTCGGCAATAGTTTCATCTACAGAAAACTATATTTGGCACTAATGTTTTGCGAGTAACATATGTTCGAGGTAACTTCGATATCATCAATGCAAATTAGCAATTCTGTACATTATTGTTGAACAGGCGCAGAAATGTTTGGAGTCCCAAGTATTAGAGCAGATCCATTCATTGGTAAACTTAAGGTTTAGGTATTTTTAACATATCGAATAATTTGCTTTGGAAAATTGCTGTAATTCTCACCACTCAGCATTCTAGGTAACAAACAATGTAATACGTAGCCGCCAACAATACTGATCCCAACGTTCACATTAAATTGTTGCTGATGTTTATATAAAACAGTTCAATATTCAATGATAATTAGTGTCGCGAGTGCCAAATTTCATCCGCAGTTGCAATGTAAAACCACGCAATTTAAAATTCAAACTTCGACGACCTAACCTAAGCTAGAGGTAACCGCTAAATGACCCCCGTAGAAAATACGATGAGTAACAAAACCCTCTGGCCTACACAATGCACTCGGACCATGGCGATTTAATACCTTTGCTGACAGACATTCGGCTTCAGCAAGACAATAATAAAGCTATTATTCACTTTAGAAGGCATGCAGGATGCCTAATAGCTCTTTCCCAAATAAGCGAGAGTTTTAAACAGCCACCAGAACCGACTACTCTCCGCACTGGCACCATTGATGAGATGTTATACAAGGACAGACAAAATAGCACAAAGCCATTCTGTTCAGTGTCATTAATTTTGTTGACGACATTCGGAATTCCATGTCTACAAATCGTCTAGCACGTTTCGAAGTACGAGTCAGTAATAACCGCATTTCGTTCACACAGCTCTGTCGAAATACCAGGGCGCGTTTTAATGTTAGCACTAATAGTTGTTTATTCGCGAGCTATATATGTTTGGACCAGCAGCAACTAAAGTTCTATGATTGACAACTTCTCTCGCTCCAATTTTGACATGGTATTAGCTTCTGCGTAATGTAATACTCTTTCCTCTATATCAACATTTTTTACATTTTTTTCCTCTGCTTCTTCTCCATCTTATTTTTCTGCAGCTGCCAGAGTCTTACCCATTTCTGATATTGGAAATTAATATTGCAAATCTGATTTTATGCACCGTTCTTCTAAGAAGTTCTGTTGAAGTAAGTCCAAACTATCCTTCCACATTTAGCTGCAATATCGGTTGTGACAAATGATATTAACTATGCCGCATAAAATGGCGAAACTACTCTAATTCTGATGTTTCAATTCTGATTGTAATTTCTTTGTTGTCTCCTATTCCTTAACAACGTTCTCGTTAGTTACGTAGTACATTCAGGTACCTATACGCACCCAGTTTGTTCAAAAAAGGGTCGAATACGTCTAGGTTTCCATTTTTGGATGTTCAAGATTAGTATTCCGAGTTGATGCATTTGGACATATATTCTTCATTAAGGGTGCTCATAGTTGGCCCTCAAAATTATTGGTCAAGATTGCTGTGTCGTCTGCGTACCTAATATTATTGTTTAGCTTCCCATTTATTTTTATACCAACTGTTGTTTCATCCAGAACCTCTTGAAATATTCTTCCCCAAAATAAATTCAACAGAGAGGGCGAAGAATACAACTATGGCATACATTTCTCTGAAAGTCAATATCGTCTGAAATATTGCTTTGTCATTTTACTAACGTGGTTTGGTTTCAGTACAGCTTGACAATTCTTCTTACAGCTTACTAACAACGCGAGTATCCCTTAGAATGTTAATTAGCTTGCTATGTCTAACTCTGTCAAAAGTCTTAGACAAATCTATAAAGTATAGAAAGCTAATACAGTGAAAATATTTAGATAACCTAATTGTCTTAAATTTTAGTTCTGTAATTGTGTCTTGTTGTAGTATGTTACTACATGTTCTTGTTAACGCCGAGCTCACGCGCAATTCCCCGTATGCTCACCACATCGCTGACTTTGATTCAAATTATTGCTTTCTGAGCTTTCTTTAAATATATCGTCTTAACTTGACTTTAAAGATGTCAGTGTTTGATATTGTCACATTACATCCCAATTAAATCGGTTCAAAATTGGCTGTACCATTTTTCTATGAAGGCGATGGTACATCATGATTGACATCTCAACGTCATTGTATTAGGACCTCAACCGCAAAACTAGGTTCATGTGTTTCCATAGCGTCCTTAAGCAAATCTTGGAAGCTGTTCACAGTTTCTATATATTATATAACGTATAATTTTTAAAATACTTCGGCGATCTGGTCTATGAGACTGATGGGTCAGAAGATTTTGCTGATGGATTTTTACGAATGGTGATAAATGACGATTTCAACCGACCTTGAGATATAATTCAACAACTGGAAGCTGGGGATCAGTGCCACAACGTAGTTATTTTTTTATTGCTATTCATGGTTTTTCAAATTATTTTTTTATTATGTATCGGCCATTAAGATTCATTTCTAATCCACTACAGAGCTTTTCCATACAGGGTGTTTCAAAATTTCACAGAATAAAATATTAGGGCATTATTCTGCAACAAAAAGTAAAGAAAAAACTCTAATAAACGTATGTCCTAAAATCATTCATTTTAAAGATATCCTTGATCAAAGAATTGAATATAGAAGTTTGTTTTTAAAACGTTTTGATTTAGTAGGCTGGTGTTTTGTTTTAATTATTTATGTGTTTCTTTTACTTACAACTGTCAGAATTATGAGTGACTCGGGAGAAAACGATTACTTCAATCATTTACTATAAAATTTTCTTAAAAAAAAGAAAATACAAAAAACGAAAAATATAAATTCGAAATAATTTATTTTGGAACACATGCTTATTATTTTTTTAATCTTTACTATAGAACAACTCCCACATATTGTATGCAAACAAAAAACATGTGTTGTAACAAAACACGAGCCTGTTAAATCTTAAAGGTTTGAAAAACGGATTGATATCTTTAATTGTTTGATCAAGGATATCTTTGAAATGAATGATTTTAGGGCATATGCTCATGAAAGTTTTTCTCTTATTTTTTATCCGACATAATAATGTTCATTGCTTGCTTGCTTGCTTGACGCCACTTTGAGAGCGAACCAGTGGGCCGAATTGGCTGATTTTGGTGGCAATGGACTCAGGGCGACGCAAATAAGCCAGTAGTAATGTTTTCAAATTTTTATAATTGACTTTTTTATGTGGAATAGCTAACCTCAAAATTATCTCGACACACAAAATGGATCACTCTTGTACAAATTGCATTAAATGAATTATTTCGCGCCCAATTTGGGTGCAGAACGCTAGTGTAGAATAACGTCCTTATATTTGTCTGTGAAATTTTAAAACACCCTGTATACATCTTCCACGCTTACCTTTTTTTATATTTCTCCCACCAATTTTCCATTATTGCCTGTCAAATTTTCACTAATGCTGCTGTTAGGTTGGCTAGTAATTCCTTTTACCTTTTTGGTGCACGTTTTCGGCTATTTAATTTTCTTTTGTGTCCTTGTAGTTTTAACATCTTGGCTTGTACCTCATTGTATTCGTCTTTGTTTTGATTTTTTAACGACCTTCTTTTCTCCGCCGTGGTTAGAATATAGTCTCTGATCTATTCTGTCTTCTTTTTCGTTTTACTTTGTAGGAAGCTTTTGGTTGTGGGTATATTAAGTTTTTGGTATTAGTATATTTCGAATGGTTATCGTCGTTGGATGGTTTAATCTTACTGAAAGCCCTGTATGTGTGCCTCACTATTATTATCCTTAAGTTTTTTATATCGGTCCTTTTGTTCTGTCCTGGTGTTTTCATTACTGTTTTAAGTTTTACACTTAAACCGTAGGGACACATATTGTGAATATGTTTTAACGAATTTTATTGAGTTCCGAAACTTCTTCTTGATACCAATAAAATCAATCTCGTTTAAGATAGTATTGCCTTACCCAGCAGCAACAGTCGTCCAGGTATATACCTTAGCGCAGGTAATTTAAAAAATGTATTATATAGCTTCTGCTTTGTTCTTTACAAGATTGACCTCTCGAACGTTATTCTTGATTTTTCTCTTGCATCAGGAGGCTGCCTAGTTGTTAAAAAAAATTGCTACTGCTGGTTCGTCCTTTTCAGCCGTTGGGCATACACTTGCATAATTTTATGTTTTAGTTACTCCAACTTCATTCCAGTGTCGTTGTTGTAGTAGTCTAAGTGGTTTTAAGTACGATCAAATTCTGGCCATCTAGGTTCACTTAGACCCATGATATCAATTTCGATACGAGTAATTTTTTCAATTGTATTTTGGACTTTTTCACTTCCTTCAACGCTTTTAGTATTCCAAATAAAAATTTGTATATTTCTTTCTCTACCTTTATTTGTATATATTTACATAAACTTACCGGCTTTTCGTAAACATGCATACATTTTCTGCAACATTTTTACGTTGGTGAACGATAGTTAAGTAATTTTTCTGTATTCAAACTTTGTCCTAGTGATTTCATTTGCAATTTTTTCTATTTCTAACACTTGAATCTTACTTACAATGAAGCGTCTCGCTATGCTGCAGTTCGAATCCTACAATTGTGAGCCGTATTAAAACCAGTCGTTGGTTAGCCCTTTGCTGTTTACCTGGCTAGCTCAGTATGTATGAAATCCCCACTTTGTTCTTAACTCGTGGCTATAAAGTGTCAATATCTGCAAAAAACAGGAAGCTGTCCTGCACTTGTAGTATTCTCTGGTGCTAAAACGAACTTCAAACAACATACGCAAGAAACGCCAGTTTGACCACACAAATATATTGACCTGACGCATAAGAGAAATCAGTCTTCGGAATTTCGTGCGTTTCAATTTATATAATTTTTATTTGTATATGTAGCGCATTTTTTGCTCTCGCGGAAGCTTTACAATACAGCCTGGAGCAAACGCTTATCGCTTAAGCTGCAAGCGTTTCCTGTGTTAGGCTAGTTGCAAACTTTCGACTCGGTCGGCTAACACCACGGCATCAAATGAAAGCTACAAATCGCTTTGTCAATCTCGTAGAGTCATACTTACTCGGTACATGATTAGTTTCCATTTACCTGAAGGGCAAATATTGGTTACAAACGTACGCCCTTGGACTGGGGTCGCTAACAACTGCCGCCTAAGTTGAAATATCCCTCGAACACGGTTGACTTCTCGTTTAGCGCTGCGCACGCTAAACTGGACCTTATTTACGCATTTTCAGCTAGACTCAATTACAGTGATTACATCTAATTAACAATAAAACAGCGTGCAAACGCAAAGTGGCTATATATCTTAATATGAAGATGAACAATCCAGGTAAGGAGACTAGATGCCCGTTTCATACTGAACGACGAACATAAAACTTTTTAGGTCACAAACTGTCACAACATCCGCTATATATAATATATTTTATGTAAGACTGGGCGATATTAGTCAATTTGTATCGTATTTTTGAGAACGTAATGTGTCACTTTAAGGCCCGTTTAGTATCTTGTGTGCCCGCGTAAGAAGCAATTGCGTTTTAGGTTGCCAAGCATGTATAAACCTGATTTCTATTGTAAGTAATCAAATTTGTACATACAAGTTCGTATGCACTTCATGCATAACTAGCGTTTATAGCCCTTTGTCGAAGTCGAGTACGAGCAGTGGATCGGAGCGGATGTCCCGCATCCCGCCGATAACAGTGCGATATTCTTGACACAAACGACATTAATACCAAACGCAGTGAGTCCAATTTTAACTATTCCTATTAATTGCCTCCAACAATAAATACCCATGAAACCAAAATGGATCATCAAGCCCCTAATAAGCGCAAATCAGAAAGTCTATCTCCACCAATTAATGAAGTTCAAAAGCGGTACGCATGGTCCGCTCAAGATCTCTTAACCAGCAATAAATACTATCTACCGCCACACCTGGAAACCGCTGTGGTAGATACACAATCTCCCAACGAGCCGCAAGAAACAGAATCTGCAACTCCAAAAATAACAATTCCACCAATTTACCTGCATAATGCAGTTAATCACAATGCGCTGATAGCCGACATACAAACTATTACAAAAGGAACATTCACCACAAATTACAATACATCTACTATACGCATCAATTTAACAAAAGACGAAGACTTTCGCGCCTTAACTAAGTTTTTCACCGAAAATAAAATTGAATTTCATACATACCAAAATCCAAATGACAAACCTTTATCCGTAGTCATTAAAAATGTGCCGCTTTCCCTAATAGACCAGGAAATAAAAGACGAACTAGCAAGAAATGTACCAGTTACAAAAGTAACACGTTTATATACAAAAGAAAGAAAGCCTCTGCCAGTTTGCGCAGTGCAACTGACAAAGAATGAACAATCAAAACGTATATTCTCACTAAAATCATTAAACCATTCCATAGTAACTGTTGAGATAAGACGGAAATCTAAAAACATACCCCAATGCCACCGATGCCAGCAGTATGGCCATACAAAAAATTATTGTAGCCAAAAACCAGCTTGCGTCAAATGCGCAGGTGACCACCTACATACCGTATGTAAAAAAAAAACCACCGACTCACCAAAATGCGCAAATTGCGGAGGAGAACATAGTGCAAATTATCGTGGCTGTCCTCATCACATTAAACTTTTACAGCAACGAGCGAAAACCCAGACAACCACCCCAAAAGTCAACAATGTTAGAAATTCACAGGTGAACAGCGCACAGACCTTTGCAGACATTCTCAAAAGCGGTATTAATCAAAGTGGAAATGAGTCAACCTCACCTAATGAACCTATGCTGTCCAACAATCTCATACAACTTCTTTTAGATTTAATCAAACCTTATATTAACCAAATTAAATCCTTCATCACAACAACCCTCTTACCTTTGCTTATCAATGGACCATAAACGGAAGAAAACAATACAATGCCTAACGATCCTAAACTGGAATGCTAATGGAATAAAGAATCAACGCTCCTTAGTAATTGCTTTTCTAGCGAGATATGATGTCGATGTAGCATGTATCACCGAGACGCATCTGGATGAAACAATTAACTTTAAAATTCCTGGCTACCACGTTTACCGCAAAGACCGTAACTCCGAAATTGCATCAGGGGGAGTAGCGATCCTTATTAAGAGGAGATTCGTACACACACGACTTCCTGAAATCCCCAATTTGAGCATTGAAATAACATCAATCAAAGTTAAACTCGACGACAACAGCAGTGTAACAATTGCAAGTGCATATAGGCAGCCAAATAAAAAGTTAGTAGCACAAGATATTACAAAGATATTTGACACGACGGAACCGCTGCTGGTTATCGGTGACATAAATTCCAAACACACCCTGTGGGGCTGTAGAACTTCAAACCCTGAGGGTATTAAACTAGAAAATTTCGCGATAACAAATTCATTCCAAATCCTGGCACCAGATGAATATACGTATTATCCCTATCGAATAGACCATCAACCTGACACACTCGACATTATTTTGCAGAAAAATTTCAACAGGCCAGTTTATCAGAGGGTTATAACTGAGCTTAATTCAGATCATCTACCAGTGCTAGTGTCTTTCACCAATAAATTATCAATAAAACAACCAACGCCAAAACTTATAAACGGCAAGATGGACTGGAATCGCTTTGAAGGCTCACTCGACAGTATATTAACCTGCCCTACAAACCTTAAGACTATACCGGACATTGATGCAGCGATCGACCAACTCACTACTACAATTGAAGTCAGTATTAAACAAGCCTGCAAACCAACTAACAAGATCTTTCCAGTCGATTACAACTACCCTCCGAGACATATAATTAATCTAATCAAAGAAAAAAGCCAACTTCGACGAGAATGGCAAAGGACAAGAAACGCATTAATCAAAAACCGACTAAATAACCTTACACACCGAATTAAAAGAGAACTCGACAACCTCAGAATCAACAGTTACAAACAACACATAGCCAACTTTAGTCCAGGAGACAGAGGCCTGTGGAGAACCACCAAAAAGATTTTAAATCACAGGGAAGAACTACCCACACTTTCATCAGAATCTGGTAGCGAGAATTACAGCTCAGATGAAGAAAAAGCTACAGCATTTGCCGAACACTTAGAAAAGACCTTTACTCCCATCATCACCAGCACACCTACACACTTCAAACATGTGATAGATCACATTGAAAGAAATGCACCGAGCCCAGACAGAATTAAACCAACCTCGCCCAGAGAACTTAAAGACATTATAGACGCATTTTCAACGAAAAAGTCTCCAGGCCACGATCTTATCACAAACACAATTCTTAAACATCTATCCAAAAAAGCACTAGCTTACTTAAGCACAACCTATAACGCATGTTTGAGAATAGGGTACTTTCCACAGTCATGGAAACATGCCCATATTCTAATGTTTGCAAAACCAGGCAAAAATAAAACAAAATTAAACAACTACAGACCAATAAGTTTGCTGACTACTCTAAAGTGCTAGAAAAAGTTATTCATAAGAGATTAACCGATATTACGGAAAACCAGAACATACTACCAACATACCAATTTGGATTCAGAAAAGGCCATTCGACACATCATCAACTTCAAAGGATAAGTGAACTCATCGAGTGCGGTTTTGAAAACAAGCAATACACCGCAACCATATTTCTAGATGTCGCACAGGCCTTCGACAGAGTGTGGCTTGAAGGTCTAAAAAAGAAAATCCTGGATATAGATGTACCTCTTTATCTCAAATCAATAATATTCTCGTTCCTAGAAAATCGAACATTTTCTGTTCGAGTTAACACAGCACTTTCAGAACCCAAAAATATCAAGGCCGGTGTCCCACAAGGCAGCATCTTGGGTCCAATTCTTTTCTGTATATATACATCCGATTTACCAGACATTAATGCCACATTAGCCACATTTGCCGATGATACGGCCATATTTTCCCAGGCAGCAACGCTGGATAATGCAGTACTAGCATTACAAAAAGCCATAAACCAGCTTTCTCGATGGTTCCAGCAATGGAATATTCATGTAAATTCCGAAAAATGTCAAGCCAAGATATTCACGCTCCGTAGGTTCCACAATCCAACCTGTATACATGTCAATAATGAAATTGTACCTTGGAAACCAAATGACACAGCAGTCAAATATTTAGGCATCTATCTGGACACCCGGCTAAGTTGGAATTTCCATATAAATCAAAAACTAACCGAAAGCTATCACAGGCTCAGACAACTCTATCCTTTGATAAATAGGAAATCTGCCTTAAAAATTGAATGTGCTGTGTTATTATATAAAAGCTTGCTACGACCCTTGCTCTTATATGCATCTTCTATATGGTGTCACACATCAAAAACTAACCTACTAAAACTGCAACGTTTCCAGAATAAAGTGTTGCGGACTGCTGTCAACGCTCCGTGGTACTTCCGTAACTCTCAGTTGCATCACGAGTTAGGCATTCTACCCATTGACGAATATATTAAAATAAGTGCTAAAAAATTTATAATGAACTCAAGTGCGTGTAGCGGTGCAGTTTATTATGAACTATTTCGAATCAACATCCACACAAGACTGAAACGAAAACTACCGCAGGACATTGTTTTAACTGACCATGAAGATGGCTGAAAGTACCATTGTAATATTTCACTGAGATAATTAAGTAGTCTCTTTATGTCACGTCTGGTACATGTATATGTATAATGTATATGTATGTATATTTAATTATAGTTATCATCTATGCTATGTATAACAAACAAGATTTGTTGATCTGGCAATAAATTATATAGTTAAAAAAAAAAAAAAAAAAGCCCTTTGTCATGTGTTCACGCTACAAGCCATAAACACCTCCTTATTCCCTTGGTACATAATTTACTATTTCACTATAGTCACTTTCTCAGTTGGCATTTTTCACACATATTTCCTCCGAAACGATCTAATAAACGTTACTTTATGACTAGCCTTCGTAATATTTGATTTAGGAAAAGCATAGATATTTAAATTGTACTTAAGGAATACATGGGGCCACATTTCCGTATCTGGATTAAAGTTATGTTTAATTAAAGTTGTTATTAATTTACATGGCAACTCTAACACCCGTATTCATAGTCGTTCGCCGGCGAGTCGCCGGAGTTTCGTTATGAATACTATGTTGGCGGCACTGTACGTCTATGTCAAATTCGAGGTTATCAGGTTAGGTTTTCCGTCAGTTTTGACAGAAATTGACACAAAATCTAACCTGCTAACCTCGAATTTGACATAGACGTACAGTGCCGCCAACATACTATTCATAACGAAACTCCGGCGAGTCGCCGGTGAGCCGCTGGCGAACGACTATGAATACGGCTGTGAGTATTGTTTCAGTATGTGTTTTTTACATTGGGTTTTACATAAAGCATATCTGTCTTGGTTTATATTAAACCTGTCTGCGTTATGAATAAACTTAAATATAGGTAGCTGAGACCAGGAGCCACTAAGTTTAACGTTCGCCACATTTAATATTGCAAACATCTGATGACAAACGTATGGAATGTTTAAATTGTTTTAATTTGATTTATATAACAATGAAAATTACTATAACAGTACATCCTAGAAGTAAATCTTAAGGCAGACGTAATTATATAAAATGCAATGTAAAATAAAACTCGATATTTCAAATTAAAAATTGATATCTAATTAAATAGCATATAAAAATGACTATAGATAATAGCGAAGTATTTTATTTATATCCATTTATATAAATTCAACAAACAAATATATTAAATGAAATGGAACAGCTAGCTAAACTAATCAAATCCAATTCTATACATTAGACTAGAGTTACTAAATAGGTATGATTATACGATTTCAATTAATTATCGTTATGGCCGTTTCAGGACATCATTAATTAAAACTTTCATAATTTGTTTTCTTCATTGCTACGCACTAAAGAACAGTAATTTTAAAAGTAGGCGGGGGTTTTGTAATTCGTTATTGTACTCACTACGCAGCGTGATCACTGATCAATGTATATTGAATATTCAGTTCAGTGAATATACACTACAAAACGTTTGTAAAGGAGAAGTTTGTTTTTAAGTATCAGTACAAAGCTTCAATTTTAAGTAAACATTATATAATTTATTCATTCTCTACAATTCAATTTTGATACATCCTGCTGTAAGAAAGCTCCTTGATCTTCCTAGTTGTCCACGATGCAGTAATTACGAAGGATTTTTGTATATCTGCACTGCATTTAACCTGTATTTAAGGCATGCGATAAATTACTACGTTACGCCACTGCCAGCTTGTTCAAGATAATACGAAGTTACACCGTGTAATCAGAAATCTATTATCTTGTGCACAAGACGCCGGGAATATGTTCAAACAAATTTAAAAAAAACTGGAGAGCGTTCGCTTATTAAAAGCTCATTTATACTCCATTGTCCTCGGTGTTGCGATATTATTCCCTGCGATTTACGACGCACGCTTGCCTCTTCGTCGGACGTATGAAAGCGAGCACTCGGTGGGGCTGCATGGCGAAGTTCTTCCAGGTTTCATGAAACGCCATCGTAAAGTTCTTGTTGCTTGGTCGGATACACTGTAATTGATTATATGGTTTAAAATTTAATTGAAAAGCGTTAAAGTTGCTTCCTGCGCGTTAAAAGAAGCACTCGTTCAAAACTGACTTCTAAATTTAGTGGCGAATATTGTTTCAAATCTTATAAAGACGGTAAAAATATTAGACATATGAAAAATCAATTAAAATGGACAATTATTAAATATATTTTTAACATTTGTAATAAACTTTTTAAAATTTAAATAAAGTTATAGTAGCCGTCAATTGACTACATAAACTTGCATCATCTTCCTAGGAGACAAATACATCGTTGTAACTAATAGGTGTTATACTAGAAACTAAATTCATCACATAATAGCAATAAGACCCAACATGATATGTAAAACGTTTCACTTTACATTTTCACATGTAGTCTGGGGAGGTTTCTTATTGATTTGTAACTTATACTAGTTATGTTATGACACTATACATTAATCTTAAAAAGTATTCTGAGCATCATGTTTAATGTGAATCACTGGGTCTTCTCAGATTTTTAAATTTGAATAAGAGTTGGTTGACATTTAGACTATGGTTGATACTTTAGTCAACAAGATGTCGTATTTTTGTTATTGATGTTCCTCGCTTGAGAATGTGAGAAAATTGTGAGATAAGGATAACAAATACAAATTTCCCAAGTGCAATAGGAAAGACACTAGTTTTTGGGGATTTTCTTTTTGGTGTAATGGCACTTGTAAAGTGAGGAACCTGTTAGGTTATGTGTTTTTATCCCCAGTTGGAGAAAATTGTGCGACAAGGATAGATATAAAAAATCACTAATGGCGGTACCCTATTGATATAGTGACCTTAACTGATGTCTAGACAACAATGATAATTTTTATGAATGAAATCTAACACAGGTTTTAAATTAATTGTTGGTTCAAAACGGTATATATGACACACAGTATTTTAGAAATTTTAAATCTTACTCAACTCAGTTGAAAAAATGATAGGGTAGTTAATTATTAAACTCCCTTAAAATAAAAAAATAAGCAAACATTAAATTTTCTATATAGGTACTTACAGTGCGATACATACTTTAACAAATGGATTTACACTTCAGTTATTTTATTTTCTTTATCTTCATCGGTGTTTTTATAAACCAAATTAATTTTAGTATCGTTAAGAGCTTCATTGCCGCACTGAGTGCGGTAATGGATATTCTAAAAGAAAATGCATTGAAAGAGAATTTATTGATGAAGTTAAAATATTGAACAATACACGTTTGCTTATGGCACTCAACGAGACTCGTTTGATTGCCGCAAAACTCGGCTCATCGCCTCGTTTTGGTAATCAAACTCGTGTCGTTAAGATGCTCATAACCAAACTTGTATCGTTAATATCTTTATAATTTCTAAGATCATAAATCATAAAGTTTTGAATAAATATAGTATGCTTAGGCACGTATTTAAAAATACATTCTGTTCTACGTCATTTTATAAATATCTACGATTATTTCAGTAGATCTTTCTAAAATAGAATTATATTAAATAAGAACCAATATTTACAATAGGATAGCAAAAAATGCCGGATTTATCGAGGTCTCACCATACTAAGTACAGTAGGAGAAACATACGCTCGAATTCTAGAGAAAAGAATAAGACAAAAAATAGAGCTAACGCTAGAAGATATCCAATTTGGATGTAGACTCAATAAGCAAGACGCAACCTGAGGCATTTAGAGGAAAAAAACATCAAAGAAGGAGGAAGTATGTACCAATCTATTATATATTTAAAGAAAGCTTTCGACAGAATCGTTACAGAAGGCATCTCGAAAATATAAAAAAACATATAAATACCACAGAACATAACGACAGAAATAGAATTTTATAAAAAGACTAATAACTACGTAAGAACGAAAGATGAAAACTCAGAGCTGAAAGGATCAAAGGAGTAACACAAGCATGCATAATGCACCCTCTGTTATTCTCACTAGTATTAGATCAAGCAATAAAGGATACAAGAAAGCTAATGATATAAAATAGAATATTGGCAATGGAACATATTAAAAATAACAGAACTGTGCTAAGCGGACGATACGGCCGCAAGAGACGAGAAGGCATTAAATAAAAAATCTGAACATCCTTAAACAAGAACAAGATAAATGTAAAAATTAATCATGAAAAGACGGAAACTAGAATAACGAGTAAAAATGATACACAACACACAATACGTACAACTGGGATCAGAAATGTTTGCAACAGATAGAAAAGTTTAAATACTTGGGGGCAATGATATCATAGGAGGGGAGAACGGAGGACGATATAAAAGAAAAAATAGCAGTTGAAGAAATATTAGTGAACATTACAAAAACAAATTCTTTAGTAAAATAGAAATGCGAAAGGACACAACAGCTGAAATGTTCAAAAAATAGTACCTTCAAAACCAATATATGGATTAAAGATGTGGACTACAATAGAATAACAACAGAAAAAATGCAAGCCACAGAAAAAGATTCTAAAAAATCAAATAGAAATACAAACAGACGTTAAATGTCAAGATAGAGGAGGACAAGGTAGAAGAAGAGCGACTAATATGGACATGTAACCTTCATGGCAGTCAATAGAATAACCAAGAAGGTGTTTGAGGAAAGAACAATAAAAAGAAAAATAAGAGACAAATCAAGAACAACAGAAAAGCAGCAGAGGAAGGAGGAAATGATGGGAAAATACAAATAAAGACGTGCAAGACAGAATATATGGAACAGACCAACAAGGAAAGACTCGACTACTGCCACTACATAACATCTGGAAGGGATAGTGAGGAATAAGGATTAATTAAATAAATAAATCAGATCAACTACTAAGGTAAGAATACTAAGAGCATCGTACATCATGCTATGAGTGATAGCGAGACGCCGACAGCGAAGTGAAGAGAGCATATGGGCAGAATGGATAAAAATCGTTAGCAAAATGGAGAAAGACGCAAAACCCCAACGAGTGGTAGGAAGGCCACTCAAGAAATCTTCGACATTCGTATGCGAACAGAAGAAAAAAGTCTATTGGAATTCAACAAAACAATGCCTTATCATAATAAGAAGAAAGTTGTTTAACAAATTGTGCTAAATTAAACTGAACACCATATACATTTCAATATACATAGCGTAGCTAAGTTAACCCTGACTTTTAATTTAAAAGAGGAGCTTTTATTAATAGTGCCAATATATTTGAAAAGTACTCGAAAATTAAAATTTACCACTGAATATAAGCAGTAAACGTGCCTCGTCTCTCTTTAGCTGTATGTGCACGCACTATACTCTAATATTCTGGTCACATAACACGAAAGGTTGGCAAAACGTTGAGAGGATAATAATACAAACAAAGATGCGGAGCTCTAGGGTAACAGAAAAATCTCCGCAGCGCTGGTCCGATCAATTAACAAGATAATCAACCACACGATTCACCAGGAAGAACTGAAACTAGTAATCGCGTGAGATGAAGAAAAATAATGCATACAGACAAGCATAGTAATACTGAGTGGATGATGGTAAAAATTCTTTAACAACAGAAAAATAAAAAACTATACACTGAATATTGTTGCGGGAAAGGTTATTAGAACATTAAAAAACAACTACTATCTGTTTATTTAAACTCTATATGTTCATAATAATTGGAATTTCATATATCTTCTTTGGTAATAGCAACAGTGAATAAGTTATTAATTCAACTGACTGAACACTTAAAAGTTACAAATTTAGAAACTTCAGTAATTAACTTAAACACTTCTTTAAATGCAGGGAATTAAGAAGTTGAAGAAGAAGAAGAAGATGCAACCTTTAGATCAAAGACAAACCCAAGTTTTTACAATACACGCTATGTCGGAAAAAGCAAGAGAATGTAATAGAAAACGTTATCTAGTTTTGAGACACCTTAATTCAATAAAGGTCCAAAAAAATAACTGTAGAAAGTTTTGAACGAACTAGGAGTTACACTAAAACTAACAGCCATTATAAATATATACTGAGAAGTATATGAAAAGGTACGAATTAGCAGAAAATGTCTCTCAACAGAAATTACAAGCGGAAATAAACATATGTGCACACAAAATAGAATCAAAAGTGATGGAGATCAATGCATGGAAGTTTTGAGAACACTATTTAAATAATAACCATAGAAAGTCAGAAATGAGAATTTCAGAACAAAACGTAACTCCAGAATTTAATGGTAATCTGCTAGACATATCTATGAGAAATATAGTAGCCAATGGTGGAGAAGCACAAACGGCGAATGCAAGGAGCAGAAATGAAATTTATGAGAAAATTGGTAAATGAAGTAGTAAATGTAAAAGTAAATAAAGACAACAAGTAAAACCAACACAGTTAAGTGGAAGAATAGAAAACAGACAGTTGGGCTGGTATGGACATGAGCTCAGGATAAATGCAGAAAGAAATCTGCGCTTGAAATAAGACATGGAGGAGCAAAGGAAAACGAAACACGTCCAGACTGAAATAAATGGAAGCATTGAGACTACCAGATGTTCTAGGACATAAGATAGAGGAGAAGAAAAAGTAGGTTAACTTATCGATGAGAAATACAGTCAATGGTGAAGAAGCATAAAAACCAAATGCAAGGGGCAGCAATGAATAGCAAAGGAATAGTTGGGCTGGTATGGACATGTGCTCAGGACAAATGCAGAAAGAAAACTGAAACAAGTGCTTGATGTGGGACCTGGGGGAAAGAAAGGACGAAACAGACCTAGATTTAAATAAATGGATGCATTGGGACAACCGGTCTGACGCTTTGGAGCATAAGATAAAAAATAAGTAAAAGTAAGCTACCTGACACATCGATGAGAAATATAACCAATGGTGGAGAAGAGTAGAAAACGAATACAAAGGACAGACATAAAATTTTTGAGAAAATTGGTCAATGAACTAAGAAGAAATAAAGTTAGGAACACCAGAATTAGATAGCAAGTAAAACAAACGCAGCTAAATGGAAGCATAGAAAACAGACAGTTGGGCTGGTATGGACATGTGCTGAAGACGCACGTAAAAAGACAACTGAAACAAGTGCTTGAAATGAGATCTGCTGGAACAAGAGGACGAAACAGACAAAGATTTAAATAAATGGATGCATTGAGACAACCGCGTATGACGCTTTAGAGCATAAGATAGAGACGCAGTAAAAGTAGTGTACCTGACACATTGATGAGAAATATAGAGAATGGTAGAGAAGCACAAAAACTGAATACAAAGAGCAGCCATAAAATTTATGAGACAAATAGTCAATGAACCAAGAAGAAATAGAACAAGGAACACCAAAATTAGATAACAAGTAGAACGCGCGCAGCTAATTGGAAGAATAGCAAACAGTCAGTTGAGATTGTATTGACATGTTCTCGGGATGGATGCAGAAAGAAAACTGAAGCAAGTGCCTGAAATGAAACTGGTTGAATAAGAAGACGAAGCAGGCTTAGATTGAAATAAATAGAGGCATTGAGACAACCGGCTCAACGCTTTGAGGCATAAGAAAAACAATAAAAAAAGTAAACCTTAAACTTTATTCGCAACAGAATCAGTTTACCAATATCTCTTTCCTAGTAATTTTCTTTTTTTTTTTAGTGTTATTAAGCAAATATGCATGTATTTTTAAATCAGAACTTCTGAATTACCTATTGATAACAATTCAATAATTCTAGAAAATATATATCGTATTGCCATTTAACTTCTTGATATAATAATAAAATAACATGTTACTGTAATAGATTAGTGATGATTTTGTTCTTGCAAGGAATATTATTAAAAATACTGTAAAATAATACAATATAGTGTTAAAAATTAAAATCAAAATACTATGAAATATGGTTCGATGGTAAAGTCTCGTTGTAAACCAGAAAACCTGGGTTCAATTCCCAACGATTTTACTGACCACTAAAATCTATTGCCAACTACACAATTCTCTGTTTGAGATGGTTTTACTGCCTAAACCTCTTTATACCTAAGAAGCCGATTATCTCACATTGAGGGTATTAACAACAATACTGATCTATAAAAATATAACCTCTATAACCTACATTTCTCTCTTTCCGTCTGTCGACTTTAACTTATAGGTACACTATTAGACATCAAGCCTTATGAAATCTGGTTCAGGTCGTTCTCCCATCTCATCTTTCTCTTTTCTCCATTTTGCTGACCAAACCAAGCCTTCCATAAAATTACACTTTTATTATTTTATCTATTAACGTAATCTGCTCATTTAGTTATAATTTTGTTAGTTACGTTATATTATCGTTCGGTCCCTTGAATTGTGTTTTATAACAATATGTTTTTAAATCTTTGCAGCTTGTCAAATTTCTTGGAATTTTGGCACCTACCAGATTGGGCATATCATAGTTTCCCTAATCTTAAAAAATTGATAATAGAAGTGTTACATATATGTTACTTGTCTCTTAAATCTGACGAAAATTCGTGTTAACAAGGGGCAACCAACAAATCTAAGAGAAAAAATGGTGTACAACTTAATAAAATGCCTAATAAACTATTCAAAGATCAACGCTCAAAAGCGATGGCCAATATTCACGGAAACATGCAAATTTCCTTTATCTAGTAGCTTACCGGTCTTCCATTTTGTATTTCACACCCGTTTTATAGAAACTGTTGGAAGCAAAATAAATTTGATTTATTCATTATTTTAATAGCAGGACCTGCGTGAGCATATGTAGACATATATTTCTTTCATCGGTTTAATCAAATTTAAATTATAGCCGACCGCTAGCTTAACATTAACATTTTATTAGGTAAACGCCAAGTGCGTAAAGTGGCTAGCAAAAGACATCACGCAGCAACGATGATCGTTATAACCGGGCCATAAATTCATCGAAAAGAATTACGATATAGTTAGGCATTATAAATGAAATAATGAGCATTAAGAAACTCGCATTGTAAACTATCAAGCTTATAAAATAACAATCCAGGCATTAGAGGCATAAAGCAAGGATGTTGCGGGCATAAAACAATCCGGTAGAATTGTTGTAAGCGACTATAACAATAACCCGTTGTTACCGACGGCTACATGACGTCATGCCCACGGTTACGCTAAAGCCTTACAGATTACACGCGGCGAACCGAATTTAAATCCTACTCGAAACAGTAATCACCATTACTTCTAAACACCTGTCGTAATAAATTATATCGATATTAAAATTTACAGTGAGAAAATTTATTATTTTCGCTGTTTAGATGCTAGTCACACTGCTATTGTAAATTAACTCCTAAGAGGTCATCAACTTTTGGGCAATAAACAAATGGCTAAGTGGATCGTAAAGAATCAATTGCGCTAAGCCCTAATTGCATACCTTTCCACACCATTTTGGTTTCACACTTAAAGTACCATCTTGAACCGCTCATAAACGAAGTGGCCCAAAATATATCACTCTCCTCTTACGAAATGGAGTTATGGTTTCGAGTGGCTTTCGAAATGGGCCCTATTTAAATATGATTAATAAATAGCCAATTTCGGAATTCTACTGCCCCGGAGATTTAATATGGGCGATGCTAACCTTGATTTATTTCGCGGTTTTGACATTAATATGTTAATTGAAGGAGAGTGAATTATTTGGTCTGCAGGTACAGAATGTGGGTGACTTGCTTTGGTGTAAAAATTTACGGTCGTAACTTAATACCTATCACGTATCCTCAATTTTCCGAACAGTGTCAGCCTAATTTTTCTTCATTCTGTGTAGGTGAGAGGCGATATATCATAACCAAGATGTCCTGCTGAGATAAGTTTGATCTTGCATAGTTTCTCGATTTATTTTTATACGATTTTTTTTCTACCTAGGTGGTTGAAAAATTACTGACGGCATGCGATGCATTATTACGTAAACTCCTTAATTTATAAGCAGTTCGATGTCTCATATCAACTATATGACTCCATGGGAACTGAATAAATATTATTGCCATATGTAACTTAGTTAAAATTCAACATGTCTAATTAATAGGAACAAATTTAATATACCTGATGTCATTCTACCTACCTATATCTACGTTATTACGTAAATAATAATCTCTGCCAATTTATAAAAATTAATCCCTAATGTTACAAGACCCCTACAGCTCCTGTTATATTGAAACATAATTAGAGGTTGGATGTAGTTACACAAAGTACGGATGGCGTTAATAACTGGTGAATGATATCCAAGCATTCTGATATACATGTCTATTAGCAGGCAACGTTGAAAATCATCTAGCATATTTATACCGGCGTACAGTTGAAACGGAATTATTCATGAAGAGGCATTCCAACATCTTTGATTAGAGGGAATTAAAATAAATAGTCACATTGTGATGACATCTGATACTGAATTTTAACTATTGTTATAATTAACAGTGATCTAAACACTAATTTTGATTTCAAATTAACTATTAGAAATATAATTTCATTCATTAAAATTTGGAATACAGCTGTTTTGAGTCAATAATGATTACGTTAGGAGAAATGTCAGCTAAGGTTTGTAATTGAAAATAGTTACTATGTTAGTTCATTTTTCAAATAACACGAAATTACTCGAAAAAGGAATTTAAGTATTAGTCAGACATGAAAAATTTGGTACAATTTAATAAAACGTTACGTTTCGCTGTTATTTCACAGCTTCTTGAGACGAAAATTATACAATGATATAGTACTTACATATTAGAATTTGTGATATACCGGGTGTTCTATTTAAAATAGGAGTTAATAAAAAAAAAATAAGAAACCCATTTTAGAATTATTCAACTGGAAAATCACCTATCTCACATTAGTACACATTAACATTTTCGATTTTTTCAAAAACGGCTCTAACGTTTTTTTTAACTTTACATTTTTATTACATTTTTAATGTGTACTGATGTGAGATAGGTGATTTTCCAGTTGAATAATTCTAAAATGCGTTTCTTATTTTTTTTTAGTAACTCCTATTTTAAATAGAACACCAGGTATATTATTACATTTTTGAATTCAGCTTAAAATTCTAGAGAAAATGTGTCTCTTGAACTAACACTCTATTTTGTACCGTTTTTGTAAAATTTGTAATTTTTAAAAAATTTTGACAAATGCTTAAAAATTTAAAATCAAATTTTTGGCTAATTTTAAAATCACTGTAAAAGGAAGTTGTGTGCGTATATCACACCAGATTCTTTTATTGGCAGCTTGAAAACTCCACTTTTCAAAGCGGTCGTAGAAAAGCATTATTTCGCGTAAAAAAATCTCTAATTTAAAGTTTGAAATATACAACTGATACTCCAAATTTAAGCTAAATTAGCTTTCATCGGAAACTTTCATATTTTGTACATCACCGCCCATGGGCTCTGTTTGCAATGACGCTTAGTTATCTCGTATCTTTACCATTCTGCCTGATGCCCCTTTTAGACGTAAATAAATAAAATATAGTCGTAAAACTACAAATTAATTTAATATTTCAACGTATACAGATATAAAAATGCAGAAACAACCACAGTAAATGCGACCCGACCCTGCTTATACAGTGCTGTCTATTGCCTGTTTCTTGGAAATTTAGTAAGAGTTTACCTGCTTGGTTTCCCAGACTATGAGCAGGCCATGATGTTGTCATTCTTCGAAGGATTACGATGTTCGTGAGCTGTTCCAAGGTCCTTACCATAACGTTTTTAAACACGTACATTGTGGTTTGGTATTATTTTCAGTGTATAACCGAGTTTCGCAAATGCTATCCATATCACTCTTTGTATTTGTTCTATTTCCTTTGTGTGATTGGCGCCAGATGATTGCCATTTTCTAAAATTTTGCCCCTACGTCTGTTTTGCGGATATTCAACGTATATAACCTTTGTTTTATTTAGCGTCGCTTTTAGACATATTATGTTTGCGGTCTCGTCTGATTTTGTAAGAATGGTTATAAATCTATTTTATTGTCTGTTATCACAACTATGAAAACGCCAGCGTAGCGTAAATTATTTTTTGTACTCATGACTTCAAAATTCATATTTCCCGGTCATTCCCGATGCGCTGAAACTTACTTTTCCCGCACTGCGGTGTTTTTTACTTTCCAACAAAAACTAGGGGAATTTGTTTTTTGTAAATTTTTATAATAAACGGGGCTGCGCGCGCTATTGCTCGGTCTATTCTATTCAGTTTACCACCAGGTTTTTGGCCTATTACGTTGGTCCATCTCCAAGGGGGCCCTCGGGGATTCGCCCCTCTCCAAAGGGGCCCTCGGGGTCCGCCCATCTCCAAGGGGGCCCACGGGGCTCCGCCCATCTCCAAGGGGGCCCTTGGGCCTCCGCCCCTCTCCAGGGGGCCCTCGGGCTCTGCCCATCCCCAAGGGGGCCCTCGGTGCTCCGCCCATCTCCAAGGGGGCCCACGGGGCTCCGCCCATCTCCAAGGGGGCCCTCGGGCCTCCGCCCCTCTCCAGGGGTGCCTCGGGCTTCGCCAATCTTCAAGGGGGCCCTCGGGGCTCCGCCCCCTCTTTAAGGGGGCCTTTGGGGCTCCGCCCCTTCCCAGGGGGGCCCTAGGGGCTTTTTCCCTCTCCAAGGGGGCCCTCTGGGCTCCGCCCATATCTAAGGGGGCTCTCGGGGCTCCGCCCCTCTCCAAGGGGGCCTTCGGGACACACACGTGTGGATCGTTCTCCTTTATTATACAGAGGATTGTCTCTCGTTGGTTTAATTGCGCCTGCAAACACCAGAGGCGCTGTAAACGTCGACAAAAGCTAACAGGTGCGTAGATAAAAGTTTAGTGGTTTGTGGTGTCAACTCAGTAAATGAGTAAAATACTAAATAATAATTTTTGTATTTTTCAAAGTATTTTCAGTTATTCGTTACAAAAAACATTGTACCTAACTCCTTCGGGAAGAATTTTCCCGAATTCGCACTACATGCAGCACTCCCTTCGGTCGTGCTGCAAACAAAGTGCTCATTCGGGAAAATTACCTTCCCGAACTTGTTAGGTAAATAACTATACTTTTACACCCTTTCTATTGAACACTTCCATATGTTATTTGTTTTCGAACTTATTATTATAGAAAACAAACTACATAAATGATCCTTTTGAACCTTAAGTAAATTGTCGTTTTATAGCCTTTATATTGCGGTTTAAAACAATTAGTGTCTCACAGTCTACACTAAAACTGCAATGTATATGTAATCATAAATTATGTTGTAAAGAAGAATGACTAATTAATTATTAGAGTGTCATTGTATTTAATATACAGCAATACATCAAAGAGGGCCCTAAAATGGCTCATTAAAAAACTTAACACTAATTAAAAAATCATTATAGAACCTCCTCTCTACTACCACAGACGCATGTTCTACAGTTGCTTATCTTGGATCTATCCAAATATGGGAAAAGCTTATGAGGTATTTGCTTTCCTAATTTACCTCTAACTTTTAAACATAACTTTCATGGCCATTGCCATTACTTAATAAACTACTTCCGGGATGGGACCGTGTCATTATTGAGGTCGAAGAACTCAACGTTTAGCCCACTTTCGTAAGGGGCTTCATCAGGAGAAAAATCAGGAGCAAGAACACGCCAGAAGCGAAACTCTTCGAAGTGTCGTCATGGTTGAGTGACTTTGGGCGGGGCTTAGAAATTACCCTATTAAGGTATTTGTAAATCTCAATGACCTTGCAAATGTTCGCCTACAAAGCAGCGGAGGAAATCATAAAAGTGAGAATTTCAGATCGACGAGCTGTGCAGGCTAAATCAACGAGTGATTAATTTTTGACGTAACGTAATGCGCGAGTTAGTGACTAGTGTCATAAACTAGATAATTAGTGTGAATGACGAATTGCATCTGCAGTTGCAGTGTAAAAGCAGGCAATTAAAAACTCAAATATCGGCGATATAATGCTATCGATGAACAGTTATGGCTCCAAAAGTAAACTGCAGATATCCGCTAAACCGTTTTGAACAATAGAGACTGGCTGTTCAATGATCTAGTGAACGCCCGCAATAAAAGAGACGAGTAATAAAATCATCTGGTTAATGCAAGACGCTCGCACAGTAGCGACTTAACACTTTCACTAACAGACGTTCGCTAAGAAATCAATTCACCGTCATTCATTTGGTTTACGGCATTCCGTGTCTACAGATCGTCTAGCACATTTTGAGATCCGCGTCAGTAATAACTGTATTTTCGTTTACAGAGCCTTGTCGACATACCAGGATGCGTTTTAATGTTAACACAAATAGTGGTTTAATAGCGTAGCATGTATGTGTATTTATCCTACAGGTAACATGTGAGCAAATTAAAACGAAATCAAGCTTGGCTTTGAAAAAATAAGTCATGGGCTCTATTACTTCTGCTGCTTTTAATTTAAATATTACAGTTATTATAATAGTAGAAGTGTCAAATTGCTTAAATTATTAAATTTTAAATTACGCATATTTAATCAAGAACAAAAAGTGTTTATAATCGAAATAATTGATGACATTGTTTAAGTGTTGGTTTGTATG
The DNA here is from genome assembly GCA_940337035.1 of Agriotes lineatus. Taxonomy (NCBI): domain Eukaryota; kingdom Metazoa; phylum Arthropoda; class Insecta; order Coleoptera; family Elateridae; genus Agriotes; species Agriotes lineatus. The sequence continues at coordinate 124,467,681 of OW679197.1, read as the reverse complement.
TTATTTTCAAATAAAATGTTGACATGATAGTCGGTTTATGCAATAGTTTAGGTTATGTATGTTATTGCATTCTAGAACATCAACATAATGCGAATTAATAATCGGCATATGTTTCAAAGCCAAGCTTGATTTCATTTTCGTTTGCTCACATGTTATATATTTATGCTTGTAATCATACTAAATCTTGTTAAAATAATTAGTTATTGTTTTCCAAAAAGTAGTAACATTTCTAAATACAACGGGTATCAACATTCTTACTCGTGAATCAGCATCAATTAAACCATTTTTGACACCACTCAGTTTATAACATAATCATCGAATACGCTACACACTGTAACTGACAAAAATATGTCATAATTCAAAGATACAATGTGCATGTAAAAAATATTTGAAAAATGAAAATGTATGGAATGTCCCACAAAATATCAATTATACTAATAGATGATCAATACATTTTAACTTAAAAATCAAGAAGATATAGTGTATGTGTTAACTTAACTGTGTTAAAGGTGCAATTCTCTCTTTAATTATTAGTCCAAAGTCTCATTGTAAAATATTGACTATACCCACAAATGGTAATAATTTTTATTTTGGAGGCTTCCACGGCCATTGTAAAAGTTCATCGGACCACTTCTTGGTTTGGGCCGTGTCATTGTTGAAATGAAAGCACATTTCGCTCACTTTCATAATGGGATTTCATCAGGAGTGAAACAAAATACACAGTACCTCAACGTGTAAATCACGCTAGAGGTGAAACTCTTTTGCAAGAGTAAAGAATAAAGAGCACGGTAACTCAACGTGGCAGCCACGCTAGAGGCAAAACTTTTCTATCGATCGAAAAGAAGGTGATCGATGATAAAATTTATATCCCTGACCCGATATCCGTTGTTTCTAAGAACTTTTCAAATACGATTCACTTCAGCGTGGATGTTATCGGTTTGGTATATAGAAGGAGCACGTTGAACAAGTGAATTGATGACAGAAAGTTACTGTGTAGTATGATGACGGAATGTCGATAGCGGTCAGTGTGAATAGGTTTGTAATATACAGAATATCCACGTTTACCATTGGGTTCGCGAGAGACATTCACATCGAAGAAATGAAAAGAATCATTGCTTTCTATCTCCATTGTAAAGTTGATGTCTTAATGGTGACTATACGGTCAAATAATAAAGCTATCGTCAGCATATCAAAACCAAACCTTGGCTTTCAATTCTAGAAATTTTAAAACTACTGTTTGGAAAGCTTTCATGAATGTTTTGACGACAGGTGAAAGAGAAATTTGTTTAAAGATTTTTTTATAAGAACAGGTGAACTTTCAGACATCTCACTGAGCACTGATAACTGATAACAAATGTTAAATTATGACTCTAGAATCGGTAATAGGAGATTTAGTAAAGAGAGAATGTAACTCCCCGTTTCAATTTCTTTTCAAAAGCGCGCTAATGCATTTAGCACCTTATTTCGGACTACCTTATATCTAATTATGGTAGAAAAACAATTCAAGTTTATCACAGCAGGCGTGTGTGCGAAGTGATAAACGCTGGGTTTTTCGCGTTGGAACTTGTCTGGCATTTCGATTTTAGTAGGCCGCTAAAACAGCCGAATAGCTGACAAAGTATTGACTTTTCGGAGGCACGCTCTGGCGGATGTTAATTGATAGGCTAACTGAAGCCGTTTTTGTTCCTTAACAAGCGAAGCCGCAAGGCGTTGTTCTTCTTAAGGCGCATTCAGCGTAGGTAAGAAAGCTCATCTAAATGTACTTCCTGCAGACTGATCTTTTTATTCAAGCTGGATTCCTTGCGCTGCCAATAGTTGAACTGCTGCGGTGTCGTTTCTACGCAATTAGGCCGATACACCTTAGGTAATAATACTCGGCTTGGTTTATTTCGTTTACTAATTTTCAAATATTTAGGCCGTTTAGTATGGTCTAATGGGCTAATATCGGCTAGCATAAGCTCAAACCAAGGTTAAGTTCAGCTAATTCCGTTCCCCGATTCTGCTTCCGTATGTGGTCAGGAATTCCCGACATGTGCCGCATCCTTTTCTTGTTATCTAACTTCTAACAGTGGCGATCTTGGAATTCTCTGAATTTTGCAGCCAAACCCAGCTTAGCGTCTTCATGGATTGGAACACCACAGGATTCCACTTGCGATCGTTGGACTTCAGCATCAAGCTAAATTATAAGTACATGCCATTATCTGCTCTTTTTTTAATCGACAGGGTATTCGCCTTAATTAGGTCAGTTCTTACTAAAATCTTAGCAAACCAAACTGAGCGTGATTAGTAAACCTATTGGCTCAAACTTTTATGACGCTAATAAGCGCAAATTAATAAAATTCAAAATTGCTGAAATAAGCATGTGCATTGTGACCTATAAGCCGCGCCTTAGGCGTTGTGCGTTTATACATTGCGATAGCACAGGTATTGTCCTGAAAGTTGTAATTTAAACTAAAATTAGCATTTTGTGGTTTGAATATTTGGAAGTTAATTCTTATTTGTGGTTTATAATTCATTTGATGGGCAATAGTCCTACTTTTTTTAAATTGTTGTCACATGGCCTGAGGGCAATTGCAAGTAATACATGTGTTACAACGACATTTGGGTTTGAATAAATGCCCCTATTGCTATTATTTGTTTGTGTTTGCTTCTGCAACCCTTCTAGCTGAACGAGTAATTTAGGTATGCGGTGGAATACCAAAGGTAGGTGGCGTATTTTTGAAGTAGCTAGTTTTGTTTTTATATGTTGTGAGTAACGGCAAGGCGCCCAATTTGTATTAATCCTTCTGTTCAGTTTTAAAACCCGAAGCATTTCTTAGCCTGGTCCTTACACCACGCCATATTCTGTCGAGAGTTAAGAGAGCTAACCGAGGCCTTGTCAGCCCCTTCGTTTAAGACTGGTACAAGAAGTAACACACACGCTTCAACACTTGGATATAAGCTCGACGAAGTGTAATAAATAGCGAAGTTGCGGTGGAAATTTACCAATGAACTGAGGATATTGGTATTTTGCTAATAAGTAAGTTAGGAAATTTATGGCAATGACTATAAGCCTGAGAGGAATGTCCTGTTTGTAAATTTTGTGAAGACCGTAGAGTCGATGAGGTGTTGAAGCTCAAAGAATCAACCTGGGTATCAAAGACAGATCGGAGTAATGCTTTTACATAATTGCTATACTGTTGCTATAAAATTTCCTACGTGTTTATATTTTTCTAGTAGATCCGAAACCCAGTTGTATATGTATAAAATCGGGTTTAAAAACATCTGCTGCCGTTGGTCGTTGATTACTGCTTACTTCTTGATTCTGATCACTCATATTTTTTTGGAGGAGTTGTCACAGCAGATTCTTTTGACGAGATGTGAATCAAAAATGTACTGTGTGGAAACAACACATTGGCAAAAGTACAGTCAACAATAGAATTGCTTCGTTTTTCAAACTACCAATCGTGAAAACGTACACTGGGCGTTGCATGAGACGCACTTCAACAACTTTATTGGCCAATGAAGGTGCTGACATTACAACTATTAAAGATATGGTGGATGGCGCTCCTTCACTATAACAAAAAGCTATATAGAGGATCCCACATCGAAAAACTCGATATTGCAAGGAAAATTCAAGGAGAGAATCTTTCGATTCCAGGAAAGTTTCCTCTTACCCGACCACAATTCGCACAAATTCATCAAAACTGCCAGACGCTATGGTTTTCGATGATATGGCCAACAATAAGATTGTTATCAATGGAAACGAGAGAAATTTAATAAAACGAACAACGAATTTTCTGTTAATACAAATATAAATGTTAATATTAATAAGTAGCTGTTATGAGTTGGCTGTGGATAAAAGATTTAACATATCCATTTTTGTCTCCACTAGCTCCTGCTTCTATTATTTTCATATCTGATGCCCATATAATAAATTGCTTTTAATTAATGTATTATATTTTTCTTTATTTGTTGTATTAGTGCTTCAAAGTATTTCACTGACACATGCAATTGTGAAAAGACTTCCCGATACTCATTACATGCTTCTATTTTACCATCCACTTAACACCAGATTACTTTATTCTGTTCCCCCACAGAAATACCTTGTCTTATTAAGTTCCTAGTAATATCATGTTTCACATATGTCTCGTTCGCTTTATGAGATATATTCAAAGTATCTCCAGCAAGTATCATCCTTTCGTCTGCAAACTGAAATGGGTAGATGGTTGTATTTTGCAGGGATAGGTCCATACCTGACATTTCCTTTCCTCTGTCGTAGTGTTCTCTTTATGCAGAGACACTATAAATGATTAAAGAGGACGTAAGCAGTGATATTTGTGGAGTTATGGAATTTAATTTAATTGTTACTATTACGATATTGTTATTATTATATTGCGACCTTGCTTTATTTTACTACATTTCCTGTTTTGTATTTCTATTATTTAGTTCGATGAAAAGATATTTATTATTATTAATTATTATGATTATTATGAATGTCTTAACGTTGTACGCAAGCACCGATTTGACATTTTTCAGCTTTGACGTTCGGGGTTTTTCGAATTCCCACATTGTGTTAATTGTCTAACTTATACAATTGTATTTCCTTTGCATTTGAATTTAAAATGTGTTAACTGTGGATGCATAAAATTGGATTTTCAACATTTTGCGTGAGAGCAACCCTTCTATATGCCAATTCTTAAATATGTGACACGCCACTGCCACTGTCAGATTTAAGTTTAAACACATGGTAGCCTATATTACGTGCTATATATCTTAAAAGAAATATACAGCAGCTCTGCCTCAATACCTTTGTAAAACCTCTACATTTCAGCGGATTTTACAATTTAGCTATTTTTACATGCCGATTTTTTCGTTTAGTTTCTGAATATAAAGTGCTTTTGCTTGAAGATAAGTACACGCAGGTGTAATTCCGGTGTTGCTTATTTCTGGATAAAACATTACATTACAATTAGGATTTACAGAAAAAAAAAATTTCGTTTATTATTCGTTATGACTTGCTCTGCTTAGTATCATGCATCAATTTATTCTAATCTAATTTCACCCTAATGTTAATTAATATGTATTATATAAGGAATTTAAATAAAAATGGATGGAAGGCCTTATTAACTAAATAATTTTCTCAAGGTTAGTATATTAGATATGTTCAATTAGTTGATGGTAATGTTTTACTCGTGTAAAATATTCAATGTAGTATTGGTAGCAAAATCAGTTACAATTTAAATATGAATCTGCAGAAACAGAAACATGTAAATGGTAATAAAAAATTGCATAAATATAGACTTTTCAAAAATAAAAGACTCAACCTTCACGTGCCTGCCAAAATGCACATAACAGTACAGCACATGACATGCCTAATTATCCCAAAGATATGGGTACTGTCAGCACCTTTTATCAAACGCTTTAATGATACTGGCTGGAAAAGAATTTAATTGGCTTGGAAATTTTTTCTGACACATTCTTCGCTAGGTAACTGAAGATTCAGTCACGCAGATTGGATTGTAAATCAGAAACGCAATTAAACGGTTTACCTACTTCAGTACCCACAGGGATTTAAATTGAAACCCGCGAATATATCAAAATAGAATTACAGCCAAAATCTGTCAAAATCCGCTGAAAACCGTAATTTTAATTCCAATTCGGTGGAAGCCAAATCACGCACGAGCTGCAGCATTTCACCGACTTTCCCAACTTCGTGCCTTGTTTGCCGCAGGGAACGATATCGGCGGCGGCTGGTTGCATTAGTCTAAATTTTATAGAAGGTTATTAATAAGGCAATTAAATGTTCTTTCCGATTTTTATGCATTCCACTGCTCACTTGAAAAACGTAACCCAATTGCTAATGAATGGACGTCACTGAGAGAACGATTGCTGGCATCGTTTCGAAACGGATCTTCATTGCTACCAGCTTTACTTTTGCATTACGAGGTCGCTCAGATACAGTGACCAGAGGCACCAACAAAATTATAGCTCTATTTATCATTTCTATTAGGAAGCATTGTAGCCACGCGGCCTTTTATTGGAGAAGATTACTGATGTGACAGGCACGATGTAAACGAAGTTCACCAGCAGAATGCGAAATCACCTCGGAAGATGATATTTAATTGAGGAGCGACGGGGGGACCGGGGCTGTTGTCACCCTGAAATATAAACGCCATTTCGTTAATTGAAACCCATCATAAATAATAATACTCTTAGATGAAAATAAACGGTTTCCACCGAGCGCATTTTAAATAAAACTTGTTAGATTCGTACAGTAAATCGTAAGCTGTTAATTTAAAATATTTTGCGCACCCACAATAATTCAGCTACTTAATATGAGTTTCGACAAGAATTTAAATTAAGTAACCAACTTTTGACACCTGATTTATGTCTATGTGCCTAGAAAATTCTTTCAATAATTGCTGCTGTAATGCGGTTTGTCCTAACAGAATCTGTCATTATTTCAAATTTTACAAATGTATTAATCCTGTAATAAATTATTTTTGGCTAAAGCCATATATTTTCCAATAAAAATGAGGTTTGGTGCTGCTTTTAGAACTGTTAGGTACTGCAAAGCTTTAATTTGTGTCTTATTAACTACAGAAGTGACATGCAATTATATCCAACGGTAAACAAAATGCAAAATAAAATACTTATATTCTTACCACTATAGTAACGGGTATAATTTCATATTGTTAAAACCACAACTTTTGTAAACCAATAGGAAAACTCATTTGACTAGACAGGTAATTAAGATACCTCGATAATGAAAGCTGTCAAACTAGAGCAATATTAAAACAAGGATAAATATACTCATAATCCTATACATCCTGTCCATACAAGTTTACAAGCCTTCCTGTTTCCCAGAATCGCTCTTCGAGAAAATATTTTTGTTTTTATTGTAAAGTTTCAATTTACATTCTTAAATGATTTTTAAGGTACTCAAGGTAACTGCTGGCAATTAAGTAAATTTTTAATTAGTCATACGTGAAGTTTTCGAAATGTATTACTATCATATTGGTCGTGGTATTCTTTAAATTATTAGTAATAAATACCATTAGGCTGTATCGTAATATACTCTTAACCAATAATCAGTCACTCCCTTAGATCATTTAACTTTATTGATTGATCATTTAAAATGTTTATTAACTAATTTAGAATTACTTTTCTCTCCCTAACATAATTGGTTAATTGACAATTTTTGTAAATTAACTTGCAAGTGTCGTTAAGGACGACAATTCTTAGTTTTGTATAGTCCTAATCCTTCTTTTAAAGCTCCTTTTCGTTTAAACACAGTTGTTTGTTATGATTTCCACCCATTTAAACGTTCTACGTATTTAGATTGTAAATTAACGTCTGACAATTTAGCTGCTTACATCTGACCGTAGCCAATTGTTTTAATTTCGTTGAAAATGAATTAGTCAATACACAACTGAATTGAGACCTGAGCATAAATCAAGAAAGTGTGATATAGTAAACATAGCAGAAACTTTAGCTTTCATTTCTATTTAAAAGCGTCTTTGTACAGCAAGACCATTATTTTGATATTTTCTTAAAAAACGGTTATAGTATTTATGTCGCAATCATGTAGTTTAATTAATGTATTTTCTATCTTGAAGGTATTTTCTATGATCTACAACAGTTCATTATGGTTTATGTGATGAGTTCACTTTTGTAAATTTTATACAGTTGTATACATATAGGGGAGAGTGGGAAGATAAGAGACATTTGATAAAAAATATTCCAGGTCACCTAATAACTTTTAAAACATAAATACAAAGTCATTAAATTTGTCCACTATCTCCCCAACCCAGGGTAATAGTGCACACACGCCGGGTGGACTCCGGAGATTATGGTAAAACGACGCTTATTTTGGTTTCGAAAAATAAAAGGCTAACCAGAAAAAGTGATACTATATACTATAAAATGGTGTTTCTAGACGAAAAAATAGTTTTATGTATAAAAAGTTTTATTTGCAAATCTCATTTAAACAAACAAAAACACTTTTAGTAGCAATACAAAACAAAAGAAACTTCTGACAAAAATGTAGTTTACCTTAGGCCGCTACAAAATATATACTATAGGAAACTATGCTCGCTTAAATCTAAATCAAACTAGACCATATTCTGAAACATAGGCCTAGTGTTTTCAATGGAATTTGATAAGTGTTCTTGTCTTCCTGAGGTTTCAGTTTTTCAAATTTGGCTCTTTATACCCAAATCCGGCAACTTACCAATACACCTATAGACATAAACTTAGGTACTTTAAAACTATCAAAGCAACATCACTGAGGATGTGAGCCCGAAATAGGAGATTTGTGAAGAGATTAAGGCTTATTGAATTAACCCACAATAGTACACCATATTTAAAAACAACCATAGAGTATGAATAAGTAACTTTTTTATTGTTAAGTTATTGTGACTTTTAATCAAAACTTTCACAACATATGCGACGGAAATAGTGAAGAACCTCTTTACTCAAGTTATCGGTTTATTCAATTGTTTCTAAGCCCAAAATTTTACTAGGTATGTCTATTATCTCCCTATGTCCACTGTATCTCCAGTCTTCCCTATGTAAATAGTAAATGTTTTTCTAGTATCGCCTATGAGTAAGCCTTTCGTCTCTAATGAATTGCAATAAAATCGTTTTAATCTTATATTTAAATCTCCTTTATATGAAGAAGCGTAATTACAACAGCGAGACATTAGACAATTTCTATTGCTGATTTACATGCAAGATACAACACCTATTTTTCTAACCATTACACAATACTTATTTTTTACAATTTTGTCGTATTATTGTTACATGAAACTGGTGTGACACCGTACAATGTGCGGCTATAAAAAAAATATTGTTATTGGAAAGCACTTTGTAACAATTACTATCACCCGAACCATCTCCCGAACCATCAATAATAATTATTTTAAATAATTTTTTCAACATGAAATAGCTATCGTTTACGTTCTAAAATCCAAATTTCCCTATATGAAATTTAAAATGTTAAATGTTAGAAAGGTGCTAATAGTACTATAGTGCTAGGGTAGAAAATGAGGTGTTATTTGTTAACAATTTTCTCAAACGTGTTTTAATTAAATATTAAAGGAATCAGATATAATCAAACCGCCTAAACCACTGTTTTAAATTATACATGGGGGCCATAAGTACGATCTGACAATTAGAACGCGATTTCTTGAATTTACTAGGGCTTTGGAAACAGCTTACGAAGAGATCAATATTGCGATGTTCTTCTGCGTTAGGATTAGGAGGGTATACTGCAGGACCACCCTGTACGTTATGCGTATATACCTATGTTAAACGGTAAAAACACTATTTTTACACCTTATGACTTAGGCAGCAATTAAGACCGAGACAAGGAAGAAACAATAAACGTGAAATTATGTAAAAGCATAACTTTTATATTAAAAAACATGCCTTTATGTTGCATTAGCTTGATATGCAACCACAACTGAGAATTCTACTGCTATACATTCTTTATTGATGAGCAAAACGATTTATTATCTCCAACTAGATATAGAGTATTACATGATTTAAGTGCTTTTACTATAGGTAAATATTGTCGATGTCAATTAATCTTACAAAATATTATGCAAAATTTTAATGATTGCTAAAGCATTAAATATGTGGTGATTAAAATCAGAGTAGAATATTTTTTATTAAATCTAACTTCTGACAATGTTCAGAATTTTGGTTACGGTAACCGCGCTGCTTTGTCGTTCAACCGGCGTTGATTGCAATCTCCAGAATTTTATTAAAAACTAGATTAGGTTAATTTGAAATACTAAATTTATTACATATATGTCTGATGCAATATATAAGTAAGTTAAATCAAATTTTAGATATTTAGTTTTAGATAGAAATTGTTTCGGTCTTGGAACTACATTTTTTAATAAATGTAAGTGGATAGAAATTACAAAGAAATAAAATTCTTAACTTTATTCCTCCTGCTTAAATACATTTGATTTCAAGCGAAATTGAAATAGACGAATTGTTATCTTTACGCTGTTATCAACTAAATGTGATACGATATTAGAATTTTTCTCTCTATTATTAATTTCAAGAATGTAAATACTATTTTTAACGCATTTCTTTTCGTCTCCATAGTGCAATTGACTCGACCATATGTCATGATGAAAATAAATACAGTTTCCTGCTGCAATATAAAATATACCTGTTACTATCTACCCAGAACACTTCCATATATTCGAATAAAAATCCTTTTTGCATACAACGAAAAGAAACACTATCTTTTACTATTAGTATTAATATCGATGTTTATCCACGTGATATATTTTTCATTTAAAACATTTAATTTTTATTGTATTGGAAAGCAAACAAAATATGCAGAAAATATTCTTAATCTTTTTGAGACACTACCCAAACTGAAATAATAATCCTGATATTCCCACCCAAAAGTCCGAACTTGTATATTTACTGTGATGATAAAATCAGGAAATGTAATAATATAACATAATATAGTATGATCAAAAATTGTTTTCATCTAGTATGGCCATGGAATATTTCCTGATTTATGAATGCAACTACATTTATATTTAAATGTCATACTTAAGATTTGAGTTTTAAGTGACATAGTTGCATTCATAAATTAGGCATTGATAGCTATACTAGATGAAAATAATTTTAATCATACTATATAATAATTATTATAAAATCCCCACAAAATTACATTTATTGTAAGCCATACAATCAATGATGCATTAGATACTAAACTGTACTTATCTACCACCCTTAAATGAGGGGTGAGCACAGCCCTAGCTAGCGCTAACTCTTGGCAGAAAATATGGTGTTAGTAAGTACTAGGCAGTGATCCTTAGGGTTAAATACAATCTTTATGAAGCAACAAAATTTTGGGCGCTTGTCGTTAAACACAACGAAAAAAAAATCTAGCTAGAGACCACTAGCAGGTTCATGTACGGTCGTAGAATACATACAAAAATAAAATATAAACCAGTAACATTAAATAGACTTTTAATATTCAACAAACGTGTAAAAATATCCAGCATAAATAGAGATGAAGGCTCAACTATACCCAGAATGAATAATTAACAACTAAATTAATTTGAAGTCAGCCAAATCATCACATACAAATATTAAGGATTATTAAAATTTGACACACACTGTAGAGTACAACAAAATAAAAAAAGGTTACGCCAGCAATAATGCGTAACGCTGCATATTAAATTGGCATCTGGATACCATGCAAACATCCTTCCTGTCGAAAAACTAACTTATCAAACGTTGAAAACAAGCTAGTAGTTATCGCGTAAGGAATTCGGCCATTGAAACAGATCGCTAGGTATTCAACCATATGAGCTTGATGCCAGGGAGCCGGTTGCTTGTAGTAAAAGCATGGAAGCATTAAACATGGGGCCTATAGGAAATGAAGCAGGCCACGTGGAAGCAAGCTACAGCTAGAAATCTGCCTGAACGTGCTTGAGGAGACGCCTCTGTGCATTCGTCAATACAATTACTTTTATAGCCCATCCGTCTTTGACGACAGCTGTTATCAGAAGCCCGCAACTAGAAAACTTTCCAGCCAGGTACGCTCTTATCGGAACAGTTAGAGATGCGGCTGCATTAAGAAGCGGAATACAAAAGTAATTCATAAATGAAATGGGGCTTTGCACTTAGTTGAAGGTGTTAATAAAATTAAGACATTTAAAAACTTATTGAAGGTTTGTACATACCAATAATATTAGTGATGTGAACTTCAACCTTGCACTAATTTGAATGATTCTTTAAATAGTGGATACATACTAAGGATACTAGATTATTTTCTCTCTGAATACGGTTTTGGTGATTACACGTGCAGAAAAATCAGATTATCTTTAATTTAATGTTCGCTTCGTTCAGATTAGTGTCTCTTTTTTAAGATTTCACCAAAATGCAGTCTCAACATTTACAAATTAAAATTATAAACAAATGAATTGTCATTTTATACTTTGAGAGTTTTCCTTAAATAACATTAGTATCTTCAATATGTAACAACACAGATTATTAGTTACAGACTTTGTAATACCAAAACCAATGTCACTTCAAAGGGAAAGGGTTACGAAAACTCGCTGGCATAATCTGAAGAAAACCTGGATAAATGCATACATACAGAACAGCCAGAGGTAACTACTAACATTATATAGAATAACTTCCAACGGTACTGCACCCAACAAGTCCTTCGATATTTAGGCATACTCAAATGCGCCATCAACGGCAAAAAACACACCAGGTATGGACAAATGAGTAAGGAAAGAGTTCAGGTAAAAGAAGTTCTTTTTCTACATAGAGGAACGGAAGAACCTCGGACCGCAAAGAAGGGCGCAAACCGCTCAAGCTCAAGCTGAATCCGGTAGCAATGATAACTCTATGCGAAACTGGAGATAACCACAAAAGAACACTCTTCAGGATCTCAGAACAAAGAGCAAAGACAAAGGCATGTTAAGAATGTGTGCTCACGGTGAAAAACAAAAGACTAAGTAGATGGAAAGAGTAACGCACTCAGCTATAAAACGAAACCTACTCCAGTAGCTACCCCGGAAACCTCATTTGCTATTCCAAATATAACATTTGCAGAAGTAAAGACACAGGCAATAAGATGGCCGACAATAGCGCTACGGGCCTCGTTAATATACTAGATGAATTGTGGAAGAAGTTCAGCGAGATAAGATATATTTTTAACAAATCTTTTCGATAGGATGCTGCACAAAAGGGAACCAGACGATTGGAGAAAGAGTTGCCTGATACCGATCTATAAAAAAGTGCTGTTAGACGCTGTGGAAATTACAAAGCAACAAAACATCCCACATACTTTCAAAATATGGGAAATATATACTTCAGCTCACGAAGGTAACTGAAAATCCTTTTGGAAAAGTTTACTATTGACGCCTTCATTCGATCAGATTATTGGTATGAAAGAATAAACACTTCAAAAATAATCTTCACATGGTGTTCATCAACCTCGACATTTACAGAGAAGCAACCTGCAATGAAACCTTAATACCTACTTCTACCAATCCATTTTTAAATATAAAAATGACACAGTAACAGTAACTCTAATTTGTTAAACAACTGATTTTGTAACGCGTGATTGTAAGCTGCTATTTTAACTTTTAATTTAGTTTGGACAGCAAATTTTTTGGGAATGGTCGAAAGTCCAAAACATGTCAGAGTTTGAATATATTTTATGAAATCAACTAGGTGTTTTATTAATTTTAAAAGTTTACGAATGCACAATGTACTGCGCGACAGGAGTAACAACATATACATAAGCTGAAAACGCTGAAGTGGGATAGTTGCGCCATCCTATTGGACAATGTGAGACACAACCACATCTATAGAAGCTTCAAAGGCTAACCCATCACTTACAAAGCCGCTAAGGTGGTATGGCCACGACATCGAAAGTTTTGAAGATCATATGACCGGGGAAGTGCTGGAGATGCCAGCGATAACCCAGGTAGAAAATCCTGGCGACCTCGGACTAGAAGAGCCTACCCTAAATGAAAGTGGATAATGGCGAAGACAAAGAAGAAGAAAACAATATGTGGCGTTTCATATCTTTAACAGTTTGCATATTGCAGTAGCTATATAGCTATTATTACAGAGAAGAACAACAAAGCTGCATTTTTTTCCAAAAAGTGCTTCCCAGTAAAAACACACCAAAAATATAAAAATTGTAATATCATTATTTTTTAATAAATAAACGTAATATTCTGCCCCTTATAGGCGTTTACTAACTTCTGCAATACAATATTAACATTTTATAATACATTCTACACTATGACAATACCCACTGAAAAACAAGGCCTCAGCGCTCTGTTGTGACATCAGGACAAGTAGGTCGGAGTGACCAATGATTGAATTCATCGAGCTTCTTATCTCGATGGTCGAAGCGAAGTAAGAGGTGAATGCGACCTTTTGTGCTGACGTCACGCCGAATCGCGAGGCCTTCTTTTGCAGTCAGTATTGGCTAGTACTTACTTCATCACTGATTCGGTTTTTTAATCTATGCTGAAATAAGGAAATTTCATTCATTTGTCTCGATGACAGGAACATGTTACAAAACGTTACTCAACCTGTAAGTCGTACTTGGTAGCTAAAACAGTAACAACGTTTGCTAGATGATATTGAGACTATATAAACTACGAGTATAAGTGCAATTTTCGAGAAAGCACTCCTTTCTGGGATTTTTTTTGTCAGGTCTTCCATAAGAGATAATGAACTTCAAAGTTAGCAATAACTTAAAAATATATATTGCTCTCTCTAGATTCTAGATCAGGATACAACTTGGCAGGACCGCCATGACTCAACTCATTAAAATCTGGGCAGACAGGAATATCCGCAAAGAAACTAAGATACGATTAGTTAACACCTTAGTATTCCCTATTTTCCTTTATGCCGCAGAAACGTGGACGGTTCGGGAAGCTGATCGCAAAAAAATAGATGCGTTCGAGATGTACTGCTGGCGCCGTATGCTGCGTATCCCATGAACTGCACGGCGTACGAACGATTCGGTACTAGAACAGATACAACCATCACTTCGTCTCTCGTCAATGGTAAACGAACGCATTCTACGTTTTCTAGGCCACATAGCGCGCCGAACCGACAGTCTGGAAAAAAATTCATCTTGGGCAAAAAGAAGACGGGGAAGATCGCCCCAACGTTGGTCAGATATTACTAAGAAGGTGCTTAGTCAACCTCTCCAGTCGGCGATTCGGGTAGCTCAAAACCGACAAGAATGGAAGTCTCGAAACAGCGAAAATGTGAAATAATACAGTTAAAGATCACAACACAGAATTATGTTATGATGGAAGAAGAAGAAGATTCTAGATCAGCATAGAATAAAGATTGATTTTCTGGATTCCTACATTCTGAAAATCCCTGCAATCGCTAGAATTCTTATATTATAATATGCAGGGTGATTTATAAGTATTCCCTTTAAATTTAAGGATAGTACAAGGACAACAGACAGTACAACTTTGTATAATAAACTATACGTCAAAAATTAATAACAATTCCACAAAAATTAATACGTTTAACTGCTTCACATGGTTCACGGCAACCCAAATGAATTTCTATAAACATAATTTCGCCTTAGGTGGTTGTAAGGAGACCGAATTTAGATAAAATGCAGAAGCAAAAAAACAGTTGTTAGGGTATTTCAATCACATGTGGTACATTACGTGTTAATCCCTAATGCGATTTTTTTCCATAAGCGCTTAATTTTAATTGTAATGTATTTCCACTGAAGTCAATATACACCCATAAAATTTAACGAGCATACTTATGAATCGCCTTGCATATACAAGTATATAGTAGTCGTTTGGCACTATTCACATGTCCCTTGCAAGCTGGCCAAGTAAGTTGTTCTGAATCATTTCCTTGTGGACCGGCCTGTACGTAAAACGAAATTTGGCAACTCTAATTTGGAACAAAATCTATAGATTTTGCATCCTAATGGTAGAAACTTTCTTAGAATTGGATCTTATAGGACCCTTCTGTGGTTTGCGATCTACGAAATCTTCAAATTTTACTGACTATAGTTATATCCCTTACAACTATACAGTTGATGGATAGGATTGGGAAGAGGTCTATGAGGTCTATACTTTTCAACAAAATGTTTGAAAACCGCTCGATCATGGCAAAATGAATAAAAATACAATAACAGTATTTCTTTTGACAATAATAGTAAACCATATACAAATCGTATTATTTTGATTTTACAGAAGGGACTTGTAGATTTAATATCTGAAATAAATCAATTTGTATTCCTTGATATGTAAATAGACTTAACTCAAGATATTTATGTTTATGTAATCTGTCACATTTATTGTTTATTCGATATATGAAACACATATGGTTAATTAAATCTCAAAAACTAGCTCAGATAATAAATCAGAGGTCCTTATTCGCTGACAGTCCATCCAAATCTTTCACTCAACTGCTCTTGCGAATATTACAATTTAACTCACTTCAGGTAATTATTTATCAGATACCGAAGGCTTTATTTTATATATAATAAGTCCTTCCTTTCAGCTTTCGTGAATTCCACACCACACCAGTCTATCCTTATTAACAAGAAAACTATAGACCCTTTATATAGTATGATCAAAAATTATTTTCATCTAGTATGGTCATGAAATTGTTCCTAATTTATGAATACAACTATATAAGTGACTTAAAAATGAAATGTCCTGCTTGACATTTAAACATAAATGTAGTTGCATTCATAAATTAGGAACTATTCCATGGCCATACTAGATGAAAATAATTTTTGATCATACTATATTCCTGCATTAGATAATAGCAACACAGCTAATTTATTAACTCTAACCAGCAACGTCCTCCATCTACCTTACATCTCTTGATGTCATCATTCAATTCCTTTGTATGCGACAAGAACAACACTTTTTTCCACTTTAAAGTGATATTATATTTTTAAATTATTTAATCCACCCTGAGTGAATAATTGATCATTTCTTTATAATCTATATGTCTATTTTCCTTTAAGAAAAAAATATTTTGGCTCATCGACATTCCCTGCTTAGTTACAAAAATGATATGGTTACAGTTTTAATTGAAATTATTACATTATTATAAATTTCAACAAGTATAATTTTAATATCTAACTACAATTGTTATCTTATTATCATCCTTTATCATTCCATTTGTACATGCCTTTATATCTTTATTGTTCGGCCTGCCGTTACTCGTATCAAAGTAAAATAAAGTGACTTATTCTCATTGTCCAGAGAAGAGTAACTATGATTTTAGTCCCATATTAGTTATGATTTATCTTGTAAGTTTTATTTATTAATTAAATTCAAATAGTATTAGGTAACTGTACTTGTACTATTATATATCTATTTACTCTAAATAAGGTATCAAATCCTATAGGTATTCTTCAATTGTAGGAAAATATTAACAAACTAACTAGACTAGTTCATACAGCAGCTAGCTTAACCTTCAGAAGAGGAAACAAAATCATACCAATAGTTATTAAAATTTCTAAGCAAAAAACGTGATGTGGGCCACGAGAGGCTATTATCTTATTAAATTGGGTGGCAGCACTTGAACTTTGAAGCACAGAATTCCAGAGTGCCCGCGATGATTTTATCCTGATAAGTGCGGAATTGACGGCAGCAAAATATCTCGAAGCGTTTACAATCCGTTTTCCCGAGAAACTTGTTCGGTATAATAAAACGAAAGTGTTTGACCATCCACCTCATGCTACCGTGCTAACCAGATCGTTCTTCGACATATAATTTTAATTTTAATTGCGTATACTCTGCATACAAAACGGCTGTTATCCTTTTAGTGTTGTCTCGAGGTGTTAAACGGAAACGGACAGTTATAGTTGTAATAATATTTAATTGCCTCTGTACAATAAAGAAAACTTATCTGCCACGGGATAATTATTTATTATAGTTGCGAGTACTAACTAGTGTGGAGACAGGCATAAATATGGCGCATTAATGAAACGACACTTACTTAAAAACCGCTGCGTATAATCGATTTTGTTTCCTGTTTCACATAACAAAGCGTGAGAAATCTTCATTCATTATATCTATCAACTTCTTAATGATTTTATATCCACGCTTAAGATCCATCCTTATCGCATTCTAATGCTCCTATAAAATATTTCATAAATCAGCCTTAAGAGCCTAAATTATTGTGCAATTATAATTTGCTATAAATATCTAGCGCCTTGATCTCTCTAATGCGAAATTTGGAAATGGATGGAATTTATATTCGACTGGCGCAGGAAAATACGAATAGATAAATAACACCTCTGGCTGGTTCAGTCCAAATTGTGCACCAAACAAGGACAAACTGCGGCTACGTGAAGAATTCGCAAAATTTAGCCCCGCTATCTAGTCATAAATAAAAGTGTAACAGTATCGGTAAACCGGCATTGTAAAAAGTGAACTACCTGGCCAAAAACTGGGTTATCGACATTCCTCGTCGTTTAATTCCAAATCAGATATGAGGTTAATTCACTTTTCTATTTCGAATAAGAGAATTGAAAAAATTTATAGCCGAAATTTCTTGGTACCGGAGAAAACCAACTCACTTTTGCTACGGTTTAATCGCCGATATAAATCCTTTTTGCTCTAATTAAAAGTATTCAAGTTTTCTTAGTAACACAATAGCAACAAATAAACGTTGCTTTAAAATTAACAAGTTTACAGTTTTTGATTATTAATAAATAAAGGGTAACGTTCTGTGCGGTTATACAAGTATGTAGTATGTTGGAGATAATACAACAATCGGCATTGCAAAAAAAAAACGTTTAGCATGCTCCATTCAATAATAACCAACTTATAGATAATTGGTAATGACTATCGTTATTAAGTAATGATCGTTACAGGTTTTTCAAATATTTATCCTAACTCTAGAGAGTGTGCATCCATAAGCGCCACTGGTTCAATGCAGTCCTACCTAGCTAACCTAGAGGTAAAAATGAAAACTACAAACACATAATATTCAAAACAATAAAATCAAGTAGAAGTTTCTTAAACCGCAAATCTATTATTCAATAATGCGGACGGTGTAATACACATAACACCAAATGTAAACCCATAAAAAAAAGACGTCCCCATAATCATTCACTCCAATGTCCAACCACAGTAACAAGGCAAAAGCACTAATAAGAATACTAAAACCCCAAACCTACCACAAAAACTGAAGTAACGTCGAAACCAACCCAGAGAACAGAACCGAATCCCACCCTAAAAATAAGGAACTCTAGAAAATGTAGGGGAAAAGGCAAGGATTTGATTAATCCAGAGCTAACCACCTTTAACATTCCTACCAATTTATTGACCTCAAAATAGTGTAAATAGATATTCGTCGTAGAAGAAAAAGTTACCTCCCGTACAGTCGCCAACCAACCACCCAAAGATAAAGTACTTTAAGTTAGCTGAAACTAACGTCCAAATCCTAACTAAAATTTCAATGGGAAAAACTGTTTACCAATACCATTAAAGAATGTTGAACTTTTCAAGTGCCATATTAGTTGTGAAAGTACTTATTTGCTTCACTAGTGAAAAAGTTACTTTACCTCACTATTAAGGAAAAATACTTATGTTTATTGTTATAGTAACTGACATTTAACTTCTAGATTCGTGTAAATTATAATTAACAATGTAGGCGTCACATCAATTAAATGTCAAAATTTCATTTTGGCTAGATCTTACTACTGCTTCGTCTCGTCGAGACGAGACCGAGACTGGGGTAGTCTCGGTCTCGACAAGTCGAGACCTATAGTGGTCTCGATCTCGATCTCGGTTCAAATGCCAAGTCTCAGTCTCGGTCTCGGTCTTGAAAAATGTTGTAGGTCTCGGTCTCGGTCTCGGTATCGACGAGAGTCTTAACAAATTTTAATATGCAAAGTAAAATTTGATGTTACAACATTCGACCTTGCTTCGTATACAGATGTAGATGACATTATACTAATCGCAAATCTTAAAATAGAACATATTGTGTGCGAATGAGGCGACTCATTAGTCGGTACTTCCCCCGATTCGATTTTTAAATCAAGTCAGTGCAGCATTTTTAATGTATTTCTCGCGCCTGCAAATACTTGCCCTCGGTATGCAAATAGTACACATAACTGCCTTTTTCCGTATAACTTAGAATAAGTAATTTTTTTAAGAATAAAATGTTTAAAAAAATCGAGACTCTCGACGAGACCGAGACCGCTCAAGTCTCGGTCTCGGTCTCGAAAATTTTAACAAGTCTCATTCCACGAGACCGAGACCAGTCTCGTGGAACCGAAGCACTAGATCTTACAATGGCAAAATAAAAAATAGTATGCTCTTCCATGCTCATGTAAATTAGCCCACCCGCTTCGCTGCTCTCGTTCGGAAATTAAACGGTTGCACTTGCTAGAAAACTCTCACTTTTCTTACCTTGTACAACAATCTACTATTTCACTACAGATTGTTATTTATTATCTCATTGTAGGAAGAGATGGAAACTGAAACTGTCAATTACTAAATACTTTCAACAATTAATGAAGTAGCCTGATGTATTTGCAGATATTAAAACAGTTTTCAAAGTACGTAGTTAGGCATTTTGACTATAAAGTTTTGCAACCATAAGTTGCTAATTTTTCATTACTTTCTATTTCTTAATATAAATCTATGGCCAATATGTTAATACTATGTTCAACAATCATTTTCTGTTCTAAAATCTATACTAGGAAGTCATTCCTATGGGATAATGAGCATTAACTTATTCTAAATTACTTATCTTGTATATTGTTATATTCGCATTTTTAATTAACATTAATTTACTCATCTGTGAGTATAAAATCATTAAATTCAGGAACAAAACTACATCATCATACTATTATTCCACGATCTCAAAATGTATGTTTAGGTAAATAATAACTAATAATTCTACACTTTTGAGACATTGTCTTTTTGAACATCCGTATATATAAATGTATTTTGTGTCTGCTTCTCTGCGTCACCTTTTCATCGGCAACGATCGAGCACACTTGGTCGGCCATCGGCCATCGTTTCAAGCGTCACATATAACGCAGCGATAGACATGCACGATAAGTGCTCGTTCGTAGGCAAGCAGTTATAGCGTCTGGCTCGAATCGGGTTCCGCAGGTTCGAATCCCACCGACTACAATGTTTTTTATTGCGAATGAATGTAATTCGCATTGCTAGCGTTTCCTTTTGCTGCTTCAATATTATTAACAACATCAAGATACCTATTTTGTACATCAATTTGATGACTCATGCAGTGTCGCTTTCTATATTAAAGATGTCAAACTACTTTCTTCTATAACTTTTTATTTACAATTTAATTTTGAAGATGCAGAACCTCTTGTAATTACAATAAGGCCACCTATTTGGTTGGTCGAAAGGCTAGCCTTGAATATTTTTATGTGTTCGATAAAGTATCAAAAAAGATGTTTTAATATTTTCCTTAAAAATCATAGATTAAGAGAACATATTTACGGAAATTTGATAAATGACGGATACACATAAGAGAGTAACCAGCTAATTATTTTATGCCCTTATATGGGACATTACTATTACTTACTTAATTAAAAAAAACAGTAGTACCTTCAAATAACAAAAGTTGAATTCAAAATTTAATTTTGCTAATTTAGTATAATGAGAAAGAGATATAAATTACGAATACCCTTCATTCCTATAAGTTACATGATTCTCATTTATTACAGGGAAAGCAACTATTGTGTCGGATAACATTCTCTTTTATAAAAAAATAGACGTAAGTTTTTATAGCTAAATTAATGTTGCATACGTTTTCAGTGTCGTTTAATAAGCATTCATTATCGATAATTCAACAGTGGCACTTTGTTCATCGCTCACAAAAGTGTACAAAATACACTGACTATGACAAATACTTCCTTATTTCGGCAAACGTTTTAATATTGAAAATGCATGTAATGCCTCGAAGAAAAAGTAACGCTACAATTGTTTTTAATGCTGTAGTAAACATTAAATAATTTTCATTTAGGATAGCTAGTAATTGATTACTATTTTTAACCATTAAAAATTCGCCTTTAGCGAATGATATTGTCTAATATATTTCCTTTTACATACCTAAATTTTTATCATACAGTATCTAACAAGTTTCTTTCTTCACGGCACGCCATTTTTCCATGTTACTATTCTAGTTAATTTTTAATTCAATTTAGGAAATCAACCAGTTTAAACTAACTACAATACTAATCTAAGAATTCGAATGATTGGCCAAGCTCATTACCAATTTCCAAAACAGCTTGCAAAGAGAAAACGATTTCCAAAAATGGCATCTTGAGGTGTGCTGCCCAACGTCAGGCTAAAAACTGACCATGATGAATCAGTCTGTTACGCTAACTTGACGACATGTTTGTAATTAACTGTCAGTACCAAAGGAATATTAATGTTTAACCGATTAGTAAATCAAATAATTGTTAATCAATCATTTTACAGCTATCGTTTACAGCTCTACACGCCGTCGTCTGTTCGGCGTGGAAGACATATTCATGTCACAGAACATTAGCTGCAGGAAAAAACAACGAGGCGCCGGGAATTCACATTTAAACATGATGTATTCAATTTGTATTTTTGTGGGGAGTAACAAAGGTAAATTGAGCTTAAGTAGTCTTTAATCGTTTTTCCTTAGGGTAAGCGCGTCAGCGCCAGTAAATGGCAATTTAGCTAATGATTGTTTTAGCTTAACACTATGATAAATTATGTAGTTATTAGCCAAGCTAAGCTTTTAATAATTCTGAAGACATAACTATAAATAGTAATGCATGTAACAAAACAGGAGATATAACATTACAAATTTCTGGTTAATAGTAATTGATTTATGAAAAAGTCTAATAATATCGCAACGAAATTGTTTGTATTTAAAATAAAACTATCATTTTCCGATTCTGATTTTTGACTGAAAACTGAATATTTTAGAATGAGTATCAATGCGACATTAATATCACTAGCGATCTATACTCAAACATTATCTCACTTATATTTGCTTTATAGTGGCCACATGGAAACGCCCGGAATGTATTTAAACTCTTGTTCTGAGAGCTGGTTACTAAACGTGTTGTTTAGTGTACAATCATAAACTATCAAATCTTGTACAATTTTACGATTATTATAAAGTTACAAGTACTGTTAATTAGTATTACAATAGCTATAAAAATTGTACAAAGATAGTTTTAATTACCTTGCTTGTAAGGCGATGGCACCGTACACTGTATGAAGGAAGAAGTCTCTGACGTTTGAACTTTATTTTATGCCTAACATATTGTAAAACAGACCTTTATTCTTAACAATTTTTAATTTATAGGAATGTTATTAGATATCCAAATAAATAAATAAATAAATTATCATCGTTTATTTGTTATCAAAATTTGTTTCATCTACTCTTGCATCTACTGTATTTCCTTATCTGTCACCTTGACTTCACTCAAGATATGTGTGGTTATGTGCTCGTTTAAAGTAATTTTAACTGGGTATAATAATGAAGTATTAGTAATTAGATTTTTATAAACTAACTCAGTTAATCAATCATTTTAACATGATAATCTCTCTCTCAGTTTGGGACATGCAAGTTACTTTTCTCAATTTAATATTATTCTATGATCAAACTTTAAATCAAATATGTAGCTTTCTTTCAGTAAAATTCTACTTTGACAGTTAATCAAACATTCCATCTCACAAAACACAACGAACAACTCTTTTTTTCAAGTAGCTATGTATCACACCTTATCATATATTCCTCTGATTACAACTCCTATTAATTGTCAGATCTGTCATTTTTAAAAATATTTTAGTAGGCAAATGTCATTCATTTGACATTATTTCTGTTAGGTAATAAAGCAACTACACCACTAGTGGTGTAATGGAAATTCATCACACCACTAGTGATGTAATTAGCTTCATTACCTAACGGAAATAGTGTCAAATGAATGACGAAGTAAGACTTTATCAAACCAGCCGTAGATAAAATGTTTTAATTTTAAGATATTCTCTAAAAGTGTCCGAGCGTCGTTTATAAAAGCTCAAATGTAGCAGATGGGGGGAGTACGGAACTATATTTAGTACATACAGTGTCCGCCAAAGAGTCGGCATAATATGGGAAAAATGTTTATTTTTGATTTTTCAAAAAAACTTTTTACGTCAATAATTTGTTCTTGTCTAAAAACCTATTTAACCCCTATCATATATACCGAGTGATTGTTACTTATTTAGAAAATCGAGTTTTTTTAAATTGTCAAAATCCGAAAAGTGCTTTTTTTCGGAAATTAAGGAAGATTCCAATGAGATTTTTTTAAGGGTCCCGAGTGGTGTAGCTTGAACAAACGTCCACGTTCGATCAGCAGTGTTAAGCAACGCTGTCTCTGGTCAGAACTTGGATAGGAGTTCCACGGCTGCATCTCTCGGCGCCTCGTGGTACGGCTATCACGGAAAAAAGTTGGTCCCGGCGGTCATACAACATCATGACAGTCGTTAGTGGGGTTGGAAGTCCTCATAACTGCACAGCGACGCCTATAATTGGCCTAACGGCTGTTGGCTGAGTGCGAATTAAATAAATAAATTAAAAAAAGGTGTGTTATTTTGAGCTAACTGAACAATCTTAAGGCCAGAAAGCCTAGAATTTTTTTCAACTTTAGCTAAAAATAATTTTTTAAGTTTTTTTAAATATTTTTCAAAATTTCACATACCAAGACTTAATATTAAAATTCACATTTTTTATGTGAACACTTTAAATATTTATAATTGGGAAAAATAATATAAAATGTTAATTAGTTCTTTAGATTTTTTATTATTTATCGAAAAGGAGTATGTTGGCATAATTTTTATGCAAGACGCTTTTTAGTAGAAATATTTTTCAATTCTAATTAATATGCATCTATTTAAATGGCATCTAATCTAACCCTGTTAATGAATTACTTTATTCAATTTACATATACTAAAAAATCTCTTTATTTAGACAACTGCAAACGAACATTTACAGGATTTTTGTAACAGTAATTCATTAACAGAGTTAGATTAGAGTTTCTAGAAGCCATTTAATAGTTATTTAACCAACAAGTGTGTTAATGAAGGCGATTAATAATCGAAACTGTTTAAAGCACGAACGAGCGATAGCGAGTGAGTGGGTTTAATAGTTGAGATTATTAATCGCGCGTTAACAAACCATCCTTTTTTTAAAAAACAGTTAATTAATAAAAAAGAGTGTATTAATCAAAAACAGTGTATTAATGACGTCTATTAATCCATCCTTTTTTAGGAAAAATAATTCATTAATATTGAAATTAACAAGCGGTCAACGAAAAATAGATATTAATTAGAATTAAAAATATTTCTCCTAAAAAGCGTCTTGCATAAAAAACGTAAAAATTATGCAAACATACTACTTTTCGATAAATAATAAAAAATCTAAAGAACTAATTAACATTTCAAATTACTTTTTCCAATTATAAACTTTTAGTGTTTACATAAAAAAAAAATCTTGGTATGTGAAATTTTGAAAAATAGTTAAAGAATTGAAAAATTAATTTTTAGCTAAAGTTAAAAAAGTTAAGGGTTTTCTGGCCTTGAGATTATTCAGTTAGCTAAAAATAACACACTCTAAAAAAATATAATTGAAATCTTACTTTTCGGATTTTGAGAATTTCGTAAAACTCCATTTTCTAAATAAGTAACAATCACTCGGTATATATGATAG
The DNA here is from genome assembly GCA_940337035.1 of Agriotes lineatus. Lineage (NCBI taxonomy): Eukaryota > Metazoa > Arthropoda > Insecta > Coleoptera > Elateridae > Agriotes > Agriotes lineatus. The sequence continues at coordinate 124,442,457 of OW679197.1, read as the reverse complement.
GGGTTAAATAGGTTTTTAGACAAGCACAAATTATTGACGTAAAGAGTGTTTTTGAAAAATCAAAAATAAAAATTTTTCCCATATTATTCCCACTTTTCGGCGGACACTGTATATATTCCTATAAAAAATAGCTACTTAGAAACTATACAAAAAGTTTTAGTCTTAGATTTAGTATTGTGTAAGGCTAAATTGTAACAGGAAGATAGTTCCCTGCATGTAGTACTAGATGATCATTATCTATGAAGTTTACCAAATTTCATGAAACTCCATTAAAAATACGACCTAAGTCGGAGAAGAAATTAATTTAAAAAATTCATTAACAAATTTTCTGGGAACTGTGTCGTAATTGTTGCATTATTAACATTTTTTCATTGCCCAATATTATCTTTTTTATAGATTTCTGTAAAGAATTTTACCTATTTTTTTATCCATACACGCTTTTAACAAAGCTAGATTATAATTATAGCAATTACAATTTACATAAATGTGAACTAAAATTTCGATAAACTGGACATCTTCTTCTGAGGAGACAATTTTTAACAACTATCACTATAGAATATCATTTGGACCGTATGCAACTTCTAAAACCGGAAGATAATGTAAAAATAAAAGGACAGTGTCGTAATGGATACACTATTTCTCTTTTACTTTTAGAGGATTGATTTAATTGAGAAAATTAGTATAATTAAAAGATTAGTTTCGTGCAGCTTTCAAATCAATATCTTAATTACGTTGATTGATAACGTAAGAACAGTTTCTTGTTTTACGAAACAATTCCTTGCTCCATGGCTGTGCTCGACCTCAATGCCGACCCATCGAACCAATGTAGATTACAGTACTAATAGTCCTAAGTAAGGAAGTTCTCCTTGACGATAATGTACCCGTAATAAAAGTAATCTAAAAGTCGTGCTGAACCTACTCATTAATTTTAACAGTATCTTGCGCCAGTAAATGTGTATAGTTTCAAAGAAAAAACCATTTTCATCCTCTTCGGTGTCGGTGATGCGTTGGCCAAAAGTACCGCAGATAGCTTAGGAAGAAGCCCAAAAATTAATTATCTAGTTTAAAAATTACCAAAGCCATTATTTAAATTACTCCCATATCCTGTTACGTACCAGCTACAGAAGAATAAACGTGTTATTTATGTATTTCCTAAAATTTGGCTATTATTTATTTGGCGAATATTACAATTGATTGCTTAGTTGCGTGAGAGGGCAGTACCTACTAACTGTTCTAGTAGTTAATGGTGATAATAATTCTTTTTTGAGCTTGCTCTTTTAATTGTGCTGGCATGTACCGTATTTTTCAAACAACTTAGCTTTCTGTTCGATTTCCTATTGAAATTAATACGAGAGCCACGCTGGAAGTTAAAATAACAAAACGTCCAGAAAATATTTCTTCTTCTTGATATCATTTCTACTTTTGGTACACCAGTTTCTTCTCTTTGAGCAGGGTTAACCATTGCGACTCCACGGTGATGTAATGGTTTGCGGGATTAGATTTTTATGGATGCATCACGCCGCCGAGTATTGAACTAGGCATATTGAGCTATCCACTAGAAGAATTTCTCAGCAATATCCAAAAGAACCAACGACGTGCAGGAATTGATTTATGGAAAGGAAACTAAACTAAGTCCATTGGTACTAGAAGATATTGTAATATCCCTTGCAAGTGCTCCATAATGTAAGCAAATCCACGTTGGATTATACGTACAAAAACGGTATCCAAATCGTCCTCCGTAGATTTTCAGCGTGGGTGAACGGACAACCGGTCGTTCGGCTTACCTCAAGCGATGAGAAAATCCGTCACGGGACAATCGGACTTGTCAATCAGCACAGCCTGCTGCGAACTGTCACTGTGGAGTTGCAGCAATTTATATCTGGCTTTAAAATTTCGTAGCCGCCTCCGGTCGACTGGCCTTTGCTGCCCGTTTCTAATTTCTGCTTCCGATAATTGCCGACTTTCAGCAATCCTCCGAGACAATCTCGCAATTAAAACTAATTTGCTAGACTAATAATTCGGCCGAAACGGCCTTGGGCTGTAGTTTGTAACCTCATAAACAATAGTCTCGCTTCGCAGCGTGAAAGTGGCACGTCGTTAATGGAATCGGTAAATCTTGGACGCTTCTCCATATGGCTAAAGATTTCTATGCTCGAATGCATTGTTCCCGGAATGGGGTCGATGTGTCTGCTGTACCTCAAAACGGTGGGTCTTGTTGGTCTCCGGGGGGTGCCCAATGTTACATTTATTTTAGCTTGGTCAACGGTGGTAGAAATGGTACGAGTGTCACCAAGACAACCACAGCACGAACTAGGCGTCGTGATACGACACTTTGGGCCAGGAGAGAAGAAACATTGTCCTGTCAGGAAGCAGCCAGTTAATTTGTTATTGGAATTCGGGTTCTGACAGCGAATTTTGAATTATAAATGTACTTTTGGTTACATTCCAATAAAGCAGTTACTCATACTATACCGTAATAAAAAGTCGTGATATACTAGCTAGTACCTAGATAATTAATTGTTTTATAATGACGAAGCCACCCATTTCGGGCCTTTTTGACGGTGTTTGATGTACGGTTTTCAGTCGCGTTCTCATGGTAGGCTTTGGTCGCAAGAAGAGGATGCCCAAGTGCAAGGTAGGAAAGAAGACAACAAAAATTGCACGTTTAGTTTTTCACCTGCGTTACATAATTGTTGTTTAATTATATAGACGCAGTGAAATACCGTCAGGATTTTAGAGTGCAATTTCGTGGGATGGTAGCAAAATAAGTTTCAAACATCTGACCAGCGCTTCCGCGGATCATTGACTCTAGTCTGCGGGTTAATTATAACCCACGAATATGTAATTACATGAATACAATCACTGTATACGCGAGCCGCGTATTCTCGGACATTCCATTGTAATTATTAATATCCAGCGTTCAGCTCTTACGGCTCTTAGGAAGGTTGACTTATTTGACCCTTGCTGTAAATACGCTCATGTACATTGTGCAATTATAAACAAACTTGGAAGTCATCATCGTTTCCGACCGCTTTGCCGAGTAAATATGTGGCCACTTCCAGTTTGCAGTTTTAAATGTAAAGGAAAGCTTTATGATCGTTTAAGATTCTAAGTGTCTTTAAGTCAAGGCCATTAATAAGAAGCCGCCAAAGGTGAGACTACTGTATTTTGCTTGTATCGCTTTGCAAGGATATTACAGCTTAAAATAGAATGTAACAAGCTTGTTCTCAAATAAATTAAGAAATTAAGAAAATCGTAGTAAGAAGAGTAAAACGTTTACCCTACCTGAAATAAATCTCAAATGGAGTTGCTTTGATTATTAAATGGGTTTCTCTGAATGTACCTCATCCAGAATTACAAAATAGTTTTTATTTTGACAACCTTAACGAAATTACATGAAAGTATACAGCAAAACAAGAACCACCATCATCTTAAAGTTTAAACAATAAATATTGAATAATAGAAAAAATCATTATTCTGAAATGCGTAATCCAAAATAAAGTGTTAGTACTTTTAATTATACTAATGGCGACATTTTTATTTTGAACTCATTAAGTGTCCATCTATAAAATCAGAACATAGCGGGTGAATATCGTAGTTATTAGAATGAAGAAAAACCTGTGCACTGAAGAATAAAATGGTGATTAAGTGTGCAAAAACGGTACCGAAAATACATCGTTGCTCCTCTTCATCCGTAGTGGTACTCTAAAACGGAACTCTGATAAAAAAGTTTTGTTATTAAAAAGCTTTAAAATGTCATAAATGGATAAGTGGAAGACGCATGGTAAAGGTAAACAATAAAAGAGCTATTGAACACATTTGTAGGAGAAAACTTCAAGTCAATATTTCGTAGGGTGTCAAGGTGATTTGCTAATGTTGTCTTCTCTATAACCACAGAGAATTCGGCACACTTTTATAAAGGGATAGGAATTTTATACTATATTATAGCATGCTTCTGTAAAATGAATGGAATTTTTCGTAATGTAATTAACTAGTTTCAATTGCCAATTTAAGAAAAGTTAATGAAATATATATTTCGAATAAAACGTTTGAAGAATGATGAAAACAACTTTAAACATGATATGTTTTATCGGACTGTCTAAGGTGTATATCACACGACGTTTCGCGCTGGTGGCCTAGTGATAAGAGTGGCAGACTAGTAATCACAGCGATCAGCGGTCCCTGGTTCAAACCCCGGGGAAGGCACGTGTTTACGTATAAAAACGTACAATATCAGTCCTTCTCAGGACTAACCAGGAACACCTGAAAACGACGGGAGTAGATCAAAAACTCCCGAAACGTCGAGTGATATACACCATAGACAGTGGAAAAAGTCCGATAAAACATGACATTAAATATTCTGAAAAATTGGACTTAAACAGCATTGCAAATGCTTCCTTTTCTGGGATGACTACAAGACTGCAAAAAATTCATAAGAAATACATGTACGCATTTGATGTTATAAAAACTATGTAACTGATAGTGTACCACTTTTAAAAATAAAAAATATATATTCAAGGGGCGGTTCATCTTTGAAATAAAAGATCATTTTTGATACTTGCATGTATAATCCGTAATTTTCTACCTTTAGAGTGTAAAGGTGTGAAGAAAGTCACATCTGTCCATTGCCAGTGTTTCAGGGTGTCTCCAATGTGTGGTACTTTTTTGCAATATTTTATCTGTTTCACTCTTCCAAGTTCTCTTGAGTTGTAACGTATACGCCTGTGCAAATTATATATTTGAAAATAAACAAGGTAAAATTTGCCTTTCGCTGTGAGTGCACTAGGTGACTCACATTGAAGCCCATGTACACATAGCACGTACCTCCAGCTCAACGTTGCTCTTCTAGAAGGTGATCTAAGTAGAAGGAAACTCCCAGAACTCAGGAACCATTCAGAGGTTCCGAAAGCTGTACCCAATATACTGTAAACAATCTCCGATTCTTTGTCGAGCCATTTTCGGTGGCAAAATAACCTTTTTTGCACTTTCGGGACTAAAGTTGGCACTTTAGTCACTTATTTCAGCGACTAAAGTAGCTCATTTAATCTCTAGGGACTAAAGTAAAAATGTTACCGTAACTATGGTAAAGGTATGTACACACGAGGTTAGTAGGTTAGGTTTTGTTTGTCATTTGACACACACTGACGCAAAACTTAACCTGCAAATCTCAAATTTGACATAGAATGACAATATACTTCAGTACTGCCAACTGATTCAGGCTATCTACGGCCTCCTGTAAAATTGTAATTGTCAGTTTCCAAATTGACAGATTCCAAATTTTTTAAATGTTTGATAATAATGTTCCCAAAAGTGCAAAAAGTAGCCTATATCACACGGGACTAAAGTGCCTAAATCCCTTTAGTGAATATTTCCCTCGGGCCCTACGGGCACCCAGGAAATAGTATTCACTCGCGGGATTTAATGATGCACTTTAGTTCCTCATGATTTAACTTTCAAAAAGTAATTAACTACTATTTACCAATTACCGCACAATGAAGTCATTGAATTACCAGAGATTTCAATTACTTAAATCAAATAATTCAATTATCAATTTCTTGGTAATTGGAATTGCACAACATATTAAACAATTTTTTATTTCTTTCATTAGAGATTGTTGTCATATTTGTATTTAGTAAGATTTAGGTAGCCCTGTGCTAGTACATTGTTTTAAACAAACAAATTGAAATTAATAAATACGTATTATGAATCAATATTGTCTCATTAAGGCCTACTTTCTTACAGAATCTAAGAAAGTAGGCCTGAATATCAATTACACTAAAACAAAAATCCTAACAGAAGATATAAAGGATAATTCAATACACTTAGACAACTCAAGCATAGAAGTAGCACCATCGTACATATACCTAGGACACAATATAATGCTAAAATATGAAAACCAGGAAGCAGAAATAGGAAGAAGAAGCAGACTAGGCTGGGTAGCATTTGGCAGACTATCACATATCTTATGTTCAAATAAATTTACAAACAAACAAAAAGCCAAAGTATTTGACATGTGTGTCACACCCGTCCTTAGTTATGGCATGGAAACAGCAACATTCACTAAAAAAATCATACACCGTTTAAGAAAAACCCAAACTGCCATGGAAAGAAAAATGCTAGGAATAAAACTGAGTGACAGGAAAGCTATAGAGTGGATAAGAAGACAAACAGGAGTTGCAGACCTAATTGAACATATCACAAAACAGAAATGGTCTTGGGCTGGACACATCATGAGAACAAACGATGAAAGATGGACCAAAAGGATAATAGAATGGAGACCAAGACAAGGAAGAAGAGGAGTCGGGAGACCACCACTGAGATGGGTTGATGATATAAGAAGAGTGGCTGGAAAACAATGGCACAGAAAAGCACAGAACAGAAAGGAATGGAGAAGAGAAGGGGAGACCTACGTCCAACAATGGATTGATCAAGGTTGATAAAGAAGAGAAGAAAGAAGAAGAGAAGCGAGTTTTTGTCAATTATTATGGAAAAAATTGAAATATATTTATACCGAACTTTAGTCTATAATCTGTACTCACCGCAGATAAATTTTCACTTCTTACAAAATAATTATCAACAGGCGACAGTGCTACATCCTGCACAGCCTACACTACATAAGACACAACACCATCTACAAACATACGCGACTGCACCAAATATCTCTTCGCTCGTGCACAAAACTAGCTCTTATGCGAGTTATAAAAAATTATAAATTAAATTTACACTGTTCCAAGAATGCGATTTGCTTATCGTGTAACTTAAGAAGGCTTTATCTTGTTTTTTGCTTTCTGGAGTTTTAATACCTAATCGGGATCAGCAATTTAATAATTGAATTACCAAACAGTAATTAAATTTCCGCCAGTAATCTCAGTTACCACAAGTAATTCAAATAGTTGTAAAGTAATTTAAATACATTAGAGTAATGTAATTGCTCAATAGTAATTGAATGTCGTAACTAACTACTTTCAAAAAGTAATGGTCAAGTACTTTATAACAAAAAAGGCAATTACCAATTACAATTAACGTATTTTAAAAAGTAATTCAATTCCAGGATAAATCCACAAGAAGAAATTTATAGCGATTTAATTACAAAGTAATTAATTACTTCCCAGCTCTGTTGTCGGGCCGATTATTGATGGTAAACAATCCGAGCCAATATTCGGTGAAAAACTAATTTCTGAATCCTCGCCCCTGCTCGTCAGCCCGAGATAGAGGAAAATATAACTTAGAAATCAACTTACTTGGGAAAATTTTCCACATGAGCAAACCACAGCAGGCAAATTTGAAATACCACCTTCACAAATATTTCTATAGAATGGAAATATTGAACTCCTGCCTTAAAAGCACCGAGTCAACCGGACACCATATATATGTTTACATTTTTAGTTTCAGAGAGCGGCCACCGTACTCAGAGATTTTTGTGCTACCAACCGTCTTGCCCACCGCGCAATCGAGTTTCATAGGTGGCGTACCATAGTCGATCCAGGCACCGTCGGCATCCAGAGAGAATCCCAGAAAGAGTTATTCGAATTCAATTCTTCTTTATACACATTTGTTTGCATATACTTTGCTTGTGAATTTTATTTTAAATTTTGTGACATATAATATTGGCAAATAAACCAGTTCTCATTCCTGTCTAACTAATCAGATAATGTTCAAATACTTGCTTATAAACTACAACAGGGAGAAATATTTTCAACCTAGGTTACGTTGCCTATTTATAGTTATATGCGCACTGTCACTAGCTTTCTCTTATATCTACGGGGAATTTACAGGTAATGGATTGCCGTGTGGGGTCCGACGCCGGGCTTAGACCCGTAGAATAGTCCCACGGTATGTCCTGCCTGGCGTAAGAGGCGACCTAAAAGGACAGCACACACATTTACACATACACCCAATAAACACATCTACACAACATGTACACGGGGGCAGGGAAGACCGGTATCTCCGTTTTTCAAGAAGTATCGAGGCGGGGCCCTGGTTAGGTTGATCTGGCAGTGGTAGCTGGCTTAGAAACCAGGTATGGCACACCTGGGCCGACGGGTAGTATAGGGGCCCACCCTTTCCTAACCAGCGTAGGGGGCTGCCCTTTCAACCGTCGAAAAATCCCGTGGTATGTAGTAGTGCCAGGTGGTGCCTGGAATAGGGCCCTGCTGCGTATCTCGGGGGGCTTCGTCAGCGGCGGCCCAGACCTCCTAATCGGGACCAGCTCTGCCATGATACTTCGCGGAAACTGGTACACGGAGGACCCCAACCCCAAAGCAATCACTCATACCACTTCGCGCACACTAATACAGAACAAGCACAAACAGAAACAAAATACACACCCCCCTTAAAACTAGTATGAAATGGATATAGATACGGACCACGAATCAAACGTGCCACAAAACACGGAGCACCCTAGCTCCAAAAAAGTAAAAGAGGAAGGCTCCGAAATAAATTCGGAGAAAGAGGAACTGCTTCTCGGGTCATCAGCCAGCGAATCCGAGGGGGAGACTAGCGTTTCCCCCATGGATAAAGCGGCTAGGGAGGCCCGCCGCAAAGAGAAGCGAAAGGAAAATAAGCGGAAGACCAGAACGCTTAAAAGGCGAGAAGAGAGGGCAAAACGGAGGGAACTGCGGGAAGGCCAGGGTCCATCGGCCCAGGCAAGCCAGGCAGAACACTCCTCCCAGGAAGCGGCTGACAAGGGTCCTAGGGAAGCAAGTCCAGGCGACTCTCCAAAGAGTGGCCAGGGCCAGCAACCTAGGGGCCCATGTAAGCTGCAGAGACAGCCCTCGGGAAAAATAAGAGGTCCGGAGGCGAGGAGAGCAAAAGGGGCTGCTGCACGCAAACCCATAGAGCTCATCACGCACTCCACGGGACGAGTCAGGGTAACGGAAGGCCAACCAGGTCCTTCAGGTACCCGACCGACCATTAAGAGACCGAGGAGTGATGACACTCCCCCAGAGGCAGTGAAAAAAAGGCCAAAAAGCTTACCGAAGCAAGCAGGGAAAGCCAAGGCTTCTCATCCTTTGAGAAAAACCACGGCTAAGTCCCAGCGAGCAACGGAGCCGAAGCCGCCTAATAGGGAGAACCAGGTTGTAATCAGGTCTGACCGACCAGATGGCCAGGTTTTCCCAAAGGAAGCTGAGGCAATTAGAGCGAACATAGTTGCCGAGATGTTCAGTGCCATGGTAGGCCCCGAAGGGGGTCCCCAGGGGCCAGAACTCCGGTTTAGGAACTCAGGACTAGTGGAACCAGGCTGGTTCTTAGTCACTGCCCAGGACGACACCTCAGCAATATGGCTGGAGGGCTGGACACCTCTCAGTGCCGAGGGAGTCACCTTTGCCCCAACAAGGGCATCGGAGGCACCATGGCCAGAGAAGGTGGGTTTCTGGCTCAGAAGCCAAGAGGAGGTTGACCTGGAAAAGCTGAGGCAGATGCTTTCCATGCAGAACCGCTCACTAAGAGTGGAGCAATGGAGGCATGTTCAGACGACAGGAGGACCAGGAGGGTGGTTCTTGACCTTCATGGTCAGCGGAGATACTGTCCGAACTCTGGAGGAGTCTGGGTGGCAGCTCTACTACCAGTTGGTTACTCTCGCAGTGCGAAGGGTGCCGACGCGGAGTGGAGCAGTCCGCCAGGACTCTTCTGAGGCCGGCGTGTCAAAGCAGGCCAAGAAGGACAACTGAAAGGACCACAGCCCCCGCACCATTAACTCCCCATAATGGATTTACTGCGGGTAAGTCAGATCAATCTTCAGCAGAGTAGGGGCGCTACGGCAGAGCTGATGAGCGCCCTAACTGGCAGGAGAGAAATAGTCCTCATTCAAGAACCGTATGTTTACAAGAACAAGGTCAGGGGACTGAGGATGGCCAACTAAGATGTAGTGGTTGGCGAGGATCGACCCAGGACCTGTATCATGGTGTCCAGGGATCTCAGCATGGTACCACTACCGCAGCTGGGAACCAAGGACCTCACTGCAGCGGTTCTGGAGTATCAGGTAGGTGGTAGAAACCATAAGGTAGTAGTAGGAAGCGCCTATTTTCCCTCGGATAACGCGCGTATACCTACGGAGGAATTCGAACGCTTAATATCGTTTGCGAGAGATAAAGGTCTTCCGGTAATTGTCGGATGTGACGCCAATGCACATTAACCCTCGGGGCGAAACCCTACTAGAATATTTGGCGTCCACGGATCTTGAGATAATGAACAAAGGTACAGAGCCCACTTTTATCAATAGCATCCGAAAGGAGGTAATTGACATTACAGTGGCCTCTAGGTGTTTTTCAATCAATATTGAAAACTGGAAAGTGACGTCGGATATCTTGACATCTGATCATCGTATGATCAGAATGGAAATGAATTCCGACAAGCCTCTGGAAATTCCCTACCGGAACCCCAGGGCAACAGACTGGGAAAGCTATCGTTCCAGTCTCGTTCGCCAAGGAGGCCAACCAGAGGAAGGTATATGCACAAATGAACAATTAAGTAAAGATGTAGCGCAACTGGCAAGTAAAATTGTCTCAGCTTATGAGGAGGCTTGTCCTCTCAGGGAGGCTCGAGTTCGTAGGGCACCATGGTGGACCGGCACTCTAGCCGATCTGCGCAAGGAATCCAGGCGAATCTTTAATCGAGCTATCAGAGAAGGGACACAGGCCTCATGGGACACTTTCAAGATGGCCAGGAATAGGTTTAAAAATGAGTTAAGGGGCAGCAAAAGATCTAGCTGGCAGAAATACTGTGCAGAGTTAAACTCAGTATCAGACTCTGCTAGACTGATGAAAATCTTAAGCCGTGAAACTAGTCAAACAGTAGGAGCGCTAAAAAAGGCCGATGGGATGTGGACAACATCCAGAGAGGAGTCGTTACAACACCTCCTGGAAGTCCACTTTCCAGGAGACGGCGCCATCCAGTTAGCACCCATAGCGGAACAGGAACCAGTTCCTATAGAGAACTGGCAGTTCGCTGAGGGAATTATAACGGAAGGTGCAGTCACATGGGCAGTACAGGAGTTTGAACCCTTTAAGTCGCCGGGGCCAGATGGGATCTTCCCAGCATTGCTTCAGAAAGGCCTGGATATCCTTCTTCCACATATAGTAAGGGTATATAGGGCCAGCGTAGCAATGGGATGGGTCCCAGAACAGTGGAAGGCAGCCAGAGTGGTCTTTATTCCCAAGAAGGGAAGGGAGGACTACACAACTGCCAAATCATTTAGGCCCATTAGTCTTACATCCTTTCTTTTAAAGACCTTGGAAAGGATCATTGATAGGCATCTAACGGAAAGGGTAATAAGAACACACCCATTCCACAGGAATCAGCACGCATACAGACGTGGAAGATCGACCGAAACTGCACTCCACGCTGTCGTGCACAAGGTCGAAAGGGCACTACACTATAAGGAAGTGGCCCTTGCAGTACTTTTTGACATTGAAGGCGCATTTGACAAGGCAAGAACGGCTACAATATGTCAAGCCTTACAGGCCAGGGAAACCCCTCCCGTTCTGGTCAGTTGGGTGAGAACAGCACTGGAGCAAAGAACCGTGACGGCAAACCTAGGGGACTGTTCAGTGAGGGCCAGGGTGACGGGAGGTTGCCCGCAAGGCAGTTGCCTCTCACCTCACCTGTGGTGTCTTATAATGGACGGTCTACTGGGATGCCTAACGGAAGAGGGCTTCTATGCACAAGCATACGCAGACGATGGACTGGTACTTGTTACTGGCAGGTTCCTAAACGTCGTTTGCGATAGAATGCAGGTAGCTTGCAGGATTATTGAAAGATGGTGTGAAGAGAAAGGTCTGTCGGTAAACCCACTAAAGACTGAGATCATTCTCTTCATAAAAAGACGAAAACTTCAGGGTCTGAGGATACCCATTATGTACGGAAGACCACTTGCATTAGTGCAAGAGGTCAAGTACCTGGGGGTAATCCTCGACAGCAAATTAAGTTGGAGGTCGCATGTCGACAAGACGGTGAAGAAGTCGACAACGACCTTATGGCAGTTGCGCAGAGTTATAGGCAGGAACTAGGGGATAAACCCCAAGATTCTGCACTGGCTCTACACATTGGTAGTAAGGCCAAGAGTTCAGTACGGCTCAGTGGTCTGGTGGCCTAGTGTAGAGCGTCCCAGTATTTCCGTAAGATTGACAAAGGTCCAACGACTAGCCTGTCTCGGAATTACAGGGGCAATGAGGACAACCCCAACAGCCGCACTGGAGGTAATACTGGGATTTCCGGGCCTCGACACTTGGATAAAGAGAGAGGCCATGGCTACCCACCTCAGAATGCGGGATACGGGGCTATGGAATGACCAGGGAGTTCGCACGGGCCATGCTAGGATCGCCGACATGGCTGCTAGAGAACTACCTCTATCAGCCTACAGGGTAACCGAAGCAGAGGACCGGCTAAGGTTAGAAAAAGGCTTCTCTCTCACTATCCCAACAAGGGAACAGTGGGAGCAAAAAAGGGTTAAGCTCCAGTCGAATGCCTTGATATGCTACACGGATGGTTCTCGAGTGGCGGAAAGGCAATCCTCTGGAGCAGGAATTTATATGGAAGGCCGGGGGGTGCAAGAAAGCTATGCTTTAGGAAGATACACCACGGTATTCCAAGCAGAAGTTTATGCCATCCTATCGGTGGCAACAAGGAACGAGGTCAGGATATCCCCAGAGCAAAAAATTTATATTTGCTCTGATAGCCAAGCCGCACTAAAAGCAATCTTCTCGGCCAGGACAAGATCAGCTCTTGTCCAGGAATGTGGAGATGCTTTAGCCGAATTGGCAAGGGAAAAAGACGTCGAGCTCATCTGGGTCCCGGGACACACGGGGGTCTAAGGCAACGAGAAGGCGGATGAACTAGCCAAACTCGGAGCCGGGGAAACTTGTTTTGAACCGGAACCTTTTTTGGGTATAACAAGACAACAGGTCTCAGCAGCCCTAACCGGGTGGGCCTACAAGACCAGCGAGGAACAGTGGAAAGGATTCAGGGGCTGTCGTCAGGCAAAGTACCACATAGCGGGATTTGATTCAAAGAAATCGGTCTGGCTAATGGGAAGGAGCCGAAGAACCATAAATCTTTTGATAGGGATCTTGACAGGCCACTGTAAACTAAAGAGACACCTAACACTGATAGGAGTAGAGGAAGATCCCATCTGCCCAAGATGTGGGAGGGACGAGGAAACGTCCTTTCACTACTTGGGAGAATGTGAAGCGTACCAGCGACTGAGGTATAGAACCTTTGGAGCACCTACGCTTCGAATGGAAGAGTTGAACTCCCTATCCTGGGCCGAAATTCTGATCTTCATTAGAAAATCAGGAAGGTTTAAGCAGGGAGAAGAGCCCATCGAAGAGGATGATAATGAAGGCGGTTGAGGGGATGACATGGGGTTGGCAAAAAGGGCCTATGGTGGCCTACTTGCTAGACTTCGGTCTCCCCACAACTACTACTACTACTACTACAGGTAATGGAAAAAGTAATAAAATACTGGCATGGTGACATATCCACAGAACGCAACACGCTATCCAGTCTTCGATTGCATATAATACGACCTTGATTACCGGTACCGAAGTGAAAATAGCTGAACTTTTTCGTCGGATCGAAACAGAAAATGAAAAGCCAGGCTTTTAAGTAAACAAAAATTCGTATAATTGATCGCAGCAAGCAGCTTCAAAAGCATCACATTCGTAATGTACTGGAAGTAGTCGAAAACTTTGTACATCTCAATTCGCGTATAGACAACCAAGGACAATCCTAAGAAGAAGTGAAAAGAAGAATTGCCATGACAAAAACCACCATGAGAAGGGTTTGTAAAATCTGGCAAAGAATATGATTTTCTGTCGCTGTATATGGCATTCAGGCCTGGACAATAAGATCTATAGATGTTGCAAATTAAACGCTTTTGAGTTGTAGTGTTGGCGGCGCATGCTGAGCATCTCTTGGAGAGACAGACGTATCGATACATCTGTTCTAAAAGAACTATGGCGAATTAACCAGTTATTTTGGTCCCATGGCAGAAATAGGTGATGATATCATCGAAAACCTAATGGTAACGGGTAAATTTGGAGGACACAAAATTAAAGGATGGTAGCCAAGGCGATGGTAAGGCCAAATAAAAGCAGCCACGTGATCTTTACTAGAAGAAGCGCTGCAGAATGCACAATCCAGAGAAAATTGAAAAAGAATCGTAAGGCGTGTAGAAGAAAATCGCAGTGATCGCGAGGCCGATTGCGGAAACAGGGAGAGAGAAATATTTGAATTTTTTACTTATTGGGGGTTAGAGCAATGCTCAGAAGTAGGTGTAGCGTGAATATAGATGTCGCAAGGCCCATAACTCCCCACTACTCCAGATCGTCATGCGTGGTGAAGAGCCTCATCCTACCCGAGGTTCCTATGCCTAGCTGAACACGACGGCTATAGACTAGAGAAGAGATAAAGCATCCACCCGGTAAGGCTAGCAACCTTGGGTGACAAAGGTGTATAATGCTCACAAAAATGGCGAAGATACCTCAGAGGTTTAGCCGAACTTAACGAAATCACATTTATTTCTAAATTATTTAAACTTTCCGGTTTCTCAACCCATTCTTGCTCTTATTACCTGTGTCCTACTTCTTTCGATGTTTCATCCATTACCATGATATAAAATAAAGAACTCCGGTTATTTCCTACCTGACTCTCTTTCTAACAATTAAATCTTCCGATTTAGTTCTTATGATATACCCTATAGTGGCGCAAATACTTCCAATAGCCCCCAGCAATACGTCCTTAACACTTCGATTTTGCAGGGCTTCCTATATTTTGCCGAACATAATTCGAAAGTCACAGTAATAGTTTCCTATTGTATGCCATTTGTATCAAAGAAAATGTCTGGTCCATAGCTCTCCTATTAGGCCTAAATGCACATTGATTATCGTTTGTCATTACGTCAATTGTTTGTCTCAGTCTCCTCTTAAGCTGGCTTTCATATAGTTTACTAACGATTCTTAGTATTCAGATTCCCTTATAATTTGAGATCTTTTTAATTTCGCGTTTTCTAAACTGGAATAATAGTAGCTGCGGTTCGGTGCCTTGGTTTTTACCACAAACTACCGCAGCATGAAGAGATGGCGGGAATATTTTGCTAAATGTAGGGAAAAAGGTGGGGATATAAAATAGCATACCAAACAAGGGTTTGGTGATACATGGGTACAGAAGGCCTAGAATTTCTGTAAAATATACTAAATATTGCATAAACTAGAGAGAAGATGCCAAGGGACGTACACAATGGTAACTTTATCTCAAACTTCAAAATGGGACCAAGAGTATTTTTCCAATAAATTATTTAGATCAAAATTTTGCTTTGTAAGAGGAGTTTGAAATTATTTTTTGAGTTACGCACGTGGTAAAAGGCTTCCTTCAGTTCTCGCTGGCTGCGGGAATCCATGCCTCCAATTTCTAACTTTTTCTCCAGTTCACCGATTGTTTGAGTAATTGACATCATTCGGCCATAAATCTCAATGCAGGCTCTCCGCTGAAGTCCGCTAACGAATTCCTCCTTCGCTGTATCATTATGAATAAATAAATTGCTTGCTGACCGACAGATGCGGTACCCGAAATCAGATACTTGCCTCTCGAAAGGTCGGGTTATTTAAGATCCTTGTCAAAGAGCTTTATCTCTAAGATTATCAAACGGTGTGACATTATTGCTTGGTCGCACTCCAGATGATAAACGCAATCCTCCCGAATTCTTTGCTATTTTAGAGAAATGCCTGAGATGGTTTCATAAATTCTTCAGTTCAGGTTTCCAAAAAGGCAAGAAATAGCTGTATACAGTTTGAAACGGAACGATGATAGGAATTTTAAACGCCTGCTAATATTAAGGTGACTTCTTCAAACAGGTGTTTAAAAAATATTAACTAGTTTTACGATGTATGCAAATTGTAAAAAGGTAAATTAGAAAGATGATAACCGAAGCAAAATAAGAGAATTTCTATCTTGATGTCACTTGATGTGTTATATTTAATATTTGTTTTTACTAAAAGTCAAAGCTATATGAGTGGTCCAAATACAATGTTACAAATGGTTAAACCTGTGGATTCTTAAAGACATTATTAAATTGTCAACTGATTCAGTAAAGCAAATGCAAATCGATAATTTTTAAACAATATTGCTAGAATGATGCATCAAATGGACTTTTGAACATTTCTCGCAGAATCAATGATTTTAATGTACCGACAATAGCACAAATTTCTCGATACGGTCACGATTTGGTTCCATTTAAACACTTTGTAAATTCTCTTGCACACACTCATCACGTGACAACTTGTAATAATAAAATGTCATTATTAAAATTTTTTCAATAACTTTTCGTTGGGGCGCCACTGGCATACTAGAACCACATATAGCTAATCATTATTATACCAGCTAGCAAGCATTATAGCGACATTCTACAATAAGTTATTTTATAAGTGGAAAATATCAAGCCAAACGAAAGTAGACCCGATAACTCAAGAACGACTTAAACTATCAAGATGATTTCTTCGCCAGTTTATATAGAATATTAATACAAATAACCGAAAAACTGTGCTTGTCGATTTTTATGCAGTCTATAAGTAATAGACGTTAAGCGATCGCGCAACTGCTTTGTCAGGATGGCGAGGCGGCACAAGCACCAAACTGCCGAGCCTGAGGTCGCGATGTCGATTCTCGATCCCGGCAAGAAAAAGGTCATTAAAAGACGTTAATTTAAATTTATATGCCTTGTCACTATTAAATATAAAATAGTAAAGAACATGGCCATGAATATACAACCTCTTCTGTATGAAAAATATTTAATTTACGTTGAGTTGACACTAGTTTATCAATCAAATTTGCGGATTATCCATTAATTTCGGAAACAAAGTTCCTTTTTAGGTTATACAATACGTAGATTGTTTAAATTCGGAGAGCACCAAAAATAAACATTTAATACAAATGATTGGCTGCATAATCGACAGAAATACGCTTGCGTTTGGGTTGCCTTACATATTAAAGTATATAATGAGAATAAATGATCACAAACAGATCATACCTACTTAAAATATGTTAAAAACCGTTCGAATTGATTTTAAAATTTATTACGGAGTAAATATTTATTAAACCTTTGCTAATAGCTAATTAATATTTTTGCACATGGGGAGGTTATGTTCGTTGACCGGAAAATGGTGCATGGCAAAAGTTTGATTGGAATCACCCAGGTGAGCACTCTCTTGAGGACTGTCGGAGGCGAGGAGTACAATGGCGGTGGTCTCGCACCTAGGAGGGGGTCCTTGCGGGGGGCAAGTAAGACTTTTGGGGGTTACCTGGGCTCCTTCCCCTGCTTATTTCTAAGCATCTAAACAGCATACTATGCCTTCATGTAATTAAGGATGTTCATAATGCACAGAATCAAAAACCGTAACTAACCTAAAACGCTAGAACAACACACAGCATCTTTGAATCGAAAATTCCCCTGGATATCGAACTTTTTCATTCCAAAGCTTCCACTGCTCTACTAACTTTTTAAGCAAACGAAAATAACGATTTGTGTCCATTTATTTGGAAAAAAAGAAAATAATAAAAGAACCAATTGTGTTATTTAGTTGTGATCAAAGCCTCACTAGAATGTTATCAACACTAAAACTTTCCGACCCCTTCGGGGGGGGGGGGGGGATATCTTTGGTAACATGGGACCTCTTTCTGCAGATATTTTTATTGGATTAACTATGTTATACAGTCCGTTTTACAAACTATTGGGTGATCAACTATTGCATTAACATAACTTCACTTTCTAAGAATTGGTGGTTTGCACTTTCTGTTAATATCGACCGCTGTGGCCGGTATTACCCGATGGTGATCGATATTACCGGAAAACCAAAAATGACAAAGAAATGAAAATTATTTTCTTAGATATTACAGAAAGGATGCCTTTTACGTAAAGAGGAAAACTGCTCGTGCTTCATGGTTTACCGAAGATTTATCGCGTGCCTTAGCAGCAGTAAGCAATGGAAAAGAGAAAAGAGAAGCTGCACGATTGCGTGTAATACACTATGGAACTCTTCAAGGTCGTCTGAGGGAAAAGGTAGCTGGATAAAAGAAGTAACTGGGAAGAAAAGCAGTATTTATCCAGAACAGCAGCCCGTGTTGTTAAATTATCAAAAATATTTTACGGAATGTTCCCTCTTTAATAATCTTAACTATAATTACTCTTTATAATCCCTATATACTAGGAGACCCAGACTGATGAGCGCAAAACAGCTTATGAATACATCGAACAAAATAAGTTTAAGCGCAATTTTAATTCCTAGAAAAAAAATGTGGGGGAAGGATTGGTACTACTGGCTCCTCAAATCTCAGAATTTCTGTTCGTAAACCTGAAGCAACCTCATTAAACCGCATTATGCAGAAGAAGGATTTTTTTAAAATCTTGCTTCAACCTGCGGACAACATAAATTCCCTACCAATTGGATTTACAATGTCGACGAAACTGAGCAGCTAATGTGCATACTACAGGTCGCATATTAGCAACTTAGGATCAAAAACAAGTTGCAGCTATTACAAATGGTGAAAGAGAAAAGGTAACAACGATTATCTGTGCGATGTGTGCATCGGGCGATTTTGCTCCTCCGATGCTTATTTTTTGGCAGTGACAGGCTGCAGGATGAGCTAGCGAAAGGTGGACCTACCAATTCAATTTACAGAATATCAAAGAATAGATGGGTGAATGAAGATCTATTTTTGACTGAATAAAACACTTCGCTGCACGTGCCAAATGCTCTATTGATGACAAAGTCTTATTGGCCATAGACAATCATTCCAGCCATTCCACTCTGCCCTGCCTCAGCACACATCACATCGGTTATAAACACTAGATGTGTGTTTTCATGCGCCGCTAAAAACTGGCTATAATCAAGAATGTGGAAACTTAATGAAAACTGGAAACTACCAGAAAATGCAACAAACTGATATTGCGGAAATATTTAAGGAAGCTTACAATAAAAGAGCAACCATTGAAAAGGCCGCGAAAGGATTTGAGACAACATGCATCTATCCATTGATTTCACATGTGATAAATCAAGAGGAACTAGCATCTGCTCAAGGTATCATCGATGAAAAACTGTGATAGCCAAAGATGCAAATACGTACCACAGGAAAATGAAAAAGTTAATATAATGGCTTCAAAAACCCATGATATTTTGCAACCTGAACCTTCCTGAATATTGGTAATAATAGTATATTAAAGTATGAGTGGATAACAAGGTGTTTAAAACACGCGCGAGTTTTCGAGCGCGACGGCGTAGCCGGAGTGCTCGAAATAGAGCAAGTGTTTTAAAGACCAGTTATCCACGAATACTTTACGCTATTTTTTATTATACCTCCAATACTGGAAATAAATTACGCACTAAAAACTTGGAAATAATTTTTGGCATGATAAATCGAGAGGGCATAATAATATTGCTACTATAGTTACGAGAATTATTTACGTTTTTGTCGCGTCCATGTCCGTTGTTGCATTCAGTCGTTTCCTTGACAACCTTTAAAGCTCGGCGAGCTTTAATCGCCTGCTTTCGCACGCTCAGGCGTGCTTTAAACGGCGATTCTGATGCAGGTATAATAAAAAAAATCATTTAAAAGTAATGACAAACGGAAGAAAGAAGTCCTAACCTGTGATTCTTCCTCGGATGGCTCAGAATCCATCAAATTGGTAACCGATCATGCAGACAGTGATCCCATTACTGACTTCTGAAAAAAACATTAAAAAAATTTCGTTTATCTACGACCACTACTAAAAGTAGGCCTTTTAGCGCTAGATTGTTTCACTAAAATTGACGTTTTATAGTTTACCGTGTTTAAAGAAATCAACTGTTTACTTATAGCACACGGGCTAAAAGTGAAGTGAGGTTATAAAACTACAATTTCGAACTGCAAGTGAAGTTGTAAAGCTATTCCAGTTGCTTCTTGCGTTACAGCTAAAGCGTGTTTGAAATAATTAAAGCGTTATGTAATGAATACAGTTATATGTGGAGTATCAATAATTACATTTCGTAACTCACCTTGACAGCACGGGCGTGGCCAAACAATCGCCCGCGCAGCGTAAGCTACTGTTCATTATGACATAAATTAAAAGTGTCGCAGATGCGAACCTTTCTTAAATCGATATTTATGGATTAATAACGGTAAAATTAAGGTCGTAGATAAAATATTGTATGCAACGCGTGCTAAAAGCCGTTTATGCGCGAGACATGTTATGAAACTCAGCCTTCGGCTTCGTTTCATAATTTTCATGTCTCGCGCATAAACGTCGACTTTTAGCACTGGTTGCATAAATAGCTATTCTATTCCCCACGGGGAAAAACTTGAGTCAAAATGAATAAACAAAGAAAAGAAAGCCAGCGTAGCCAAGAATAAGCAAATGAAACGAAATTTAACTGAAAAATAATAAATCAAAACCTAAAAAACGTCAACCAACATGCAAAACATTTGTAACAAGCAGCAAATACCAACCATGCTTTGCATCGTGTGCAATAGATTTGCAAAAGATGGATAATGGATTATATGCCTCATACGTGACCTAACACCTCACGCAACTTGTGTAGGTTGCGATATTCTTGAACATTACAGATGTCGCTTATGGTGAAGTGTTTACTTTTGCTACCGTTTGCGAATTCTTTAAATTGTCGGATTTAACCTTCCATTTGGGTTAATATAGGCAAACAATTTTTGTGAGTTTTTTCGGCCATTGTTATAATTTTTGAAAATTATTCCTTTTTTAGTTTTATAAGGATGGATACGTACTTCAACTGATGTGATTGTTCAATATGTTTATTTCTATTAAAATTATTGTTTTTCTAGAGATTTAATTTAAATTGTAGATGTTACCCGTTTTTGCATATTTATATACGATTTCTTCCATACCAACGAGTTATGTTAATTATCTGCCCGGGTCGAAGGCTAAGATGGCTTTCAGCTAAAAAAAATTATCTTTTTACTTTATATTTATTCAAAGTAATAATTTTAGTAATTGAACAATTACGAAGTTTTCACCAATCCTTTCATAGTACGTGTAGCAGTAATAACCAAGTTTTACAATAATTTTCTAAACAATAAATATAAACGGTGTGTCATATTTGGAATATACAATGCAGAACATTCAGTTAGTTGTATTAAAATGTCAGTATTTGTTATAGTAAACTTCATAAAGCTGAAAAATGGTTATTAAAAGTTGTTATCGTTTTTTTAGCTTTTTAATCACTTTTCACATCTTCGAATCCTTGAATTTTAAACGTCACGAGATTTAAACCTGCGATATAAATTAAAACAATCATAGACTAACCGTTAGCAGTTTTCGCTATCCTACTCTAAATTATCCGATTATCACTTGATATGAAGAGCGCAGACACGCAGGTAAAAATAATTTTTCCAATTAACATGAGCCATCTATTATGTCAAATTTAGACAGTCAATCGTAAAGTACCGAGAGGCAATAAAAGCGCAGATATAACGAATATTTGTGCAGTAAATACGTAATCGACAGTGGCGACAGCGTCGTCGATGCAGGCGTCAAGAGTCATGTCCGACCGGAGCGGCGGCAACAAATCGCCCGAATTGTTCTGCACAAAACCGTGGCAAAAAAAGATTAATAGAGTAGACTGGTAGTATTTTGCGAGCGAATATTTATAATGCGGCTGAAGTGACGGCGATTGTAGTATAACGGGGGGCGCCGCCGTTACACCTGTTGAACTGGAGGAACCTGTTAGGCCTGACCGAATAATCCGAGGATGCGATCTCGGGCCATCGCACAAGGTCGATATCCAAACAACCGGGAAGATTTGGTTAGGTCCAAATTAGGAAGCTTTTGTTCGAGGGCCGCGCGACCGTCCCGATATGCCCTTTGGCTTACTTAACGCTCTGGCAACACTCCTTTCGGAGTGCACCAAAGTTAACAAACGCATTCTATAACAATATACAAATTTTTATGGAAACAAACAGGTGAATGGGTTTTGTCCAAATTAGGAGCCGCGCGACCGTCCCGTCATGCCCTTTGGGTTCTTTAACGGCCCGCAACGTTCCGCTCCTTTCGAAATTCACGAAGGTTCGCGAGCGCATTCTATAACAATATCCAGATTTAATTGACTATTTCGTAATGGGCCGCGGAATATAATGAGACGTTAACGAGAGATTGTTATCTGCACACGCGGAGCGAGTGTTGATCGATTGTTTAATTTTGTGAGGTGTCCCGCTTGCATAACGAGAACCTGTCGGCCGACCGCACCTCGCCAATCGATTGTCTTGTCGCAGTAAATAAACAAAAACTGTCCTCATTAATCGGCGGCATTAATTAAGCCCGTACTTTCACAAGCGACTCACCTGCCCATCTCGGCGGCGATTCGAACAACGGAGTTAACTTTCTAGTCGATTGTCCGCGCGGCCTTGTCGGATTTTAATCGCGCTCCGGGAAGAGCTCGAGGATTGCTTCTTCCGGACTGAGTTCTCCAGTGCGAACCCGCGGGAACACCGCATGGCGGCCCCGTTTAAGAATGCAAGCGATGTCCAAGTAAGTGCCCCGAACAAAGCTAAAGGGTGGAAGAATAGAGGGGACATGTAAAAACGCGCTTTATTCCAACTAATACAATAAATGCTAGCACAATGCCGCCTTCTTAGCCAAACAATGCTCTATTGAAGACGCATCCCGGAGAAAACGAGAGCAGGGGCGAGAAGCTGCCTGCGAAAGACGGAGATGTCCCATCGTGTGTTCTTATTATTCCGCAAGCCTGCAACAATGCAGCGCAACCTTTGTATGTGCTTAAAATTACAACGCGAGATAATAATTCCAGCAATGCTTAGAGCGAGACGGAAAGCTTGGACCCTTTTTATGCGTGTGAAATCTTTTAAGCCCAACATTTGAATTATTTTCTTTACATAAGCTTTTTAAAGATAAAACAAAGTTACAAAGAAATCTATAGCCGTAAACATTAAATATTAATTAGGGAAACTTACAATATTTTATGAAGTCTGTTTTTTAAGATCCACCAACCTTGTAATTTCTATCGAAAGTATATGTTTGGGAACGCTGCTTGTGATTTTTTAAAATAGGTTTAGGATTAGTCCAGTCAATCTGTACATTTTACCTTGCATCAAATCGGGTAGTTCTGACTTTTTTATATGGTTGAGGCCTAATGATGAATCTAAGTTTTCGACCTCGGCCGAGTGCCGGAATTACTTACAATAACCAAAAAACCGCGAAATTTTCGACCAAAATACGGTTTTTGTCGATTTTCATCCTGAAGAACTGGTTTTTTAGCAAACGTGGTTATATACTGTGTTAAAGTAGAGGAAATTCTAAACAATTTAAGACCAGAACGGTTTCTGTAGGCCTAATAGTTTTCAAGATAAAGCTCTTGAAAGTTTCACAAATTTTTCACATTTTCACAATTAATGATTTAACATGAAACTTTTTGTTACGAAATTATAAAACTGTTTTCTGTCTTCTTGATGGCCTGGGTGTGTCCTTTATCTCACTGTTACTGTCTTTCTCCTCTTCATTCGCCGTTTCCTCCTCATCATTCTCATTTTCACCATCAGGTTCCGTCCAAGGGACATCATCTAATTAATCATCATCAGGTAATGAAAGGTCGAAGTCTGAGGAATCAATGTCATCATCAAGACTTAATTCTGGCACATTTTCACATGACTGACAGTTGCAATTCTTGCACACTGGTGAACATTTCAAGTCAGCTTTTCTACACCCACATGCATTGTTGCAACCCTTTTTGCAGCTACAGGATATTAATTGCAAGAGGGAAGGAGGGGCTGCGTCATCTTCCATCTTTTGTGAAGTGAGACCTAAGGGGTGCGCACCCACCCCCACTCGAGGGGATTCTTGTCAATACCCAACCACTTCTGTACCTGAAAAACCCATCCAAATTAATTAAAAATCATAGAGGTAAATCCATAAATAAATTAATAACACAATAAATATTGAATACAAAATGTATATATTTACCTGGTGGTAGGACCGCAAGGAGTGAAGTCATGCAGCATCTCGAGTTGGAGGTAATCTGGCAAGGTTGAAATTGGTTTTTGCTGCAGTCCGCGCAAATAGCTGAAAGCGTATGTCACTGAGGTTTTGACTTGAACTGCCTCCGTATAGAGCAACAATGAAGCTCTCGCCTGCTTCAGCTACCTGCTCAGGGGTGATGTCAGAGTTAAGGAAAACAGCAGCCTTCTCAGGAAGGTCTGGTTGCTTTTGCATTAGCGTTAGAAATGTATTCTTTCCATAGCCAAAAAGTACCGATGTGGTATTGCAGCCACTAAACGCACGAAGAAAAAGTATCAGTTCAGCCGATGGCGCACACTTCAAGGAAGTTGTAGAATATAAAACATCTGGAGTTTTTCCTCTTCCACATTTTTGAAAAAATATGTTAGGCTGACATTTTGCCAATCCTGTAAAGAGAACTAGCAGAGCTATTACTTCATCAGCAATCATAACAATGTCATATAGAGAGGCCATAGAAATGGCAGTGGTCACAATAAGTGTATCGGCATCTTCGACTGCCTGTTGCACTTGCACTTTAGCTTTTTCCAGACATGTCTTTAGCAAGTAAATTAAACGAATTTTGTTTCTTTCATTTATTAAGCATTTATCTTGTGAAACTTGAGCAATGGTTGTTTCGTCAAATATGACATCAGGGGATGAGAATGGCTTAGCTCGGCGAACACGTTCAGAGCTCTTGGTGTTTTTTGGGCAGTATCTGATTGATAGCCGTCGAAAATGACTGCTACATGTGCTTTCAAGTATTGAATGTACCTTGCAGCTATCGAACCAAAGAGGCACTGCGAGGCCACACAACTTTGTGAATCAGATGTTCACCGTCCGTACCACAAATTTGGTTGTTCCTTGGATCTCATCCACTTCTGTAGGTGTGAAGGCTGAGTACAAAGAAGACTTAGTACCCTTCCGCATTCCCTCTTCATTGAATAATGACATAGGAAAAGGTGAAAGTTCGTAAGCGAAAAATTCTTTCAAATTTTTAACTGTCTGTTTCAAAATGCACAACCTGTTGAACAATGTGAGAGGATTGATAGTCACCTTTCTATCACCAACAGTAGCAGAATTGACAGCAGAAGAAAGCGACACCACCTTATTTTTGCGTTTGAATTTCACATGTTCGAAGTTTTCGCCAACAACTTTCGACATCCCTTCCCTTCCAATCTGTAGAGCCATGTGGCAGTTTACACTTTCACCTCCAACAAGTCCACTGCTTATTGACATGATCAATTCCGTTTCAGGAAATGGAGGGTGTTGAGATAACCAGTGGCTGAACTTCGCTGTATCTGCATATTGCATATGTTCTGAAGGTACACCATTCCCATTCCATTGACTGTCTTTTCTAATTAGCAAATGATACATATCTTGGTTTTAAGGTACTGTCCATTCTTGTCTAACAATATTTTAAGTCACTATAACTCATGCCAAAGTTTCCATTTATTTTGCCGTGGATGTACCTACATAATATAACTTCACAGAAATGTAGGTACGTATGTACTTCAATCTAGTTTAGCACTAGATACCATTATTTCTTTCGTAAAACTGATTTTCTGTAGTAGAAAAGACTAGATTTGTTATAAATGGTAAAATGTGAACAATTTCTAAAACTTTGAAAATCTGTATCTTGAAAACTATTATGTCTAATGAAACTGTTTTGGTCTTAAATTGTTTCAAATTTCCTATACTTTAATACTATGTGTAAACATTTTTACTGAAAAACCAGTTCTTCGGGGTTAAAATTGACGAAAACCGAAAGAAGGTCGAAAATGTCGGTTTTGTTTGGTTATTTGGAGTACTTCTGGTACTCGGCCGAGGTCGAAAACTTATATTCATCATTAGGCCTCAACCATATAAAACATATAAGAAAATCAGAACTACCCGATTTGATGCAAGGTAACACCCCTTTTGATGACAGATGAAAGTAAATTTAATGGTAATTTTGAAAATTGCTTTTCACAAGTAGTATTTTCGTATATTTTGCTAAATATTATTGATTTATTTGAATATTTGAGTGTATATAAGTTTCCACGATTTAATATGAAGTATTATCACTGTTTAAATCCATGATTTTCTCGAAATGGGACTAAATAACAGTAGGAGCGAATTAGAAATATGAAACCTTTCCCATAAAACGTATATATTTTCAAAAAGAAGTTAAAAATACAGTTGCTACGTGTTTTTCTGCTATAGGTCATCTTCAGGCAATTTAAAATAATTAAGCAGTAAAACGAACCTTATTTTATCAGTGCTATACTTACATAATTTAAGAAATCTATTTACAATGAATATAAGGTATAAGATAATTCACCAGGAAAAATTGTAGGTTACACCTTGAAGGGGTTAAAAACTGTAAGCTATTGTTAACCGCTTCAAGGTCTAATCTAGAATTTTATTTGGTGAATTGTCTTTATCTTACATTTATTGCAACTAGATTTCTTACATTATGTAAGTGTAGCAATGAAGAGATAAGGTTCGTTTTACTACTTAATTATCTTTAGTTGCCTGAAGATGATCTGTCGTCGAAACACGTAGCAACTGTATTTCTAACTTCTTTTTGAAAAAATATATATTTTTTATGGGGAAGGTTTCATCTTTCTAATTCCCTCGTAATGAAGTATTATAGTTGAAATATATCGAGAAAAAAAACAGAAAAATTGTATTCAGGCAAATTAGAATAATTGGGATTATTTCAGGATTAGGTTCCGTCTTTTCAAACTCTGAGTCATCATCTGAGAGATATGGATCAAAATTTGAATCTATGTTCGAGTCTTCACCTACATTTATTACTTAACAGACGACTTCCGATATTGGACCGTGTTATTATTGAAGTCGAAGAACTCAACGTTTCGCCCACTTTTGTAAAGGGCTTTATCAGGAGGAAAATCAAAAGAGCACGGCAACTCAACGTGTAAACAACGCCTCTTCTAACGCTCGGAAGGAGAACGGCGAGAATTTATAGGGTTTAGGAATTAGCACCTTCCACGTAGAAGGAAGGGGAAGCCTTCATACCGATTAAGATTATTAGGGTGTTTGTAAATCTGTATGGCTGCGCTAGTCTTTCTGCTAAAGAAGAATGGGGATTTGCAGATAATGGAAGCTTCATGAAAAAGGATCTTATGGCCGGTATCGCGTTGGTGTTCCGCGATGGCTGATAATGAAACGAGACACGATTTGAAACAGCGCTGGTGTTCAGAGATTCGAGTTTTTACTGAGCGTTCTGTTTCACCAATGTGTACAGCATTACAAGATCAAAGCACTCGATAAACACCTTTAGATAACATAGTGTGTAATTTATCATTATATGAAGGAAGAACCTGTGAGATTTTGCTCGGAGGTTTGAATACTGTTTTAGTGTTTTGTTTTAAAATAAACTTTCCTACACGATCGAAGATTTGGTGGATACAGGAATGAAAGATTATTGCTGCGAGAGGATCGGTTTTTGGAGGTATGGGTGGCCGTGGATGAAGATGGCTGTATATCCCTACCAAGGTAACTGTTGGTCCTAAGAGCTTTCCGAATATGATTTAATTCAGCGTAGACATTATCGGGTTCGGATATTGAAACAGCCCGGTGTACAAGAGAATTGATAGTTTACGAAATCATCTACATTTATTACGATTGGCGGTTTATCTTATACACTAAAATTGCCTATATATTTACGCCAATCATCGCCAATTAGTTTTTCACAATGTTGAGTACTATTTTTCTATTTTCAGGATTGAAATTGTATCATGCTTCTGTCCATAAGTTCATTGTTCTGTTCTTATCTTCAGTGACAATATTTATATTATACCTAGTATTGCTTACAAAATCTCCAGGCAAGTCTATGGCTGTGGAACAAGTCTTAACACATCTATACCATGTTGGTAACAAATTTCGTCCCTTTCATATTTCATTGAAGAATTTGGTTAATGGGTTCTAGCAGCTGCCATAATTGATCTGTTGTACACGGTTCAAATGGAACCTCTGAAACGTCGTCATATTCTTATTTGGGTATTTCGCAACTCTACAAATAAAAATGATTAAATAACGTAAATAACGAACGTTTCGAGGGACCATCTTCCCTCGTTATCAATTAACAATTAAAAAAGAACAAGAAACTTAGATTGAAACGGAGATTGAAAATCCACCAACCTCCAATGAATTGCTTGACACTGACGTTTGTTGATTATCTAAACCTACTTGATCTGATCTTTAAGAATCGATAGCCAACAACAGGAGAACCGTTTTAGTAAACCCAGGTTTCATTCATAAAAATAAATGTTATGTTAGAGTAGTATAAATAAGATTTTAAAAAATAACATTACATGTGACTGTTCCGTTAAAATGTTTCTGTTATTTTCAATTTTGTATGCGTACCTCATTAATATGAAAACTTTGTGTAACACTGAGCGCGATCCAGTATAATCTGAATATTTTCTAACGAAACGTAATAAGTCATTTAAATGAAAATATTCCTGTCTTCGTTTGTAATCAAAAACGTTTGTGCCTATCTCACTATGAAAAAAATGTTCTTCATATAAATTATATTTCCTGCTACCACTGTGACTGGCAGATGATTCATGACCAGTTATAACATTTTTTATTATACGGCGATCTGTAGCTGGTGATACCTAGAAATAATATTGTTCAAAACTATTAAAAGTAAAAATACAATTTTAATCATCGAAAATATATTTAAAAGTGTTCCTTCTATTTGGCGGTTACTCAAATTTGGCTTTAAAATACACATTTCATGAAAACACTTTATTCAATTGTCTCTTAACTTTTGATTAAGTACATTTCTTATTTTACGCGACATAATGTAGATGTTGCTCTGAAGCTCCCATTTTCCATATTCTTGCTTCAACTTTTTAAACATAGAACTTATGGCAATGTCATCTTCTGGCAGATAACCTGGTCATTTGCGTAATGCAATATGTGGATAAAGTCATCATCCACTTGTATCCCCATACTTCAGCAATGCCTTCTCCAATTTTCCAACGCCTGTTTTATATATATCTTTTGTATATCTTAAATAATGTCAGCGCTAAACAGCACCCTTGTCTCAAACCTTTTGTAACGGCGAAATACTGTTTTGATATCTTTGCCCCTGTCTTTATTTGGCATCGCATGTTGGTATATAAAGCTCTTACAGCATTTTTTGGGGTACACTGTCATAAGCCTTACTTATATCGATGAACACCAGATGGGTCTGCAGGCGACATCAAGTCTCTTGTCTACGAGTTGAAGCAACGTAAAGGTGTTACGATTTTATAGTTCCTTATTACGAGCTGGTCTGGGAATAAATAGTTTCCAGGAGCCCGCACGCCACCTTCTTTGCCACGAGGACCCCGCACCGCCGCCTTCTTCACCACAAACAGCCCGTATGCCGTCTTCTTTACCACGAGGAGTCTACACGCCGCGTACTTCACCACAAGAAGCCCGCACATCGCCATCTTCTGCATGAGGATCCCGCACCTCGCCTTTTTCAGCATGAGCAGCCCGCACGCCACCCTCTTCACCACGAAGAACCCGCACGCCGTCTTCTTTACCAAGAGCAGCCCGCACGTCGCCTTCTTTGACACGAGGGGGCTGCACCCCCGCCATCTTTACCATAAGGAGCACGCATCGCCGCCTTCTTAACCGTGAGAAGCCGTTCTGTCGCGATCTTAAGCATGAGGAGCTCAAATCGCCTACTATTCAGACCCCGGCCTTCATTTTTTTTATATTTCTCTTTATTG
The DNA here is from genome assembly GCA_940337035.1 of Agriotes lineatus. Taxonomy (NCBI): domain Eukaryota; kingdom Metazoa; phylum Arthropoda; class Insecta; order Coleoptera; family Elateridae; genus Agriotes; species Agriotes lineatus. Next base: position 124,412,715 of record OW679197.1, on the reverse strand, counting down.
TATAATTCTTCTTTAGGTCTATGTGTCAATAATAATCGTAACCTGCATATAGTAGAATTAAATAAATACTAATTTCCACAAATAAAATGTGTAGTAAAGGGTAACACTTCTTCCGTTCTTGACGGCGCCATTAGTCTCCACCGCTTGGCAAGCTGAGGGGCGCATTATCCGAATGCTACTTTTATAAAAATTCAAACACTAAATATACGAATAGTATATTCAACAATTCCCTGTTTAGTATATCAATATCTTCGTCTTCTTTTTCTAATTATCTTATAATTTATCTTCGCAATACATATCGTGAAGTCTGTAGATGACGCCCAGCTCTCTCCACACATCTTCTGTTGCCTTCCTAAATCTTGGCATACCGTTGGCTTCTAATCCCTAATTAGCAAGCAACCATAGACCAATTAAAGAAATCGTTTTATCCGTTTAAATAGAAAGCTAATTTCACTATTCTTTTACAGGAGATATAAATTCATGGTTTTTCTGCTACCATGATATAGGAAGTACAATATTTGTACTTACGTAATGTTGAATTTAGATCATATGACATAGTAATCGGCATCAAATATTCTTAATTGTTCCATGAATAGAGTTTATTAGTAAGAAAGAAACATACGTTACCTCCTACCATTTCAATTGTGTAATGGCAATAAGAGAAAAGCAATAAATTTGCATGAGGGTAATTTATGTACTTTAGTATATCTACTTAGCAGCTAGGCACTTTTAAAACTGAAAGTGAAAACAGTATTTACTTGTCTGACTTAACATATTGTTTGCAAACACGAGTTTATTTTTTATATATGTTTTTCAATTATATTCCTATTCCTAAATTTAAAAAATATTACATATCAATTAATATTATTTAAAAGACGACGTTTTCAGCAGTTCCCTTAGTTCTGAAATGCGTAACAAGACTAATTCCTAAAATAATCAGGCTAAGCAGTTTAATTTAGCACCTCGCTTCCTGTCCAAGTATCTCTTTGTTCTTAATATCCTATTAATATATTTCGAATAAGGACAGCTGGTATTCTATTATTATCAAGCACTATTTTAGAGCGTAATTTGGATCATCATACCATGCAAGTAGTCTGCGAGTGTTGCACATTAACTGACGCATTTTAAGAAGCTGGAGTATTTCATTAAGAAGTATTCTATCGGTGTATTTAATGTAATTAAATCAGGAACTATTTTCTGATGTGATTTTAAAAAGCCTACTTTTTAGTAATACTACTTGGTGCTGCAAACTGAAAATTATCGATTTGTACAAGTATAATTTATTATTGGTGACTATAATTGCAAGTTATGGAACTCGCATTCCGAACTGCAATGGTTATTATGTTGTACCATATGTTGCACTACGTTAGAGTCTTGTTATATTGAAAACATCCTATAGTTACTCCATAGTATTTATGTTATGACAGTAGAAAATGATGTGTTGACATTTAAAGTACCAAGAGGAATGATATAGTACCTTTTTGTGTACTTTGAAGCCATCAAAGGGTTAAGAATGTCTCCAGTAGTTACCTCGTGTAGGTAGTTTTAGATATAATAGACCTACACAGATTAAATTCCCAGTTCCTGCTGACGAGCGACGTTAGACAGTAAAAGGACACGCAGCGCCATCTTAAAATAGATCAGCTTCTAATGTGGCTGCGCTTGTAACAAACGAAGAGGAAAGTGCGCCTAGAGCCATCAGGTAGCCCTGAAGATGTTGCAAAATAAAAAAACCCAGTTCCTTTAACCGCCGCGCGAAGGCTTTTAAGAAGCCGGGGCAAAAAATCCATTATCTTACATAACAAGCAGAATTGTCCCAGCTTACTTCCTCTAATTATGTTACGCGAAGCAGCCACAGATCATTCAGCTCCATCAGCTTTATGAATGGAGATGAAATGACGAGGCTAAAATCAGAGTGACGGTGACGAGTAGGTTTTGCTGGCCGCCGTCCAGGTTCCAGGTTAGGGCAAGCGGCAGGCGCCAGTCCGGTTGCTGGGTATTCGCCATATAGAGCTGATAAATTGTATCAGGTTTGATTTACATCCCGCATTCCTTGAGCAACAAACGCGTTTCCATTTTTCAAACGCGCTATAATTTCCAGCTCGTCCCGTGACCGCACCCCGACTCCATTGATTGAGCGCGATGGGAACAAGTTGGAGTCAATAAACCTGCTGCACCTGCTGGCCTCAGGTCAGTGCGTCACAATGCGCTTGCATCCGGAACTGACCTGCGGCCTCTCATCGCCATCCATTGATAACCTATTCCTGATTAGGCAACCATCGCACTATTTCGGGTTTCCTTTCAACTTCCTAGGACCGTTTCCAAATTGAGAACCGCTGGACTGGTTGCCAAAGCTTAATGTGAACATCTATTATCAGTGCTTATGTTAATTACAAGACTTTATAAACATCTTCTTCTTTCCCCTGCTTTACCGGTCCTGGATGTAGGCTACCCCCAATATTTTCCATGTTTCTATGCATAAGGCTGTTTATGTCCACTTTTTCCTGGTTACTTTTTGCAGATCATCTAATTCTAGACATAGCTTCTGGGGCCTCCTACACTTCTTTTTGTTGCTCTTGGGTGTCACTGTGGTACTTTAACTATCCACTTATAGCGATCCGTAGCTTCTGTTCTCCTCGGGGCCCAGTTTCAAGTTACCGTGTGCTTCCATAAGTTGCGGGTAGTGGAAACGCCTTTAGATATGGAGGTTAGCTGCGAAATAAACTATTAATAAAATAAATTAGGAGTTAGCAGTTGCGTACATATAATACCGGAAAAACAGATCTCTTCAGTTGGGGACAACAATCGAACTTAGGAAAGGATATTCTGAAATCAAAATTCCCGGTCCTCGAGGTTGCTGGTTAAAGTTGGTCCAGCAACTCAATTTCTGTAAAAAGATATAAATTATTAGAAACATCAGAAATAAGCCTCGCATAAGCCTAACGGATAAATGGAAAACGCAAAAGGACCTTCAAGTAAATAATCATAGAAATAGAAAATATGAACACGGAGATAATAATTATTCTAACCAAAAATAAAAGAAGAGAACAAGAATATTATCGAGACTATTTTGATATGGAGTATATATGTATACTAATTGGGGATATGAACAGCAGAGTAGAAAGAGAAAAAAGTGACCGTACAGTGGCAGTTTCGGTGAAGACGTTATCAACAAGAACGAACAATGGCTGATTAGTCTATGGAAAGCACAAATATGGCTAATAGCATAAGGAGGTTTACAAGTATAGTTGGGTACAGCTAATACGAAGCTTCAGATCGATTAGCGATCTGATAATATAATCGTCAAAAGAGACCGGGAATGTCAATAATGAACGTATTTAAAGTATTTAAACAACCGGAGTGTAGAACTAATCTTCATATGTTAATAGATAAATTTTTTTTCTTGGTGTAGGCGAATAAGAAAAACGATATAAAAATCAGAAGATGAAAATCTGGAAGAAATTAAATATCATTTATCTTCATAAACCGTAGTTCTTCCACTGCTGGAAGTAGGTCTCTTCAAGTCTTTTCCAGTTATCTCTATCTTGTGCAATATGGAGCCTATTTTTTCCTGATGTGATATTCATGTCATCGGTTCATCATTTCATCGGTCTGCCGACACTTCGTCTGTTGTCCCAAGGCCTCCATTTTAGCAGCTTGATTCTCTCCTTGCCACATATCCGGCCCGTTACCATTTCAACATTGCCGGTCTCTCCATTATGTTTGTTATTTTAGCTTTTTTCCCAATTTTCCCACTTCTGATATGCTCTTGTAAACTGACACCCAGCATTTGTTTTTCCATGGCTTGTTGTGTACATTGAAGACATTGCAGACTGCTTTTTGCGAAAGTCATGGTTTCCAGCCCATGCGTATTTACAAGATGCAGCTGTCATACACTTTCTTTTTTAGGTTTATGGGAGCATCTTTGTTTTTTCACTATGAAACCCAGTTTTCTAAATGCAGCCCAGCTCTGGCCCATTCGTCTAGGTATTTCTGCTGTTTGATTTTCTTTATCTATACTGAATTTGTGCCCCAGGTATATTGAACTGGTTTGTCAATAACCATCACAATAAGCCTTAAGTATGTTAAATACCTTAAGGTATAGTGCTATTAATCTGTGTGTGAATTATATTTTTATTTTATCAAATTAAAATTGCCCTATTTATGTTTAGAATATCAATAATTATTATTCGTACTAGCTCTTGAAAAATCAAGGGTGGATTCCTTTATCTAGATAGCTTATTTCTGAAATTTGATGTTCTAATTTTAAATATCATTCCCATAAGTTAAAATAACTTTTGTCAAATATATGTCAAACAGATTTGAAATTTAAATGACAAATACCATATCGTTTTACTAGTACACGACAATATTAAAAACAGTAAGTAATTCTTTAATAACTAATTCACCTTTTTAGTCTTTATTTCCTTTTCTAGTAATTATATTACTACTCAAGATCACCCACCTTTCACTTGGTTTCAACAATGTTCTGGATGTCAACCAAACAGCTCTTCTTCGCCTACTGATCCAACTTCTCAATCACCTTCGCGCAATGAAAGGCCCCACTGACAGACAAGAAGTCCCAAATGTTCAAAATCAGCAACTCAAACCTTCCCCACAGTATGCAACCAAACAGACCAAATCTGCAGCTACCTACTTCCAATACTGCATCTGCCAACTTCCTGGAACGTACGTCCTTAACTAATGGTCCTCCTCTGGAACTCTCTCTTAGCACCAAACATCCCGACGCAATCCAATTCGATTAATATATATGCCAAATGTAATTCTCCAATAAACTTGACTATTTTACTCCAGTTATTCACATTTGTAGATTAATTCTGCTTGCCATTAGTTTTTGCCACATACTTGTAATCTTCCTTAATTTTATCTCTTTAATTATTCTTCTTGGTTTAAATTTTCTTTTTAACTTTACCACGCCAATTTAGGATATTATCCTTTTTATCATCCAAACGTTTATCAATAAAATTAGGGTTTGGTTTAATATTTTAATTAAACCAAATTATTTCAGATACATTTTTTTAAAATTTGTTATTTCTAATAATCGAAACACAGTGCTGAACGATATAATTTTTCTACTTTTTACACTCTATCTCATATTTGATTTATACCTACTATTTTTATAATTTATTACAATTAAGTATTTGTCATTCCTTTCAAACCTTAATTTTTAAAATATTATATTATTTTTGAATCCATCTGCCTTTCAAACAGCCATACTCCACTCAATTACAAATTCTCTTTTACTTTCTACTTGCATAATAATTATTCACATTCCCAATTTATATTTAAATAGATCTTGATTATTTTCAACCATTGTACTCCTTTAATCCTTTCTAAAATTGATTTTAATACCCCTGTGTATATCATTACAATATATACTCATCCACTGTTTCAATTTCCTCTCCTCCGATCCATAATTTTATGTTCTGTGTACTGTTGATTTTCGTTTTTATGATATTTATTTGAAGTCCTACCTTAGGTGAAGCTTGATTTAGTTGTTCCAACATGATTTTCAATTCGTCAGGGTCCTCACTGCTTAGTACAACATCGTCTGCAAATCTTAAATGATGTAGATATGTGCCTTCGCCTTTAATTCCCTTTCTCTTCCAATTTAAGTCCTTAAATATATCCTCCAGTGCGAGGGTGAATAGTTTAGGTGAGATGGTGTCACACTGCCTCACTCCCTATTTTATTTCTGTGTTTTCTGTTTTCATATCTTGATCTATTTTGATTTGCATTGTTGCTGTTTCATATATGGATTTGAAGAGTCTACTATACCTTGAATCTATTCTGGCATTATCCAAGGATTTCATGATTGTCTATTGTTCTAAGGAGTCAACGGCTTTCTTACAGTCAATGAAAGCCAAGTGAATATTGATATTGTACTCGGGTGTTTTTTCTATTAGGAGGCGGAGAGTATGGATATGGTCAGTTGTGCTGAAGCCAGCCTGTTCCACTGGCTGGTATGAGTCCAGTTTATTTGTTAGCCTATTTGTTACGATTTTTGTGAGAAGTTTGTACAAATGTGACAGTAGGCTAATTGGTGTATAATTCTCAAGGTCTTCGTGGTCACGCATTTGTTGAGTAAGGTTCTTATTGCTTCCAAGAGTTCACTTCCTGCTAAATTCAGGAATTCTGATGTTATTCCATCTTCTCCTGGGAATTTTTTGTTCTTCATCTGTTTTAGTGCTTTCAGCAGCTCGCTTTGGCTTATCTCAGGAATTTCTTGGGAGCCTGCATTTAGAATTTGTCTTTGTTCTTGGATTGGATTTGGTAGGGTGGATGAATAAAGTTCGGTGTAGAAAGTTAATTTCGTTTATAATTTCTTTTCTGTCTGTAATAGTTTTCTCCGGTTTATCTCGTATTTTTATCATTTTCATTTTGCCTTGTGGCATTTTGGATTTCAGTATCTTTTCGTTTAGATGGTTTATTTCCATGTTCTTCAGGGAGTCTAATGGTTTGAGTTTACTTTTCAGTATTTTTTGGATTTGTTGTTGACTTTTCTCCAGTATATCTATAGTTAGCCTTATTATGTTTGAAACCATATTTTTCTTTATACCTTTCAAGTTTATTTGAAAAAGGGCTCTCACTAATCGGTGATCGCTACCTGTGTCAAACGTATTTAGTACTCAAACATCCTTGGAGTATGCTTTCTTGTTTGTGATAATAAAATCGATCTCGTTTTCTGTACGACCATCCGGATTCTCCACATCCATCATCTTTGAGGTTGTTTCTTAAAGAATGAATTCATGCAGAAGAGTTGTTCGCTTTGTAAATATTCCAGCATTTTTTCGCGTCTCTTGTTTCTATGTCCCAGTCCAAAGTTTCCAACATTTGGTGGGTCTCCTTGTTTTTATTGTCCTAGTTTTGGATTTAGATCACCCATCATTATTACTAGTTGTGTTATTTCTAGTTGTTTGGCTTTTGTCATATCCTCATAGAATTGTTATATTTCAGTATTTGGTTGAGGGGGACGTGTATGACTTGTATCAGGAATTTTTCATTTAGTTTTAAAGTGATGTATACCTAAAACTCGGTTTGAGATAGGATACATTTTTGTTGCTGTATTTTTTATGTTTCTATTTATTAAGATAGGAATTCCTCCTATTGAAGCGTATATGTTGTTTTGATATAACATATGACCAGATGTGAGATTTGTAGCCTTTCTCCGTTCATTCTCGTTTCGCAGAGTCCTAGAATATCCCATTTTATATTGTTTATCTCTTGTTCTAGGTTCACTCTATCTTCTTCGTTGTGCATTGTTCTTATGTTGTATCTTCCCACTCTTATTTGTTGGGTTTGTCCTTTTTTCCTTAGATTTGGTTTATTTTTTGTCATGTTATTGCAGTTTTGATTTGTGATTGATTTCTTGCTCCCCCACATTCCGTGGAGCAGACCAACATTTCACTGTCATTGTGGGATTCTGAATTTTTAATTAGACCCACCTGAAGATTTATTTCAGAAATCGACGTCTTTTCATTTCTTGAAGGGGTTGATTTGAGGTTTTTGTATGTTGGGGGTAGGATTTGAGGTATGGAACCTAATTTCTCCAGGATAGGGTGGTGAAGAAATGCGGGGCTTGCAAGGGCAGGGTCGGCGTTTCCCTGAAGAGGCCTGTCCTTCACCGGAATCGTAAAGGAGTACCTCTTGCTACCCTAATATCATCTATAGAGAGCATATGTAGGACAACAAAGTATAAAAAAATTATATCAGTAATTTAGAAAGAACACCAGTGAAATCATATGGACATATAATAACGTGTAGTATACAATACAGCTGACGAAGCTATAGCAACAGAAATAAAAAGTAAAGGCATTCGGCACTGAACTAAATGAGATAATAGAAGAGAAAAAGAAACTATATGACAAGTGGCTAACGAATAAAACTCTACAGGAAAGGCAGCAATAGGTTAAATATTAAAGGAGAGTTAAAATTCAAATTAGAATCTGCAGAAATAGAAGTAACACAAGAAATCCCGCGAACCGTGGAGAATAATCCGTAGTCTAAGACAAAAAAGGGGATCTCCTGTAAGCTTAATAAATATCACCGAAACAATAAATACAGCACCATGAGTCGCTATTACAAGAAACCAAACAAGAATACAAAGTAATGGTAGGTTCTTCCGGGTTATGCCGTGGTCGTCGATTTGAACTTGACGATTCGCTGCTCATGCTGTCAGCTTCTTCAGAAGAAAGACTGATGTTGGTGCCTGGTTGCTCCTGGTTATATACCGAGGTGCCGTTACGGTTGGCTGCTCATGTAGATCTAGTATGATGTTGGGACATGTCGTTTTTCCGCTTGGTTGCTCACGTGAAACTTGTTTATGGATAGATTGGTTTTGCGGAGCTACCTTCCATGTATTACTAAGGCGGTAACCGTCTTCTCAGTTGAAGTTGTTTGGATTTTTAATCATTTCTAGGGATTCACGAATAACCAAGCGGAAAAACGACAAGTCCCAATAACATACTAGGTCTACATGAGCAGCCAACCGTAACGGCCCCTCGGTATATAACCAGGAGCAAAAGGCACCAACATAAGTCTTTAGAAAACTTCTAAAGAAGCTGAGAGCATGAGCAGCGAAACGTCAAGTTCTAATCGACGACCACTGCATAACCCAGAAGAATCTAACATTATGGACAACGGCCGTGAAAGCCTGCATTCGACCAAGAATACAAAGATCGCCCAACAAAATACAGAAACACGACGACTGTGAAATAACACTTGAAGATATTATAAAAGCAATACAAGAAAGTAAAGCCACCAGGTCAGCAAGACTAGGAAATATCAGAATAGAATTATTGATACAAGGTGGAAAGAATTTTATAAAACTTTTTCAGTGTTTTCTTGATTCAATAATTCCTGTAATGACGTCACTCCGGAGCGCTCCGGCGTTGTTCTTCAGGTGGTATTGTAGTTTTAGCATGACATGTTGTTGCCTTTCATATGTATTAACGTTATATACCACATATGCCATTCCTTTGGTGGTTTTCACCTTTTACAATCTTTTGGAACACTGTGATAACGGGTTTTTGCTTAATTCTTGTCATTAATTGTCAATAATTCTATTCTAATATTTCCTAGTCTTGCTGACTACTTAGTTTTACATTTTTTAGGGCTTTTATAGTATCTTTGTGGCATTGTTCTTAAGGTGGTATTGGGAATTAGCATTTAGTCTATCATGGCAAGACCTTTCGGCAGGGTACTAAAACGTAAAATAGAAAAAAACATGTAATGACTTAGTGCGGAACAGAGTGGTTTTAGAGGTGAGGTCGATCGTACATTGATAATGTCTGTTGTATCCGAAAAATTTATGAAAACAATTTTGCGAAGGAAAGGGGCTAGAGAAAGCATACAAAAATTTTACGATAATAATGTACCGAAGTGCAACATATAGCAAGCAATAAGGAAAATGAAAACTGAAGAAAAATCGAAGTAAGTATTATTACAGCTTAAATACAAAAGCTAAAATACAAGTGGGTGGAAAATTTACAACAGGCATTGAATTACCTAGACCTTGTCCATTATAAACAAACAAACAAACCTAACGGATTGAAAGAAGGATCACGTTGCTATCACTATTATTTAATATACAGGGTAATAATTTTAAACGTTGCAATAAACCAGAAGTCTGAAACAAAAAAAAATCTATTGTAGCCGTTTCGGTAAACGCACCCCCTCCTATCCTTAAGACACGGCCACCTTAATTAAAGAAAATTAAATGGGAACACCCTACTTGTGACACATTATTGGAAAGGCCTTGAAACATGATTTTCCATAATATCACATAATGCTGTATTTGATTAATACTTCTCAATTAATTAAAAATAGGGTACCAACGTGTACAAACTTGTTTATTTCAATTAACTCCTACAATTCAGGACTAGAAAGCTCAGTGGTTAAGTATTCTGTACTACTGATCTAAGGGTCATGAGTTTTATCCCTGAAATTTTAAAAAATAAAAAATGCAGATAAATGCCTCTACTAAATGTTATCATTCGGAAGTAATGCAAAGCCGTTATAATACCAGAGTGGCATTAAAACGGTGACTTCAAATTGCTTTTTTCTGCTTAACAATGGTGGAATGTATGGAAGTGATATTCGTTTATGGTTCTGAAAATTGTTGTTGCTTAAGAACACCTAGAGTTTTCCATAAAGACCTGGTAAATATTAAGGCCACACGTAAATCCAGAAACTGGTTGCTAAATTTGAGGAAACGAGATCTGTTGCCAATAAAAAGAGAAATTAACCAAGATTACTTATTGAAGTAGCCCAAGTTAAAGTTTTTTTACAATTTCCATAAGTCCAAATATGTCGCTTCGTCAGGTAGCTACTGGAAAAGGACTATCTCGTTAATCGATTAGAAAGGTAGAGAAACTACACATAGTTCATCATTGCAAATTATTCAAGAACTTGATGAAGATGGACGAATACAATTTTGTGAAATGATGACATACAGAATTATTGCGGAACTTCAAGTCTTGAAATACATTTGTTTCAATGATAAAAATGCTTTTTATTTAAATGAGCATGTTAATAAACAGAAATACTGTTATTGGAGTGATGATAATCCACATATAATCAGAGAAGGCCATACACAGTACCCCCTAAAAATTCATGTTTGGGCAGGTATATTGGGAGACGCAATTATCGACCCCTTGCTTTTAGATACAATTTTAAATGGGGAAACTTATGCCGAGACGTTAGATACAATCATAGGTCATGCGCTCGAAAACCAAATAGACTTACATGGAAAACTTGCCTTAATTGAAGATTTACTGCATTTCCAACAATATGGAGCCCCTCAAGGATCCCGGGTGGTGTAGCTTGAAGAAGCGTCCACGTTCGATCAGCAGAGTTAAGCAACGCTCGTTCTGGTCAGAACTTGGATGGGAGTTCCATGGCTGCTTCTCTCGGCTCCTCGTGATACGGCTGTCACGCAAATAGTTAGTCCCAGATGTCATAATAACATCATGACAGTCGTTAGTGGGGTTGGAAGTCCCTATAAAATGTACAGCGACGCCTATAATTGGCCTAACGGCTGTTGACTGGGTACCAAAATAAAATACAAAATAAAATAAACACCCAACGAGAGACAATTGGGGAACCACGGCAACGAACTGCTGGAGCATACCAGGCTATTATTAGGGAAACGTTTCAAAAAGTTTAACACGCCTCGATTTATAGCTCAGCGGTAGGGTTACTTCAATGGTGTCGGTTTCGGAAGAGGAGGGTGGGCGTTACCCTCAGCTAGACACTGGATTTGATTGGAACAAAGTTTATTATATTTACACTACTAACTAACATACAGATAAGCTTATAACTAGGTAACATATATGTACAGAAAAAAGAAAATGACGGATTGGCATCCGCAGTTGGAAGCTGGTGTGGTCCTTCGGAGGCGGTGCCAGCGGCTAAAGTGGCTCCGTGTCCAAATCCCACGAAGACGGCAGGCCTTCTGTCCAGCGAAGGCGATTGGCTCTAAGTCCAACGAAGGCGGTTGGCTCTAAGTCCAGCGGAGGCGATTGGCTCTAAGTCTAACGAAGGCGATTGGCTCTAAGTCCAACGAAGGCGGTTGGCTCTAAGTCCAGCGGAAGCGATTGGCTCTAAGTCCAACGAAGGTGATTGGCTCTAAGTCCAACGAATGCGGTTGGCTCTGAGTCAGTAGATGCGGCAGACAGCTAAGTCCAGTGGATGCGGCAGGCAGCTAAGTCCAGTGGATGCGGCAGGCTCTATGTCCAGTAGATGCGGTAGACAGCTAAGTCCAGTGGATGCGGCAGGCTCTATGTCCAGTAGATGCGGTAGACAGCTAAGTCCAGTGGATGCGGCAGACTCTATGTCCAGTAGATGCGGTAGACAGTTAAGTCCAGTAGATGCGGCAAACAGCTATGTCCAACGAAGGTGATAGGCTCTGGAGAGGGCTGTGGCTGGTAGATCATTGGAAGGCTGGAGCTGCTAGCTGGTCCTGGAAGGCTGGATGCTGTTGGCTGACTCTCCTGGGTTGAGTGTTGCTGGATTGACCCGCCGAGGCAGAGTTGTCCTGGGAGGCTGGAATGGCTGCTGGTGGTCCTGGAGGCTGTAGTGGCTGCTGGTGGACTCTCCTGGATTGAGTTATTTCCTACTGCCAGCGTCCGACTATTTAAAGGGTCCAGTCCTTTGTCAGACGCGATCTCGCAGCCCATTGGTCGAAGTAGAAGGGATGTTTTGACCAGTTTTTGATGTATTTCGAATTATCGCGTTTAATTGAGCGGCGTGATCAATTATCGACTTGATTTGGGTCGCAATCAATAGTCGTTGAAATGTTGATTCTAACGACACCCAATTTGCTAGGTTTTGGTAAAGATTAATTGAAATTGGAATTTTTAATTCCGTGTTCGGCGTAAAACTTACTTAAGCATTACTCTTATTGCGTATGTTAAGAAGTTATTTTTGCTTCGATTGGTTGCGCGCTAATTTTATATGAATTTTGATACTATTCACGCCTTCCTGGGATGCTTCCTTCCGCTAATTATAATTTAATTTGTAATTTTTCACTCTTGCCCGCTGTACTCGGTCGTGGCCCTGATTTCTTCGTTACAAAATGCTTTTCCGCCGGGCCGCTGTGTACGCTGAATTTCGGCCGCTCCGCCCGCATGCATTCGCTGGCTGATGGAAAAATTTTTTCTCGACCTGCTTGGGTGCTAGAGACTTGGGGTTGGTTTTATCAGGTGGCGGTTAACTTTTCCTATCGGCAGGTATCCTTATGTGGGGGTTTTGATTGGGCGCACTCTGATTTAAGAGCGTTTTAGTAATTGAACTTGGATTATTAATTTGGTAGCGCGTTCGGAGTTTGTTCGCAGCGGCGCCGTTTTGTCGGCTTCCGGGGATTTATTGGGATGTTTTATGTGCTTGCAATTTTTTTGTTTTGGGGTCTGGCGAGCCGTTGGCCCTTTATTGTCTTTGTGCAGAGGTTTGCACTTGAGAATTGGTGCTCCTTTGAGCTGGCATGCCGCGATTTATTGTTTTATTTCTGTAACGGTTTTCTTTTAAATTCTTGTAGGATCGGGGCGATTTGCTGGTGAACAGATGTTTTTGTAATTTGTTCGCTGCCTGCTTGGCGATGAAAAATTACTTCGTTTTCTGTTAACCGGTTCATATTAAGTTTGTCAAGAATGTGAAAGCAGACTTTATTACTACTTGGAAAATAATGGAAGCTATTTCAAAAATTGATGGTAAGAGTTAATTGAAACAAATGAAATTGTACACTTTGGTACTTCATTTTTGAATTAATTGAGAACTATATAATGAAACACAGCTCGATGTGGTATATTGTTAAAAATCCTATTTCAAGGGCTTTTCAATAATGTGTCACACGTAGGGTGTTTCCATTTATTTTTTTAGTTAAGGTGGCTGTGACCCAAGGGGTAAATGGGGGTGCGTTACTTGTTACATTATTATTAAATGGCACTCTTCTAATTACTTTATAGTAAAATCACTGTACTTTATATTGCTCCTGCATGACAGAAACTATCAATTTCAGTACCTACTGGGTGGGTCTATATTCTAATGTTTAAACCTGATTAAAAATCAGGAAACCCATTTATATCAGTCAGAATATCGTCGTAATTGCCAAATTAATTAAATGTGAGTGATATACATATTATACGGCTATGTTGCTTTTGCGATTTTACACTTTTGCATCACTATAATACACCATAATACATAATTCAGATGAACTTGTATACAAAATTAAAGAAACATTTTAAAAATATGTACATATTATTGCAGTAATTTCAAGCCTTTCAACGCCACTTTCTCGAAGCACTCTTAAAATGCAAATACTGCTGTCTCAAACATAAAGGATCGTCATATTTTTGCGTCTGATGGTTACTTTAAATGCGTGAAAAGCCCAAGCTAAAAAATCAAACATCTGCCAGCCACATTATTTATTGCCTTGGCCACACATTCAGTATTTGGTACATTTGATGATCTTTAATTTGCAGCAACTTTTTGCCGCTGTTGACACGTATTAAATATACATAGAAGAGAAGGTACCACATACAACTAATAAATAATTTATTAACCTGGCCCAGCACACATGCAGTACTTATTTTAATTTTTTATGGATGACTAACCGATGTTGGCGCAAAGAATTGCCTACATAAATTAAAGATAAACAAACAAAACGAAACGGTAAAAGGACAGGGAGATTTTCCAATTTCCACATGTCTCCAGGGATTCCGCATTAGCATTTTGGCAAATTAAGTTAGCCCGGGCCCTTATTCGAGCGGCAATATCGCTGGATTATACAAAGTTTGCATTAATGCCTTAGTCAGGTTAGATAATAATCTCGAAAAAACACTGGTCGCGTTTGATAACGATCTGTGGAAACTAAACGCGGATAAAGCTGGACATAGCCCACCTGACATTCAATTTGCATATCCAACTAATGAAGACAAGCGAATGTGTCAATACTCATTTTTTATGAACCGTACGTAATACTTTTATTCTGCTTTAATAGGCGTCCATTAATGTGGCGTTCATTAAAATAACATGGATAGACCTATACAAACACGAAACGCCAAACAAAGAAGCAAATTCCTATTTAACTAACTACTGTTTTTATAAATAACGCTGTAAATAATTCAGAAGTTGCCTAGCTTGCGGTAGTTTTTGTTTGTATGTTTAAGGGAATTTTATGGAAATTCGAGTCTTCACAATGGGGAGTAAACAGCTGAAATTATTTTCTGTCGACTGAAATACTGGTAGCTTCCTATTAAAATGTACAGTTATATGTAAGTTAATTAGTTAATTAATTATGTTCCAAAGAAAAGCGCTGACTTGACCACATTTGATGGTTTAAATGTTAAAGGTGTCTCGTTTGGTTTGATGTTCCATTAAAAATCTGCATAACTGCTTAAAAGTTTTAATTTATTGGACCTGTAGTTTATATGCCGTATAATAATTGTTAAATAATTTCTTCAATTTATATTCTTACGAGTAACAATGCATTGTTTTATTAACATTTGCACATTCAAATATTTTATAGGTTTTAAAAGTACCCTCAAGTCTGATAATTAGTTAATTGTTGATTTTTGTTATATGAATGTTCAGGCAAACGTCGTTGTTTCGGTCCATTTCACGTTTCAGAACGCCTCCTCCATATTGTTTTCCGCTGTTATTTCGCCTTCTCTTGTACTTTTATTGTTGTTCATTGTGTAATATGTCATCTATTTCTTTTCTAGTAGGTTTTGTGGTTTAATCTGCTCCACCTTTTGCTTCCTCTGCACTTCATTCAGCAGTTCCTCAAAATATTGCCTCATATGATTATCTCATTCTCGATTAGATTGTCCTCCTTATGTTTAATAAACATAGCTGCATTTAGATATACCTTTCTTATGTCGCCCATAAATTAATATCATTATAGACACACCTCTTTAAACTTTGCTCCCACTAGAAAATTATCCCTGTCAGCATCAGCCACCCCATAGGTTCTTACTGTAATTATTAGTTTTAAGTGTTTATGGTACGAGTATATTAATGCGTGGTCGACCTAATTCGTTTATTTCTCCCCAATTATATAACTAACTCCCCATAAATCTGTCTAATTTTAATAAAATATATTCTCTGTAAATATGCAACTGCATTTTAAATGTACGTATATGCACAACTCTATTTTATATAACTATTACTTACTTTTAATTCCTAGTAATCATGATTTTTTTCGAATTCAAGATTGTTCGAGTGGTTTTAGAAGTTATGTCTATCTGTGAGTCTGCGAGACTGTGAGTTTTCCTGTGTTCTCACTATAGACCAGATGGTTTAATCGATCAGCCTGGAAAATTTATAAGTTTGCTTTTAATATGAATTCGGAAAGCCCAGTGATTTTTGGTTAAAATTTTAGTATTAGTATTACTTGACTCATGTTTACGTTCCGTTCTCAAGAAAATATTATAATTGTTTAGTAAAAACAAAATTTTATGAAAAAGGATTATATATTACGCAATTATCTACAACTTTCCTTTAATAAGCTTTTTGAAAATCGCAAAATTAAACTGTTACAAAATACCTAAAATTCAAAAACTGATAATGGAAATAATTTTTAACCTCTGTTAACGCCAAAATAGGCAGTGAAAACATCGACACATACCCAATAGAGGAAAATTTGGACTAGGCGATCTCAACGTAATAGGAGACAGATTGATTGATTTCTTGCAAGAGGCTAACCTGTACTGCATGAACAGATTCTTTAAAAAACCAAAAAACCGACGATGGACGTGGCTAAGCCCAGACGGTAAAACAAAGAATGAAATTGACTATGTACTAGCTAACAACAAACACATCGTAACTGATGTATCAGTAGTTAACATGATTAGATTGGGAAGTGATCACAGGTTACTTAGGGCAAGAATAACAATCAACACAAGAGTAGAAAGGAAAAAACTAATAACACAAAATCAATTTCCGACCATACAAGAACTTAAAAACAATGAGCTCCAATACCAAAAAGAGTTAGAGGAAAAATTAAAACCAATAGAACAACTAAAGAATATGAACACGAATGAATTAGAGGAAAGGATATGGAAAAACATACAAACGGTAACCAGTAAAATATGCTCAAGAGCACAAACCAAAAACTGCAAACTAACTAAAGAGACAAGAGACATGATTAAAGAGAGGAGCTGCTTAAACAGAAATTCCCCAGGTTACAAAGAACTCAACAGAACAATCAGAAAAAAGATAAGACAAGATATTAGAAGATACAACACCGAAACAATCGAAGAAGTAATAGAAAGCAACAAGAACTTGAAGGTATTGAAAACTCTAGGAAGCACAGGACGACAAAAATACATCAGATGAAAGACACTAACGGAATTGTCAAATATGAGAAAGACCAGATAACAGAGATTATTGAAAAATACTATGCAGAATTATACTCATCCATAATACCAGAACCTGTCACCAACAAAAGTGAGAAAATACTGAATGCGGGATCGGAGGAATTACCTGAAATTACCAAGGGGGAAATTGAAGGGGCTTTAACTCAGATGAAGAACGGCAGAGCTCCTGGAGACGACGGCATTACCAAAGAAATGATAGCAATGAGAGGATCAACTACTCTAGAAGCAATTCAAATCCTCATGAACAAATGCCTACAGAATGGAACCATCCCAGATTCATAGAGAAATGTGAGGGTTATATTAATACTTAAAAAGGGAGACAAATTTAACCTAGATAACTACCGCCCAATAAATCTCCTACCACATCCTTATAAACTCATGACAAAAATAATCACTAACAGACTGTCAAACAAATTAGACGACTATCAATCAGTCGAACAGGCGGGGTTCCACAAAGGTTACAACACTATAGAGCACCTACAATCATTACGTATACTCATAGAGAAATGTAATGAATACAAAGTACCCCTTCAGCTAGCCTTTGTGGACTACAATAAATCTTTCGATTCCATAGAACTATGGGCAATCTACCAAGGGCTGAATAACGCCAGGATAGACTCAAGGTATAAGGAACTCCTGAAACAAATATACAGCAACCATACAAATAAACATAGCAGAAGAAAGATAAAAGTCGAGCGAGGAGTCAGGCAGGGAGATACGATCTCCCCAAAATTATTCACCCTTGCGTTAGAAGATATGTTCAAGAAATTAAACTGGGAAGAACGCGGAGTGAAGATTGACGGTCGACACTTGAGTCATCTTAGATATGCCGATGACATCGTGATTATAAGCAATAACATGGAAGAACTACAGGAAATGCTGAGAGAACTGAAAACGGAATCAGAGAAAGTCGGCCTGAAGATGAATCTTAATAAAACCAAAGTAATGACAGAAGAAAACACTAGAGTGGAAATAGACGGAAATGAAATCGAGAAAGTAAACCAATACACATATCTAGGACATACATTCACACTTGGCAAGCAAAATCAAACGGCGGAAATTACGAGAAGAATTCGTATGATTTGGGCTGCGATGAGTAAACTCAACATGGTTTTAAGAAATACAGAAACCCCCATTAGCCTAAAGAGAAAAGTGTTCAATAGTTGTATTCTTCCTGTCATGACGTATGGCATGGAGACAATGACACTTACAATACAATCAGCCAACCGATTAAGAACGACACAAAGGGCTCTCGAAAGAGCAATGTTGGGAGTCTCTCTGAGAGAACATATTCGGAACGAAGACATAAGAAGAAAAACGAAAGTGGACGACGTAATCGCTAGGATCGCAAAGTTGAAGTGGAGTTGGGCGGGACATGTGGCCCGACAAGAGAGTGAAAGATGGACTAAGAATATCATCCAGTGGAGGCCAAGAGAGCACAAAAGAAATGTGGGAAGACCACCAAAACGTTGGCTAGATGATATTAAAGCAATAACAGGACAAAACTGGCACCAACTAGCGCAAAACATACAAGAGTGGAAGACTCAAGGGGAGACCTACATCCAGCAGTGGATTCAAAGAGGTTGATGAAGAAGTGTTGTTATATGTCACAAACTCGTCAACAACTTTTGTCAAAAAACATTTTTGGAAAAAGTATGGTTTTTAAAACAATCGCAAAATTGGATTGTGACAAAAATCTTTTCAAAATGTATAAATAACGGAAGTAAAAATTGTTAAAATTGTTGACATTTTGTTTTCGTTTTTAACGCCAAAGTAATGCATATATTCTAATGGATTACTGCCCACAGCAATTCTGATTGCCGAATTAACTAAATGTATAAGGTCAAAAAGAGCACAGAATTAAATATTTTATTTATTGCAAGATAATCAGTACTTTAGATTAATAAATGCACTTGATGTGAGCAGCAACAACTAATAATGTGAGGGATAAAAGTTAGCATGAGATAAGGTAGGTTTCAGAAGGGTTACGTTTCGAGTTGCAGATATGATACATGTTCCCAATGGCCAATGCAATTTAATTTGTAACTGACGGATTTGAGCTTATTAATGTCAAACATAATGTGAATAAAATGATACAGAATGAGTTGTTAAGTACAGAAAGTATATGAGCGTTATGTATTAAAAGTGTATAAGCCAACAAACGGCAAATTAGCTGAAAGATAAACGAAATAGTGTTAGCAAAGCAATAATTGCAATAGAGCAATGTAGGGCAACCGATCGAAAGACAATTAGTGAGACGCTAAAGGAACTCAAGTGTATCAGTGCAGTATAAATCAAAGTGATTTAAAAGCAGAACAAAGTGTAGTGACATTTATTAAAAAAAAAAGATAATTTTAGTAGTTAGGCAAACACATGACCTCAAAACTGTAGTTCATAAGGTCAAACACATGTTATCAATCCTAATTTCTTTTATAAATTTGAAAATCTAGTTGCTAAGTTACGAAACAGTCTTTTCTTGATTATTACCAAACAAGCTTGTAAAATTTATGCTGAGGGCAAGTATGCTCTCAGTTGTGTATACATTTTCTAAATACAAGTTTTATTGTGAACCCAGAATTGTGTTTTTATATTCACGAGTCTGCAGATCACCTGTGAGTGTAAATTGCGTCTTGATAAGTGATCCTGGTGAAGAGGGAAAGCAGGCTGCAAGATTCGACCAGGTGGGTTAACATCGAGGTCCTTTTACGATTAGTGGGAAGTATCGGTCAGCAAGAATTTTACTTCCAACGTGTAGAGCCGTTTCTCCTGAGTTCCTGTGTCCAGAGTTTCGGAGCAGGAAGCCACCACGAGAGTTACCATCGACGAACCGTCTCTAGAAAATGTATCTCGCCTACGAAGCAGCCCTTTTCAAGGTAATTTCACAGGGAAAGCGTTGGAGTAGATCCATTATTTTTGGATCTCGTCAAGATTAGACTGTGTATGAGGTGTAGAGGCATATTCCAGTTCCCAGATCCGTTCCAGGGAGGTTTTATCGATAAAGCGCCCCTTAAAAATACGATTTAGAGAAGATTTCAACCGCATGCAGAACAAAAGAACATCGGGCGTCCTTTTACGTCACTAAAACAAACAAGGTTAGCCGGAAGCTGCGTCACAGAATTAATTGCATTTAGCTGATGCTTCCTTGCCTAAATTTAGAAGTTATCTAAACGTCAGTTGGGGATGGTGCATTTGCCCTAATAATTGAGAGTAATTGTCATACGAGTTAGTTTTCATACAAAGTTTCCTATTAATTTCATGAACCGACCGCCCTGAGATAAGAATTGTTTTATGTTTACCGGAGCTAAGTCTCTAATTTATTCCAAATAGGTAAAATACAGAAAGAGCAACAAACCATTTTTGGTAATAAATATTATATTCTTTTAATTTGCGCTGAGATTGACAGCCAAATTCTCAGTTGAAACTAAAACAATTCATAAAGTGTAGTATCCCTTGCCCTAATTATCAATTTTATATTTTTACTAAAAACCGCTATTATAAAGCGAGGGTGCTATTACATTTATAGATAGATCCAACGTGGGGCTAATAATAATTAACAGAGCAAATTAACGGCGAATGCACTAGTTGAAACATGAGATTTCATATTGACACTAGTTGCAATATAAAATTTCACATTGACACTAATGCTACTATGAAAATTTAGAAGAACTTTGTAGATTTAAGTAAATTTATTTAGTACTATAAAAATTTATATGACTCAAAATTACAGAAAATTTTGTATGCAACACGTTGCAAAATTAGTGTTTTTCACACACAACGTATTGCAATTCGCTAGCGCTCGCAGGGCAAACTGCACGTCTAGTGTGAAAAACAATTTTATTTTGCAACTTGATACATATATAGCTATTTTACAATCAAGGTATCCCATTTTAAAACATTTTTTAGCATTTCCATATTTCCAACTTTCATCGGTCGCGGTTCATTCAATCTGTACATCGAAAATTTTATCTCAACATTTCGTCGGTCTTATGCCCCCAACATGTACCTTTTTGTTTTCCACGATTTGGCCTTCCTGTTAGTGTCTAGTTAATCATTAGCTTTGAAATTCGTTCTTCCTTCAGTTGTTGGGTATGGCCTTACTAAATCAATTGTTTGTCACGAACATAATCTACCAGCGATGTTTAGGTCTCTATGATCTCTTAAATATTCGTCGGGCTATTTTGTTGCTTTATGGTTCAGAGCAGGCTTTGAATTTGCATTTTTGTAACACTGCAGGTAGTTGGTTACAAAGAAAACACTAGTAGTGTCAAAAACCTATTACAACTGTCAATGTGTTAAATTATGAGCAGTGTTAACCCATGGCAGCACCAGAGATTTGTTTAAATAACTGGCCTTGGAATAGGAAATAAGTGAAGGAGATGCATTTTTCTATCAGGACAGGTAGACTTGAAGACGTCTCCCCATGCTCTGATCGGTCTAGGACATTTGGGCGCGGCCGTTTGGGCGCGGCCGTCTGGGCGCGGCCGTTTGGGCGCGGGGACACTTGGGCGCGAGACACTTGGGCGCGAGGAAGGGTCAACATTGGGATTTAGGAAAACATTAAGTGTGAATAATTTAAATTTGACATAAATGAACAAACATTTACTAAATCATTATTTATCCTAAGAAGTTAATGTAATTAATCAAACAATATTAAAAGAATAATCCAATTGTTTATTGAAACCGTTATGAGATTAATTTTAAATACGGATAAATTTTGAAATAAATCCGAATAGAAATTATTTATCTATTTATTTATCGTATAGTAAGGGAAATGCACAGTAAACATATAAAAATATAAATAGAAGGTTAACATTTAAAATCAGTGTATAACATAAAATTTGTGATGTTTCCAGCATTCTTTGTCGGAAAGGTCTGGAAAGGACTTGTGTATGTCAAAGTGCCTCTGTGCATTTTAGCCAGAAGACCCTATTGGATGGTATGGCTGCCTGTTGTGCTAGTTCTTTAGCGCTATCCAGGGTGCACGTGTAGCCTAGTTTCTGCTACGGACGCCAACTAGCTTTGCGCCCCGAATAGAAATAAAGACGGTAGTATATTAGATAAGTTCTGAAATAATTGTGAATACCTAAAAAAGGCAGTATGATAGATATGAAATAATAATTCTGAATTAAAATAAAGATTGAAATAGATTATATATAAGTGTTGAAACTAATTTTAGATAGAAATACATTCATTGTATAGTGTAAATGAATAATACTATGCTATATTTAATCGATCGATGCTTCGAATTTTTAATGTTTCTAATATGTGTTCTGTTTGGAACGAAACTAGTCGGCTTCGAGTTTTGTTTATAATGATAATACTTAACAATAAACTGTTAAATTTTAAGATAATCAATTATTTTCGTTATGTTATGAACCGACTAACTGAAGATAAGGGCAGAAATAAGAATAATAATAAATAATAATATAAAAAGATCAATTTATTCTTGCCATTTTTACCATTATAATACATATTCTTAAATTAAAATACATCCAATTTTTAAAATAAAAACAAGAAGCATCTACGCATTCATTTCATAATTGTACGAAATGCTTCTTAAAATTTCGACAATTTTCCTATTGTTTGCTCCGTCTACATGATTATATGATTATTATAATCTTCAACCAAATTCTTTATTCTTCTATCAGCCTGGCTAAATTTTTGTTTTTTTTAGTTCGCTCATTTCCCGCAAGTAACTGTTTATAAGCAACGTTTCTTCCTCGTTGAACAGTTTTCAGGCTGTCGATGAATCTCCAAATGGTTGGATGGTTCATCGATAGCTCTCTTTGTACCCAATCTCTATTCATTTATTCTTTGTTGCTTATTATTTTAATGTAATAAATCTCCGCAAACGATTTGTTAGTATTTACCGGAAAGTTAAAATTTCTAACTTGTTTTCGTCGAACCTACTTGTATTAATAAAATTCTATACTTACTAAATTTTTGCCGCCCGCCAGCTCCTTGAACGTGCTTTAGGTAATTTTTGTTATTTAAAATAAATTTTCAGACCTATTAATAGTAAAGCCGGCTAATACTAATATACTTTAATTAATTTCCTCGCGCCCAAATGTCTCGCGCCCAAGTGGCCCTGCGCCCAAGTGTCTTCGCGCCCAAACGGCCGTGCCCGAACGGCCGCGCCCGAACGGCCGCGCCCAAACGGCCGCGCCCAAATGTCCGGCTCCGTGCTCTGATACCTAACAACTGTTGGATTATGACTATGGAATCGGGAATAGGAACTATGGTGAAGAGGGAAGTGACATCGAAACTCACAAGTACCTCGTTTGATGAATGCGTTCACGAAGTAAAGCAAAGCTAGTGCGACGAAGAATTCTCAATACCATTTCCAAATAATTGTTAGATCTTCATTTAGAATTATCCAATACTCTTAGCTTTCTTGATTGGTCTCTCTTCGATTCAATCACCTACACACAGGCCCAAAAAACATTAGAAATGACAACTGCGACTCATCTTCGTAAGTTTCATTCCTTGATGTCATCGGTTAAGGTCTCTACAGATCAAAGTGGTTCTAAGACGGTCATAAATCTTTCTTCGTATGCTATCTTTCTTCGTATGCTCTCTCTCCTAGCGAAAATTCTATACTTCAAAGGTTTGAATTTTTAACTAGTCCCCAAAAGCATTCCTACGGAAAGAGATTATTAGTTCGAAAGAATCTTCTGTGGAGAACGTTTCCTTAAGACGTTGCCGATCTTATCCGCTTCGAACTGTCAGGTGTCTACGATCATCTAAACCACCTAAAAGTAACATTACAAAAAACGAAAGGAATGCTCTCAAAACCTTACGTTCCAATTCCGACATCTCAATTTTGTCCGCTGATAAAGGTAATGCTACGGTAGTTATGGATCGAACAGAGTACACCACTAAGGTTAAGTCTATACTCTAAGATTATTCTATGCTCTACTTTCTCGCGACCCAACTTCCAAAAATGAACGGGAAGTCACTTCTCTCATAAAATCTTCAGATTTGCCCACTGATATTCAACGGAGGTTGATTCCTCGCGCTTCAAAGCCTCCTCGGCTTTATGGTCTTCCAAAATCCATACACAAGACATTCCCCTCAGGCCCATTGTCAGTACCATAGATTCCCCTACTTACTCATTAGCTAAATACCTAACCACTATCTTCAGAAAGTTTACTGGTAAGTCTCCCTCGTATGTTCGCAATTCAGCCCATTTCGTTGAACTTATATCCAATATAAGCGTTGAACCTGGGTATTTACTTGTGAGTTTCGATGTCACTTCCCTTTTAACAAAGTTCCTATCCCGATTCCATAATGATAATCCAAAAATTGTTATCAGAACAATGGGGAGACGTCTTCAAGTCTACCTACCCTGATTGAAAAAATGCCTTTCTTCCAATATTTTTCTATTCCAAGGCCAGTTTCTTTAAACAAATCTCTGGTGCGGCCATGAGATCTCCTCTTTCACCTGTCGTTGCCAATATCTTCATGGAAGCTTCGAAACTGTAGCTCTGGAATCTTCAGAATTGAAACCTAAGGTTTGGTTCCGATACGTTGATGATACCTTTATTATTTGGCCACATGGTAAAGACATGTTATCCGTCTTCTTAAATCATCTCAATAGTCAACATCCAGACATTAACTTTACCATGGAGATAGAAAGTAACGGTTCCCTTCCTTTCTTAGATGTACAGGTCTCTCGCTAACCCAGTGTCAAACTTGGTCATTCTGTGTATCACAAACCCACTCACACTGATCGCTATCTACATGCCGATTCCCACCATCATCCTACACAAAAACTCTCTATTATCACCGGGCTGTTGCAACCCGATAATATCCATGCTGAATTAAACCACATTCGGAAAGCTCTTAGAAATAACGGTTACCGTGCTAGGGATATACAGTCTTCCATCTTCATACATGGCCACCCAAACCTCCAAAAACCCGATCCTCCTGCAGCAATAGTCTTTCTTCCTTATACCACCAAGTCACCGACCGCCATAGGAAAGTTTCTTCGAAAACAAAACATTAAACAGTATTTAAACCCCCGAGCAAAATCTCACAGGTTCTTCCTTCATCTAAAGATAAATTAAACACTATGTCATCTAAAGGTGTGTATAGAGTCCCTTGCTCTTATAATGCTGTATACATTGGTGAAACAGGTCGTTCAGTGAAAAACTTGCATCTCTGAGCACAGAGCTGTTTCAAGTCGGGTCTCGTTTCATCATCATCCATCGCTGAACACCAACGCGATATTGGTCATAAGATCCTTTTGATGAAACTTCCATCATCTTCAAATCCCCATTCTTCTTTAGCAGAAAGATTCACGAAGCCATTGAGATTTACAAACACCCTAATAATCTCAATCGGGGCAAAGGCTTTCCCTTTCCTTCTATGTGGAAAGTGCTAATTTCTAAGCCCCGCCCACCGCCACTGAACCGCGACGGCGCTTGCCTATAAATTCTCGCCTTCTCCTTCCGATAGTTAGTCGAGTTTCGCCTCTGGCGTGGTTAACACGTTGAGTTACCGTGCTCTTTTGCTTTTTTCCTCCTGATGAAGTCCCTTACGAAAGTGGGCGAAACGTCGAGTTCTTCGATCTCAATCATGACACGGTCCAATCCCAAAAGTCGTTTGTACTTAATGACAATGGTCGTGAAAGCCTCAGAAATCAAAGGCTCTCAAGCCCACGGAGATTACAGTAAAAGGCCGCAATCTGAGATTTAAGATAATTTACAATTTACAGTGATTGACGGCAAGGTTTGTACCACCAAGGATTTTAATGATTTACATAAGTGCACATACCAGTTAATGAAGAAAACCTAGAATAAGGCCTGTCAGTTTTACACGGGTGGATAAGGTTTATAAAAAGCCTGCTTCACTTATCGTATAAATTATTATAAAAAAGTGGCCAGTACAGAAAGAAGAAAACAAATTCTAGCAGAAAGAAAAAAAGGATTTGCAAAATAAGTTTAAAGATGAACTGGGTTAGTTGATAGATAAACTAAAACAAGGTTTCGGGAATAGTAATGGCGGTAATATGGCAAGGCGCTTTTTTGAAAATTCTCATATTTCTGCCCGCATCACTAGAATCGAGGAGGAAATTATTATAGGTTTCATATAGTTCTGCAGGCCATATCATGTGGCTTCGAGATTGACTGTGCCAAATTTTCAAACTTACTGTTTAGAAGCAGCCAAAAAATACGTCGAAAAATACCCCTGGTATCGAATGCCCCCCACAGTATACAAAATTTAGTGTATGGGTGCATTGTGATTTCGCGAGCTATACTGCAAATCCGTCAATTGAGCGAGGAAGCATAAGAAGCTCGAAGTAAGGACTTCAAGTTATATAGAAAGGGTCGCTGGCGAAAAATTTCCGTACCAAAACTAACAAAGACGTTTATAACAACCTTTAATTTCGCCAGACCCATATATAACAACTTTCAGACAACTTCCACAAAAAAAAATAAAAACGCTTCCTGAAGAAGTGATTGGCCTACTAAAAGCCCACAAAATTTGGAAGACTCTAACTCATCTTGCGACTACGACTCGATTAAAGAAGAGTTAAAAACAATAAGTTACTTTGCATTTAGTTTTAAGAATAAGAAAGATGTTCAATAAAACTGCTTAGTCCTTTATGGAGTTTTTTTTTTGCCCCAGACGGGACATATATTTAATTAAAGACCTGACCAGATGATTGGCGATGTCCGGCAGATAGCCTAAATTCAATGGAGAAGAGGAGCCAGCTACTGACAAGAATACAATGTTAAACAGGATGATTTCATCAGAATATGGAAACGAGTCTCAAAAAGGAGATGTAGAAAAAAACCAATAATAATACATATAGCGTGATGTTTAGGAAACATCAGTTACTATTTTTATGCTCATTGCTGATAATATAAATTTAAAAATTATACTACTTTTAAGTATGTCATATCCCTTTAATGTTTTTTTTATTCGAAGACCTTTCAACGAGAGATGTTAGAGCTCTAAATGAATAAACTACTTCGGTGCCGATGGTGCTACATAAGTAAATCGCGTTACATTCTGTATTTCAGATTCCGCAAAAAGCTCAATAATTTTATATGGTACGTGAGCTGCGTTAAGTACCATCAAGTTATTGTTCGGATGCGCATAAAACAGGCGGCTCGGTTGGAATAGCGAGCGATGCGAATCGGCCATCCGTCAAACTCGGCATGTTCACCGGAAAAAGAATTATTTATCTGCACGGCGAAGACCAGTTTTCACGCATTTATTGAATGGAACATTAAAAGCTTATAGAAACGCAGTACGTATACATGTATGCAGTCCAGATTGGCGAAGAATGCAGCAATCCGGAATAGAAAGCAGGAACGCCGTTGTTATGATTTATTTTGGTATACAATGCACGCGTTTACGTATTTTACACTTCTGCATTTCCTTTAGCGCTGTGTCCGGAAGCCGTTTTTCCTTTTCCAAACCGTCCGGATTTGGTGTTGCCTTTCTACGCATGTTGCGACACTCGCCGCTGTCGCGCTCCATGCCGCCGAAAGAATCGGATATCAGTCCCTGAAACGCATTTCACTCAAATAGCCTGCAGTATTTGAATTCATTAAATCTTAAACACCTCGAGATAAAAGCGGTTGACAACCAGAGACAGATCATGCAGGAACTGCGAGGGAAACAAAGACGTGTGCTTTCACTCACTGACCTGGAGGAATGCTGCAGGACAAGCGCTCAAGGATTCTTTGGAGAACACGCATTCGTAGAAAATCCCATGCATTTGTTTTAAATATATAAAGAGTCTAAAAAATATAACATAAATCGTTATTCCGTGTGCATGCATTCGAAATGAGTACTTCCTGCATCAGCTAGCGTATACCAGAGAGATTACAAACATTAAATTAGAAACTAAAAGATTTAATATAAGATACTAAAAACTATAGGTTTATTGAGCAGCTCATTGCGATTACTATCAAAAAGATAAGGGGAAAAAATCGCAAACATCACAATTCAGTACTGGACAAAAGTGAAGCAACAAACCATAATTTCAAATTATACACGAAGATAAAGCTAGCAGAATGGTTTTAGATTTGATAACATCATCGAGTTAAGCTTCGCATTGCTACAATGTTATTGTAAAAGTAGACAAAAAATAAAATAACAACTTAAATTAACACATTACTAATAACTATAGAATAACAATTATTTGCAATACTTTTGGTACACCTGCTTCGCATTGAAGAAATTAGTTTTTTAATAGCACCTCCTGTAGTTTCGTCAAATCTTTACCTACTTGATCCAATATATAGGACTGGCTTATTCTTAAAGTATAGACTAGTGGTTACCACGTCTGCTTAGCAAGCGGGAGGTCGTGGGTTCGATTCCTGTAGCCGTCTGATCTGATTCAGGTTTTTAGATAGTTTTCCTGAGTCAACAGAGTACCTTTTCGAGGCGAATGCTGGGGCAGTACTTCTCCACCTTTCCTGGCCTCTCCTCCATTCTCCACCCTTCCTTTCTTTAACCCATCCTGAAATTCCCGTATGGGCTAAAGAGGGCCGCAAATTCCCTATAGCAGTCCGTCCCCAGTTAGAGGAATTGAAATGACCCTAAACCTTTACCTTTTTCTTAAAGTATCGATTCTTATTCGCTTTCTATCTGACTAAAATCGGGGATACTGCAGGCACGAGATCAATCCTGAATTAAATTTGAAATGTATTTCTGGTCCTTGCCTTCCCGGAAAACCTTAGGGGCATTTTCTAGTTTGAAAAAAGTCAGCGTTGTACTTTCCAGTATTCTCTGGACACAAATTGGTATATGCTGCCATTATAATAATGAATTGGACCCATGAAAAGAAACTCCTTATATGTTTTGCAATTAGGGCAACGTATACTTACAACGTCCTATTCACAGGGCTCCTATATGGGTTCGTTCCTCCCGAATTGAAAATTTCGTAGCTGCTTTGTTGACCAAAGAAGACTTTTTCCAGCCATCATCAATCCAATTTAAAGATATATCTTAACAATCATAGTTTTAAATACCATGCGTGTCATGTGGCAAGTACTTATGGTTTGTTACGGAATGAACTGCTGATCTAACTACATACGGAAAACATTCTCTTGTAGGTAGCTGCTGCTCCTAGTTATTCAAATACTACAAATTTGCTTATAAAGGGTGTAATATTGATGATACGTTGGTATATACTGCCTATCCCCGAATCTGTCGTGAGAATACTTTTTTTGGAGAGAAAGAGAAACTTTCAAGGGTCGCCGTGTGCCAAGTTACAACTTGCGTTTCGCTCTTCACCTTTCGCTATTATCATCTTCTCGATTACTTTTTTAGATTCTAACATATGTCCTGCTGTTTTCTACAGTTAACCCTTGCGGCATCTCGTTTCCTGTTTGTCTTCTTTCTTTCTTCCATCTGTCGCAAGTCAGGACTGGTGTTATTTGGGGAATCAATTTCTTTATCCACTGCATCGTGTTTGTTTTCTGCACCTCCTCTTCGTCTTTTCTTGCTATCTTTGATTCGTTCACCTTGATTTCTATTCATTTCAGTTTACCTTGTAACGTTTCGCCCAGCGGGAACGCGTTTTTCAGAATTAAAATAAATTCGCGCGTTCTCCCCTAGCGATTTCTACGTTACGTTACTAGTTTGAATTTTTGGCCCGCGCGGCCAAGTACGTCATCGAGAGATCCCCGCTCCACGTATGCGCTGCCCCCCCCCCCCCCCACTTAGAATGTCCGAAGTGGTTGCTAAATGCACGAAGCACGAAGAGGGGCCCATAAAAGCCGATTCACGATTCATTCATCGGCATTCATTCCCGGCCTTCATTTCCGAGGTTTCCCCCAGATAACTCCCCGAGAGTTCCCCGTTCCCGTTCCCTGAACCCTGATCCTGTCCAGACCGATTAAAAGAATTTTCCCTTTACACTTTGGAATCCTGCGTACTGAGTTGCTCCTGTAGCTAAGTTGAACCGACGACTCCAATACTGGAGGCCGTGTTTCTAGCTAAACCCGAACAAATCCCTTCCTGAAAGATCAGCTCCTGGAAGCGACGATCTCTATTGAGAACCGCTTCGCTGATTAATCCGGCGCGTATTATACCTGGATTCAGCCTAAATTTTTAGCCAAAATTCCGTTGGCAGATAGTTGTAACAAATTTCCTGGAAGGCGAGGGCTTATTAGCAAGGCCGTTTCAAACGTCTATTTTGTAATAATGAAATCAGCCAAATAACATAAATATTTCCGACCTGGCCGTATCAGAGTTCATGTTATTGTGGCCCGGCACGTCGCCAATTTAAAGGCCGTTTAAGTTTGCTTTTAATATTTGTTGACTACAGAGATTTTCTCACCGTTCAAACAAGTTCCCACCGCACCTCTGGAGAGCAAGCACCGTGACGACGTTTTCCTGACGTCCGCTCAAGACACGAAGCCGAGCCCCAGGTGGAATTTACCGTCGACTTCCCATTCTATTGCATCCAGCACAAACACAACACCGAAGTCACCGGGGACTTGCCAAACTTCCGCACGACCCGGTGTCGTAAGTCATAAATTCTGACATAGCCGAATTAACCTATATTTACAGTTACACGTGCCTTTGACACCGACCCCGAGATTCAAGCTTGA
The DNA here is from genome assembly GCA_940337035.1 of Agriotes lineatus. Taxonomy (NCBI): domain Eukaryota; kingdom Metazoa; phylum Arthropoda; class Insecta; order Coleoptera; family Elateridae; genus Agriotes; species Agriotes lineatus. Next base: position 124,382,237 of record OW679197.1, on the reverse strand, counting down.
AAGTTGGCACCTCTGGGAACAAATTTCGACGGACCGACTTCCTGACCAGTGGCGTCTCGTCGATTTTTCCAAGACTCGAATTGTCGGGCCATCAACGCACGGATGCAAGACGGGTTGCCGGGACGCTAGGTGTTCGCAACAGGACCTCCCGTATAACTGCTCAATTTATTGTAAAATACATTTTATCCTGTTCTAATGAATAATGCTTATGTTTGTAAATACATTACACTATAATTAAACTGTCTAAAATTATCCTGGTGTTTGTTTGCTGGTCTCAAAGTGTATATCTGACTGAACTAAATTAACTCCGACTGAGAGAGCTACCCGATGGTGATTAATTAATTCAACACCCTTATTAGCAGAAAGGCAGAGTGTTACAACCTGTCTGCTTTAGGTGTGTTCTTGAGCAAGCAAGTATACAGAAATAACAGCCGATTTCGTAGGGAATCCTGTCCTGTACGTAAGTTTCAATGCCCATGGGTTCCAGGCAGGTGCTTCATACAGAATTATCGGGTTTACTACACTACCAAGTATCCTTCTCTTTCTTGCTCTTAGCCTCTTTATACTGGGTATTAGCGGGATATTCGCTATTATTGTTTTCACCGCTTTATCTATGGTGTTCCTTATATGCAGCGCTAGGGTCCATGCTGACCAGAAGAAAACACTTTTTGGGGAAGAAAAGTGGGAGATAGAATTAATAAAAAAGATCAAGGTGAAATAGTTTTTTACGTTACTTTAAGTAGCATATGAAATGCGGAATTTTTTATCACACCATGGATACATTAAATTTGAACAAGACGTACCCTTAATATTTAAATAGTTATTTGGCCTTTTAACCGCTAGCTAGCTCAGTGATGAAACTCTCTTAATATCTCAGTTGGTGGTTTATGAAAGATCACTATCCACCAAAACATGTATCTGGTTAGCCCTTGTAGTACTGATCGTACTTAACTTTAAGCAATGCATAAGAGAAGCCGATTTTTTTACATCATCTATTGACTTTAAAACACAACTAAAAACATATATAAAAAATAACGCACATATAAAAATCAACGAAATAAAAGAATATATAATTAAATTCACAAACAACGTACGTGCGATACAGCTTGAGGCTATTTGCAGGCATGTTCCAAATATACATGAATAACATAAAACGTCGTCATAAATAACGTTGAAATAATTGTCTTTAAAAAGAAATCAAATTTCACAAAATTCTTTAACAAAGGCGTAATGTCAAATTGCTTGAAGCCGGTACTTATTTGAGCCCTGCCCTGTTTAACCTCGGTGATAAAACACATTCCTTCGCGCTTGGAAAAGCTCGCAGTTAAATGCAATCCTATTACGCTGACCTAAAGATATTTTACCTGGAACTGGCTGCTGCATACCCCTGGAAACGACACGCTCCGATCGCGTGCATGCCTTATAATAACAATCGAGTTGGCCTCTCATAGTGGACGGTGCAATTGAGCTCTTCAAAATACATAAAAAATATACCACATATGGCAATTTGCGAAATCTTTAGAAAAAATATGGCGAAATCGCAAAAACCATTTTGGACCGTTACAACGTTATCCTACTCTCGTTCTTTTAAGATGTTTGCAATCTGAGAAGATCCACAATAATAAACTTTTGGAAATTCTACGTAAAAAAATAGGGTTCGATTCTCGCCAGGGCCACCCAGGACATACTACCCCATTTTCGCTCGCAAAAGTTTTATAACTCCCCGTGGTTCGGAGTCTAAGCGAACCGAAACCAGAGGAAAAGAGATTACTACGCCCTTCTGAAGACATACAACCCCAAGACAAAAAAGTTAGAAGAACACTGCATTATATGAATTATTTTAAATAGTAGAAAAAGCAAGCGAATATATGTCTGTATTAGTGTGGACATTTTGTAAATAAGATATGGAAGAAAAATCAAACTAGTTCAAAATGGCTTGTGACCGAGACCTTCTTATTTTTTGTTGTTGTGCTTCAGGGATTTTACCATTGCTATATTATATTGTATTAAATAGTTTCACTTTAGCTCAATAACCAGGAATAAACTATTCGCAACATTTGAACATGCATTCGTTTTCTACCACACTGAGTTTTACCAAGTGGCATCTAAAGGTAAAAAAAAGATAACGGTTTAAAGTAACTTTATTGCCCACAACTGGGGACCATCGACCCTCTTCAGCCAAGAACGGAAAATTTAGGAGGGGTGGAAAATGGGAGAAAGGTAGAGAAGCATTGTCCCCGCCTCAGGTTGGCTCAGGAAAATCTAAAAATCTGAATCTGAACAGACGGCTGCGAGAATCGAACACTTCTAAGATTACACTTCCTTGTTGTCCATATAAACAGTGTATGTTTCATAGTAACTTAGAAGATTGACTAGCGCCAAAACGAAGTGGTTCGAAAGGTTCTTGCTCTAAAATAGATGGCAAAGTTAATTTTAATTGGCAGAAAGCGTCAGCTGATCATGTAAGTTCTAAAAAAATCACACCTGCATATATTTACCATTTTATTTGTTATCGCATACATCAAAGTAATAAAAATATGTAACATACACAAAACCATACCTGTTTGGGTAGCAAAAACGAAACGATTGATATCGTAAGGCGCAGCCTCGATTAATTATTTGTACGGTAGAAATAACATTTGTAGCCCGTGAGCTAATTTGAATATAACAAGTGTCGTGGGCGCCGGCTTAGTTATGCGCGTGTCCATACTCCTTGTAAGTGGCGCTGCAGCTCAATAAACAACTTGGGGTTTGATGAATATGCACCCTGCCTAGTTCGCAGCAAGGGCCTTCTTCCGGATCTCCTGCCCTGCGAACACGCACGTGGTGAGAGCCTTCTGCAAGTGTGTGTATCTCGTAACTGATGGCACCGGCTCGCAGCCAGTGCTCCCATCAATTACCAGCAGGACCACAAATACTCTCGCGGCTTGTATACACGCCTCGCATGATAATTGACAACTCATAATACGATCGAGTCTTCATAAACTGTGAAGCACCGACCGCTGCTTATTTACAGCGGTTCGTATTCATCTTTTATCAATTTTTGTTCGAATTTATTGTTTCGCTTCAAATTATCCACAACAGGACCCGCATGCCGTGTGGCTGAACAACGATTTCGACTTTTAAATCTGAATATAATTTTGTTTGGTTTTACAAATTGTTTTACATGGCGTTAGTATTAAAAAGCTACTAGAATTAGCGGACCCATGGCGAATACTTCGCAACATAATGATGAATATATTATGTTGTTATTCATAATACCGTAGCGCTAGCAATTGGTGCTATTTGATGTTTTGTTGATTTAAGGGTATACGTATCAATTTCCAAGTTTCCACAAATGTAGACTAAATTAGTTAGAAATTCGATCACTAACGCCGATGAGGTGCGCCAAATGCAACTACGGAACGGAAACGTGTTACAAAACCGCAAAAAACTAACATTCCATTTACAACAAATACGTCGATACATTGAAAGGGAGAACGTGTGAGAACAAATCTACAGGATTTAAAAAGTTAATAATAATCGGTGCAGTGAAAGTTGCAAACGAAATCGACAAAGTAAATTGCATGATATACAATGGGTGGAGCTTGTAGTGGACTGTATGTTTTCAATTTAGACAATTACAGGATAAGTCTTAGGGGTGTAAGAATGTAAAAGGATGCATACCAAGGGTCTTGTGCAGTCTCACACAAGGAAGGTAGTAAAGACTTAGTTCCGTTGGTTAAGGATGGAATGCCAGAACACCTTGTGTAGTCTCACACAAGGAATGTAATAAAGACTTGGACCCGTTCGGCAGAGGTTCGTAAACAGAGAAAGATATCTAACTGCATTCGTTTATTGTTTAGAAAGTACCTGTATATGTACATAAAAATATGACGTAAATTACTAAGGTTGAGTAGATTGTCCCAGTTCAAATTGCATTTCTACTAGCGTGTTACATTTTATAACAAACGGTAACATCAGCAATTCAGGATAATAGCAGTTTATTCAGGAGGTCAGTCGAGAAGTGCTGACTGAGTTTCTATCTGCAACCGTTGGTTCAGAAATATACCCACCATTAATTGTAAAAGTTTAGAATCATCTTTTAGTTTCTAAACAATGTGTGTTAATAACCAGATTACGTAGCTATGAACAGAAACATATTATAGGTAACCAGGATTACCGAGATCAATGCTAAACCGACCACTTTTGTTCATTTTTATTCATGGAGACTATTCTAGCATTGCACGTTTTTATTTGATCATTCCTAATCTGTATTTTTGTAATTACTCATAAACGCTATAGAGCACTTGAGCCAACATGTAGGTTCCATATCTGAATGTGAGTTTAAGAAAAAATACAGATTTAACTTTGAACATAACTATAAAAATATCTAAAAACGTATAATAGGATAATGTAAATTGTTTGGTACAGAAACATTATAAATGGCTAAAGACCACAGGACATTTGGAAACTTGGTAAATTTAATGTTCTAATGTTGCATGCAAGCAGCGATTTGACATTTCTGAGCATAGAAGGTCGTGCTATAGTTTTGAATTCTCATGCTGCGGTAATTTTCTAACTTACGACACTTTTATTTCCTGTTCATCAACAGCAGTTTTATACAGAACTAAATTACTTACTTTAAACTATTTCGGTTAAGTAGCTACCGATAATATATTAACTGGTACTGTGATTACAGATTGTCAGATTAATTTTTCAAACATGGTTTCTAACAGTGCTTAGTGCACTGGCAACAGAGGCAAAGAATTTACACCTAGGTGAATAAAGTGTATGTCAAACGAATATCAATGCGACAAAATAAGTACGTTCAAAATGAAAGTGCAATCTGAAAACAAGGCTATAGTTATTGTAAGAAAATTTTAGTATCACCTAATTTATGACGTCATAACCGTACTACTATAATAACAAGATACAATTTCTCAAAATACGTAATTTTATTGTTAAAAATAGGTATTTTGGAAATGAATGGTTGCCTTTCTGGCCTGGGTTGCTAAAATTGCATTTCATGTTGACATTGGAGTTTGTTTGATTTTTTTAATGTCAGATACATCAGTTTACGAGTAATTTTGTAATAACTATATTAGTATTTAACGTCTAAGTATGTTGGCGATTTGTTTAAATACGCCGCATCAAAATTATATAAAGTTTCGAACATGCATAAAGATATCATAACCTACATTTAACAAAAACACCTTCTGTGTCATAAATTGAAAATAATTGACAACACTGCTTTATAACTATTTAATTACGTGCTACTGAAATTTCGTTACAAGGACTATACATGTATTTTCATACTTTATAAACAATTATGTCATATCGTAAAATCTTAATAGAATTCAACATGCTTATGTGTAATTACTGAGCCTAGCAATAGTGCTGTCAGCATTTTACAGTGTGGTTACTTTCAACATCAATATTATTATGTCTTTATTATGATTGTAACCGCTAACAAGGTAATGATAAGTAATGGTTGAAAATGAAGTCAATTAAAAAGTTGCCTTAGGGAAATAGCATATATTCTATAGCATCAAACGAATCAGATGTAGTTCTTGTACAGGGTGACCAGATAAGAATGCAAAGTGCTGTATCTCGGAAACTATTCGTCGTAACGACTTTCAGTAAAAAAAATTATGACCAAAGTGGCCAAAAGAAGACCGTGGAAAATATTTTCAGATTTCCAAGATGGTCGCCAGGGGTCGTAACCGCCATCTTAAACTTTTAAAGTGATTTTTCACTGAAATCCACCTAGTAAATGTTACCAAAAAATATATGGTTTCTAAAGCTAAGCTTTACTCGAGTAATTTTTGTTTACACTGTTTGATGTATCTACTAAATTAAGTGGTGGGGGGTAATTCAATGTTTTTTTTAAATAAACAGCTGTAACTCCTAAACCACTGAACGGATTTTAACAAACTTGGTCTTGTTGGAAAAAGCATTTATTGTTCCATGAAACACATCTTACCTGTGATATATCTAATTCTTAGTGATGCCGCTAGAGCGCGTTTTTTGATATAATAACAGAAAATTGCAAAATTCTCTAAAAAATTAAATGCAATAATATGACTTTTTTTTTCATAAAAATTTAGTGAAATGATACCTAAATAGGCTGGTAAAAACCATATCTCGATATCTTATTCGTAGCCTGAAATATCGAAGACAGAAAATTTAGTTATCATCTAATTTTAAAAAGACGCTATTACACCGGTATTTATTGTGATTTATTTGTCTTTTTTCAAGATTCAAAGATAAAATTTCATAATTTAATAATTTTAAAAAAATAAAAGTATTCTTAGTTCAAAAAATTTAAAAAAAAACGTGTAGGGGCATAATAATCAATGCAGCTAGTATGCAAGTGCAAGGTAGGCAGAATATGAAGAGTAGGGCATGGAGGAAAAATAAATGCCTAAAATCAACTTGTCAACAAATATTAAAATTATACTTATAGAGACAGTGTAATTTGTGTTCGTTGCACACACAAGTAAGACCTTGAAACTATTAAAATGCATTTTACAAATGATGAAGCTGTCGATATGATTGCGGTATATTTTGAATGTCTTCAAACTGCGGCATTGGCTCAAAGAGTATACAGAGCTCGTTATCCAAATCGGCGTTTACGCGATGCGAGAATTTTTCCGCGTTTAGTGCAAAATTTGCGTAATACTGGCAGCTTTCGACCTCAGTTGCGAAGACACTCTGCTAGAATTACGGAAGACAATATTGTTAATGTCTTAGCAGACGTGGAATTGAATCCCCACGTTAGTACGAGAGCAATGTCTCGCGCGTTGGGTATATCACGTACTACTATTCTAAACATTTTAAAGGATCACAGGTAAGTTTTTATGCAACTAAAAATACTACCTTACATGTTTCACAATGTGTTTGTTATTTCAAATTTTTAGACTGCACCCATATCATATGGTTTTACATCAAGCCTTAAATCACGAAGACTTTGACCGACGGATAGATTATTGTCATTGGATGTTGGGCATGATTAGGGAAAATAAAGAATTTTTATCCGAAATTCTTTGGACGGATGAGGCCATTTTTAGAAGTGATGGAAACATTAATTTGCATAATATGCATTATTGGTCTGACAACAATCCTCACTGGTTGCGCGAGGTCCAACATCAAGGCCATTGGAGTCTCAATGTGTGGTGTGGCATCCTGGGCGGAAATATTATAGGTCCCTATTTCTTTAATCAACCACTAAATGGTGCCGTGTTCCTTGATTTTCTGGTAAACCAACTGCTTATTTTATTAGAAGGTGTGCCCTTGCAATTACGGCAAAATATGTTTTTGCAACTAGACGGTTGCCCAGCACATTTCTCAAGAAATGTGCGAGAACATTTAGATCTAACATATCACCAGAAGTGGATTGGGCGAGGAAGTCTATTTTCTTGGCCCCCCCAATCCCCAGACCTCACGTGTTTGGACGCGGTCGGTTGAAAGATATTGTTTATCAAATTCCACCAAAAACGAGAGACGACATGAAAATCCGAATACAGGAGGCCATTCGTAGCCTTTCAAGAGCAGAAATTGAAGCTGCTGTAATGAGCGGCTCCAAAAATGCATTGAGTGTGATGGAAGACAGTTCGAGCATTTAAGGAAGCATTCGTTTTATTTCAAAATCGGCCCTTTTTTCTTATTATGCCCCTACACGATTTTTTTTTTAATTATTTGAACTAAGAATACTTTTACTATTTAAAAATTATTAAATTATGAAATTTTATCATTGAATCTTGAAAAAAGACAAATAAATAACAATAAATATCGGTGTAATAGCGTCTTTTTAAAATTATATGGTAACTAAATCTTCTTTCTTCGATATTTCAGGCTACGAATAAGATATCGAGATACGGTTTTCACTAGCATATTTAGGTATCATTTCACTACATTTTATGAAAAAAGTCATATTATTGCATTTAATTTTTTAGAGAATTTTGCAATTTTCTGTTATTATATCAAAAAACGCGCTCTAGCGGCATCACTAAGAATTAGACATATCACAGGTAAGATGGGTTTCATGGAAAAATAAATGCTTTTTCCAACGGGACTAAGTTTGTTGAAATCCGTTCAGTGGTTTAGGAGTTACAGCTGTTTATTTAAAAAAACATTGAATTACCACTTTATTTTAATAGATACATCAAAAAGTGTTAAACAAAAATTACTCGAGTTAAGCTTAGCTTTAATACGCATATATCTTTTGGTAACATTTACTAGGTGGATTTCAGTGAAAAATCACTTTAAAAGTTTAAGATGGCGGTTACGCCCCCTGGTGACAATTTTTGAAATCTGAAAATATTTTCCGCGGTCTTCTTTTGGCCACTTTAGTCATAAAATTTTTTACCGAAAGTTTCTACGACAAATAGTTTCCGAGATACAGCACTTTGAATTCTTATCTGGCCACCCTGTACGGACTCTTATCTGCATAAATTTGTACCTCCAAATATAACCTTTCATGCGAGCTATCTTATAAAAATTACTAAGCTTTTGCGTTTAAGTTTTATCATATATGAGCAGTTAAATATGATTGGGGAATTAGTAATGAATAATTAAGAAAACACCATAGAAAATGCACAAGACAAATTACTAAAATAGCATATACACATTAAGAATAAAATGCGATAGCATTAAATAAAATTATGATTAATAAAATGCATGGGAAGAACAACCAAAGCCATAAAAACTCACGAAGAGAAATCAAAATTCATATCATCAGTTAAATCTAAGAAGTTAACTTGTTGAACATAATACTTTACATAGTATATATCGTTTCCTAAGCAATGCACACTATACGTACATTGACGGGACTTTGGCCATTTGCTGAATATTAATATAACAATCCAATTAAACACAGTTTTGACATATAGTAAAATGTTCTGTTAGGGTTCGAAGGTGTCGTCTCGAATTTCCCCCCGATTTTGCTATAAGTCAAGCAACTTAAAACGTCCTCAGGTACTACAGGTTGCCTAAATAGCTTTTGGTGACTTCTGATTTTGTTTGATTACTTTTTTCTGTTCATCACATTTCATACGCAGCTTTAGAGTCGGACTTTTCGAAAATTTCAGACATTTTTAATTTTACTTTCGAAGCTGTGCGACGTGCTTGTTTAGGTTTGTCCTTGCGGAAACGTTTTTTGTCGGTCGATTTAGTTTTATTACTTTGCTGAATTGCTATACCCAACCGAATAGCTCAAAAAGTGATAGTATTTTGAAAGTAAGACATCGGCTGTTTGTCCTCAAACGAGGATTGAATTGTCTCCCTTTCACTTAGTTTAATGCTCTGTTGATTTTATCTCCAGGTCTTTTTCTTTTCCATTTCTATTCTCTTTTTTCCTGTTTGTCACAGTTGTGATTTTGTGTTTTTGCTGCGATATCTCTACGAAGGTCTCACTGCCATCTGTTTAAAGATATAAAGCAGTAAACTAACCATTAGCTATTCTCTGTAACGGGCTGGTTCATGTCACCTTGGTATTTAACCATTATTCTGCCAGATATTGGTCTAAACTGTATTTTTTACATTGTAGCAATTAGATAAAACGTATTGTATACTTAAAATTTAGAGTGAATGTTTCGCGCGCTCGAATAGGGAAGTGCAAGCCAGCGGAAAACTGATCCCGTGTGCTATTATTAGAACTGCATGCGACGGAGTGCCGTAGCGGTTTGGTGGAACTTCACACTTTAGAGGTAGCTGAAGACAGCCGTGCAGTAATAAGCGACCTCTGGGTACGTTCAAGCAAAAAGGGACGCCACGCGAAGTATTATAAAGTGCCTGCTTGGGAAAGCATCCCCGAATACAGCCGTTTATAGCAGAAGCTGCTATTCCGGCTGCTAATCGAGCTTCAAGGAAGCTAGTTGACCTTGCCAACACACAAAGTCTCTGTAGGAGCAGCTACCGAAGCCACGGAGCTGATCTCTTGGTAATCTTGCTACGAAATAAAGGCAAATTTCGTTACTATAATTACATTTTAGGAGTGAATGTATGGCCCAGGAAGATTGGAGAAGACCAAAGAGTCAATAAGGACTTAACTGTTATAGCAACGCATTATGCAACTGTTTTAACGAGCATTATGCACCCAAAGGCCACGTGCGTGTAATCGCTGAATTAGCGCGTCAGAACAAAGCGGTTGCATCATTCCGTGGACATATCGCGTCAGCTGAAGTGCATTCAAGCATGTAGAGTCAGAATGAAACTCGTGGACTGTTTTGTGCTGCTGTTAATAGTGCATATAACATTTATGTATTACCATTGTGTATTCTTTATATGTATTTGCATGCATGCATTTTCTTTTGCAGAGTATATATATTTTCATGTAAACTGTTTGGTTTTCATTTCTGGCAGCATTTGCATGTATAATACCCTTAGCTGCACTGAGGTAACAGCGGGTTTTGTGCTTCTACGACTGAGTTAACTAGCAAACAAAGGGCAATCTAAATTCACAGTAAAGTAGAGTATATGACACGAGAAAGGCCACATTACATCCCTGATTTAATTTTTTAACTTTGCTGCCTGTGAATAACCATGTGTTAATCACTGAGTTTCATTCATTCTCTTTGGATATCTTCCCATTTTTTACCTTACTTTTTGTGTGTTATGACTAGTAAACGGGTGAACCCGATTTTACATACTCATGTGCACTATTCGCCTATTAGGTGAAAGGTTTCTGTGTGTTGTGCATGCGATAAATAGTACTGCTGTTTA